>OW804101.1:79863060-81063060 GCA_942159475.1 Sthenelais limicola | reverse complement strand
TTTTACATAGTTACGGTTTACATCTTGTAATAAGTAGAGTATATAAAAATGAATACATAATAAAACAAACTGGAATATAAATCCCTTGACAGATAGGGATAGACTTATGCATATTTGCGTTTTACATGTTGTAATATAAGTAGAGTATATACGAATGAATACATAATAAAACAAACTAGAATATAAAATACATGGTACTAGAAATATCAAACATAGTAGATGAAATGTATCATCTTAACATGGAATAGTTGACAGAGATTTGAGTTAAAATAAAAGTTACAGGCAAGAGATAGGCTTGATACTAGTTCCCCTTGGAGAGAGGTAAACTAACTAATTATTTCCTGGTTGTTGATCTTCTTATTTCCCTTATTTTTAATGTGTTCAATCTGTTTTCTAAAATGTTTCCTTGATTCTATGGCCTGTATCTCAGTTGGGAGTGAGTTCCAGGCCGTCTTAGCTTTGTGTAAAAATTCTATCAGATTATATTACCGCTCAGTTTTAATATTAATGGATATTTGTTATTATATCATTGCCAATATCCTGGCTTAATGCAGTGTTCAATTAAAGTGACTTATGACATAATAGTGTGGTTTGTCTAATTTAACAAAGTATCTTCCCCCTTATACTAGGTGGGCTCAGAGAGTTAATATTAACAATTACATGTTGGGTCCTGTACGGAAAAAAGACATTTTTACTTACTATTGTGTACAGTTACATTCCTCTTTTGCTTAGTTCCTTATTTAGTTACGTGTCTGATATATACATACATTCAATGAGTGGCACGTTTACACTCAAATTATGGTCATTCCCATTCATATTGATTCCTGAAGTGTTTTTTAAACTTGTGAATTCTAAAACGCAATGATATTATTTTTCCACCTGTATAACTCTGTATTATTGTAAATTACCTCATATATCCTGACGCATTTTTTTGAATACAAATTGATATAAATGTACTTATACTGCTTATAACCTGTGGGCGGGAGGTAGGAGACCCTGTCTCAGTCTAGAGGTGACGGGAAGGCCGGGGTGCCTTGTGCTAGTGGCAGGCAAGCGCGCAACGCTTGTTCGCGGAAGGGTCTGGTCGCGGTAGGGTCTGTGCGCGGTTTGGTCTGGGTGCGGTTTGGTCTTGGCGCGGAAAGGTCGGCCCCCCCGTGGAGGAAACCGTCAGTTCCCTGCAGGCGAATCTAGAGGCCAACGGTGTGTGAGCGCCTGACACAACAGAGAGTCGTGAGCCTTCCGGCTCCTTCCAAGTAGGCCCAAGCAGCACAGCTGGCAGTCCGGTCAGGAGAAATCCTTCGACCACTGCTCTGGCTCAGTTATCGGACACGGAGCGTTACTTGTGGATGGGTAAGATGATGGCCTCGTTCATGAGCGCTCCCCCTCCTAAGTCCTTGCCCATGGCCAGATCGTTTCCTGGTTACGGGAATCCTGCATGAGTCTGTTAATGATGGCCTCCCTAGCACACATGGGAAGCTCATTATGGGGTCCGGCTCTGGCAGCTCAAGGTGCCCCTCCAGAGGAAATGGAGGACAAAGGTAGCACCCATGATGAGACTACCGAGACGAGCAGCCGCTGCTGTAGACAACGACAACTTGGATTGACCCTGGACCCTTGAACTGGACACAGACTTGATATGTCGGACCTGAACTAAAACCCAACACGGAACACCCTTGGAACACTGATTGGATCACGGATCGGCTTGGACTGACTTTGATGCTGACCCCGTCTGACCCCGGAAAACCCTTTGATTTGCAGAAGATTGTACGTTGTGATGTTCTAAAGAAGTATTGGTATAGTAGAAATTAATCTTTTTTAATCGGTGCTGGATCATGTTTTGTACATAGATAGGACTCTGGAAGCTCCTTGTTGTTGAGATGCCGCTGGAAGGATGGTTAAAAATGTTTCAAAGTTTAAAGTTATGACTTCAACTTCTACTTATGGAGATCTTGCGACTTGTTAATTATGTAGTGAGGACACATATATGCTCCTACTTGTACTTGTTTGCCATGTGAATTCTCTTTTTATAACTTCTTAGAACATGTTACTTATTCACTCCTTAATAATTTATGCCTCTGGAGGATTAATTTACTGTAGGGTAAAAATCTTTAAATTTTGGAGGGGGTATTGTAGTGAATATGGTTTTAAATAGATCCGAGATAATTGGTCTGGCCGGGTGTCGTTATAATTGGGCGCACGCGCCTCAACTGAACGTGCTCCCGGTTCAGAAATGGCCTTTCGGATTCCCGCCTTTTCTTACTTGGACAGAGTTCCAGTAAATCAATATCAAAGGTAACCTTAATCTAGTCAACTCTTTTACCATAATGTGTCTTAGAGTGCTTCCGGATGCTCCGGCAAGACTCTGTGATGTTTCACTTTGTTGCTTCTTTGTAAAACCATGTTAACTGACTCTCAACACCTACAATGATTGTGTACCATAATTGCCCCTTGTCATTTGAGGCCAATACCTAGTCACCTCTGTTGGGTCCGATACTCACTATCGGACATGGTTTGTGTGGAGAATAAAGCCTGTGATACCTAAAGAACTGTGTGTCTGGTCTTCTTTCCCTTCGCTGAATATAGATATCAAACTTGGGTAGTGTGAGACTGAAAAACACTACATAATCATATTTTTAAGCAAATGCAAATGGTGTATTAGTACAAACATATTACCCTTGCCTTGAACCTGATAAGCACCAAAGCCTCCTCGTCTAAATAATATCAAAATACATGACAACATATATATTTCTATATTAGCATTATTCTTTACCGAATATACTTGCTGCATAATACTATTTCTGAGTTATGACATTATTTTACTTTGTTCTCATTAACAGCCAGAAAACATGGAGTTCCACTGCATAGGTTTGTCAGCCCATTTGTCGTAAATATTTCACATGTATCCTACTCAATAAATAAAAGAGTTTCAAATTATTCTATCCGTTTTTATTCAAGTTCCCGACAGCCATATTTGCGGGCATGAAGACTCTTGTAGAGAAGTTGGTGTGCGGAGATATATGCCACTGCAGTTGTGTATTAAATAAAGAGAAAACATATTAATTGATTTTCATATCATCATCAACGTATGTTACAAAGTCAAGGGAAAATAAACATGCCATAAGCATGATCAAATAATCAAATTTTCCATAACAAACATGGGTCTTACAGCAACCTTGTAAAGTGTTGATAAAGATCCGCTGTACATATTACTGTTCCTCCTCGCATCAATAATGAACACATGCTCTGCTTAACAATATCCCTCTCAAGTCATATTGTATGCATGTTATATGTCATCTCTTCATTAAGATAATGATAAATGAAAGTTAAACGGAAGCCGATGAGGTAAAAGGATATTTCCTCAGTTTTAATATATAATATGTCAGACTGTTTTACCTGTAATTCTTTCCAAGTATAGATGATGAACAGATTTGGCCTCCGACAAATTAAGAAAACAGTGTGTCAAGATATACTGAAAGCTATAGTATTTGGCTTTGACAACATTCAATCTGTTAATTTTGGTTCAAACCAAACCAATAGGCCAACAACAACAATAACAAAGATGACTATTCTAGTTATTGTTCAACTCAATAAAATATAAATTCAGCTGAAGAGCCTTTATCTGGAGTCTGCCTGAGCTAACACTGGATAGGGTTGGGTCCTCCGCCTGAGCCTTCTTCAACGATTCATCTGACCATTTGTTGACTTCTGTTGTTGGCAGCAGGGTTGCTTGGGAATCTGTCCTATAAATGAATACCTGAGGCGAAGTTTGGGCGACGACATTGTTAAAGTTCTATTTTATTTTGATAGGTATGAAGAAATAGAGAACTCGTGGTTGACGATTCCGTAGTTTATTGATGAAGGTATATATGAATACTGATGAACATGGGTACATGTGAAGCTTATATAGTATGGTAAGTATGCAACGTCCATGTGACGTTTTGGAATGTTCCTGAAGGATCTGGGTCTATCATGTGGATCTTTCTAGTTGGAAAGATCCATGTGATAGATGATGCAATGTACATGAATGTTCTGGATCCTTGATGATGCAATGTTCTAGAGGGTTCTAGACAGTGCCAATATGTAGGTTACCTTAGGCTCACATGTTATGTTTACATTATGGAATTAATTAACTATTATCATTCTCATTAACATTATAATCATGAATCATCATATTCATAAACATATTAATTAGGTTATGCCTTATTACATAATATTATAAGGCCGGATATGACATAATACCCCCCCCTCGAAAAATCTTGCGATTCGAGAAGGTGGGACACCGGAAAGAATCATCCTATATTCTGTTGTAGTATAATACCTATCTCTAACTTGACATATCTACTTTGAACTAATACTATGTTCAGGAAAAGTAGTGACTTTTCTCTTTTTGGAGCTAATTGCTCGTCATATCCGCCTACACTAATACACATATATATATTTTTTGTTTTTGTATATGCTAATATAATGTCTACCAATTCTATGAACTTATAAGAGTCTTTGCTGTCTGTGCACATGTACTTGTGCATTTATTTCTGTTTCCATTGTTCTGCTGCTTGGCCTTTTTAGGCCTGAGTTTGTGTCCGTTTTTCTAGTCTTATAAAGAGAGTCATTGATTTTATCTATTCCAATTTCTGCGTCTGTTCCTTGGTGAAATGTTGTTATAATCAAATGATGCCGGTCTCCTGATGATGCGCCTTATTGGTTGGTAGCTGTCGCTTGGTGAATCGGATGATTCCATCGAAGGTGAGTTCATAGATTCTAATGATGGAGAGTCCATGGAATCGTAACTGGTTGAGGTTACTGAGCTCATTGATGGGTAGTCCATGGAGTCCGATGATGGGGAATACATTGATTCCGTGGAAGTGTAATCTGAAATTTCCCGCGGTGGTGGAGGTCTGTAGAATCCTACACCCTGCTTCCTGATTTGGGGTCCTCTGGGGCCCCAGCGACGAGTTCTTGGTCTGTTGTCGCATGGGAATATGGATGCTACTGGTGGTTCCGGCTTTCCTAGGGGTGCATCGCATTTCCTACACTTGAAGTCGATTCTCACCATTTTGACCAGGCAACACTGGGTTGTTTTTTCTGTAGACGTGGTATGAACAAGACACATGAGTAAAACAGGGGTTGATGTTAATACTCAAATACATATAACAGTTATAGTTTTTAACGTGGTACAGACATAACAGTCAAATCGATTCAGGCAGCTTCAATATGGTGATTATGTTAGTTGGTAACAGGTTTCATAACACAGCGTCTTATTATAGTATTTTTACACATGCGTTTTGGGTTTTTAGGGGATTGGATGGAAAATAACTTCACAAACACACACAAACTGAATGTTTTATCGATGTTTTTCGGTGAAAAACCTCGACTTCTTAATTTAGTACACACAAGAGAAACGGCAAAGGTGGTAAAAATGGTAGAAAAAATAAAGATAACGTAAAATATTTGCACCTTAACCGTCACGCCATTAGTTCATATGTTTCCTGACCTTCTGTCTCCACTGATCGGTCACGCTTCGTTTGGTCTGCCCAAGGGATCTGGGCAGCCCTTCCTGAGTGGTCCATAACTGAGAGTGCGTATTTGGTATCTGGGCTTTGCACGGCCTCGGCTATGTCATTTCTGTGACGCCATGGTAGGGGAATTACGGGGGGCAAATTTACTCTTTCTTCCAAACCTCCTACTGATAATTTTAGGGGACCATTCCATTGGAACAAAACATTTGTTCCTACACAACCTGTAGCTGCTGCCACTTGGCCATTTAATAGCGTGGGAGCTGTTGTCGCGGATAGAATGTTGGTCTCCCATAGGATTGGTTTTAGTTTGAGGGCAAATACGCTGTCATGATGCTGAATTTTGAGAATAATCCACGATGCTGTATTGTCTACGTGTGGTGATGTTTGGCATAAGAAACATACGTTCCTTCTTTTCACACATTTTGCTATTTTGATAAAGATCAATATTACTAAGAGAACTAATAATGTTGGGATCACATAAGCATTCCATGCAACTGCCGCCGGTTGTGCGTCATGACTCGGCCGCGGGGGCTGGGTGGGTGGGTGGGTGAAATGGTTCACCCAGTCCTCGTCCAGACTGGACTTGTCTAATGCTACCCCCCTGACGGCATGGATTGTAGCCATCAGAGTTGCGATTGCGTGCATCCTATATAATAAATAAAAACACAATGCTGTGTTACATATTGTTAAGACCATACCTAAACTAGGTAGGGTGTGTGGGCTGTATAGGATGTCCTGAAAATCAATTGTATTATTGCCTATCCTTTCCTTTTCTTCCTGATCTGCTCTAATTAGTTCATTCATAGCCTTTACTAATCTGCTCCCCTTCGTTAACCTGATAGTCTTTAGCTTAAAGTGCCTAGCTAATGTCTCTGCTGTTGGGATATGTACTCTTACTGGTCTATCATACATTGAGCTTCCCGTTATATTGGGTAACGGAACTTGAAATGCCATAGAAAAGGGTAGATTGAACCCGTATTTTATTTCAAGTTCATTTCTCATGCATTTTGTGCCTGCTTCCAACTGAAATTGTTCTGCTATAAGGCTACATTCGCAAGGTATGGTTATCAGAAATAGGTTTGCTCTGTTGATAATTCTGTCTGTTACGTTGGTACATTTTAGTGAGAAATTTGTTTTTGCGGTTACTAGGAGATGTTTGCTATCTGAGATCTGAAGGTGGAAAAAGGATGGTTTGGCGTCTAAATATGTCTTATGCTCACAAGTTTCTTGCACGACCAAAGGTCTGTCAAAGAATAGTGCTGTCATGCACTCGGTCGGGTTATCGTTCTGTTTTAAAAATACTGGTATAACCGATGTGCATAAGATGACGTCCAATTTTGTGCATGATTTTAGCTCTTGTTCTGATAATAGGCTTGATAAGTTGTATTTATTTACTGCTATATGGGTTATTCTAGACATTATTCGTGTGAATCCTGTGGCTGTTCTATTGTCATGGTGTAATGGGTTGCCGAACGGTATTATTCTAAATAGCTGGAATTCGTTGTGTTTCTGTATTAACGGTACAGGTACCCGTATATCTATGTGTGTGCCATTAAAGGCGTAGGTCACGCCTGGCTGGCTATAGTAATGTTCAGGTCGTGTGGTAAGCACGTGGTCTGTTGCGCTTGCTAATTTCTGTGTCAATTCTGCTAAACTCTCCCGTATCCTACTAATCTCTACTAGATAAGGTGGTAACTTTCCTTCTGCCAGTGTCTGTAATGCTCCTATGAGCGCTAATGACTTGGTGTGCATATTACTGATGGTTAATACTTCTAATGTTAACTCTGTGATTATCCCATTAAGACTTGCTTGCGTGTTTAGACTGTCATATAGTATATTTATTGATCTTGAAAGATTACGCTCGATTACTGATGCGTTATAAAATGTGTCTAACATTGATTGTTCCACCGCCATTGCGTTATTGTTGATAATTCTTGCGAAATTAATTTGCTGTTTAGCTAATTTCTTGATTCCCTCATCTCTCACAACATTTGCGTTAACTGTATTAATTTTTACATACTCGAGTGAGGATACCCTCGAGTTAACATCTCTTAACTGTGGGTCTTTGGCTAAGCCAAACACTGCGTGCAGCAGGTTGCCGCCGCCCTGAAAGAAAGCCTCTCTCTTTGATCTTCTATCTGCCGTCCTATATGACAATATCTGTTCTTTTATCTGTTCTGTGTAATTCTGAAGTGACCCGTCCAGTATCTGGAACTGGTTTCTAATGATTGTATCATTTGTTTTCTTGATGCTAAGTGCTCTCTCCGTTCTACTTGCTAATTCAAACTGATATTCTTTAGAGATATCTATACTAAATTCTAATGCCGCTCTCTCTAAGGTTACTACCAAGGGCGTATCTAGGGGTTTAAATGCTATCCCATAGTTTTGTCTGATAATCATAGTCGAGGCCTGAACAAGGAGTCCAAGCCACACATATACCCTATAAATAAGATTTTCAACGAATAGTATGAGAGAAGAAAAAGCGTTGGTAAGTTGGTGATATTCCGAGATAAAATCCATTTTGTAAGTCTGTGTTGTACATATAAAACACTGATATCAATTGTAAATTCTGAGTCCATACGGTGATGGAGCTCTATAAAACTGTTTACATACCAAGTCCAAGTCATTTTGTCCAAGTCAAAGTGTCGATGTCGCTTGTGGAATATAGGAGTTCTTTTGGTGTTGATTCTCCTAGAAGAGTGGTCAGCAGTGTTTAAGGACCGGTCCGGCTGAAGTATAAGTACTCCTTAGCTACGTCCCGTTTGCTATCTGCTTCTTAATTGAGTTAAGCTAATTGACCAATGGGTGGTCGTTTCGGATGATGCTTGACGAAACCATCCGTGTGGGCAGTCATCCATGCATGGTGATGCTGGACTTGTCATGTTGGGTGGGTGGGTGGCTTATTCTTAGCCGTGCTTTACCAGGTGCTAGGTGCTGTCTGCTTGCCCCCTATTTGGTCGTTCCTTGCCGGAGGGCGTGGCTTGAAAAAGCCCAGACCATCTCAGGTGTGTTTGACTGACCGAGGACAAGCCCCTCTTCACAGTTTACGTTCACGCCCAAGTGTCCTATGTACAAGTGCTTATTGACACCTTGGACCCGAAGTAATGTGTAAAGTGGGGTTAGACTCTGGTATAATTTACAGTAATCCAATTATGGGTCCAGCTTTCATGCGGGGTAATTGCAATTTGGTATTTTACCCTTATTGCCTTGATCAGGGGCCTGCTTTCTCTTGTTAATGTGCGCTTAATTCTATTATATCTAATTATACTCTTCTTATTTTGCACTTGTTAATTTCTCTCGGTTAATCCACAAGATCCATCCATCAATTCGGTCTGAGGTATAACATCTGTCAGTCCGACTGAAGTTTGTGCCAGCTAATTGTTATTAAGTTAGTATCGTTTGTTGTTCTTTTGTGTACACAATTATTTTATTCCTGATTTTGTTTCTGATTTTTCATCGATACTTATTGTCAAACTATGTTTTAGACTTCTTTTTATTTTCCAATATATATATTTCTGTTTAATTTTCCTTTCTTTTCTTGATTTTTGCACAGCTTCTTGGTTTTATTTGCCCTAGTTCACCTAGGTGTTTTTAATTTTATGCTGTGATTTTTCTGTTCGGATCTTACTGTTTTGTTCCAACTGTATTTCTGATTCTCTCATTATACCATAATTCTAGACAGGAATTTGCTATTTTTAATTTCTCGCAAAGGCTTTAATCGCGAGAGATGTACTGATCTTGGTAGATCGTACCCGTCTGATAATCTTCTCAGAAATGCTGTGAATGGGGATGGCATATCAGTTATTAGGTATGGTCCTGAGAATTTGATTTGCAATTTCTTGGATGACTTTTTCGTGAGCAGATTGGGTACATCCATGTATACTATCTGCCCTGGGTGTATATCTTTATGCTTTATATTCTTATCATGGCTTAGTTTCATCGATTTCTGATTTTTCTTTAACGATGCTTGTGCTTCTGTAATTGCTTTATTTTGCATTTTGGTAATTTCTACTAGTTGGTCCTGTATTGGTTGGAAATCTGTCGCATCTTTTAATGGGGCTTGTGCGGGCGTACATGCATATTTCCCATGTACGAGCAGATATGGGTTCCAACCGATGGACATATTATCGCTAATGTTTATTGCAAAAGCAATCGGTTGTATGTATAAATCCCAATTTGTCTGGTTTTTGTTAACAAAGTTTCTAAGGGCCTGTACAACCGTCTGGTTTTGGCGTTCTGTAATTCCTTGGCTTTCAGGATGATATGTTGAGGAAAATACTTGCTTTATGCCCAATGATTTACACATTGCCTTGAACGATGTGCTTTGGAATGATGGGCCATTATCTGTAAATAATTTTGATGGTACCCCTACCAGGCAAACCACATTGTTGAAAAATTCTGTGGCCACTGTCTTGCTGTCCAGTGTATGTGAAGGCCAGGCTATTAAATAATGTGAAAAGAAATCCATGCAACATTGAATGTAGCGATTCCCTCGACTTGTCTCATGAATGGGGCCTATCGTGTCAAGGCACAAATGTGCGAATGCTGCTGGTGCCTCGTCCCTTATTGTCAATGGGAGTTTGATCTTATTTTTATTTGTCTTTGTTTTCATGCAACTCGTACAGGTATTAACATAATCATGGATGTCTTTGATCATGGCTGGCCAATAAAACCTCGATCTCAGGGTTGAAATCATTTTGGCTGCGCCAAAGTGTCCTGCTAGCGGGCTGTCATGGAATATTTCTAATATCTTGGGCGCCAGATTCCCTGGTACCGCTAAGATCGGGGTTGGATTTTCTATCCCTTTAGTGTTATGTGGGAGCCTGTACAGCAAACCCTTAAGCACAACAAATTGGTCCTGTGACAACAGGATTGTCTGTGCTATTGCATTGTCTACTGGGAGTTCTTTGCTTGCTATATATCTCATCATGGTATAACAAAATGGATCGCTATATTGATCCTTTTTGAATGATTTTAGATCGTATGGTACATCTGTGAGCGACACTAGATCAGAGAATTCTTCAGAGGTGATGGGTGTTAATTTAATTTGCTTTGGTCTTGGTCTTGGTATCGGCTTCGGTGCTTTACCGGTCCGCTTGGTCACACGGACCTTGGGTGTTCCCTTTGACTTGCGTCCCTTTGTTGTGGCCGCTGGGGATGAGGTAACACTTTTGGTCGTTGCCTTTGAAGTCTCCTTCCTAGGCTCGTCCACAGGGCTAGATTCCCTGGTGGCGGACCGTGTGACTGCGCATATACTGAGGCTTTTGATGATCGGTTTTGGCCTGAATACTCTAATTGGATTGTTCTCTACCCTTTCATCCTCATAGAATCTTTTTACAAAATCTATGCCATTAAATCTGACAGCTCTTGCTGTGGTCTTTTGGGTGGCTGTGTCTGACTGATCTTTTTCTTCGCTCTGATATTCTCTTCTAGATAATGAGTCTGGGATTACGTTGAGTTTTCCTGTCAGATGTTTGATCTCGAAGTTATATGTATTGAAAAACTCTAAATACCTCGCCATTCTACCTTTGAGCTGCTTTCTTGATTTTAGTGCGGTTAATGCCGCATGATCGGTTAGTACTGTGAATTTTCTACCGATGACATAGTGCTCGAACTTCTCAATGGCATATTTAACTGCTAGTAATTCCCTGTCCGTTGTGCTGTAATTGACCTCGGATTTGTTAAGGCATCTACCTTGGAAGGCGACTGGCCTTAAATTCCTGTCCTTGTCAGCTTGATTGAGACAGGCTCCCAAGGAAAAATTACTTGCATCACAGCTTATTATGAAAGGTTTCGAATGATCTGGTTTGTGTAATACAACATCTGCCAGGATTGACTGCTTGATTGATTCGAATGCCCTTGTACATTTTTCATCCCATATGAACTTTGTTTTTGCTTTTGTTAGTTTGTACAATGGTAGCATTGTTTCTTGAAAATTTCTAATGAATGCTCTATAGTAGTTTGCTAGCCCATTGAATGCCCTTAACTGTCTCAAATTCTTTGGTACTGGATATGATTGCAATGCCGCCACCTTAGCAGGGTCTGGGGATATCCCTTCCTGATTGATGATAAAACCCAAAAATGGGATGCTCGTCATGCCAAAATGACATTTTTGTCTCTTAAATTTTATGTTTGCATTTCTAAAAGATCTGAAGATAGACTTCAGATCGGAGACATGTTGTCCCCAATTCTGAGAGGCGCAGATCACATCGTCCACGTAGTGGGCGACGTTGGGGCACTTGGCCAATATTATTTGCAGTACATTGTGAAAAGCCTTTGGGGATGTTTTCAATCCCATTGGCATGACCTTATATTGCATTGTTCCGAATGGAGTGGCGAAACTGGTTAGGATTTTGTCTTGATCTCTGATTGGAATTTGGTAAAATCCTTGATACATATCTAGTTTTGAAAAATAGGCTCCTTTCATTTCGCCTACTCTGTCTATTGTTTCATCAGCTCTTGGGAACGTTCTAGCCTGGTCCTTTATCATTTTATTTAGGAACCTATAGTCCACGACACAGCGATATTCTTGCTTATTCGTGTTTTTGGTTGATGGTTTGACCACTAGAAACGCTGGGGATGCCCATTCGCCTGGTGACTTGCAATCCTCTATTATACCTTTTTCTTTCTGATCGTCTAACATTTCTTTAAATATCCTAGTTCTTTCTGGATTGAGCCTGTAAGGTTGGCTATTCAATGGTATATAGTCACTCTTCAAATCGATTCTATGCTTATATATGTTTGTGATCCCAATACTAGGATCACCGTCATTTACAAAACAATCGTTAAATTCTTCGAGAATATTTGTGATATCCATCTTTTGCTCTTCTGACAGCTCTTTGTTTATAATTGCTTCTTTCGGCTTGTGAGGCCTATCGTCACCTTGGATTGACAGTATCTCGGCAGTGGGTAGCGCATCCTGTACGCTTGCCACCACTGACTCACTTGCCACAGGTGTGCATGGTGTGAGCACCGCTATCACCTCGCCTACCTGTAAGTGTATGGGGACCTTAGATGTATTGAACACGGCTATGGGGACTATGTTTGTATCCTTCTCTGGACTTACAGCTGATCTTTTGATAACATACGGAACTGGATTGGATCTAGCCAAGTTCTCTGTGACAAACGTTTGATTATGCAGTGATTCATGCGCCAATGCAGGTAGGAAAAACAGGTGTTCCGTCATTGGGGCAAGAATAACCTTCTTGTTTAATCTGACTGTATATAGGGGTCTGCCAACTCCAGAATAATCGATAACCGCCTTAGAGGCTTTCAGAAAATCTGTGCCTAGTATGGCTGACCTATGCGATTTTGGTAGTACAAGAAATGGGTGCCGAAATTCAATATCGTTTACATAGAACTTAAGGGTAACTGTCTTCCTACAAATGTGTTTTTCCCCATCCGCTGTAAAAACTCTTACGTGGCACCTATTTACTGAAACAAAAGCTGGGTTAGTTTTTAGTGCACAATAGAATTGGGGGCTGATTACACAACATGAAGCGCCTGTATCGATAAGAACTGGTATTCTGTACTCACCAAACCTAACCGTCAATGCGTTGTCTGAGAGCTTTGTCTGTATCTGTAATTCTTTAGTTGTCAGCTGCAATCGTACTTTCGTCATGCTATCTTTCCTGCTGTCTGGGGCGTTTTCCTTTGAGAAGATTGCCGTATCGATATTGAAGATATACGGTAAGGTCTTCCCCACACTTTTAGCGTCGCAAGAAGTACGCCTTCTTTTCCTGCGACTTCCTAGTTTGGGTGATTCGATGAGTTGTTACTTTGAGATTTACTATGGGGCGATTGGCTTCTGTTATAGTTCTTATAACCTCCACGGTTATAGTTAGGGTCGTAATTATTTCCCCTGTATCGTCCTCTGCCATTTCCTCGGCCATTATACCTCTGGTTATTCTGGTTTCCTCTATTATGTTGTCTGGAACGATTGTAATACCCACCACGATTGTTGCCATAATTGTTTTGCCTTTGTGGCTGTTGGGAAGCGATTTGATTGACTTGCTGGGTTGACTTCTCTACCTTATCATTTGTACTCTGTATTTGCGTCAAAATTGCATTGATCGCCTCTGTTTGAGCCACTATCACTTTTGAAAAATCAATTCCCTGCTTGGGTGTGATAAGCTCGGCCTTAAGGGCCAGCTTCTTTGCCGCGGATAATGACTTTGGGTTATCCGACAGGACTACTTTTGATAGGTGTGGCTGCATGTTCATGAGATATATATGCACTTTCATTGTTTCTTCCATGTCTGTTTGGTCTAACATTTTAAACAGATCTTCACTATAGGCTTTTATGCCTTCTCCCTCTGTCTGTTTTCTGAACATATATCCTGACATCATCGCATCATGAGTCAGGGCGTCAAATTCTGTGTTAAACTTCAAAATGAATTGCTTATAGTCTGGGGTTGCATTGTCTCTCATATATCTAGTATAGAATGCTTTTGCTCTACCATCTAAGAATTTTAATATTGATGTCAGATATAGTGTCTCAGGTGCTTGTAACGCGACCATATATGCTTCAAAATCTACTAAGAATTGTCTTGATGACTTATACGCGGTAGGTTCTTCGAATACCTCCGGTACAGATGCTAATGTTCTTCTTAGAGTGCTTGATACATTCTGCACCGATTGTTTCTTAATTTCTGTAAATGATTCAGCAATTTTGTTCGTGAATTCTTCCATTTTCTCTGCTGTGGGGGCCTTGTCTGCCGACCGAGTTATTTTCTCCAGCAAACCTGCTGTCCCTGTCTGGCATTCTGCCAGCTTTTCAACCAGCTCGTCTAAATTAACAGGCATTTTGGCAGGTGTGTCACCTATATGATCGTTGGTGGTATTACTTACAATCGACTCTTCGTCGTTGTTGTCTAGATCGTCCTGGTCCTCTTCTTCTCCTGACTGTGATTCGTCCCCCGATGATTCTGTCTGGGCCGACGTCCTATCTTCACTTGTATCTTGGGTGCTATCCTCGCTTATTTCTGGGCTGCTGACTCCGCTTGTTTCTGGGTTGATTGAGATGTCCTTTGGCTGTAGATTGACTTCGGGTTCTTGATTAACCGATAAGCCTGCCTCCTCTTGATGGGCAAGACCGAACTTCTCTGGTTTTTGGCTTCCTGGTGGGTTCAACAGCTGGGGCTTCTTGGATCTTGTATTCTGTTGGTTCTGCGTCGTCATAGAGGCACCTAGATCGGGCCTGTTCTCCGCCAGTGATAGGTATGAAGAAATAGAGAACTCGTGGTTGACGATTCCGTAGTTTATTGATGAAGGTATATATGAATACTGATGAACATGGGTACATGTGAAGCTTATATAGTATGGTAAGTATGCAACGTCCATGTGACGTTTTGGAATGTTCCTGAAGGATCTGGGTCTATCATGTGGATCTTTCTAGTTGGAAAGATCCATGTGATAGATGATGCAATGTACATGAATGTTCTGGATCCTTGATGATGCAATGTTCTAGAGGGTTCTAGACAGTGCCAATATGTAGGTTACCTTAGGCTCACATGTTATGTTTACATTATGGAATTAATTAACTATTATCATTCTCATTAACATTATAATCATGAATCATCATATTCATAAACATATTAATTAGGTTATGCCTTATTACATAATATTATAAGGCCGGATATGACAATTTGAATAAGAAGGTATAAAATTGATAATAAAGATGTAAAGATAACATTTGAGAGAATATATATGATGGAGGGAAATTATATAATGCCGCCAAACCCCAAAAGTGCCTGTATGGTATCGTTTATGTTTTTAGGTTAAACAGTTGAGAACTGTTGTAGGTTGAGAGTTGAAATATATGCAGTCAGGGCTGCTTATTGAGAGTTGGATTGGTAGACCGAGGAGGATGGCCTGGTGTTTTTGTAGTGGGGTAGAGTACCCTTAAGTTAAGGCGAGTGCCTGTTGTTTTGTTGTGTCAACTGTCCATGAGGTGAGCCTCGAGTCTATGTTTGTTTTTGATTTTTAGTGGGTAGAGTACCCATATGTTTTTGGCGAGTGCCTTGAATATTTGTTGTTTTGACTGTTCATGAGGTGAGCCTCGAGTCCATGTTTTTAGGGTGGTGCCCGATATTAATTAGATTAGTGTGGGGTAAAGGAGGGTTTTTATATATTGTCTTTAGGGGTGTAGTGGGTTGGGTTATTCCCATTTGAATCACTTCCTTTGGTTGAAATCGACGAGGGCCTTTGATACTTTCGTGGCAGATTGTTGAGTAATGTACAGTTTATAGGCTGCACTTGACCAGCCTTCAAATCTTTGTATTTCTTTTTCACCCAACCCCATCTCAAAAGCATGGGTGGCGGCTTTGCGCCTGAGTGAGTGAAGAGAATATTGTTGAAGATCCTGTCCCATGTTTATTGTAGACCATCCTAGGTGAGCAGCGATGTCAGATGTTGTGATTGCTTTGTGTGATCGTGGGTATATCAGAAGTGGTTGGTTCTTGTATCGAGTTGGTGCTTCTAGTAGTGCTTTTTTGTAGGCTTTTATGGGGCATAGGTCATTGTGGCCTGCTGCTGGTATGGCCACGGTCCTGCATTGGTTGTAACGCTGTAAGTTCTTTGCCCTCTTTTGCGTGATGAGTAAATTGTCCCCTTCTATATGCACGTCTTCTCTCCTTGTGTGTCTTGATGAATCATATTCGCCCTGTATATGTGGGCCAATTTCCAATTGTCTGAAACCTGTAGTGTATAATATCATTATTCCCAACTTGTATTGTTCGGGGGCAGGGAATTTATCTTCTTGTCTTATGATTTCCTTGACTTGTGCGACCGTGTATGGTAGTTTCTGGGAGACTATGTGGTATTTCTCCCTCTATGTGTGCACGCACTGCGGATAGATAATTTGATATGGACTTGGGGCTCTTCAAAAAGACCTCAAGTATTCTATGAATGCGCATGTCTGAGGTTCAGTTATGGTCTCAGGGTTGATGTCATATCTGTGAGTAAAAGCAAAGAACGCTCTAAGTGCAGTCTTGTGATTTGCCAGTGCTCCTGGTGCCCTGGATGGGTTTTGTGTGTGTTCTGCGAGCTGTAACAGTCTCTCATCTCCGGGTCTGGAAAGAACAATGGTTATCATTATAGTAGCAGCCTCAAATGTCATAATCAGGAGCCTTTTTTGGCTCTATTATAGGGTTCTTCCCCTGGAAGTATGCGTCTATAAGTGTATTGGTGTCTGTGTCGTATATTATTCTGATGTTGTTCAATGCCTGGATCAGCCACATTTTTCTGGGGCCTTGCATATTCTGTTCTCCCTTTGTTCCGTACTTTAGGAAGCTTACTGCCTCCTTGTCCTCCATCCTGATGGAGATCGTGTGTGTTTTGCAGTCTGGCGACAGGAGTGTCTGTACTACGTCTGGTGCGGTGGCTGCTATGTAGTTTAGGCCTATTTCTTTCATTTCTGGCAGTTTGATCTCTGTGGATGCTGCTTTGTTGGTGGCTCTTATGCTTGTCTCATTTTCTTTCATGTATATCACTGCAGTGACGTAGTAGTCTGGTATCATGCTGGTGCTGTTCCACTGTCTCGTGCACATTGCTATCCAGTTCAGGTCTTTTTTCGTGGAGATGGACATCGGGATTGTGTCCATTTTGCTGTGGTTGCATAGAGCATCAAACAGTCTTCTTACGAACACTCTAGCTGGTGGGACGCATTTGGAGATATGGAGGACTTTTCCTATGACTGATTGAAGTTTCTTCTTTTTGGTGTTTCTTGCCCTTCTGTATTGCATTACTTCTTGTCTCAGTTTGATTAGTTTTTCTTCTGGCATAGTCAAAGTCATCCTCTTTGTGTCTATGATTACGCCGAGCCATTTTACAGTGTTCAATGGTGGTTGTGTTTTGTCTGTGGCTGTTGGGAGGCCGAGTTGTTCAAGGAGTGTGACTGTGTCATGGTAGCTTTCTTGTGCCTCTTCTTTTGTGTTTGCCCAGCTGACGATATCGTCTAAGTACATGAACGCGTTGTGGCCCTTTTTTGCGATGATGTCCATGATGGCCGTGGCTGTCCTCTGCATGTGGAGGCTGCTCTGTTTCGACCCGAATAATATGATGGCTGTGTACTTTTATTTTCCTTCTCTTCTACTTTGTCTTTTATAGTGACTCACTTTTGTGTGCTTGCCTCTGTCTTGTTAGCATTTTTGGTAATAATATATTGAGTGAAAAGTAGTGAAGGATGAAGAAGAAGGAGGCGCGGAGGGTTCTAAGAGCAGCAGCTACCTATTTGAGAGGGTAGGTTGGCCAACCAATGCCTAGTAATTTCATAATTCCAACCAGATAGTGTTATTAGGAGACATAGTACTTAGGTTCATCACATAGCTCTGTGGCCTCCACTTGTTGTATGGCTGACCTATCTTCATCTCCAGTGCAGTATATTAGTGGTTGGAGCAGTTTGATGTACATCTGTAGCTTATCAGCACCCCGTTTGTACAGGTCTGCTCCACACCCTGATATAGACTCCCTCACATCCCAGCTGTTGTAAAGGTCACTGATACAGTCCCTCAGTGCTGAGCTGCTCACGGCACCATGGACAAGCCATACATGAGTTACTGCCTGCTGGTGGAGGTGGTGCAGGCAGGATGGTAGTGCCTGCAGCAGGGCTTCACTTGTCTGTTGATAGGTATCCCTATCTGCTCCAGCTGGCACATCTCCATGATTGATCCATAGCCACTCCATGTGTAGACCATTGAGTCGGATTTGTTGCATCAGCTGCCTCCAGTGGTGCGGAGGAATTGGGGACAAGCCTGCACTGCTGTACATACCACCTGTCTGGTTGATGCAAATGTCCAGCCACACCCACCTCCTGTCTGCACACACACTTAGGGCTGCTGTGTCTATGACATCAAGTGGCTGATGGCACTTGATGCTGAGATCGTCGCCCTGTGTCACCTGTACCCAGCGTGTAGGTGTGTGTGGTAGCGGAAGGTAGAGTAATGGGGCATCATACCTGTAACATAGAGGTCATGGATTAGTTATATACAGGAGTAATACTCCTGCTGCACCCAGCGTGTGGGCGTGTGTGGTGGTGGTATGTATAGGTACTGGTCATCATATCTGTTACATCATATACCTGTAAATCATACATATTTCTAAAAATGTAAAAATTATTTACAATGATAATTGACTATTCTCTGTGGCATCGCATCTAAAAGCATCCTTTATATATATATCCACCGGAGGGTCCCTGATAGAGCCAATGAAGTGATATGAATAATGTAGGAAAATGGGATAAATCACAATCTGTTAATTCCTCATCACATCTCATAACCTTTCTCAACCTACGGTTGTAAAATTATCATTTAATTCTCAATTGTTGTAAAACTATCATTTAACTCTCAATTTTACTGTTCAAGTTGTATTGTAACTAAGCCAATCAAGATTCCAGGCATTCGTCGCAAGAACTGACTAAATATTTAATATTTGACCAGATGTCGAACCACCTGTAATTGAAATACCAACATCAATAAAAGAATCTATGAATTGAATTGAATTGAATAAACTAACGAGATGGTCAATAAAGTAAAGTATATTATGGAAGTTTCCTGTGATCTGTAAAAGGGAAATGAATCATGAATTGATATTTATCCACCAGCTGTCTTTGATGAAATGGCCTGATGTGTGCTCTTCTTAATACTAACGTGATTAACAAAATATGGGAGGTGTTGCTGGAAAATGAGTTGCAACTTATAGAATATTATAGGATTAATTTCCCGAGATTTGGTGTCTCAGGCATTTGTTTGGAAATAAACCCCAAGGCCCGTCAGGGGTTCACAGTGGCTATTTATTGGGGTGTAATTTGCATATATTGTAATTTGCCTATATTTGCATATAATTTGCATATTATTTGTTATTTGCATATATATGTAAAGAACAAACTAGCGCCCCAAAATCAGACGGTAGAGCCCACTCTACAAGTAGCCCCTGCTGCTTGGGTATTATGGTCCAAAGGCCCAAGTGTCCGGGGCTCTAATATTGCGTGCCCAAAGCATCAGACTTCTGGTTCACAAATGCCGTGTTCCATGTGTCTAGGGACTTAAAAAAGAAATAAAGAAAAATTCTGAATCGGTAGAAATGTTTGTAATATTCCATGTGGTCGCAACAATATTTTCAAGGGTTTGTCATGGTCCCCAGGAGAAGTACTTTGAAAGGACAAAATCTTCAAGAGAAATACCTCAATGAAAGATCTGGACATAGCAAGTAAGAAATGTTTAAAATGTATTATAAGCGTAATGTACTTTGTTTTCAGTGAATAGGACTAATGAAACAAGAAAATATAAAAATTATTACTTCTGATATCAAAGACTCAACCTGGAAGGACCTGAACATTACTGTAGTAGTTAGAAGACCAAACTATATAAAGTTATAGAGAACAGACACTACAGATCCTGAAGTATAACTAAATAAATATACTGTGAAAGTGGTCGCAGTAGCCAATTTCAGATATCTTGGTTTTTTGCTTGATGACTCTCTAAGCTTTATTCCACAAATTAACTCGACCTGTACTCGAGCAACGTCCCTTTACAGGAGGTTATGTAAAATTTGATATTTCATCACAAGGAATATAGCTATTTTAATTTACAAGACCTATATATTGCCAGTCCTGGAATTTGGCAGCATCCTTATATCTTTCTCTAATCAAAATCAAATCAGGAGACAAAAAAAATATATTTGTTCACCTTGAATTTAAAATTCTACCTCTCGTGTACAGAAGATTACAAAGATTTAAAAATATTTTCTGGCTCTACCACGATTTCGAAAAGGGACACAAAGTAAATTATAATTTAAGAGATCCTTACAAAGTTCATATTAGACGCTGGAATAAAGAAGGTATTATGAAGAGTTTATTCGGCTGTGCTGGTAAACTTTGGAACACTCTAACACGAGAAATGAAGTCCACAGACGAATACCATGTCTTTAAATCAAGGTTGAAAATACTATTTGTGAAACTATTTAATGACAACAATGAAATCTGGACCATGCAGGAATGAGTGAGGTTTGTACAGAATATCATTTATATAGTAGAATATGTGATGACACCATGAGTCACATAACCTTTGTATATGCCATTACTGTACTTGTCTACTGAGCCGTCAGATGGAAGCATGTGTTTCAATTCCCTATCCCTGCTCGTCGCTTTTTCTCTTTTTGCATATTGGAATATTTCTGGAATTAGATGCGTAAAACATGGCCTGTCTTGAATCTGACACAGTCCCGGGTGTCTGGCTTTAATTTTTATGTTTATTTTTATATTACTGAACGCCTAATGGCGAAATAACCTTCTGGTTAACGATTATTATTATTGTGTAATTTTTCTATTATTTTTCTTACATTTTTTATACCTGTTTAAAGCAGCTTTTCTGTGAATAGTGTACCTGTTGCATAATGTCTAGCTGAATACAAATCTTAAAACAAAACATATCTATAATGGTTTTAATCAATGTGTAGAAGAGTAAAGGGAATAATTGTTGTTGTTGAGACTTTTATTCTGTCATTATGACAATGTCGGCGGATTTAAGCTGCCAATATAGGGAGGATTTCACCCCTGTCAAACATTACAGTATTTTTATGTAAGTGAAACAATGCACCATTGCGTCGACGACAGGCTGGTGGCCCTTACTACTGGTGGTCTCAGACAAACCAAATTATTTTCGATCAAGTAATGGTACAAATGAGATACAGAAAATATGTGCACAACTATGAATGAGACTAATAATAGACTCAAATTGAATTTTAGCTAAGGTGACACCGAGTATTAAGCGGTACATGGCATTCAGTAATATTACATACCAAGTGATATGTAATGCAAAGAGGAAATACATAGTTACAATAATTACAATAAAAGGAGGGAGTCTTGAGGAGGTGGAGGCGACTAGAATCAATCAAGTCCAATAAATACTATAGGTGTAATAAACTTGTCTTCTGCCCAGATGGCATTAGGTTTTACCAAGCTGGTGAATCTTTTACTGGTGTCTGAATTCTGAGCCTCAGTTTCCAGTGAGTTCTAGTAGAAAGGAAGTTTGTAATAAATTGATTTTCTTGATTGACATTTAAGTGTAAGTCTGTCCGGATTGTGTTGTTGCGTGGCCCTAGGCCTGTGAACATGTAATTCTTCTTTGTGTCTAAGTCTAAAGGCTTGCTGGAGAATGTGAAGCCTCCTCCTTTGCTTCAAGGGGAGCAGGCCAAATTGTCCATGAAAATCATCAGCGTTCTGGAATCTTTTACTTCTGGTTATTATTCTAAGGGAGCGATTTTGTAGAATTTGGAGGAATTGAAGTTTTGATTTTGAGGCAGAGTCATGAAATATGTCAGATTGATCTAAGAGTGGAAGAATGGTTGTCTTGTAAATTTGTGCGCTGAGGTGGACATTTAGCCTGCTTCTAAGATGTTTAAAAAGCCAGAGCTTGTGAGAGACTTTCTTTTTGATGCTTGATAAGTGCTTGTTAAAGGTAAGGGCACCGTCAATGACAGTCCCTAAGTATTTGTAGTCATTAACTTCTTCCAGTTGTTTAGCACCTATATAAAGGGGGTGAGCAGAGGGGTCAGCTATCCACTTGGACCTCCGCGAAGGAAGGTCATGACCTTTGACTTTTCTTCATTGAGAGAAATTTTGTTGGCTCTGCACCAAAGCTTTATATTATTTAAGTCAACTTGTAGTCGTTGTGAAATGGTGTCAATATTACTACCAGTTCTGCAGATAATCGTATCATCTGCAGATAGCTGTAGATCAGAAGGCTTGGTGTGAGAAGGTAAGTCATTAATATAGATAGAGTCAGGATGGTATAAGATTGACACATTACCCAATAAGATACTGAGATATATATATATTGTTAAACTTAAAACACCCATCCTCCGGCCAATCATCAGGAATGGAGAGACGACCAGAAGATTTTTTCTGAACAGACGGCTTGGAAATCTTGGATTTAGTCTCCGCTGCAGACGTAAAGTGTGCCGCTAAGGAAAGAGGGCTGCGAGGAACAAACCCTTCCGAAGGAGAACGGAGATAATGATCCACAACTTCTCTGTCGTAGCTTGAATAAGCGGAAATAGCATACTGCCTACCAATAGCAAAGCTAAGCATATGTTGAAAGTGGGTCAAATAACTTCTCCAGTCGCCAGAAGAATTAATTAGATGCTCTAAGACCAGAGACATACCGTAGAAATACTCCGACAAAGTCATCTTCGCCGGGTCCACGGACTTCATAGGTACACCCTTGATTAAACATAAATACTGGTAATCTGGCCGAAGGGGAATACCTTGCGTTCTGGTCACTGAGGGATCCATAGCAATCGAAAGCTGACTCATGGAATTAGCCATCAAGGCGAAGGCTTGGGCGGCAGTAGGTTCCGAACCGGAGGCGGAGTGCAAGGTAGCAGAGGCCGGAGGGAAGACGAGAGGGGCCACGACAGGAGCCATGACCGGGACAGCAGCTGCTGCGGCCGGCGGAGGAGTCAGGGTGACAGCCGGTGACAGGGTGACAACAGGGGGTGCTGAAGAAGGAACAGACGGTGTAGTTGGAGGTGGAGGAGGTGGTGGAAAACGAACAGGCAAGTGAGAAGTTACAGTCTCCAACGCAAGCAATCTTCCGCCAACCTTAGTCAAGGCAGTGGTGGCGGCCACAAGCTGTGTCTGTTGAAGCTGCATCATGTTGAATAAGGAGTTCATATCAATCGGCCCTTCCGACGATTCCAAGGGTTTGGAAGCAGAATCCTCGTCCGAGTCCAATGGAGGTAGGTAAAGCTTCCAATCATCCTCGGAACCAGTGTTAAGTTTAGCCTTCTCATTTGCTTCATTTCGGTACTTACAAGTGTGCTCCCCTGGATGGGGATGATCACGCTCGCACGCCTTGCAGAGGCCCATATTTGAAGAATAATTCCGAAAGAATCAGTAAAACAAACAACCAACACAACCGACTGTAGTCAGCTTTTTGGAATGAATGGGCGAGAGTCAGTGTTTGAGTTTGGCGCGCCTGGTATCCTAGCGACCGGGGCTTCCGGTTATCCAACCATGCATCCGTTCATAGATATAATCGCATATATAATATATACAACACATATATATTGTTGTTGTTTATTCATTCACAACCAATATATATATATATATAGTTTTATTTCAAAGTACATGTACATCGAAATCGGAGTACAATATCTGCAACCTGCAGATCTTCCAATTGATCCTCATAGCGTACTCGGACTTTAAAATACGGTTTCTAGCTACAATGTAAACAATTTGTATATGAGGTACACAGTGAGGATTTTGCCTCTTCCCGCTCTTCCCAATCAGTTCCATTCTGATTGGGTTTACATTATTTACACAAGTGATTGTGGCAGCTCCGCTTTATATACGGTCTGGTCTAAAGTAACCAAGTATGTGAGCCATAGTTTAGTACAGGACTCATGGTTTCATACTTGTTTTCTATTCCCCACCCCCACCCCCCTCCCCTCTTGGCTCAGCTCTGGGTTACATTTGGCACTTTTTCTACCCCATCCCATGTCTCCTGGAGGTAGACTGTTCTCATGAAAGATCATAGATAGAGAATAATATTGGGCCTAATATGGTACCTTAGGGAACGCCACAAGAGATAGTGTTGGTATTGGAATGTAAGTTGTTAACAAATACTTGCTGTTGTCTATATTTTAAATAGTCAGCAAACCAATCTAATTCAGTTCCCATTAGGCCAATATTAGTCAACTTTTGAAGGAGAATGGTGTGATCAACCATGTCAAAAGCTTTGCAGAAGTCCAAGTAGACCGCTCTACACAGCTGTTTGTTATTAATAGCTTGGTATACTGTAAAAACTGACCGTCAACCACCGGCACAAATAGATTGTGCCTCGGAACAGAATGCTTGTGTGCCGTTATATATCATCACAGATACCACCCCCTCTCTATTTCCCCTCCACCGGCACATCACTGATCTGTACCGGTGCGCTAGCTTGGGTATCCTATTGCGTAACAGCTCGAGGGAGGTGAGCATGGCTTTCACGCAGCAGCTTGGCCTTATATGCTACCACAGTGTTGGTCCCAGCACTTGTCAAAATGCATATTCAAACATGAAGTAAATGATATGGGAATTGTAAGGTCCAATTTTAATAGGCATCATCCAAACTGAACAAACAGCATTTAAACTTCTTTTTCCCCTCCTTTGACTTGTATAATTATGTTGCCCATAGATGCTACTTATATTTCGTTTAAACTTCCCTTTTTCAATCAGTGAAATACAGCCTTAAAAACACAGGCCACAGCATATGGGTAAGGCTCACGAAAACTACACCACCTTTTTTTTGTGTCCACTGGCTAATAAAATGGTTACTAATAGGAATAGATGAATTATGAAAGTCTCAAATGAAGGAGTATAATCTAAGCTTCTAAAAGATATGTACTTTTATGGGGCTGTCACAAATATTTCTCCCACTAACGGTCCATTAAAATGAACCCAAACCTAACATTTCCCGATTTTTAGAATGTCCGCAGCCCCTATTCTGCAGATGATTTTGTATTCCCAACTTAGGTCCAAGTTACACATTTTTTTTTCTTTTCATTTGTTGTGATAATTAAATACTTTGGGTTAATGGCGGCCATCTTGGATTTACATAGAATTGTAAAATAAAAATTAAAGAGGTTCTACATTTTAAGGCCTTAGACCAGGATCATTTATGAACCAAAAAGTTGAGTCCCAGTTTGTGCAATATAATTATCATTTAATTTTCGGGATTTGGACCACTTACCGGAAATATGGCGGCCATCTTGGATTATTCTAATCTATTTTCTCAGTTTTTTTTCTTTGGCGCCCTGGTAGAGTGTCGTCCAGATTGATGAAGAGTCATGGGAGTGAGCACAGGTATTGCCCACACATTACACAGACATATAAATATATATATGCCTGCTCATGCGGGTGATTGGATTCAATCCGTTGTTATATATTAACTCTCTAGGAGAGTGGAGAATAATAGCCAGTGTTATAATACCAGTGAATACTAAATATGTGCAATAGCACAATGATATATGTGATCCGTTTTAGGAAAATAAGTCATTAGTCGCAAAATTGGTATTTTTCAAAGTGTTTTTTCCCAAGATCACATTATTGGAATGTTCCGATTTTTGAGGGATTTATCACCTACAGCTATATCAATCGAGGTCTCAAATTTCAGGACAATCTATGTAATATATCCTTTCGTTTTAAAGGTCCTTATTTGGACTACATTTAGTTACTTTACTGTTTATTGACCCCAACAAATATTGGAAACTTTTTTCAAAAACGAAAATATCAAACTTAAAATTTAGAAATACTTATTAGATTATTAGATTATTGCTACAAAGAGAACCAAAATAGAAGAAACTACTTTTCTATTTAAGCGAAAGTAGAATATACATAATAATATGACATAACCAATGGTCAATGTTCAATTTTCAATAAGTGAGCATTTCTCGTTGTTGGCAGTGAATGCTAAAATGAGAATTGACGAAGGAAAGTACATTTGAAACTACCTATGGGAGAAAAGGCAGGACATCTGTAATAATGTTCAATGTTCAATATTTAAACCTCTGCCCCGTCGAAGACAGTGACAGAAGGTTTTAAATAAATGTAATTAAATTTACCAATCTTGTAGCCAAGAGTAAGTATGAGCGGAAATACCTGGACGGTAGATGTTATTATCTCGAGGACAAGGAAAGTTTTTGGTATATATATACAGTTCAAAGGAATTGTTCAGTAATGGCTGTAGAAATAAGTTGTGTCCGCTTGAACATATTTTTCAAACACACAATATAATATATAACTTTAGGGGTCTTTGGTCCAGTTTTGTCCCTAAATTGGCCTTGTAACGGACAATCCTACCAGCGGATAGAGTCTGTGGTCGACCCCTAAAGGACTTGGAAGGTTGTGGTTTGGAGGGAATAGCCTTATGGACATGGGATAGAGAACTCGCTATCGCTCGTCCTCTATCCCATGCCATAAGACTCTTCGCTCCAAACCACAACCTTCTAAGTCCATAATAGGGTTAGTACCGTCAATGACAGTGACTACAGATAGATGTATAAGGCATGGCCACTTGGACTTCAGGCAAGGCGAAAGGAATAAGTATATTCAGACCCAGAATAAATGCAAGGTTAGACCCGTCGACGACAGCAACTATAATTAAATGGAGTATTGATCTCATCATCCTGCTTCAATTTGTATACTTGTCATTTTTTAGTGTTGTTTACGATCAAAGTAGTTATTTGCCGGCTCAGCCATATTGGATTACTAAACGCAAGGGACAAGGCATATAAAGTAAGTTAAAAGTTTGAAATCAACAGCATCTCACTTTATTCGGAGAAAATTACTTTCTCTGAATTACCGTCTGCCTCCATGGTCCGGAAACATAGCCATATCGAGGATATTTGGGTGGGGCTCAATGGAGGCATTGGTGCTTTTACGGGATATTGTAGTGGCAGGGGTACTCTGGTTTTCAATGGAGGAAGATACTTCTTCTACCAATGGCGATGATCTGGTAAGTATGTTGCTCATATGTTCTGCTTTGCCATGGATGCCACGCTATATTGATTGAATTTAAACTCCTGTGGCCTGTTACCTGGGCTATTTCAGTTGGTGGTATACCACGGTCCACCAAATCCTGAAACGTTCTTCCTTAAACTATGGTTTGTTATTCTTAGATCAATAGCAAGGGATTCAGTCATTTTCTTCATGATATTCCCCAACTAGTTCCAGCGGTTGATATGTGAGAAAGGAAGCTTTGGATTTGGCATGTGGATACAGAGTATTGAAGAAGGAGATTCCCAATTTTGGATGTGTCAAATTCTGTAAAATGGGGAAATTTGATGTGGACAGGATTGAGACTATAGGGTTGAATAGAGCTAGAGCAGAGGAGAGAGCCACTACAACTAAGTTTGTGCCTGCTCCTGTGCCAAAGTCAAATGCCTGGAATAAGCTACCTGCTTTGGAGCCGCCTGATATGACTGGAGATAGTGTGAAGATGGATGTGTATGCTGGGATGGGTGGTAAGCCAAAAAGACCAGTTTCAGCTACGGTGACAACGGCTACGGTAGAAATGAGTATGGATGAGGCTGGTTCGGCTAGCACTTTGGATGGAGGAGCAATATAAGCTCTCCCGTTATGAACAGGGTGAAGGACCTCCTGAGAAGAGGAAGAAGACGGAGAAGGAGCAGTCGGCTACCTCTGCTGATGAGATTGTCACTAAGAGTGACTTGAGAGGTATTATGGCAGACTTGTTCCAAGAACATTCAGCTGCCTTGTCCAAGCAACAGGTGACAAGTCCTATACCCCGGCCTCCGGGTCCGTCTAGGTTTGTTTCACCTGTTCATAGTGCTTGGCCGACTTTGGTCAATCCAGATTTGAGCAAGGTGACACAAATGTCAGGTTATGGGATGCAACCTTTTGGTATGCAAGGATTTACTTCATTAACCCCGTTCCAGATGGCAGTGGATAGGAATCGGATAGTGAGCGGTGAGGAGAACCCTGCCACTATGGTGGGTCAGCCTGCGGTACTGACTCTGAGCTTGGTTGAAACTAGGGGAAACACTAGGGACCCGAATTCTATGTCGGTCAGCCGCAGTAGTGCTGTGGGGAAAACCCCATCGATTGATTCTGGGTCAAAGGTGATTCGGTCTCTGCCGGGGTATAGACCTCTGTTTACACCATTGCCTAGTGGTACACAGCCGACTGAGGTGCCTGGGAATCTTGGTCAGGTGGCTACGCCGGGATATACTTCGGTGATTCCGGTAGGAGGGATGTTTTCTTCTCCTTTGTTTAGTTCTCCAGTGAGAAGAATGTGGTCAGCTGCTGCTGCTATGGTGAGGAGTGCTTTCGCTCCTTCCATGGATGTGGATGATAGTGAGACGGTGGTCATCAATCCTACAACGACTGGAGTTAGTTGGAGAGATCAGCCGATCCTTTAATTGATCTGGCTAGTGAATACAGTGCTGATAATTATGTTGCTACAAAGGATTTGGATACTTTGCACGATTGGGAAGCTGAAGTGTCTAGAACTGAAAATATCGATGATTTTGATGAGGAGGAGGTGCTGAAATCGGTGAGGATCAGGATCAGGAAATGGTGAGGATCAGCATGTTGATGATGATACTTACAAGGAATTTTGGTCTGAACGGCGATGCTTTTTGGTTTGTTCATTACATGAAGGATGTTTTGCAGTCGGGTCGGATGCAGTGCTACTTTTGGGACGGAAAAGTCAAGATGTGGCTGGTTGAGATGTCGCTGCAGTTGGAATGGTTATTTCTTGGACCTTACGTCGGACTTGTGCCTGTGATTTATCATCTTTATATGCTGCTGAGCAGAAAATTGACAATAGGACTACACTTTAAAACAAACAACAGTTGGACACTATTACTTGGACATTACCATCTATCAGAGACAATTACAACAAAACAAGTATTTCATCAAGAAAGTTACGCCAGTGTTGATGTGAGTGTATTGCATTTTGTGACTGTATTCGATATGGATTCCTTGTACTTGTGTATTGTGTATCTGATGTTGCTGTTTGGAATTGTACACCTTATATCACATTCCATTTTACCTGTATAACAACCTTTGTATGTGTTAGCCACTTTTTCATGTATTGGTGTCTAAATCAGTTGTTCCCTCCTTTTAGAAGAAAGGGAGGGGCATTGTAGTACTTGATCTGAATGGAGTCGGTTCAGGTATCCGAGTGAGCTGGATTCACTCGGATGGCATTATGCTTGTATTCCCCCCTTAGATTAAGTAAGGAATGAAAGGCAGGCTTGGGACATTAAAGTTTTATTTATAAAAGTTTGAGATATAAAAGTTTTTAATTGAGATTTGAGAATATAAATATAAAAGTTTTGTTAAAAGTTGAGTTTGAGATAAAATGATTGATAAAATTGTAGATTTTTGATAGAATGAATAGATATAATGTTGATATGATTGAAATAAATATGATGTAAATAATATGATGAGAGAATATGAAATAGGTGTGGGTGGGTGGGAAAAATTTGGTTAGGTGTGAGGTGGTTGACTGCTGGGAGCGAAGTGACTAGGGAGTGAGGGTGACCAGCGGAGCGCCGGTGTGAATATAAATAGAATGGTTAGTAGTTGAGGGAGGGGAGGGGGTATGCTATAATGCCTACGCATTGCTACATGCAATGCTGTCCATTTTATTCGGGAGCCGAATGTCTTTACTACTTTGTGTACATATCACTAGGTGTTGCTTATGTATGTTAGTGTGCATTTTTATTATTTTGATTCTATATGATAGTGTATCCTATTCCTCATTTGCCTTGTTGCACATTTATTATGTGATTCCATTGAGTTAGCCAACTTGATGTTGGCGTGTGTAGCAGAACCTACATGGTCATCCCTGAGCGTGTGTGAGAATAAACTCAGCAGCTGGCGAGGTCCGATAGTTCCTGTGTTTGTGTTGTTTGATTGATATAGATCATAGTCGCTTCAGTTTGATCGGACATTACATATTTATATATAAGCATTGTGCAAAATGTTGTCGCTGAATAAAAATCTTAAAACAAAAACAAATCAAGGGAGCACTTTCCTCTGCAGGCGACAATTTAAACCATCCACTAAGGTGGGTAGCTAAACTGACAAACACATGACATTTTCGAAGCAATGTACAAAACCTCATGAAGATAAATTAGGACAAAAATCCGAACGGAGATCCTTAGAGCCCTCTAGCTTCGCCAAATGGTTGATGGCAGATGTGTAATTCTCTAGGGACAAATGTGAAGAGTTTCAGGAAAATGAGTCATTAGTCCCAAAAAATAGATTTTGAGATACCATTAAATTTGAAAAGATGAGATCAAGACGATTCCAATGATAGTAAACAATCTAATAGTGTAATAAGTATTTCTAGATTTTAAGTTTGATAATTTCGTTTTTGAAAAAAAAAGTTTCCAATATTTCTGGGGGTCAATAAACAGTAAAGTAACTAAATTTAGTCCATATGAGGACCTTTAAAATAATATAAGAACATATTACATAGATCGTCCTGGAATGTGAGACATCGATTGTTATAGCTATAAGTGATACACTCCCCAAAAATCAGAACATTCTAATAATGGGATCTTGTGAAAAAACGCTTTGAAAAATAACAATTTTGCGACTTATGACTCATGACTCATTTTCCTGAAACAATATGATAACTTATCAGAGGCCCATACCAGAAATCTGCAAACTTTTTTTGGGTAATACACGATTTAAAATGAATCACAGAAGTGGTAGTATTTCTTCCACTGAGATGATCTGACCAACAAGGTACTGGAAGCCAATGCATTCTGTTGTTTGAGTGAAACTTTCTCATCAAGTGAACAAATTTCTGCAAAATCAAATGAGAATAGGGTCTAGATAACAATTATTCCCATCACACATCCAGAAAATCGTTCTAATAATATTGGCACAAGTCTCATCAGGAGCCCTCTCTCGTGTCAAACATCATATCACTTTTTTATTTGGACACACCAGACATTTTTTAAGAAATCCAACCAGTGGAATATTACCACCGACAGGGCCACGAGAGTCTTGAAAACCTGTGCATTTTCCAAAGGACCATTAATATAGATATGTGATGAATTCTCATGGTGTATACACAATATTTTGTCCTCGCATGAAGGATTGCCTTGCTGAAGGACTCCTACATAAGCCAGGTCCTTGATAGAGTGTAATAAATTGTATTCTTTGGGTTAGAACTCTGACCTATTTAGCCCTGATCATGGCCAGACATGCACGCCACTCATGGCCTGGCCAGGAGGGGAGGGGGGATGAGCTACTCAGAGCTGACCCCTCCACCCAGCCCAACCTAATTACTGTATCCACTGCTCTGGGTTAATCAAGAGGGAGGGGGGAAGGGTAAGAGGGAGGGGCAGGCACAAGCCTTGGGATCTAAGAGTAAGGGGTGGGAGGGGGAAGGCTGAGGGGAGGGATCCAACTTGCATGTGGACAGCTCATGGCCTTTGCATGGGGAGCAGAGGTCAGCACATGGGCAAGAAGGATCCTATCTCCCTCATCCAATTAGAGCAAGGGGGTAGGGCAGTGGATAATTCTTGGGGTTGATTCTATCATAAATTATATTTGGTTGAGTATAAATAAAGGGATGGGTGAGGTCCGGGGCACTCTCTGAGTCACTACTGCCCGGGCTGAACCTGAAGAACATCAACTACCTCTGACTTCTTGCCTACTTCTTACAACACTGAAGCTATGGGCAAATACCCTTAGACTTCTTTACAAGAGGCTACAAATTCATCATTATCACACACCAAGGTAATGCTATTATCTAGTTCCATTGAACTTCAACAGAGCCGATCTCCACCATTGCAAGTCATTATGGAAACCAATATTCAGATGAACACATCGCTCGGTGACCAGAGGCTTTAGCATATCAATGACATGGTGACAATACAATCTCCCACCTCTGACGACCTTGCTGCAGTGATAAAGAAAACCAGCAAGCCTTCTAATTTGACAACGAGAGCCAAACGTTTCTGATTCAAAAAATACTAACGCCTTCCTCAACTTTAAAACCTTGTCTTCAGGCAAGCTGAGGGTCATATTCCTGCTGTTGATATATATGCCCAGATATTGATTCTTCTATGATGGGTTTGTAACCTTCCCCCACGATACATAGAAACCCAAGTCTCCCAACAATTTTGTCAGGAAATGTTGGCTCTTCACACATTCCTCATACAACTAACACAACACAGGAGGAAATCATCTAAATATGGATAGCAGATGTGGCCATGTCTTCTCATAAATCTCATCACAGTGTCAGTAATCCTAGCAAAACAGTAGGGAGCCGATTTTGCGCCAAAACAAATAAAGTTGTCGACCAAATAACATTCATCACGACCCAATTTCCATTTTAGGCTGTAATACGTATGGTTGCTAGGATGAATTAAGACACTCCGATGGGCTGACTTCAAATCAACAGTACACATAAATGTTCCTCTATCTTTCATCACCTGATCCAATGTCACAAAAGCAAATGTCAAACAAACCTAAGAAACATAGTTGTTCACAGAATAATCAAGTGGTCGTCTGCAGTCAGTAATAGGGCGTATACCTCTGTCTGACTTTGACATAACACCCATAGTACAAACAAATTTAGGTTTGCAGTTTGATACAGAAAGCTAGCCGGCTGACAACTGTTTTCTGATCAATGCATCCAGTTTAGATTCATTTTCATCACTATAACAAGAGGAATAATTATCGCATTTATATGATGAAACTTGACAGTTCCAATCAACTAGTCGAAAACCGTTGTAAACACCATCCAGAATCCAATGAGAGTCTTTGTTGAGGCGACCGCCATATGACAGCCAAGAAGCCCATCCCGCTGGTCTAAATTGGTGTATCACACCTTCCACAACACCGTGAGAGGCCACATTTAAACAGCAATGGTAAAGTTCAGCAAGATTGGTGCCTGAGATTACTTCATTTGATGATATACATGGTAATTCCATGAAAAATGGACTTTCATTAGTTGTCAAAGGCTTGGAAAACTGACAGGCGACAACACTTGGTGTCAACACTGGGCCAGTCATCCAACTGACCAGACAAAACTCTTGTAATGACACTCCTCTCGTAATCTAAAATAGCAGAGTCTAGATATCGTTCTTTGGCCGCCTTGTAGGAAACATACCTAGGAGATATATCCAGCAACAGGTGAACCAGTGTCCAACATTTCCTCCAGGACTCGGATACAACCATGAATCATGTGTCTATATGTCAAATCTCTGTGTGATCTAATGTCAATACGGACATTGTCGCATGGTACACAAGCACACGGCAAGGGAGTGGCCGCGTGGTAGAGCTATCAGTAGTGGCAACATAGGTCACATGGGTGTGTGTGTGCGGGAAGGGGGTGACCGTAAGAGCCACAAAGAGCACCAAAAAGATATGTATGGGTTGTTGCGTCTCTATTTACAGCAGAAACGTTTTCCGGAATAAACAAGAAAATTTGCCTCTTGAGCCTACATAGGCCTATATATAATTATAGACACACAGAACGAAAAATCTCACAGAAAGAGGTTTAAAATGATATCGCATGGATCTGGTGGTTTCTTTAGCTTCCCGAATGCACCCATCTGGGGCTGGCCAGCATGCGCACCTTCGAGGGGAGAGCTGTGTAGTGAGGCATGAAATGACGTCATAGATCATTGAAGGGTTTCCCCAGTGCACAGGGTAGGGAACACCTTTTCGGGAACTGGAATAGTGGCCTATTTCAGGTCGGGATTTGGGATTTAATAGGGCCTATGGGATACGGATAAGGGGCTCAGAGCCAGATTTAATTTTTCCAGGTATGTATTGCAAATAGAAAAATGGGATTGCAAATTGAAAACTTACGCAGGGCCAAAGGTTAAATATACCAAAATTTTAATTATATAATTCGTTTGCAAAGAGTTGGTATTTGTGATGCTAAGGAGGTTATTTGTAGGTTTGAGATGAAGTGAGGTTTGAGATGGTGAGTAGGGTATAATCTATGGCCGGGTAATTATAGTGCAAGGACTTCTCTCTGATGTCGAAGTGTGGAAGAAGGCATATTTCATTAGTCCCTGTTAATCAGTTCTCATCCCCATGAAAAGAGCTGGGCTCGCCTCCCTCGATCCAATTTTGGGGGGGAAGTTCCTCCTGTCTTAGATTTAATCCTCTCCACTCTAAGCCAGGTCATAATAGCACATATCAAGTAGGCGACATTTAATGTCAATTAAAATCATAAAATAACACAAGAAGTGTTAAATATATATATAGGCGTTTGTGTGGGTGGAATTTGTGTTTTAGTATGATCATACGGTTACATGAAATAGGACAATACTTTTCCACATGGATTGAAAAGACGCTGTTTTTTGCTATTTATCATTTCATGAGTAATATATTCATCCAATTTGTGTACATCAAAGCTAAATTTGAACGCACTATGGATATTATCCATCTCCCCTACAGAGGAGGGAGATGATTATATTAAACACCAGAGGGCAGCACCACCTTCTTATGAACGGTTCATGATTGTACAACCGGTGATCGGTTACTCACTCTTCCACTGTTCACCAACCTACATCCATGTGTTATCCACACGCACAGATTATTTTTTGGTGATTCTGCCCGTCTGGCATCATGCCACGACAACGTTATTGCAAGAAGTGTACTTCTACTCATTATCCCCCTACTGGGGCGAAATGTGGGTTAATTCCTATATCTGGTAGGGCAGAATTTCCTTCTTTAAAAGAGACTTTACTCAAGAGGGAAACGGAAGAGTTATCGGAGCCCCCGGTCGATTGGTCTCAATGGACACCTACTGGTGGCAAAAATCGGAAGAAGATGAAGAACTGGGCGGCTTCCTTGAGGAAGAATGTTCGGCCGACTGTCCACAGTTTTAAGCCGCCTGAATCACGACGACGAAGGCGTGCTTATGTTGGCTCTACGTCGGAGGGAGATGTTCAGAATTTGGGTGAGGATGATTCGGATACATTGAACTTGGATACTGTCACAACCAAAGCTGAGGTGCACGTGCGTGCTCCTACCATTGTCAATGCTCCTCCCCCTGCTGTCAACCCTATGGTTTTCCCTCCCGCTGCAACTCTACCACCACTTCCTCCACCTGTGGCCATTCCTCCGCCATTTAATCATCCTCCGCCTCCATTTGTCAACGCTGTTGTCAACCCTCCGGTGATTCCGCCCGCCATTCAACCCGCTGCTCCTCCGCCTGTCATGGCTGTCAGGCCGCCTCCTCAAGCTGTCAGGCCCCCGCTTCCTCCAGGAACTGTTGGTATGGTTGACCAAGTTTGTCAACTTCTATATTTCTGTGACCATCACCGTCCGTGACGCAATTATTTTAGGGTATATTTCCAACAGTTTTCATACAGTACTTAAGAAACGCACTTTCAGGGTATAGAAGAGTAGGGGGCACCTATACTACCAATTTCATTTCATTTCAATGACCTTACCCAAAATACCTATTTGGAACCGTTTCATGAGAATCGACCATGTACACAGTAATACACCCACCCCTCCCTGATTTCGGCACACATTACAAAGTGTGTTTCAAGTGTGCTGCACACACTGTTAATGCGCCGTTTACAAAATTGTACTCAAAACCGTCCATTTGAAGATGCAAGTGTTTACAAAACCGTTTACAACACATTCCTGAGGACGCATAATGCTATGGAGACACTGCTGCTACTCACTGAGCCATGACCACAACTGATCTAAACGTTTTTGAAGACAATTTTATTTTGGTAAAACAGTCAGCACAACACTGCGTTTTCATTAAGTTTCACAGTAATAGGCTATATCAAATTAATCATGACTTGCAAAAATAATAGTTTTCAAATGTTTTTCCCCACAAGAATGTGACATACACAAGTGTAAGTTGTGAAAAACCTTATGTCACAGATTTTGTGGAATCGACCATTAAGCTGTTATTTCGAACGCTGGTGTGTAGGCCTATACCATTGACGTCCATATTGCACTTTATTTATGATGATTAAGTAATGCGCAGGAAGTATTTTTCAAACATTCGGGTTGCATGTCTAACTAACTTAAACACATCTGTTCCGATATTCACATTTAATAAAGTTTCTAAAATAATTTCTTTGCACATACCATATTACACGACACGAAGTAGGAGTGAGTTGAAAGAAAAATGAAACGAGAGCATGCGTTGCTGTGTAGTATAGAGAATCTATCTGTGTAAACCTCACTAGGTATTTAAACTGTTCTTGATTATTTCCATTCATGTATAACGAGCTGTGGAAGGTAATGTTCCAGGAAAAAGACTTGGACATATTAAAGATCGCTTCAATATTTCACTCCCTCCCCCTTACATACCCCCAGTACATACCCCTGCCGCCTCCCCTTGAGCTGAGGGGAGGTGGTAGGGGGTAACCCTGTAGCAGTAGGGGTACCCTCAAGGGGGAGGCGGCCGGGGTGGGCAGGACTAGCAGTTTAATTAATTAAATATATATTCAATAAATATGTTTGGCCATCTTGCATATCCATATGCCTTATGCAATGAAATAATAGTTATACCATATAAACTACTTCACTTAGTAAACTTTGACTTCTTACAATAAATTGCATAATGCCCTACCATAATCTGATAACCAGGACACAGCTCAGCTCAAATCTATTGTAGGAACCCCATTCAAACCCTGTTGTGTTCATCCCAGTGAGGTGGAGAGAATGGGATAGGTGCCGACGTTGGGTGGAGAAATAGTTAAGGTTGATACAGGTGATAAGGAGGGACATACACCACTGACACTTAATTTAATCTGAGATTTGTCTAGCTCAGTTGGAATAGTATTTTTGTTAGAAAATAAAATGTTTCTTTAAATGCATCATATATACATGTACATGTATACAGTGGTTTACAGTTAAGATTTACTCCTGAAAAATGATACAGCCATAACTCGGTGAATCCTATCATTTTTGTTCTAAATTCAGAAGCCACCAATAATACTTGTATTTGGCAAATACATTAGGCAATGACCAGTAACAGTAACACCTTTTTTTTCTCTTTACACAGCATATCGGTGGCAGACACATTCTCTGTTCCAAACTGATGATTACAAAAGCAAGGATGGACAAAAGACCTGAACGAAAAGACATAGGCACCACAATCATGGAGCCTGTGTTTGATTCATTCTCCCTTAAATTCATGGTAAGTGTCAATTACTAATAGTGTGGGTCATTGCCTCCTAATATAAATAATTCCATTGTTGATATTATAGGTATTAAATCAAACTATGAGATTTATTCATTTTGATGTTGATGATTATGATATTAAATTAAAACAATAACAACCATAAACTTCCTACCATCCTCTGTAATATAATGTTATTTATAGCATTTTCTAGTCGACATGCCTCAGTGAGAAGACACATATTTTTGCCAAGTTAAATATTGTCTGGCTTAAGTTATAAGGTCTATTCAATTGTTACTCCCTGTGTATTGTATCAATGGCTACCAGTATTAAGATCAAATTTGTGTTTGTTAAGGAGGATCTTCTTATCCAAGGTGGACGAGGGGGACCTCCGGGTAACTTACATTCAACACCATCAATAGGCTAATGACATCAGCGATGCACTACTGGGACATTTCGGTTGGTGCACTTTTGTCAGCTCAGTCAGATATAGAATATTTATGTTTGAGGATTTAAATTGTAGATATTAAGATAGTTAATGACAGATTTACTAGCTCTATACATTGTTTACAACTCGTCAATTAATACTGCCCCATGATATATACTTTTGATACATTTTATTTGACAAAGAATTTCACAATTATGTTTAAAAATTTCAACATGAAATCCCTGTGGAAACTTTCTTTGCCCTTGGAAAGTGCACTATTAATAGGGAAAGTTTGTAGCACCTAGATACATCTGCTTCTTATAGACGTTGTGTATGTCAGAATTGATATTAGCACATTGATATGATATATACTTTGAGTATTTAAAACGGGAATAAAGGTGTCACTCATATTGTCAGTGGATTTAAACATCTTTAATCATATCTTGATTAAATTATTCTTTGTTACATCAGGTTTAGCTGCATTCCCAAGGCAGAGGTACCATTCCCAGCTTGCCTGACGAAGATGTGGCAAACCATAACATCTGGGGAACAGACCATAACATCTAATAACTACCAGCTAGTCAGTGAGTGTATGTTGGATGTAAATGACTAATATTATATTATACTAAAAAAATACATCACAGTTATATTAATTCAGGTGTAGTTTAAACATCAGTTCATATTCAGCCCTTCGAGGACACAGCCAGCCCATTGCTTATCAATACATGTCAACAAGTGTCATCAATAATTTCTGAATGTATATTATGAAAGATATTACTTTAATACATCTGTGTCCTACAATGTGAATAGTGTGCTAACCAACTGATTGTTCCAGCTCTCAGGATATGTGCATATTATGTGAAAGAAAGTAATATAATAAAGCTCGTTTGTTATTATTTCAGGGTCAACAATATGATTTATGACGTCAACGGATGGAGTCATGATAAATCAACAAGCATAACGTGAAGGTATACTTGTTGGTTAAACCAACGATCCTATAGCTACACAAAGATATACAACTCCTTGGCCAACTGTGTGACGTTCCGCACACAGCGCCCCCTACAGGAATCCGTGGCACGGTGCCGTGGCTGCCGTGGCCCACCCATAGGCCTGGGCTGCAGCAGGCGAGTATCTGCAGCATCATATCCCTTATTAATGCTTATTTCTTGCTTGATTACATTCAAAACTAAGATATTCCAAGAATAGTACCCTCCCATTCTAAGAAAGCTTCATTGGGATTGGGAAACCTTAAGTTAAAGATCGTTTACATGTGGACTAAGGGCTGGAGAGTCATAGCATGGCCAGGTGGATAAAATCATAACACTGCAGCCTCAAAGCAGAAGTTTAGGAAGATGTCTAATTCATCAACTGCTTTATGTCACTTCTCCAACCTAACCAAGTATTCTCTAATGAAATGATTTAGATTTTGATAATCAATCTCTTGAAACACAGACCAACATCATTTATTAGAAAAAAAACACAGCTAAAAAAAGACCTGATTTCATGTTGCATGGCCGCCATTTGTTCTGGCCTTGTTCTGTATAAAGGTCTGCATAAATATGGGCGCAGCTTGATAATAACACTCCAACTGGCTTATTAAAATCGACAAATTGATTGGAAATTTATTAGGCAAGTAATATAGGTGAGAAAAATTAGTTTTATTGTTGGTACTCCATGAATATAGACAATCACTGCTAAGTGGCCGCCGAGTCCCCATTGACGGCAAGGCTAAAGCAAATACGCTACCACAGACTCTCCTAGGAGGCGCTAGTGTTGCGCCTGTTGGCGCCGTCACGCTCCCGCCTATGGCGCATGCCGCAAGTTAACCATCTTTGTGTAGCTATAGGATCGTTGGTTAAACCAAAAGTTTACATTATTCCATGATGGACATGTCCTGCCGATGGCTTCTAAGTAGGATCCATTCATCAAAGAGTTGTCAATCCCATTGTAGTTATATGAGTGAAATTATGCTATTATTTATTGTTCCACTGAAGTCATTAGTTTGTGATATAAATATAGCCCTTGCTGACCACAAGATCTAACGTTTTGGTAATGTTTAAATAGATTGGTGAAATATTGACATTAGTTGTAAAAAATAGCATTTTATCTCCAAATTCGGGTTTGCTTATGTTTGGAGAAGTATATAAATCCTTACATAAATGATTCATAGTGCAAGTATGTGGTCTGTAGTGATACAACTATTGGGTAGAGTAAAGTCAGATCCTGTATGGTAGGCATACAGAGAATAATCCAATGACATTAATTAGCATAATTAGCTATTTTTTTAAATCTACTGATGCTAACCCGTAGATTTGTTTTGGGCTACAAGAAATGCTAATGAAGAGTCTGAGACCTATCTTCAATTGCTAACTTAATTATTTCTCCAGCTGGCGAGAAATCAATGCTTTGTTGTTTTTCATTTGGATGGAAATTGAAATTCTCTTGAAGAAGATAAATGTCTCAATCTTCAATGATTTTAGTGTTGCCATAGGAATTTTCTATACAAATTCTATGGTGGCTGGAACTTAGATTTTTTCCAATTATCAACGGAAATTTTTAGGCTTTCACGGCCAGCGGGGGTGGAGAAGGGAGGGGGGGGGGCCTTCATGCATACCTTTCAAAAAGTATTATTTAGGATTGACCAAGGTTATATTTAAGTCCTTGACTAGGATTTTCATAATATTTATATTTTCACATGATTTACGTGGTTTTGAAATATTTTTAAGCTAGAATATTTCTCTATTGAAGTTTAATGCTGGCATCGGATACCACCCTCTTCATGTGGTAGAATATTGTTCAACAGCTGGAATATCATGGGTTATAAGCTGTATTTTTATCAAATATCTCTATATCATGTAAGGTTGAGGAATTTTTCTTCAACTTTTATTTGACAACTTTTATCATTTTTGCATGTCAGTTAAGCAGATATATGCTGTGTGGTGCCATTGTTCACTTGGGACAATCATAGTTTTCCGAGCTGGTCAACGTCATCCTTCTATTTTATTTTCACTATTTATGTTGTGTGAAACAAGGTATCTATTAAGGTTGATGCAATACAAGTTGTGCCCAAAGGTTTGGTTGTACATTGCCAATGACTTGGTGCAGATTTATCAAATCACTTCTATTGGGAGGGAATTTGCAAAATTCAATGTCCCATTATAATGGCTTCTGGCTGGCAGCATTTGGACACATAAATGCCTTTGACTTCGATCGTCCAAGAGTGATTCCTTGAGGTTTCACTGACTTATAATATGGTGTCAGATCTTATATATTGAATTATAAGTTTGATAATGGTTAAGATCCAGGTTGGCCATGGTACGCATTTGTATGTATATTAGCTCTACTCTATGCAGAGTTCACGGTAGCATTTTAAGAGCATTTTAAAGTTTTATCTGGCCATGGTACAGGGTGTTAACACAGAAGAATTCTTTTATTTGGTTTACTGATTTATATATTTTATTGTCTTGCATGGTTACTTAGGTGATCACACTACACCTGTAGTGTACTTGAACAGGAATGGAATTAAATTTGTTTTCAAGTTTTCATATGTCAACATTGTTTTTCTCTGGGTTAACGACCTGTATCCCAGGTGCTATCATTGCAATGGTGCTAATATTTTTGGTGCTATCTTTTAAGACTTAATTTATTATTTTTGATATAATTTTTATTTACATTATGTGAGTTGGGTAGGGAGCTCTATATTAATCCCTGCCTGTGGTCAGTTCCCAAATGTATTTCTAGGGCAACTGGTTTTAGCATTTTTTGTATTCTTATAATTTATTGTGTTATTTTAGCTCCCCATGACTGAAGCCTTGCCCTCTAACAGAGGGGGAGGCTGCATCATGGCTTCCTTATGATGGACTACATATTTAGCTGGTCTATTCCACCTAATATTTAGGGGTTTTTTTACGAGAATTAAGCAATTTTAAGAAATATTTTGTTCAATAATTTATTATATGGAGTTATCAGATACCAGATGTCAGAGCCTTTTACACAATAGTATTTTTCTGGCTCTAGGCATTTGATGATATTTGGGAGCCGATCCTTGGAGTGATATTTGGGAACCGATCATTTTGACTTATTTTCTGTTATATTTCATCTCAATGTTTTCAAATATAAACTTATATCACTCCATTTGAATGTAGTTTGAGCTTGTTTTCCACAGTATTCATAATAAAAGAATAAACTATATAATTATCATTGGAGTGAAATATAGGGACTGCAGTGAAATACCCTTTATTAGGATGTGTAAATCACTGTATATTATGTATCTTTAGAGATCTGTTATGATCACTGCTTCAAATCCATGTAAATGCATGTGGTTTTATACAAGTTCCAGGATTTAAATGCCCGTGGTTGCCAAATGTAAAATGTAATGTTATTATGCAGCGACAAACAGAATTAAATAAATGATAATTGACTGAAGTTGCCATTGTTGTGGTTTTTTGTTCCAGCTCCCACATCCTTTTATAGAAGCATTAACAAGTCCATCATATAGAATAACCAAAATCTGAGAAACAATGACCTAAACATTTTCCAAGATCATATGATCATTGAAAACGCTTTTTCACTTGTAAACACTTTTTTACTTGAGGACGTTTTACCTTCGAAACACTTTTTTACTTGAGGACGTTTTACCCTCTAAACACTTTTTTACTTGAGGACGTTTTGCCCTCTAAACACTTTTTTACTTGAGGACGTTTTACCCTCTAAACACTTTTTTTGCTTGAGGACGTTTTTCCCTCTAAACGTTTTTGAGAACGTTTTGGGGAAAAAAACGTCTCAAAAGTGGGGGCAAAAAAAGCGTCTTCACGACTGTTTAGAATGAAGATGTTTTTGCTTTCAGTGCAGAGGTGTTAATTGCCAATTCTCGTTGAAAGCTATCAAGCTAAAGTCGGTCTATATTATGGACTATTCCCTCCAAACCACAACCTTCCAAGTCCTTTAGGGGTCGACCACAGACTCTATCCGCTGGTAGGATTGTCCGTTACAAGGGCAATTTAGGGACAAAACTGGACCAAAGACCCCTAATCAATAATAGATTGTCAATAGAATGTTTTGTTATTTCTAGATGCCCACAACCAGGACCGCTATCCATCAGGATAGTGCAAGCTATGCAATCAAATCACGTGACCGGTTGACCTCTTTAGAGAGAACGGACTATATGTGACTGAATCTAGCAGAGTAGTACTTATGTCGCACTTTGAAAATGTCTAGTTAACTATACCATGTTATAGAGCAACTCAATACCTTTCTATAGAGCCCTTCTATGAGGCGCTACCCACGTTATAAGTATTTTTTTTTAGTTTTCTAAGATTAAAACTCAAGGAGCGCTATTTTGAGCTATGCACGCTCAAAGTGCGGCGAGCTGGTGGCGAGCAGTTGGTGAGCAGTTCAGTCACTACTCACCCTAGCAACGGGTATCTGTATTTGAGATATCAATATGAAATTTTCACCAGATGTTTCCAGGAGGTATATCTTGTACCACACCAAGAACCGGGCAGATTGGATAAATATCTTTATCCATACAACGTCATCAATAACATGCACATTTTCCTGAAAAATGACCAAGTTAGTGGTTTAGTGGAATAGTCTGTGGGCACAATACCTGTTCCTCGTGTAGTGGAAGACAGCTTACACATCCTGTAGGTACTTAAGAATTGTCTTTTGAGTCATTACACATCATAATATTAATTATAGGTAGAATCCAAGTAGTGGGTGGGGTCCTCCATGTTAAATGTTCACAACAATCTACCTCCATGTTTAATGTTTGCAACAGTCTATATCCAAATGGTGGGTGGGCTCCTCCATGTTTACTGTTCGCACCAATTGACATAATAAAGTGAATAAAATAGATACATCCAAATGTCACGTCCATAATGTTCAAAGTTGACATTAGCACCCCAAACAAAGTGATTTTAGTCAGAATCACTTGCACTTGATGAAGGGCTCCTGGGCCTTTTCCTAGATTTTGCACCTCTAGGTCGTCCTCTTGATCTAGGCTCCTGCTGCTGAATTTGAGCCCTGCCCCTGCCCCTGCCCCTGCCTCTCCCCCTACCAATACCAACAGGTGCATCCTGTTCTGCCAGTTCAATATTACCTCTGCCCCTTCCTCTGCCCCTGCCTCTGCCCCTACCAGTACCAACAGGTGCCTCCTGTTCTGCCAGTTCACCATTACCCCTGCCCCTTCCTCTACCCCTGCCCCTTCCTCTGCCTCGGAGTGACTCTTGTTCTGGCTGTTGGCCCTCAGGTTCATTATTATCCTCTTGTCCTGCCCTTGTCCCTGGCTTCTCTACTGTTGGCTTAGGACAGGTGATGTCTCTGGTTGAATCGGTACAGAAGTCTCTAATTTTTTCAATTAAGTACCACTGCCTATAGGGGGGGAGACCTGGGGAGGGAATGATAGCAGGCATGCCCCGGGGAACCTCTCCTACTTCTTGTGTTAGGATGTTGCAGAGGACAGGGTCTTCATCCACCACCTTCTTCATGACTACCTGCCCTGGGTGTTCATGGCTAAACTCGAAGTGATGGTATTGCTTAATACCATTTACTGCCTTGCTGAAAGGGGCCAGAAAGGTTTGCCAGTCATAAGTAGGGGCTGTCACATTTCCCTGCTCATCCCCCACTAGGTGTGGGATATTGACGCCATCCAGGGTACTTCTCTGGATAACTTTCTTCAGGTCATCTAGGCTAGATACATCTGACTTCCTGAACTTCTGCTTCAGAAGCCCAAAGCACCAGTCAGGTGCGAATTTTGTGTGCCCTGTGATGAGGAAGTTCAGTGTGATGGTAAGGTTCAATCCAGTCAGACACCGCCACATCAAGTAGGCCAACATGTACTTATTCTTATTTTGCCCACTGCAATTATCACAATGCAAATCCAAATGCTTGGCACCCAGGGAGTATTCCTCAAAATAGTGGTGAATATAAGAAATTACAGCGTTGGAACCCTTGCTACTGCAATGAGATTCGTCTATCAAGTAATTCACTTGTCTTGGTCCTGCTTCCATACAGACACCAAAGATACCACACTTTCTTGGCACCAGAAAGTAAAGTGGACCTGGTTGCATTGGGTACGAGGGGAGATGAACCTGCTGGGCATAGTCAAAACTTACATGCACCCGGTAATCTGTGCTGCATGGAGGATGAGGGCCAAGGGGAGGTGAACCTGCTTCCTTATAGTCTGCCTTAGCCTTGGCAACTAAGTCCTGATAGTATGCCCTTTCCTTTGCTACTACCTGTAGATGTTGTGTCTGCTTTCGAAGCTTTGCTTCCTTGACTTGCTCTGGAAAGCAGCTGGACCTGTGAATATCTCTATTATTTCTTTGACATTCCCAACAGAGGTCAGTCATGGGCCTAGCACACACTATACCTGGGAGAAGCTTTCGCCACAAACTTCTGAAAGTAGTCAGGGCAACGGCTCTCTGCTGAACATCCTCCATGGCCTTCTTATACATCCTGTATATGTCAGCTTTGGTGGTAGAAGAGGGGAGAAGTAAGATGTCATCTCTCTTGTGCGTGGGTATTCTCCCTGGCAGAGCAATTGCATGTGTCTCGGCATGGGACTTGATGAAGGCAACAACTCTTTGAACATCATTCAGTTCCAGGGACTTGGCTGTTTTTCGTAAACCTCCAGCACGTAATCGGCGTGTGACTACACCATTGGCTCTATACCACTTGAGGATACGTTTCAGTTTTCCAGTGCTTATACTGAAAGAAAAAAACGTTTTAAGATCATTATAATTAAAGAGTTAATGCACATGTATAATTTATAATTACGAAATATTGTGAAAAAATAGGATTTATTTTCTAATGATTTTCGTATCAGGTACAGGTACTGCTTTTGGGACAAATATAATATATTATATTATAGGGAATCTGCCCTGTCAATTATACAATTTAAAAAATAGTCTTGACATTGTACTCACCGGTAGAAAAATGCAAAGGTATGTTGGCAGACCTGCCTATTCCCTAGTCTGTAATAGGTCCTAGTACGCTCACGGTCCTTCATTCCTTTATCACCCTTCTTTGATGTAGAAATTCTTGCACTGTTGTCTGTGCATGAAGCAAGTACCCCAAGTAGCAGCATATCAAGCTCAGCTGTCAAATTAAAATGAATGAAGATTATTTTCAAAATTCGAATCATTATTCAATGAAATCTTAATGAAAGTTCTACAGATTTAGAATAACAATAAATTATTATAAATTGAACAAATCGAATTATGCTTAAATTTGAGGTAATAATTATTTCAATAATTTTAAGAATTCAAGAAAATTAAGTAACAAGGAGAACTAAATTAAACCAGTTATTTTAGAAAGCTTACCCTTATGAAGCTGGACAACTTCCTCACGTCGTTCTCTGAACTCCTCTGATGTGAACATAGTGCTACAGGGAGTATTTTCGTCCCCATGTTTACAGCTACACCTGTGAAATAAATAACAAACTCTAGTTAGTCCATTTGTAAAGTGCATTATAATAATTAAATCGTATATCAGATGGGCACTGGTTTTAAATTCTATATCAGACAGGCACTGGTTAAAAATTCGTGAAAAGAAATCCTAAGTACAAACAAACAACACATGTGTTGGTTGATATCGATAGAAGTCATTGTGGCGTCCCCTAAAGAAATCCATAGCCAAGTGGTAAATTAAAACATTTTTTTAATTTCCATCCGTCATAGACATGCATAATGATGTTGTAAACTGATTGGTACTCCTTGACTTAATTTGGGCATCTCAACTTAGGAGGACACAGACAAATAAATCTACGTGCATCAGAAAGTTTGCAATGCGTTTTTCGCCACTCACCTAAACTTGTTACATTCCTCCTTCTCTTCGTCCCAGATTAGCTGCACTGGATCAGACACAACTAGAGTAATATCTTCCACAACTGGTAATTCCTCAATATCCTCCTCCTCACTCTCCTCAGTCTCAGAGCCACTATCCTGGTCCGAATCCTCAGAATCATCAAATTCGTCGGGGAATACAAAATAATCATTGGCCACTTGACGCCATTCGTCCTGATCAACCACAGCTGATGATAAGTTCGCCCTATTTATAGCATTCAGAGCATTCGCCACCTTGTCCAGCTCCGCCATTTGTTGATCTCCAATGTCTAGTTCGAAAATAGACTGTATGGGTTAATCCTTGATGATAATACTCCGTTTAAACAGGGAAAATCACTTCAGATCGTAATTCCAACTAGCCGCCGACATGTGTAAACAACACAGCTCTGAACAGGATGCTAGGCGCTCAGCCAATCAGAGCGGTGCATTCGCATCACGTGGGCCCTTGACAACAATCTGTTTGGGTTGAGTGGGTTTCAAAGCACTTACAAAACGTCCTGTGATTGGCTTACTGACAACTTGAATTTATAAGAGAGCCAGCCATTGGGTAAACGATTTCGCGCCACACAAAAGCATGCCAAACATGGGCATGAGGCTCCAGATGGGAGCTACTGAGAGAGCATCAAAATAGAGTGAAAATGCGTCGACGATGCGTCCTCCCCGGCCTTTGTTCGTGACAAAATGTCAATGTAGGTGTTGCTAAATTGCTAAATTAGCACTGTTAGACATTTAATTCAGATATGAAACTACAGGATTAGCATGTTAACACTATAAATTAAAGGAATCCACTGAAAACAAAATATTGATAAAAAATCCATTTCCCCCTTCAGTGCCCATTTCTGAGGCTTGCGCCCGTGCGACATAAGTACTACTATGCTACGTTCGGTCACATATACCAACACTGTCTTCCGAAGCCCTGTTTTAATGATTTTTATATTTCCGTAACTTTCTAACCCGTCCCAGACGCTAGACTGAGCCAAGGGGAGCCAAGTTCAAACGGGAACATGTGTAATATACTGATAAAATAAAAAGTTATCGCTTACCGCACATTCAAAGCGAGGGCAGTCACCCATAACAAAATAAGAAAACAAATCGATGGGGAGCTATAAATTTCTTGGAAGAGCCGCAGCCGCAGACTAGGCCGGAGGGGAGGGAACAGCCGCTTAGTTAAATCGATCAACACCAGCGGCGCCTCCGTTGACACTTCCGTCTTGCTCAAGACAGTACAGATTCGTACAATGGCCTTCAAAACAAACATCGAGAATCTAGGATTATCACAATAAAAAAGGTAACAAAATATACGGTAATCTAGATTGTCTGCTGGTCGTTGGGTTTGTGTAACCCATACGGCCATAGCAGACAAACTGAAAGCAAAATGTCTGAACGAGAACGGGTTGAGGCCATGCCGTAACTGGCGTGTGCCAAGCAGCTAGAAATACTTTAGTAATCGGGATTCCCGGGCGGTTTGGGAGGGTCGTTTCCGCGAAAATGCTTCATTTGTATATATAAAAACAATATTAGGCGGTCAGATCTGCTGAAATAGGTCTAAAATCAATACAATTCAAGGCGGTACACTTTCTGGACGAGAAGTCGCCAAGTGGCCATGTCATGCATAAAACACCCTCATTGGGCCAACACTATTGGGGAAATCTGCAAATAATTTCCAAAAATCCCTACGTTCCCATATGTACACACACTTCAAACCTGTCCCAGTCTCAAGCTTATTGATTATAAGAGACATTTCACTCAAGATTTTAAGCTCTTACTCATATAATTATGCAGTTCCAGCATTACATGCTTACGCCTATGCCTATGCATATGATTCAAAATCCGACATCGGTGGCTTGACTATCGTTGAGCTTTGTCTAACACAAGGCCCGGGTAATGACATCATGATGATTCCCGCACGAATTTAACACAAAAACGAAACAATTTTAAACGCACTAGCCACGGGAGGAGGGCGGGACAGTCGCCGGGATGGTGGGCAATGTCAACGTACAAAAACATTCCATATTTATGAACGTAAATAGCCCAAGACTTCTACTCATTCCCATCAAATTGTGACGATAGACCTATCAGCTATCTGGGGCCACGATACTGTCCTAGACAGATCTTTTTCAAGAAAGTGTGTTTAGATAGCATGCACTTAACTACTCTAGTTTTCCGAGTTCGGGTCTGATACACAGTAATACACACTCTGAACTATTGTAGGCTAAGAACTTGTATAGAAGCATTTTACATTCAGATCCTTCTTTTTTCCTGACACACAAACTTTCCTATTCCTTAGCTCCTCTTTGAGTAATACAATCGTCCAGGATGCATTTTTAGGGCTCATTTTAAACAAAGCTATTGCCGACGCAAGGTCTCTTCATTCACTTTTGAATACTGGTATGGTATATATCTATATATGCGTTGTTAGGAATGCACCCTAGCGCCATCTACCGCAACATAATGACATTAATTGGTGAGCCAACACATCGTTGACCCGCCGGTGCATTTCAACGTTTCCCTATGGATGACATTGACTCCTAATTTCAAAGCAATACTTCATTCCAGATCGCAAAATTGTATTAAATTTAGTGAGTTCTGTCTCTTGACAAATATTTTTAGAAAGTCCTATCTGCTGGTTGCCGGGAATTGATATTTACAGATGGCTCTGTGGTCAGGTGTAGCTAGGTGTGCAGTGGTAGTGTGCGACTAGGCTTAGCTAGGCCACACCTGATAAATTTAACTCAGCTAAACCTAGTAACTTTACTGTGGCAAAACTGAATTACATTTCATGCTTACACCTTAGGCTGTGATCAGACACATGCCATGAAAACACAGGTTAATATATAATAATAGGTGCCGTGGGAGCGGGCGAATGGTGCCCCATTTTTACCAGGGGGCGGGGTAGGGTTGTTTGTTAATTTAAGAATATACATTTATTTTGAAAAGAATTATAATTGTTATTGAATTTTGTAAGGTTCTATAACATGTGCAGCTATTGATATTGTCAATATGTTTGATACTAGAAGATATATGTAGTGTAGTGATTCTGGGTCGCAGGTTCGTTTCCCTTGGCGTATCCGAAGCTTATTAATCGAGAGTTTATATAGAACAAAAGGAACAAAGGCAGGCGCTACCTGTTCACTTGGGTTTTATTCATGAGGTGTTCGGAACTGAGCATCAGTTCGCTTCCAGACCTGATTTAGACTGGGGATTTCGGATCACCTGGCCAGCCAGGTAACCCTCATCCAAAGGTGTCTATCAGACCTACATAATAGCAATCAACATTCCACATTCAGAGATGTAAGTAACACTATCCACACTGAGAGGTTTATCACGGCCTCTACAGCTCACATAAAATGGTAGAAACCCGGGTCGTAGTTACTATCGACCAACAGCTGGCTGCTGTTAAATATAAAAGGTAACAGGCAAAACATATCATAAGACTAAAAAGTCCCGCGGACCAGTAGTGACCACTGGGGAGGTTCGGATGAACTAACCCTCAGCGGCCACCTAAACCCAATAACACCACATGTAGTATATATTATACAAGGTGATGATCGTTGTGTAAACTTCATTAGATTCTTTATACATTTCTTGAAATTCAGTTTGAACATATTTACAGATTAATGATAACAAATATTTAGACCGATAAGGAGCTGTATTAAATTAGGACAACTCCTTGACTATATTCCGATTTTGTGATGAAAAAAGTTGGTCGGGCTGGGCTTCAACTGGGCTTCAACTGAGACCATTGGTCGCTATGAGCAACAAGGTAAACAATGTCAGGTCTCTAGCGGGAATATATATTTATAACCATATTCATCTCCGACAAATATCCTCCATTAATATATATATTACAGGGCATTTAGCTGGATCTCCAGTTGCAAAGACTTTGGAATTAAATGCCCTGGCTTGTTGAGTTTTTGTCAGTCTTTCGTTGGACTCAATATAACAAACACCATCTTGCCCTCAGTTCACTTCAAGGTACCCAAACACATTTTTGAGGGTCTGACCAAGGGTTGAGGTAAAGAGAAAAAATATAGTATTCTGCAGAGTTTCCCCATCTTTGGCACCAAGCTGACCGATTTCCCACAGCTTATCAGTCATGTAAGAAGTAATCGTATTGGCTTTGTATGGCTTATTGCCCAACCCCATCTCTTTCAGTTCTTTCCTCCTTGCAGCGAGGGTCTGCCTGCTTAGATAAAAAATGTCAGACTTTGTCTGAAATGAAATTTAAAAACGATATTATTCTACTCATTCATTAATATCAACATTTGTTATGCTTTTCAACGATTTATTTTTGTTTCATTGTGTCTAAGCCTTAGCTATGATGGTTACTGTAAATTACGACAGGCGGCAACATTGTAGTTACCTTTCTGACAACACAATGATTAACACTCGGTCTATCAGAAAGCATCGGAAGAATGAACAGGTTAGTCATTTACATTCTATTTTTCTTATTTTATTCTTAATCATTATTAAATATTTACCTTGCTCTGCCTCTGTATATCGCTGTGAGGTTGTCCGGTCGGTATGGGCTCCGTCTACTTTCTGGGCCGACATTAGGAACTTAGCCAAGTACACATTCATCCTTGCTGGCTTGATGTCTATGAGGTTGTCGTATCAAATATTGGTGGTCTTTAACAATTCTTTGAACCTATTAACTGCCTGAAATATTAATATAAACATTCATTTACAATCTTCATATTAAACTGTTCGTTTAGTTTTTGAAATTATAGTGAAATATCATATGTATTTAAATAGTTCTTCAATAGAAACAGCTTGCAACAAGTTTGTTCAGTGACCATACTTACACTTCTCGTCGCTCTGATCATATTTATATTCCTTTTCTCATTAATATATTTCTCTACTTCCTTCTGATTTTCCAACATCTCAAACTGCAATTCACCTTGCTGGTTGATGAAGGCTTTTATTTCTGAGATATTTCCATTTACCTCGGCAGGCTCGGAAGGTTTGACAGCTTCAGCAGTTGCAGGCGCCATTACAAGCACCACTTCCGTCACATCATTGGTGGTACTTGTGAACTAACAATTCAGTAAATCCTTCAAAACTTCGTCAGACAGATATATTGTTTGACCATCACTCTTTTCTGCTGCAGTTTTGTTAATTACTTCCATCGTAAGGTCAGGAAAAAGTTCCTTATACAGCAAATCAAAAAGCTCAACATCCATCAAGTTGCGTGACTGAGTTGCTCAGTCACGATCAGATGCTGCTATGGGAACAAACTACTTTCAGAGCCTGCTCATGAGGCCTAATTGTGACGTAGGCACATTTTTTGCTGTGTAGGCCCTCTCTACAGTGGGCGTATCATACCAATAATATAATCCTTTTCAATAACATTTATTTCTCTTGACATACCTTTATCCATGTAAGATGTTTTGGGTTTTTTTGGCAGAAAAAAAAGTACAAACAAAGAATAAAAAAAGTACAAACAAACAATGGGACAATTTTTCCAATATGCGGGCAATAAAGGAAAAATGCAGGCATTTTATTGCCCACACTTTTTCAATATGAGCCTCACCGCTTAAGCCTATGGGCGTATCATACCAAAATAAATTGTCATATTTCCCGACAAAAATGCCAAATCGAACAATGAATTAATTTCTCATCATCAAAATTCAACTATTTAGTGTGCGAGACAGAAACATAGGAAATCCTGACACTGTTTGTTAATGTTATGTAGAATAACAAGTTATGAGTTTATTAAGTTAATCAATGATTTAATCAACTATTTTTCTGTTTAACTTTATAATCAGTTTAAGTTAATGTATATATTGTGCGTTTCCATAGGAAACAAATTCTCCGTTTCAATTATTTATGCGCAAATTGATCAACTCTGTTTTACTTAACTTTATAATAAGTTTAACTTAATGTATGTATTCTGCGTTTCCAAAGGAAACAAATTCTCCGTATCAACTATTTGTGCGCAATGTCAAGTCATAGTTTCAGAACTTTCAATTTTGCTCAACTGAAAATGCATAATATTTAATCAAAAGTGCTTATATTTAATTATATGTGTAAATTTTGTGATAATAATATTATATAGTTTTATTGTCCTAGATATATTTAAACGTACGCTGTGCTCCCACCTGCGGGAACGCAATGAACATAATATGAAAAAACATGCCACTAGATATATTTAAACATACTGTTAATACGTATTTATAAATCTCAAGACCCCAATACCTGCTGGGACATTTTGATAGGCCATATCTTGACTTTCGTCAACCGCATGTGTCCTATTGAAAAATTCCATAAAGTCAGAAGAAAACAGTCCTGGATGACCCCTGAGATCACTACCCTAATGAACCAAAGGGATAAACTATTTACTAAAGCTCTAAAAACGAAAGATAAAGACCTACTCATTGAGGCAAAACAAATCAGAAATAAGATAGGCTCTCTCTGCAAGAAAAAGAAAGCAGCCTATCTTAAAGAAAGACTCCATACAAATAGACAGAATCCCAGAGCTGTCTGGAAAACCATAACATCGGTTATAAACCCAGAGAAAATAAAAACCAATAATAAAATCATATTAGTTGATAATGATAACAAAAATTTGACAAATGTCCCGGATGAATTCAACAAATTCTTCCAAAATGTCGGACCATTGCTGGCATCTAAGATACCAGATCCAGACAGATCGTCGACTCTTCTTCTTAATGAAAAATTAAAACCCTCGGAAGAACGCACCTATGAAAACTTTAGCTTTAAGCCAGTTCCCGCCGAAAGAGATCATGAAAATAATCAAGGAAATTGATCCCCACAAGAGTTCAGGAATAGATACTATCCCTGGAAAAATACTCAAAAATTGTTTTACATGTTTGATTTTGCAAATAACATTTCTTGTGAACATGTCACTCTCTACAGGTACGGTGCCGGATGCCTTCAAGGCTGCAGTGGTGACACCTCTTCACAAGAATGGCCCGAAAAACACCCCAAACAATTATAGGCCGATCTCTGGAATTTCTATGCCGGCAAAAATACTGGAGAAAGTTATTCAAATACAATTATCCACCTTCATGGAGGTAAATAATATCTTCTACCCTAAGCAATATGGTTTCCGCCAAGGTCGATCCGTTGACCAGGCTCACATTGACCTGCTATCCCCGATATATGAGGAACTAAACAGGGGAGGGGTCACCACTGCAGTCTTCCTCGACTTCAAGAAGGCATTCGACACGGTAAACCACATCTTGCTACAAAAAATGCAAAGAATTGGAATCTGTAACCGTGAGAATCTATGGTTTAAAGACTATCTCACAAATAGAACTCAAAGAGTCAGAGTGAACGGTTCAATGTCCACCCAAGGTGAGGTCACTTTCGGCGTACCTCAGGGAACAATTTTAGGGCCGATCCTCTTTACAATTTATATAAATGATTTGCACCGGGTGATCCAAAATTCAACAATTCAACATTATGCTGATGACACTGTATTATTCATAGGTGAAAACTCAGAAAAAAATAACTTCAAATCACTTCAGAATGATCTCAATATGATCAACATCTGGTGCAAATCAAACAAAATCTCAATGAACGTCTCAAAAACAAAATTCATAAATTTCAGTAATAGAAATAAGAAAAAATCAGTACTTAAACCTGATCCCCCCAACCTCACCCTGGGTGACGAACAAATACAAGAGGTACAAGAATATAACTACCTAGGTTTAATTATTGACCAACGCCTCTCCTTTACAACACATGTGACAAAAGTTGTCAACAATGTAAAGTGGAAAGTCCGCTTACTTGGGAATGCCAGATATATGCTTCCCAAGAAAGTAAAAATTGACATTATCAAGACTTTGATTATTTCTCTTGTTGATAGAGGCGATATCTTTTACTCTAACTCTAACAGGCACCATATAAATAGGCTACAAGCCCTTTTAAATGCTGCAGTTAGAGCTGCGCTAAATCTTAGCAAGAGATGCAGCGTAGAAGATGAGTTAAAAAAAATCAATATATTACCAAACGAATCGAGAAGAAGAGTTCATATATTAGAGTGTGCTCACTATCTCGCCACCAATAAAGAAAATCTAGACCTCAGATCTCTCCCCACAAGAAGCCATGCTGAGAGTTGGAGGAATTTGAGATTAACACATCCCAACTCGGCCTTATATCAAAATTGCTTTCTTTACAAAGCCCGAACAGCCTGGAATAAACTTAACAAAACTGAACAAAACCTTGAACTTAGAAAGGAATTTCGGAAAAGCATTCAAAAATTTATTTATGTGTGAGTTGTCAAGCGCAGCCCTGAGCTGAAACCTCCTTCTCACTTCTACCCTGAACCTGTATACCACTGTTTAACATTTCTCTCGTCCTATGTATCTTGAGATTACATTGTACAAGTATTACCTATTGACATATTATTCTTCACTGTTTATTGAGTTCGACTGAATTGTTGATATCACTCTAATTGATCAAGGTGTTCTCCGCGATCGACCTTTTTTGAAATAATGTCTTTTATTTCATTCTCAGTATGTATATCGATCAAGAAATCTAGGTGTATTCCTCGATTTAAGATTACATTGTACAAGTATTACCTATTGACATATTGTTCATCACTGTTTATTGAGTTCGACTGAATTGTTGATATCACTCTAATTGATCAAGGTGTTCTCCGCGATCGACCTTTTTTGAAATAATGTCTTTTATTTCATTCTCAGTATGTATATCGATCAAGAAATCTAGGTGTATTCCTCGATTTAAGACCAAGAAATAGTGTCTCCTGTTTCTGTTGTTTTGTAAAGATATGTTGCTTTGCCTTGTCAAAGAAATAATGTTTTTTTATTTCTCTCGCCGTTGAATACATATTATCTTAGTCTACCAAACCCTGGTTCAATTCAACCATGGCTAGTCGACCTGTAATTATAGTCATATATCTTCTGCCTGTTTCAGTGATACAGAAACTAAATGTAGCATTTTATTGTATTTTAACTTGTCATTTCATTTTCTCTATATTGCCTCTAATTGTAATTAGTGCTCCGAATTCGGGTAACCGCCGGAAGAAATGGTACCAAGATGTATCATAGGCATGTCAACCTATTCATCATCTTTATATTACTGTACCCTTGTCGTACCTATCTGATGAATAAAAAACATCTTATCTTATCTTATCTTATCTTATATGGTCTGTGGTGAATTGAACATGTTAAATATGGCATGTTTAGGGTTAAGGAAATGGCTTAATGTATGCAGACTACAGAAGGCACACACATGCATGGGTGTCCTCTCTAAATGGGTGTCCTCTCTAAAGCTATACAGTGGCCTTCATGGTTTTACTGCAGTGAAGGTAGCAAGTTGTCAATCAAACAATGAAGGTTTTAAGTTTATAGGTTGAGAACGTTTATTTTTGATTAATCGACTTAAGTCTTCAGTAAAACTGAAGCAAAAAGTTGGGCAGGAGAGGAGTTTAAAGGTTTATCGTTTAACGATCATTTTTAACAGTGGCCAATAATATGGTATTTAGGTCTGCCGAGTGTGGCAATGTGTATAAGGCTTAGAATTAACCATCGCAAGGACATATCCAATGAAATAAAGCATACCTCCAATCCAAATCAGCAAATTTCTCACAATTCCAACCATATTTGTTCATTTATTAACATGACAGAATTACGCAGTTGGTCAGAAAAAAAGTTGGTCGAAAAAAAAGTTGGTAAAAAAGTTAGTCGAAAAGATAGTTGGTTGAAAAAAAAGTTTGTTGGAAAAAAAGTTGGTCGAAAAAATAGTTGGTCAAAAGAAAAAAGTGATTATTACCTTTGCGGTTTGGAGCAATTAAATTACTTAGTTCAGATTCATGAACTTTAACAAAAATGCTCAACAATGAGTTCTTATTACTAACTCAGAATACAGTTAGTTGAGAGTACCAAACCATACTCCAGTTGGTCCTTCAACTCCTTACCAATAGTGGCTCAGTTTGACCAATAGGGGAAAGGATGAGATTTGATTGACATGCAAACCTCCTCTACCACCACCACACCACCACCACCACACGAGGAGGAGACATGTCATAGTCCTTCACCTCCTCACCAATTGTGGCTCAGTTTGACCAATAGGGGAGAGGATAAGATTTGATTGACCGGTGGAAGAGGTGGTGGGAGGGGTGTCATAAACTTCAGGGATTTACTGCAGGGAAGGTAGCAAGTTGTCAATCAAACAATCCTTGTACATAGGTGCAAGGTTAGGAGTGATTGCGTGAATTAGATATCAGAGATGGGCATCGCGATATCCTCCCAGATAAGCCTCCACACTCCTCCACACTAACACCTAACACAACGCCACAATCTAATAACACAAACTTGCTGATTTGGATGATTGACAGAATGGTACCTCAATCATTATCATTTTCCGTTTTAAACGGAGAATGAAAAACTATTTAATCAATTTAGTAGCGAATAATAGATTTCAAATGATCCATCTACTTCAGGTGCCCTAACTATGGAAAACTTGTTGGAATGTTTTTGGCACAATGTTTTCAGGCTACTGGGCTCATTTTGTCGGAATGAACCATATACATAACAGTTGTTGTATTACCTTCTTATCTTGGTGTCAAAATACAGTTGACCCTTTTCGTCACGTGTGTCTTGTGTTGCAAAGACCAGTTTCCAATTCTTAGTTGGCAGGTCAATCCCTAAGTAGCCCTCCTCTAGAACTTGCTGTTTGTTGGCCTCAACGTGCTCAATGCCAGCCTGGGATAGGCAGTGTAACAGTTGCTCCAGTGGTAGATTAGGGTGCTTCATGTAGAGATGGTCCTTGTGTGTGACCACTAGCCAGCCATCGAGTACTGGGAATTCAGGTGATGATGGAGCCTTCATTTTCAGGATGGTCTCTGGCGTTTGTGTCTGGGTATAAACCAGTGTAACCACTTCTGTGAATAAAGATGTCCAATCTTCATTGGTGGCTTGGTAGTTTTCATAGCCGTACTCTCTACCTACACGCTCTACATCAAGGAATATCAGCTGCATCTTCTTATCTCCCAGTAGCAGCAGGGCTTTGGTGGTGACAGGATCCTGTGGCCGGTTGGCTGAGATTATGACAGATTTACTTGAAGTCTGCCTCACATTTACCATTCGGTGGGAGCTCGGAACTGGGATAAACTGCCCCACTCCCTTTAAACTGTAATAAGATGAATCAGACTTTTGAGTAAGTCATACAGATAGACCTGCCATAAAAATAACGCAATATAATGCAGTGTAAACTCAATGTCTGCTCTCAGCATGAGGTGGACCATTGAAGCCTATTCATTTTGATATAATGAGGTTTATCGCCTGTAGTTTATATATTGAACACCAAATTTCTAATATAAAAGGCCAAATATCAAGGGCACCTAACATATATAGGGTGCCAAATTCAGGAACCCATATTGAAACAAATGAAAAGTGTGAATCACATACTTCTTTGGCAGAACTCTTGCCACAGTCTTTGTGAACGCAGTCTGGGTCTCATTGGACAATTGGGTGTTGAGACAAATCCTGGCGTTCTCTATGACAGCCAACCCCTCCACAGTAGCAGCATTTTTCTTCCAGCACCTAGTACATGGTCTCAATACAACAACAGTGGGCAGGACTCTTGTTGACTTTGTGAGGATCTGGTCTATGGTGCAGGCCTGGAGCTTCTTCTTCAGCTTCTTGTTTCTTTTAACTAGATTGCATAGTTTGCAGTTCCAGATGAATTTAGGCTGAAGGGACAGTACAGAATTGATTGGTGTCACAAGCTTTGCTGATGTAGGCTGAACCATCTCTAAGATATTGGCAAATGTGTAGATGTATTTTCTGTCTGAAGCCAAGAACAGGAAAAGTTCTTCTTTCTTCTCTTCCTCTGCCTCAAGCACAGCCTTTGCGGCACTGTACTCAGTGAATGACTTGTGAGGCCACAACACTTCACGCCCGGCAGTAGATTTTTGTATTGATGAATCTCCAATGGTGATGAATGGGAGTGAATTAATGTTGATCCCATGGGTCTTCATTTCTTCTGTGTCAAACTTGTGCAAGTTAACCACGCATTTCAAAGCAAACTTGTGGAAATTGACAAGATTAGCCTTTTGTTCATCTGGTGACAGCCCCTGTCTTCTTAGTGCCAGGTTCTCTATATGTGAATATATATCCACCTTTGTAACCCCTGAAAGGTTTGTAGCTTGGTATTCACCTTCTTCTATAAGAATACATAAAAGAGCGAGGGACATTGGGTTTGACAGCAACCCCTGCAGTCGCTTGTCTTCTTCCACACTATTCTTGAAGTCAGTGCATTTGTCCTCAGACCCCGGGTGAGACTGGAAAAACTTGATGTACTCAGTGATTGCTGTGGTGTCAAAACCTTTTACTTGCACATGAGTGATGTTCTCTTCTTCTACCAGGCTATCCAGTGTGGGATCATTCATCCTGCAACCCATCAGCATCACCCTCTCATTCCTCTTGACTTCACTCTTGATGTCTTTGATGAATTCCTCTTCGTAAGAAACCTCGTCAAGCGAGTCAATGATTAGGCCTGTTTCTTCAGGTTTCCTCATGAAGTGATCCCAGCACTTCTGTTCTTCATGGGGACACCTCTGATGAAGGATGCTCTGAACCGTATCTGCAAGAGTCTGTTTGCAATCCTGTGCCTGGATGTATATCAACGATCTGATGCCTTTCATCACCTTGTAGGATAACTCAGCATTTGGAGTGAGTAATTCTTTCCCGGCAGTAGTCAGTACATGCAGCAGCACAGCCGTCTTGCCTGCCCCTGGCATACCATCTGCGATTACGTTCCGATTTCTTCCATCAAGTACTTCAGATAAATCTATATTTTCCCCATCACTGCTGAAACATGAACAGTTGTTGTACATTATTCTTTGTTTATGATATAGATATCTACTTCACACTGATTATAAAAGTATAGGTAACACAGATAAAGACTGCAGCGTCTTCCCAACTTACTCTGACTGACCATTCTTTGAATGTTGCAACTCTAGGCGAGTGAAGAGAATGCGTATGTCAAGAACATAATTTTTCAATTCTCTATTCTTTTTAAACAGGGGAAGTCGCTTTGCTATCTTGTCATGACTTCTCTGGAGGTCTCCCATCCAACGAGGAGGGTCCCCTGTAAAATGATAAGTCCCTAATATTAGTCATTACTTTGGGTATAACTAATAATAATGAATCAATTGGATCAATCTGATCAAGACACATGTTAAAGATTGACATATCTGTGTTTATTCTCTAATGAAAACTTTGAAAGTGTATTGTGATTCCACCTATGAGGTGGTGAACTTTGAACTTTGAACTCCTATCTGTTGTAGGATCATTCTGCCTTTTAAAGTTGTTGTATGTGAAGTTGGTTCATACATGTTAGAAAACCATGAAATGCATTTGATTTCACACAATCGGTTTTTTCTCATACCCACTTTTGTGCATACTTTTTTGATTTTACAGATATATATTCAATATTTGAGATATTGGCTTTATAAGCCAAGATGTGAAGTATTCAAGTCATTATCTTGGAAGTTGTGGGTAACTGTACTGTAGTGTTCTTCAGGAGTAGTAAATACATGTGTTGTGTAACATTACGTAACATTGTGTAACCTCATTAACTATTAATTATCACCCAATAATTATATTATCTCATTACTAAAATCACTTATTATACTTAGCTACCCAGTACTTTGCAAGTCTACTTATTCATGCTAAGCCACAGGTATTACGTAAGGGCTCCGCCCCCTACTCTTTACCCACATCCTGAAGGAACATATGTACAGATCCTAGTTCATTAAATCAGTTGCTTCGCTCTTCTCACAAAGACCACACGTTTGTTTGTATTCTTCCACATACCTTAACACTGGCGGACAACCCGCTCGATCTTGAAGCCTAAAATCTCACACAAAAGCGAGTTCTTTCATGAAGTATGGAGGAATTATTTGAACATTTTAATAGAGTTTGAGCTATGGAAGATGCACCGAATTTGCCTGAGTTGGCATTGTTCAATAGATTGAAGAAATTGGTATGTGTATATTGATGAAGCTACAAGAATTATCTGATTATCATTTCCTTTCTGTGAGCATCCCTTCATTCTATATGAAAGTTACTAAACCAAAGATAGGGAAATTGACAAACCAGTAATATTGTTTTGGTGGGATGTAAGTTGTCTTGTCTCTGCTTCTATTTCTTTCTCCTGTAAGAACGTTGTGATGTGTTGCTGCCCACCTTCAGTACAAGCCTGCAGTAAAGCTTCATAGCGGGACGGCAGATCTTGTCTGATGTGCTTCACCAGTAACGTTACCCTCTTGTATGGCACTTTCTCAGCCTACATATAAAAACATTGTTTCACATTGCATTCACAGGTATTACAAGAAAATCTTACCAAATTCACTCATGATATGCCTTATAGAGTGGAATTTATCACCGGTCATCCACTTTTTAATGTTCATACAAGAATTTGAAAAGTTTTATTAACCCCTGTAGCAAAATTAACTGACGAAAATTCTTAAGCACATTGGCCAAGTGGCTTAAGATGAGTAGAAAAACAATGAAACCAAAACAAAAATCCTTAGGGTTTGTCTGATGTTAACTGGGAGGCTGGATAATATATTGTTGATGAGTCGCAGTGGCAAATGAACCAATGCGCAGAGTGTGACTGTACCTCAAGTTCCTGCCTGCACCAGTCATCTATAGCACCATGTCGGTGGAGATGTGCCAGCAGTGTCTCAACATTCAGTATCAGTTGTAATTTTGGCTCAGCCTCCTTCAGGGCATATGCCTAATGTAGAAATAATATAATGTAAATAATAAATCATTAAGGTTCATTTGCTGGAATGCGCTTATATAGTTTAGATATAGATATAGTTTTAAGCTCATCCAATAGAGGACATGGAACCATTCACCACATACACACACTGCAAATCTACTAACAGCACAGTCAGTCAATTGCATTAGGTTTCAAATTGATAAGCAACACAATTTAAAGGCTTAAATATGTACACCTCTTGATATTCTAGGACTCTACATTATATTCAGTGTCTGGTCTACTCACATAGGTTCCTCCAGGGTCAGGTGGACCAGCTGTTGCCATGGTGTAGGTACTAGACTACCTTCAGGCTTCGGGTTCCTGGATTGACAGAGCCTACAACATCAAACAATGGTACAATTATTAAATACATTCTGATACATTGGTTCAACATAGTGTTGTGAACATTTATTGCCACTTACAACTTTGCTACAGTTTAACATTAACAAAATCACCCCCGCAACTTTGCTCAGAATATGTGTAGTACATTTGCACAACCCTAAATTATTGATAAAGAAACAGAAATGGGATTGTAAAATATCTGAGGTGAACTTGGGTTGATAGTACCTATATAGTAATCGGCAAACACAATAATCAACACAAGTATGGCACAATAATTGACGGCCGAGTGACGACCAAAAACCCAAGCTAAACCATACCCAAGCCACTAGACACTTTTCTATCAACCTCCATGAGCCGGTTTATGGGACTGGAGAGATAAACAAGTACAGCCAAGCTTTCCCATTTCCCCAAATATTTAATATTCTGCAAGGACACTCCTATGTACTGCAAGAACATGGCAGCACTGCGTCTCAAGGAATGTAGACCAGTGTACTTGGCATAATCTTTATAATAATCTTTATTATGTACAAAAGTGTGACTGTCATTTCATAGTCAATGTGACATATTCAACTTGTGTTGCAAGTTGGGTTATGGATTGATAATGAGAGTAGAAAATTTGCTTTTCTAGTTGGGTTGTTTTTGCACAGAGTGTGTGCGATTCCAGTACAGAGCAATTAGAAGGCAGGTACATTAATCGATTTTGACAAGATGTCCCTACTCAAAGATAATTTGAAGTGATCAGTTGATACAATATTTTTATATTTTTGGTATAGGTTGTTCCACCATAGTATGCCATTGGAGCTAAGTGATTTTTGATATGTTGTTGATATCGGTCAGTTTACCTCAAAGTTCAGGAGCCTAGCTTCCCAGAACTTGTAATTTTCATTGACATTCCTTCTTTCAATCCAATCGACTCTTGCATAGTGAAGTTGTTTATGGAAAAATTTCATAGAGTTACAGATTATGCATTCTCGAACTAGCATAGTATTGGGCTAGGCATGTAAATCAGCGGCATTGTGACATCTAGGTTTAAACAATGCAAAGCGTAGGGCCTTATTTTGTAAGATCTGTAACTTGGCTATTGTGGCTTTGTTGCAGTTTAGGTTGCATGTATTACAGTAATCACGATAACTTAAGATCATTGAGTCTGGTTCTACTATTAAGTGCATATCTATTTACATACAAGTTATACAGTCGTACATTTGTCATACAAGCGGTGTATCATCAATCAGTATACTAGTAGTTGGAGGAATTCTGTCTTTTCTGGGTGAAGGGTAGATACATAACATAACTTTGGTTTTTGGAACACTAATGGCTAGCCTATTATTTTGGCTCCAAGTGGCAATTTGGGTTGTATCTGACTGGCATTGGTAAACCAGATGGCCCTTTATATGAGCATTATTAATAAACACAATATCGTCAGCAAAGAGTAGTATGTCTCCTTTCAAATTAAGTGAATCAATATCGTTAACAAATATATTGAATAAGAATGGGCCAAGTATAGATCCTTGCGGAACACCATATTCAACTGGGAGGAAATTGGTTGTGGCATTGCCAACTTTTACCTTTTGTTTTCTACAAGACAAATAATTGGTTATCCATTTTTGGAACCAGTTCGGGAAGTTGTATGTTTTAAATTTACTCAATAACAAGGTGTGGTTAATGTTAGTTAATGTTATCGGATGTTTTCTGGTAATAAAAAAATACTAGGCTACTTAGTTGGTGGGGATTCATATTGTTAAGTATTTTATGTAGTAATAGAGATATGGTTTCAGTGGTCAAGGAGTTTTTCCTGAATCCTCCTTGATTAGGAGATAAGGTATTATATTTATTATGATATTAATTATTACCCCATTGAGCTTTTGATTATGTATCGAATCAGTTCTCTTTTATTTATACGGGGCTCCAGGAAGAGCACAAGAAACATATACTTCTCTAGATTTTGGCTGCCACAGGCAGAGATTTTAATATCAGTGTTCCCAATTTTAGATTTGAGTCGTTAAACTTGTGTACAATTGACCATGTGAAGGATTAGTACTTCCAATGAATTTAATTTTTGACCCCCAAATAGCCCCAAGTGACCCCATTTCGTGAGAACTGACCATATATATTATATATATATATATATATATGGTCCATTCCTACGAAATGGGCCCAGTGCCCTTTTCCCTACCTTTGGCCCCTCTAGGCCTCATATCTCAGTCTAATATTCATTGATATTAAAACAAATCATACTGACAGATTCCTCTTGGCATAGGAATTCCTCTGATATATACATTAGTATGTGGCTGATAGATATTTTATGTGTTAAAACCCTTTAAAATCAATATTTTCATTGAAAAATGTCAATAATTAAACAATTGGGGCTTGGGGATTTAGAAATTTACATCAATTCATGTTTTTTATATCTGATTAATTTTGCTCAGTCACCAGGTTCGAATTTTGATGCATTTTAGTTACCCTACTTACTTTTTAACAAAATTATGGCACAAACAAATTTAAAAAGTTTTTTTTTTCATTTTTACATCGCACATATTGCCCCCTTTCATGCAATGAACATGTTGTATGACACAAGAATAAAACTCATTCGATATATAAGCAAACCAATCTCTAACATTTGACACCTTATAAGTCTCAGTAGGACCCTTAGTAAGGATGTTATGCCTGTTTTAAAAAAATCACTAGGAAAATGGCTAATTTTGTCTGTTTTTACATTACCACATTCACTGATTGTGCTTTTCAATTCTATTGAAAAAAATCATTTATAATTAATATGAATTGATTGGGCTACCAATTCTCTTGTTGTCTATGCAATATGAATGGTCTGAACAGATAATTATGTATTGTGTGTAGAAAGGGAAAACACCTGTTTTTACGTCGCACATTGCACGTTTTTACATCGCACGTTTTTACGTTGCACGTCTTATTTGCTTGATAGAGGCAAAACGATTTAAGATAGAAAGTTATAACATGTACCAGACAAACCGCAGTAAAATCAGCTTTCTGCTGATATAAAATCATCCAGATCCTTTAAATGGTGTGATGAGAAATGCCTTGTGCATAGAGTGGCAAAACACCCGATTTTAGGTCGCACGTTTTTACGTCGCATGTTTTTAGGTCGCAACATTTGGTTGCTAGAGGCAAAATTATCTCAGATAGAAAGTTCTAACATGTACCAAACAAATCGTAGCATTATCAGCTTTCTGCTGATGTAAAATTATCCAGATCCCTTGAATGGTTTGAACAGAAATATGCCTTTTGCATAGAGAGAAAAAAAATGTTTGCAATGTTTCTGGATGGGTAATTACCAGTAAAATAACTTAATATACTCCATATGAATGGCTTCAAAACGCAAGGATATCATTAATACAATGTCTCAAGATTTGTTACATGGATTCATCTGACTATGAGTGCTATACTCACTAAAAAAAAGAACATTTCAATAAGGAGATCTTATGAAAAAAACACTTTGAAAAATACCAATTGTTACTCATTTTCCTGAAACACATCACATTTATTGATTTAAATATCTAAAATGAACGTTTTCATCCCTAGATTCATTGATAATTGACTCTGGATGCCATTGTTTTCAGGATTATATAGAGGAGAATATGAGCTTTTAGGAAATATCATCCCAAAACCTTTTATCCTTAATCTAAATTTTAATTTTTCCTTATTTCCATCACTGAAAAGCAAAACTTTTCAGAGAATAGCCCTATAGCGTTTTTACGTCGCACATATTTCAACCTGGTTCAGAAAATAGAAATATATTCCCTGGCAGAAATAATAATTGATTCTTCAAGGTAAGGTGATGACAAAGCTATCTGAGTCGTTTTTTTCTTTTATCTCTTTCCTATGAACAGAACAGTGGTAGATGAAAAAGGTAATGTCTGAAAAAACCTATAGCTGAAAAACGAAGCTGTTTTAATTTTGAAATTCCTATATCAAAATAGGAGAGTCCTTGTACCATAGATTGCAAAGAAATGTTGAATTGCCCCTATTTTCTAAATAATTTGCTTAATCAAACAAAAAATAATTTCCCATTGGAAAAATGCCTAGTATATAATGCCAATGTGATGTGCGACGTAAAAACATAGGAAATCTTAACCCACTCATTGATTTTATCTAGAAAAAAAAAAATTTGATCAATTTAGTAGCAAACTTAGATTTAAAAAGTTCCATTACCCTACTTTAAGGTCCCTAACTATGGAAAAGATTAAAGGAATTTTTTTTTGTAAAATAGTTTCAGGCTACTGGGCCCATTTCGTAGGAATGGACCATATATATATATATACATATATATGAATTAAAAACATGCTTTTCATGTGTCAGGGATATCGGTTGCAGGTTGTTGACCAATGTAGAGTTGCCCTTTTTAGGTATAGGTACCACCGTAGCTCTTTTCTAAATATTGGGCATAATGCCCTTGGTAATTGAAAGATTTATTAGGTATACCATTTGGTCACTTGTTGCTCTAAAAAGTAATTTATATACCTGCATGGGTATCTCGCCACAGCCAGAAGATTTAGATGTTTCTAGCCCATTTACTATGATTTACAACACTTGCAGATCACTTATCACTCAAAGGTACAGGTGAGGTCCAGGTCTGACCGTTATCTCAAAGTTGATCATGTGGGAAGGGAGGGGAGGGACTGACCACAATGTTAGGGGAGGGGGTATTGATTAAGAGCGGGAGGAAGAGGGGAGGGGAGATAACCACATGACCTGGTCACCACCCAAAGAGATTGGTCAGAGTGGCAGTGGTCACTCTGAGCCTCGTTTTAATATGTTTCCTGTCATTGTTATCCTGTGGCTGATTGGATCTCTAATCTAACCTGTTAATTAATTGGTCCAGGGAGACCCAAGCCAATCAGCACAGGCCCTGTGTATTCGTTGTAATCTGTCTAGTATAAAAATAAAGGCCAGTGATTACAGCGACCTCTTTTAAGTGGTCCTGCTGACTTTAGACATACATCTGATTAATTTCTCGCCCAACGACTGACCCTGAAATATTAGAAGAATGACCTGCATTTCTTCATTGGTGACATGTCTCAGGACTAGTTAGTTGGTCAAGTCAGTATCCAACCATGAAAGGAAGCAAAAGGAGTCAGGTGAGTGTGCCTTTTTCAAAACTGCCATTGCATTCATGGGTGTCGTGTTTTGGGGACTCTGCGCTGGGCTTTTATTGGAAGGTGCATTAGCTGACAAAATCACACAGGTAATTTTAGCTTTATCCTTTAGAAGTAATACTTTGGACATGCCATGGGCGGAAACAATCGAGTATGTGGAGGAGTTCCCACAATACCTTGAAGCTGAGGATATTTTCCGAGAGGAGATATTTGATGATGGCTATCCACCGATCGCAGAGCCCTGCTGACTTGAGACATACATCTCTGTGTGTTGCGTTGATTAATTTCTCGCCCAACGACTGACCCTGAAATACTACGAAGAATGACCCGCATTTCTTCAATATAATGGTCGCTAAGGTTGTATTCAGTAACGCCACAGGTTTTGATATGTTTGACATCTGTCATAATGTGGTCAATTATAGTGGACTTCCCATTTAAACCTAATCTAGTAGGTTGATCTATTAACAGTTGTGTAAATGTGTCACTGGCTTATCTAATTACGTCATTCTTATTATTACTGTTGATTGTATTGGGTTAGGTTGAAGTATCTATATTGATGTCACCCATAATCTTTAACTTTGTCAATCAAAACTGCTAGGAACTCTAAGAATTGACCTGCCCCTGGAGTTTGGGGTATGTAAAGGTGAATGAGTACCAATTTCTCTGAATGAGGATATTTAAGATAAAGGATCTGAACTTCTATAAATTTTTCCAGGCAAGAGAGTTCATTATCAACTATATAGTCCAATGACTCATTAACTAATGCACACAGACCACCATCCACTCGTTGTATTCTATCTAAACGTTCCAAGGAGTAACCAGGCAATATAATATTGGAACTTAGGAATGATGGTTGTGGCCATGTCTCACCAAGCAAAATTACCTCTGCATTGACGTTTTCAAGATCTATTTTTAATTTGTCCCATTTGATCGTAATAGAGTTAATAAACGTATTACCTTTCAAATCATTCAATTCATTAATATTAGGATGAGTTACACAAACAGGTTTGTCAACCATTATATATGTGTCCAATTATGTTTAACTTGAACCCATCTGGCAGCTGCCATGTATAGGGTAAACTAAGTAACCAATAGTGATCTTTCTTAAACAAATGTCTCAATACTTTTTTTTTTGAACATATTTTTTTGCAGGAATAGACATTCAGTGTTGTCACAGTGACGCTGTTCCCACTGCCTGCCTACTTTCATCTACAAATACAAAAACATATACAATGTGTGATGATACAGAAAGAGATATTCAATGATTAGTAAGATACATTGTGTTGGTCGAGGGGGAAGACTGTTAAGGTATGATGGAAGAATAGCAAACAAACGTGTGGTCTTCGTGAGAAGAACTAAGCAACTGATTTAATGAACTAGAATCTGTACACATGTTCCTTCAGGATGTGGGTAAAGAGTTGGGGGCGGAGCCCTTACGTAATACCTATGGCTTAGCATGAATAAGTAGACTTGCACAGTACTGGGTAGCTAAGTATAATTAGCGATTTTAATAATGAGATAATATAATTAATAGGTGATAATTAGATAGATAATGAGGTTACACAATGTTACGTAATGTTACATAACAAGACCAGGTGAGCTACCACCTAGGAAACATGAATAGCTTCATTCAACATGACGTGGGACTAAGTCTCTTTTTAATATTGATTTAATGGCAGGAGGGTCCCTATTCCTAATATCTTGGTCTAAAGTGTTCCAGGTTTGCACAAGCTGGTAACTGACTGATTGTCTGTTCTTTTCAGCTTTTGGCTGGAGTTGCAAGAGACGTACGGCCTCATTCTCCCTGGTGTTACAAACAGGAATGTTAATATTATGCTTCTGACGACAGTAGAATATTATATCGCCAGAGGGCAGCATTGTAGACGCTCATATATATAGCCAGTGCCTGGCACCGCTCGATCACTTCAACTCAGTCACGCACTAAAAAACTTTCTCTTGACCGGTCCGCTTGTTTGGTTAGCACATCCGCACGTGTTTGGTGTCACTTGGGTGACTCCTATTGACTCCACTATGGGGGTGAGAAAGTGTTGGAAGTGTAACGATGAGAAACATGAACCCCCTACTGGGTTGAAGTGTTCTAGAGCTGAGAGGAAAGCTAGTGTTTCTTCCATTGATAACGTGGATTGGGACAGATGGTCTCCTACCGGAGATAAGAAGAAGAATAGGAAGACTTGGGGTAGTTGTGTAAGTCTATTCCCAAGGCTTCTTGGTTCAAACAAGAACCATGCTTACGTCCCCCTGCTGAGAAACCTCCTCTCGCTCCTGACGGTCCTGAAGGAAGGATGGAAGAACCCTCTATTGGTGAGCCTGTTATTGCTAATGTTTCTAATGATTTTGTGGAGACAGACAATGTTGTATCTGATTCTGAAAACCCCAAGGCTTGGCCCCCTCTTGGTCCGCCTCGTCAAGTTATGGAGCCCGGTGGTCCTTTTAAATTTAAATCACCTAAGAAAGTTCATAAAGTTGTCATGCAGGAGGGGAATATTCCGAATATTCCTGCTCAACCTAATGTGCCTCTGCAGCAACCAATTCGGCCGGTGCAACAACCAAACGAGCCTCTTCAACACGCCCCGGGGGCTGTTGATTCTGGTTGTAGGCAGGACGTTTGGCGAATGAATATTAAACTTGAAGCTATTAAAACAGAATCTAGAGTGGTTCAGAGTAAGTTGTCTGGTATCGAAAACTGTCTGGCCAAACTCTATGAGGAAAAGTCTGACTCTCCACAATCTCATAAGTCTCATAGCTCGAGGGAAGACCGTGACCGGGCCCGGGGCCGGTCCCACAGACGTGACTCTATAAAAATAACACTCTTGGTCTTATTCATGTTCATTAAAATCTTGTTCCGTATAGACCAGTCCCTAAATTTCAAGAGATCATTTTCCATGTTGTTTGCAGTTTGGTTCAGATTGGATCCAGAATGATATAAATTTCATATAAAATGGTGTCATCTGCATATTGTATTATTTTGCTATTAATTTGTAAGTATTTGAGATCAAAGCTAAGTATAATTAGCGATTTTAATAATGAGATAATATAATTAATAGGTGATAATTAGATAGATAATGAGGTTACACAATGTTACGTAATGTAAGTATTTGAGATCATTAGAGTAGATTAAATACAGAAAAGGTCCTAGTACAGATCCTTGAGGAATGCCACATGGAACAATTTTTGCCTGTGAAAAAGAGTTACCTATTTTTACTTTTTGGGAGCGATTTTTTTAAAGTGACACATATCACTGAGCTCCCGATTTGGGGAAAGTTTGCCTGAATTTCAACTATGTTGTAGATTAGTATATTTGTAATGTATACCAGGGAGCATTAATGTAGAAATTACATATATTTCGTATATTCAAGAGTTTAAAACTCCAATTTCGTAGGGTGCCTCACACACCCTACCACAACTGCCAGTCCCATGTCGGTTGGTGAGGGAATTTCCCCGACGCCTCTTATCATAATTGGTTAAGTGATACCAGCTGGATGGGACAGGGTAGATATGTCACTATGTAAGTCCTGCCTAGCTCCTACTTCACCATGCACTGGGGCAGCACCTTATGGTCAAGTTACTTCTCTCTCAGATTTGAATCCCCCAATGTAATCTCTGCCCCATTCTTCATCAACAAACATCACTTAATCTAAGGAATATATAGCCTTGGTATTCCACACAAATGGTCTTAATTGTGCAGGTCATCGAAAACTGCAAACACATTTCTAAATGACATATAGTCAAATAGTGATCTTAGGCACTTTAAATACGAGTCTATCCATGCAATGAAATTATCCTTGATTCCAACATGTTCGAGCTTTTTGAGCAGAATGCCATGATGCACTCTATTAAAAGCTTTACTGAAGTCTATAAAAGTGGCTAACATATAATTATTGTTATTTAGAGATAAGTCAATATCATGTATTAACTTATATAAGGCATCGTTTGTCGACCTGCCAGGTCGGAAGCCAAATTGGTCATCAGTAATAATCTGATATCTGATAATATCTAAATAAGAGTACAAATTGTCAGTCATAATTTTCTCTAACATCTTCCCAAATATATGCATCAGGCTTATAGGCCTAACCTCGTTAGCAGTAGTCAGATTATTTTTGGGGGGATTGCCTTAACTATGCTCATTTTCCATTCGTTGGGAAATATACCCATATCAATAATTGAGGTATAAAATAAGAATAGCAATTGTGGAACAGGTTTTAAAGCAGCATCTTTGTATATTTTACAACTAATTCGCTCACAGCCAGATGATTTCCTAGTATTAATTTGCATAATCCTTTCTATCAGTACATCTTCAGAGGGCATTAAGAATTCAAATGGCACAACAATTCTTTCCCTGTTTAAGATAGGGGGCCGGTCTGGTATCACTTTTTGGATATTGGGTCCAATATTACGGAAATAATTATTAATATGCTCTGCAAGATCGAGGCCGTCTAAGTCAGTGCCTAGTTTGTCCTTTAAATGTACAATGTTGCTGCTCCGTTTATTCTGTATTTCCGGGATAATGCGCCGGAATTTCTTACTATCGTGTTGGTTCTCATCCAATAATCTAGTAAAGTAGTCCCGCTTACCTCTTTTAAGAGAATCATTGAAATTGTTTCTAGCTAATCGAGCCAGGGCTATATACTCAGTCGTTTTGTAACGGTGTGCTTTTTTGAAAGCAGTGTCTCTGATTTTTCCTAAACCTATGATCTCATCAGTATACCATTCAGGTCTATTTTTTCTAACGTTGAATGTTTTCAAAGGAGCAATACCATCACTAATTTTTATGAGCTTTTGAAATAGAATGTCCCATAGTTCGTCAACACTGATGGTATTATAATATTCCTCCCAGTTTTCTTTATCAAGCTCTATATGTAGGGAATCCCTAGAATAGTTCCTATAATCCCTACACTGATAGACCCGCGCCCGTTTTATCAGTCAGATATAAATATTTCCCCAGCAATGACTGATTATTTTCAGCCACAAATGGGCGTGACTGATAATTATCAGTCACCTCGGTAAAAAACAGCCATCACTGGTTTTTCTCAGTGCCTTCATGGAAATCTCAGTCAGTGACTGATTTTCAGTAGCGCCGATGGGAATATCAGTCAATGACTGTTTTTTCTGTCCCGTCACTTCATGCATCACTGACCATGCCAGAGCGCCAATAGCGTCAATTTTCGCGTCAATTTGCATGACACTTAGAGTTGACAACGCCACCTTCCCACCACTATTAATAGCGCGTCAAGTCTTGCTAAATGAAACCACTATCTACAATGGTGAAATAAAATGAACCTGAATTAATTGCGTCGCAAACTTTTGTGACGTTTTCCTGGTTACGTCTTTTAGGCAGGCAGCAAGGGTACCGTATTTTCTTGAATAAACGCAGGCCCTTGAATAAACAAAGGGCCTTGAATGAGCGCAGGGGGCAGAGCATGATTTAGAAGTGCTGGGCCTTGAAAAAACACCTATAGTTTAATTTCCACTGTGTATAGGCCCTATATATTTTATGAAGATATGATTTGGGATATAACTATGCCAAATTAAAACCAATATATAAACTGCACTTAGGCCCGTCTTAGGCCTATAAGTTATTTCCATTTTTGACAAAAACTCAACCCTATATATAAGCAATTCCAAAAAAACGGCATGATTTGGGTTGAAAAACAACAGATCCTCAGGGTAAAATACATACCCAGTATCTGAGATTATTTTCGGGCACCCAATGGAAGACCTAACTAAACAATGGTTTACTTAGATAGTTGTATACTGTATAACATCTTCAGCAATAAAAGAATCCTTGAATTGAATTGAATTGAATTTTCTTTTTTTTTGTCCAACATCGGATCTTTATTTCAAAGCCTGCTTATAAAAACTAGTTTTATGCTATAGAGATTAACATCGAGATCACACAGGCGTAAGTTATGATGACTTAACAACCAGAATGATATTAAACTACATTATTTCTTTTTCTTTTCATTTCTTTTTTATAAAAGAACAACACTTCAGTTGCAGAAGATGAAACCAGCAGTGAATAATATTTTTCAATAAATCCACGAGCAAAACTAACCTATGTGAATGCAATCCTGTTTCAGCTTTTTTGTATGACTTAGTTGAACCGCATTAATATGATCAAACGAGATTATTTCCTTTGGTATTTGTGAATATATGGGGGCAAAATCACCTAGGGATCTACGACGTTTTTTTAAATTTTGTTAATCATGAGATCACAAAATGTTTACTTTCATGCCAGCACCACACATAAAAAACGGAGGTTTTGCTATCCAAACCACTGTTTAAAAATAGACTTTAGTTAACTCTATAATTAATTTCTTCATGAAACAGTTTATCGTTGATCAAACCATAATTAACTATATGAACTTCCATTATTAGTAGGCCTACATTAATTTATTTAAAACATTTGCAAAAATTATTGCCAGCTCTACAGCACTGTTAACAATGATTTTGGAATAATTATGGTGCCATAGCAAGGGTCTTGCTTTTCATTGATAAATAAATTAATAGCCTATTTGCATAATTTTTTTCTGAAAAGGTTTTAATGTGTAGGCCTAAGAAACACCAGGACAAATAAATAAATACAAAAAGTACAGTTCCAATAATAATCAAGTTTTATAAGATATCAAGACATCAATTATCTAGTCCTAGGGGCCTATCATAGCTCAAATATAAAATTATAGCCTAGGCTAAACTTAGCAGATATTAATTAGGCGTATCATTCTCTTGTACAAATCCCGATTATATTTATAGTTTGGAATATTTTCACAAATTACTCATTATAGGCCTACATGAGGTTCTAAGAATGTAAAACTATATAATGTCCATGCTCATTACCGGGGGCCCTCATTCAAGGAAATACGATATAGGCTTTTTTTGTTTATATAAAGACTACGACGCCACGCTATGCTGCAATGCAACGACCTCTGGTGGCAGATTTCTGCTCGCACCGTCTGGCGGGTTCTGCAGTGACTAAACAAACAGCTGGCGGCCATTTTGTTGTTTTTCCAACCGTCGCCAACACAGAAACAAATTCTTTTTCTGACATTGAAGTTCATCATCATATCAATCCGACGACGCAAGAGAATTTGTGTAAGTATTCCTTCTCATAAATAGCATATAGGCCTACATTAGAAATATAGCGAAGGGTGGTTTAGGGTGGGCGGTAGGCTAGGCCTGTTTGTAGTAACGTTATAGGCCCACAGCCTCGCTCCTCCTCCCATCACTAATAGGCCGTCGGCCGCTCCCGTCTATCGTGACTTTTAGTGACCCACTACAGAGGGACTACATAATTCTTGACGAATAATTTATATAATTACTTAACTAAGACAAACCCAAACTTACTTGCAAGCCAGCGCTGCAGGGGCGGATTTACGGGGGTGGCATGGGGGCATGTGCCCCCTCCTTTTCAAAACCAAGCTAGGGTATTAGTGGCGCAAAAGATATGAAAAACATTCATATAACACTAATTATAAAATAGGATATATAGAGCCTACAGACATGTACACTTTATCAACTGTATTCCAATAATGGGGCTTGGGAAAGCCTAGGGATGTTGGCAAATAAATTCAAGGATTGGAAAATTAACATCATAGGTCGAAGGTCCTAAAATATCGTCAAATGGCCTTGCATCCTGCTGGAATCGTTTAAATCACCTTGACATTTTCAGAGATTCTCAGTTTCTTACAGAGGGAAAATACTTGGATGTTCTTAAAATGAATCGTTGATTGGTGAGTGGGCCTAACTATAACGCTGTATTAAGAAAAGTTCAGAACTGAAACCTTAAGGTTTAACACAATTTCTGGTAAGGTATTCACACGGATTGAAACTTTTTTTGGGGTGGTTTTACGATTATTTAGAACTTTAATCATGGTCGATTTTATGTTTGAAATGAGTGAGTGGCATCTCTGAATATTTAAAGGATACTGTTGTGGCTTAAACGTTACATCTAGTTATTAAAAAATAGATAGTATTTTAGATTGCTATTTTGCCAATTATTCATGGAAATCCGAATTCCTTATTTAAAAAAAAACATGTCCGTTTTTCATTTAAAACGAAGAATGTTGTAAATCAGCCACTGACAGCAACATTTTAAATAGGCTATAGGAACTACATGTAGTTCGATTAGATATAGTTTATGATACGAATGCCCCTTCAAGCATCAACTATCCAATATACCTAAAACACAAACTATGTCATGTAACCTTTATGCACGTCCTATAGATGTCTGTACCGGCTATCTGATCTGTTAAATTACCCTATACAACTTAAAGAACTTTACCAATGTTACTTTAATATTTCAAAAAATATATAATGAAAACGGGCGTTAGGCTAAGGAAAATACGTAAACGAAATGCTCTTAACATTAATTGAAATGTTCAGAACCAAAACCCTTATGTTAAAAGATAACTTCTGTCATAACCTTCGCCCAATTTTGATAAATACTTATCAGATGTGCATTTCTCCATATATGTCTTAGCTAGAATTGCTCGGTTTGTATTTCCAAAATATAGCTAAAAGTTATGAGTTATGAGACAATACAGGGCGATTTTTGACATTATAATGATATAATCTGTCTTGTTCGATTTATTGTTTTTAAATCGTGATACAGGGTTGTTATATTAACAATATTACTGATATTCTAGTATGAATACAAGTAAAAATCCATACATTTTGCACGTTAATTACAGTATGTACAGGGTGATACAATAATATATTAAGTTCAATTCAATTCAATTCAAGTATTCTTTATTAGCTGATCTTGTTGCACATAGGGTATCCATGTCAGGTTCATACACAAATTTTTACAACTTTGAATGGGCCTGTTCTTCCAAAGAGTGCCTATACTTGATTGCGAACTTGGTTACAACAGAAACTTAGTTTGAGAAATTATAAATAACAGTAACAGGTGATATTATGAAATGGGATATGTGTAAGATAACAGACAATGGTGTGGTCGATACATGATACTATTGGGAGTGATTATAAGACGTCAAGTTTTCTATACAATGTTTAAGCTGGATATTCCAGGCATTAAAAGTAGAGAGATATGGATTCGAGTTAGAACAGTGTAATAATTATGAGTGAGTTAATGGTATCATTTAGTTTTACACTCATAAGGCACATTTCAAAACAATATTTCCATTTCGATTGGGGTAGAGAAGTTGTGCCATAGATCTGAGCATTGGTTTTCTACTGAGAAATTGATATCATGATCAAGATCAGAAGTTCTGTCAAGTTCTTATATTTCTTAGTTCTTAATAGTCTAAGGAGTTCTTATTATACCATATTCTACTTCATACCTCAACAAAATATTTGTTTAATATGTTACCATTTCTCAACGGATTCGGATCATTTAAAATTCTATGTGATGCTGACATGTTTGCAGAATACAATACCGGTGTTTGGTATACAATACACGTTTATAGCATGAATAGGTTTTCCTGTATGGATGTTATGCACCGATTCTTATTTAGTTGAAATTAGATTATTTTAGATATCAAGCAACAGCAACAGCTTGTAGTGATGGGTCTAAATACTTATGATAATTGTCTAAATAAATACAAATAGTTACACTCTGTCCAGCCTCTAAAGAACCAAGACTTCAAAGAGTGCCGGTATAGTTTAGCATTGCGGTTTCGGTTCTTTAGAGGCTGGACAGGGTTATAGAATATATCTCTCCCAACGGAATACAAAATATATTAGTGTCAATATGTAATTATGGAGCTAATTATTCATTTCGGTGACTTTTGGTACATACATATATATGTACAAGGCTAAAATCGTAGGAACCCATAGGAAAATATTATCAGAATAAGATTTAGCAATCATCCTCATTGGAATTCTGACCATCAACACAGTTCCGGGGATATTATCTTTCTATAAAAAACATTTATTTAAGTTAACTGTCATGGGAATGGACCAATAAGTATTCCTATATTATGGACCTTATCCTATGTTTCGCCCTATAATACTTAGTATCTGAACCCTAATGAAAAACTCTGTATCATTTTAACTGAAAAAAAAATGACAAAAACTCTGAATTGTGCAAGATTTTAAAATGTCAACATGCAGATTCAGATTCTTTCAGTGTCAGCTTTGGGCACCACCTTTGTTCTTGTTTCTAATTAGGTATATTTCGTGAGATTATAATTATTATTACAATTATTATTTGTGCGATTATATTATAAATAATTTATGAACATAGCGATTAATCAGATGAAGATTCTTTTCAATAATAGCACACTGGCCTATTGGCGTGTGTGCCATGTGAAAAGAACTGTCTTGGATCTAGGTAATCCTTTACACCAGATCAACTACTTGTGTGGTTCTATCATAGTGTAATATTATGTAATATTGCCCAACTAATTATAATCATATACATTTAAATCACTAAAATGCTAATGTCATAACAGCGTGTACTATGTATGCTTGAAAAATAACACATTTAAAGTGCTTCACATTAAATGTGGACAATGGGAAGTTTTGCTTGTATATCGTCATCGTTCTTTTGTATGATATGAAAGGATTTATGATATTAATGACATAGATTTATGATATTCTGAAGTATTGTATCAGTCTATGCTTGAAGTATATCAAGTTCGAAATATTTTGGGACAAGACTTGAGAAGTGTAACATTTCAACCCCTTTGAACATTCCTTCACTACTAGCTAGGTGATTTTGCCTCAAGACTTAATTAATAACATAAATTGTGCCTGATTTTGAAATAATATAAACCAGATTCAGATTACACTGATCAAAATGGCATAGAATTAATCATTCCCCCAATAGCATACTTAATTGGTTAATGCCAATAAAGATAATGGGATTTTTCTCGAATTCTTTTTATTAAAATATGTTAATATTTCTTGAAATATGAGTTTTTATTATTTTTTACATTTCTTCATCTGGCTTTATATGTCAGCTTTGAGTATACCAGGTTTAAACATACTCGAACCAAAACCCACAAAGTTGGAAAATATTTCATATCCCATATACCTAATTCAGAAATGGTCGATTTTCACTCAAAAATGTCAAATAACTCCGAATTGTGCAAGATTTGAAACTGCCAACAAGCAGATTCGGATTCTACGGGTCAAAGCGGTCTAGAATCAATGATTTTTATGTAGTTCCCTGATATGGGTTACGAAAATGTGTTTTTAGACACATTTAGGCTTGGCGGCTCATGGCCTATAATAAATTAACTCACAGTCACACCTATATATATATATATGCTATGCTTCCGTCCTCCCCTTCCTATCAAGAAAGTTACGACAGCAAGACATTTATTCGTGGGAAGTAAATTGGCTATATTTCACCAGATCTGAACACCTTTAGATAAGATTGTTTTTACATTTAAAAATAAAGGATCGTCGGGAGTTTCAATTCAGCACACAAGTTGGCAGGCGTTTTGCCGTGATAGGCCTAATATTATTTCCCTGCTACAAACGATTTCCTTATAATGTACATATCCTTTGATAAGAATCTAACAAGGTTCAGCTAAATATCTTGCTCAAACAGAAGAAATTCATCATTCGAAATGTAAATATATATGTAAAGGCACATAAGCTATATATTAGATCGATTCCACTTGGGTAAACACATATTTTTGGCCTATTATAATATTGTGCTACAAGTCATAATACCTACACCTATGGCTATGCTGACGGGATGAAAAGAAATCCAGGACTCATAATCTCAATGAAAACTTAATGTCATAAGGCAAAATCAATTAGAGAATTTAGATGTTTATAAATGTAGCCTAATTAATCATGTTGTCTATTCAGCTCACTTTGCAATGCAGTTGCACCCCACCCGACCTGCCCCCCACACACACTCAGAGGTAGGCCTAGATATGGAAAAAAAGAGGTGAATTTTCCGGTGGGCTCCTAGAAAAACAGAAAAGAGGTAGCCTAATTCATTAACTAGCCTGGAGATCTTTTTAAAAAAATGGGTGTTTAAAACCAGCCTATAACTTAATTGACCTCTTGCCCAGCGCCTTCATGACCCTTGCAGTGGCCAGTGTATCTCCATTGCGTTAGCATGCTAAATCTATGCATAATTGCTTTGTTCTTTGTCTCTCCTTTAATTTCTCTTAGTGACTTCTATAACGTCCCGGCGCTTTGGGTACATTGCCAACTATTGACACTACAGCCCATGTAGATCCATTCAATACATCTACCCCTGTCACTTATTTATTCATTTATTTATTTATTTATTTATTTATTTATTTACCTATTCATGTATTTATTTTATTTATTGAGTTGGGCGTCCTGAGGGCTGTTGCACAACGAAATTCCATGAACGAACAGGATAACCTCCTTGTAGGGTCTAAGAACAAGCAGGAACAGCCACAACTAGCACTCTGTTGCACAATGTTCTAAGTTAGTGGGTCTGCAGTCTGAATAAGTAGGTCGGCGAGAGGTCATTAGACATTGTAGGTCACCCAAATTGAAGCTCGAAATAACGTCCCCACCCTGTCATCATTGAATTAATGGAAATAAGGGGTAGAAAACGACAAAGATTTTACAATGCCATCAACATCCTTGAAACCTTGTAAGTTGTTTCCTCAAATCAGGACATAGGGTGGAAAATAAAATACATGGGAGATTTAATTAACTTTCTTTAATCAAAATATCTTCATATCTCATACCGGTACTCTATTGGATATTCTTTATTTCAGTTCTACATTTTTGGCAGTAGCAGTATGAGTAACTTCATGTCTTCATTGCAAAAACGAGACTCGATCACAATAGTTCAGGGGCATTCTCACTGGAATGAACAAAACCAAGTATCTTGAAGGTTGATGAGTTGTAAGTATTGTCATTTTTAAAAGAAAATAAATAACGACAGCTCTATATTAGTCTCATCCATAAAAAATAAATTAAGTAATTGATTGCTTCTTTCACATGGGTGGAGTTGTTTTGAATAAAGTGTGACAGATCTTTATTGGTGGAAATAGGTTATATTAAGTTTCTTTTAATGATCAAGCCGCATATGTAGCCTATATAATATAGGCATATGTTTTTAAACTGAGGTTTCCTCCATATGAAAGGTACAGCCATTACGCAGTGAATCTGAACTTTCCAAATTTTGAGACCAACAGCTATAATACTTAAGGCAATATTCAGTAACAGCAATTTTATTTTGAACAGCAAATCAGTAGCAGACGTCTTCTATGTGCCAAGCTAATGAGCACAAATGCAAGGATGGACAGACTTCCATGGAAAGACACGGACACCACAATCTTGGAGCCTGTGTTTGATTCCCATGCCTTCAAATTCATATAGTAAGTGTCAATTACCACGAAAGTTCTAAAGCTTCAACACTCACACCTAACCTGGGTTAAGCCGCTCCCTCCAATGTAGAGTTTCATGCATCCCCTTCACCACTCACCCCCTCAACCCGGCCGCCCCCCACCCCCTCCTCCCTCCTACACACACACTCTTGACTGAACAATACTGGTGAACATTATTTGTCTTTTAATTTCAAAGTTAATGAAACCAATTATGTTCGGATCAGACTTTCATTTCAAAGTTTATAACAGTTTACTGTCTGACTGACACACGCCCCACCCCTCACTCAAACTCCAGGTGATGCCTAAATCCACAAACTGACATAGCCATTTCTTATGATCGACAAACAAAATAGACCCTTTCTTAGAGCGACAAATCAACATGGAATTCTAGGGACAAAGGACAGATGCTCATCCTTAGCGTGACAAATCAACATTATAAGGTGTCCTGATGCCTAAAATCGACAAACTGACATAGCAATTTCTTATGAATGACAAATCAACATGGGATTCTGGGGACAAGGGACAAATGCCCATCCTTAGTGCGACAAATTGACACAGGAACCTCCGCCCCCATCAGGAGCCCCAACACCCCACTCCTCACACATACTCCCCACCCCTCACTCATACACCCCGCCCCTCACACACCCCCACCCCTCAATCACACCCCCACCCCTCACTCATACACTCCACCGCTCATTCATACACCCCACCCCCTCTCATACACCCCACCCCTCACACATACAACCGACCCCTTACACATACACCCCACCCCTCACACATACATCCCACCCCTTACACATACACCCCACCCCTAACTTATACACCCCACCCGTTACACATACACTCCACTGCTCACTCACGCACCCCACCCCTTACACATACACCCCACCCCTAAATCATAGACCCAACCCTAGAGAAAACTATGGAATATTTTACCGGATGAGATAAGGGGAGAGGAAGATCGAGATAGGTTCATTGTTAAAATGAAGAACTGGGAAAATGAACGATATTGTAAAATTGACAAGCCTAAATTGTCTAATTTTGAGTTAAAGTTGTCTCATTCAGCCAGACATTTGTCGCGCCCCTACCGGCCAGAAGGCTACCCACACTTTCTTACCGCCACAACGCTCGCGGATTTCTTATCATCCCAAAGTCCAAAGGTACAGGTGAGGTCCAGGTCTGACCGTTATCTACAATATGTTAGATACCCAGGAGGTGTGAAAACACTGAATATGTCCTTCCTTGTGCCTATTTTGATTGATTGATCGAGTATTATTATTTTCATTTGATTTGATTTGATTTAATTGATTGATCGAGTATTATTGTCTACATTTGATTTGATGCTAAATATGACCTATTGTTATTGGAACATTGTGAAGATGAATTCTTAATAGGACTTAAGCGTAGTAGAAACTTTTAAACATTTTCCGTCCTTGTTGTACACGTTTCCAAGAATAGTAGTAGATTCTGTTAGCGTAGTAGTATGGAGACGAAGTCATTTTAATTTAATAAGACAAAAATGGGCAACGTATGAAAACTTCCCTGAGGGATAGTGCGTTTTTTTTCTAAAAAATTGTTTAAATATTGTATATTGGCCCGAAATGAAATAAAAAAAAACAAAAAAAAAACCCTTCTCCTACACCCCACCCCTGACTCATACCCCAACTCCTCACTCATACACCCAACCCCTCACTCATACACCCTATCCCTTCCGGGTAAGCTATATTTACAGCAAGATTCTGATAGTAATATTTTCAGCAGAAATCATTAAATTCCCCATTGTTTTCAAAACATCATTAAAGATTATGAAACACTCTTAACTATATCATCTACAATCTGCTTTCTCTTCTTCCACGTTATTTGTTCATATCAACTTAAATTATGTCCAATTGCATTGTATCCTATGTCTTAGACTTACAGAAAAACATTTCTTCTTTATTAAATGGTTATCCTAAAATCATAGCGAAACTATTGTGTGAAACACATTGATTGTTTCTTGTAATTTGTTATGACAATTATTAAACTTGGAAATAATAATTCATTAAACTTCGAATCAATTATTGATATACCTTTTAGTTCCTGTATTTTAAGGATATTTACAGAATCTATCTACAGCATCGGCCAGTTCTAAGTTTAAACATGCATCAGCCCAATGCAAATATAATCCACCTCATACTTGACACTATGGCAATATAGTTTTATGTCTTAGTTTCAAAATTATTCTCTGTAGATTTAACACTGGCATCTGTTGCCAGTCATCTATGTTCCTAGTGGTATTTTTATTTTAACGATTGGAATATCATGGATCTCAATCTTCATTTTGATTAAAAATCACTATATGGTGGAAAGTTAATCTATTTTGTTCAAAGTCATATTGTTTTTAATCATCACAGGGTGAGAGATACTGTGTATAAAGGTTTATCACTGGACGATGTTAGCTTTCCAAGATGGTCAACGTCATCCTTGCATTTCATTTCCGATTTATGAGTTATAATCTGAGGTATTTAATCATGTTTTTACATTACAAATTGTACCCACCATTCATTAACTTTAACCTACAGATATGGATCCATTGCTTGGCAGCCAGAACCATATGAATAGGATGAGTCAAGAAGCCAACTGATGGTATCAAACTATGTGAGGGCCCAGTGAATGCTGAAATGCTGAAGCTCCAGCGAGCAATGTACTACAGCCAGAGAGAAGACATCAATAAAGGTATGGCATAATGAGGCTGATGCACACACTTTAATTTAAACCAATAATATAGGATGTACACACTACCTGCACCGCAAGGTAAAAAGTATCAGCGTGATGAAAAAAGAAGGAATTATAGTATTGTTCTGAAACTTTGACTTGAGAAAGATCATGGTTTGGAGAACCCCAAAAGCCAGTAGAATAAAAAAAACATATGTTGCCAAATTATTTTCTATTTCAAGGACCTCTGAAATTTACTACTGGGTATTTTTCCCCATTTTTGTCTCCATGTCAGACGATTGAATCATGCAATTCACAATAACAAAAATCGAAGTCATTCGTCTAAAATCTTGTAAGAAGTGAGAAAATATTATGCTTTACCCTCATTGATCGCCATAATGATGATAGAATACCATACCCAAATATGTATATCTGTTAGTTTTAGTTTCTTTTACCCTGAGAACTTATTATTTCATAATTGTTCCATAAATACAGTGGGACCTACACACTTATAGGTAAGCCTGGCAGGGCTATACGGGCAGTGATTAATATTTTGGGGTTTTAATTCTTTATGTGCATCAGTAAAAAGTCAGTAATTTTCGATCTGCTCGAGCCCTGAGCAAATCTTGGTCAAACACATTTTTGAAGGACCTGTTTATATTCAGACAATAATTGAATGGAATCAAATCGTTTCATGATATGTTTATGGTTACTGAAAATGAATTTAGATGGCAGATCAGCAGGATCCCCCCTCACCCCCCACCCCCATGGTGACTTGCATATACTGCCAGATATTTCTTGATAAGAGGTCAACTTTTTAATTTCTAGGTATTCTTATATTAGTAACAAGGTGAGGACTGAAATCCTTAATTTCAACAAGTCAAAAGTGTCCGACAGGGTTATAATTAATTTGCGGGGTAAAGGCAGAGTGGGGTTATGACAGGTGGGGTATTGGCAAGGGGATTTTTGCGGGGGGGGGTGCCTAGGGGGTTTTCACGGGCGGGACTCTGTCCACACACCCTGAAACGCATGTATTACTATGTGGGACATTCTATATAGCAAAACATGTTAGCCCCGACTCTAACAAACCTGTGTGCTTGTCCTTCAAATCTAGGGCGCCTAGCTGCCCCCATCCAGAACATGAGACATAGAGTGAGAGAGAGAGGGAGGGAGAGAGGAGGAGGTAGAGAGAGAGGGTGGGGGAGGGAAAGGGCAGGAGAGAGAGGAGAGAGTGTCGGAAGGGGAGAGGGTGGGGGTGTGTGAGAGAGGGCAGGAGAGGGTAGAGGAGGGACAAAGAGACAGATTTATTTAAAAATTGCATGAATCCTCAGTTGTCCCTAGTGACAATCTTCTCTAGAAATATCAAACTTCACTCGTTTTGAATAAAATCTTTGCAATGGCCTAATGAAACGAAATCTTAACAGACCTACAAAATTGGCATGCCATGAAGATTCAACGCTCCCCTTTCAAAATCTAAAACTATTTAATAACTGTAGTTGCCCGTTAGTTCATATTAGCTGAATATAAATCACTTAAAGAAAGTTACAATGGGGGTTGTAGCAATATTTCAGAATATTATGGACAGTTTATATGAGGTAGAAAAAAAGAAGCAGACTGTAGCTAAGCGAGAACTGTGATCACATTGTATCTGTACTGAAAAAATATATTGTAATCTCAGATTATTTTATACCTCTTTCCACAGGAACTGAGGCATATCAATTACAGGAAAGATCGCCAACTTAGTTCACGGGTGATGGCGCAATGATACATGCAGAAAAACTGGCAGATAATTATATTTACAAGTGAATATAGGATACTAGCAAAGTACCCATCCTCCGGATGGTCCCCCTTTGTCTCCACACTTCCCCCTCTCCCTCTTCCCCCCTTCTTCTCTGTCTCTCATACCTGTTTTGCTCTCCCAACCCTATCTACGATTTCCCCCTCTCCCTCCCCTCTTCCTCATGCACCCCCTCCTTGCTTTCTCTCCCTCCCCTCTCTCCCTTCTCCTACATCCTCTCCCTCGCCTCTTCCCCCCCCCTCTAATTTCGCTCCCCCTCCTCTATTTCCCCACCCTCTCCCCTTTCTTTACTCTCCCTGCTACACCCTCTCCCATTCCCTACGCCTCTTCAGTACCCCCAGTTGACCATGTAGTCTACTTTTTGTGGCTGGTCTGGCTGATGCCATTCTTTTCACATTGATATTCGTCATTGCACTGACTTTTAACTCATTTACATGGAGTGTCATTATCAGCTGATGGGGCTTTTGCATCAATATGATTGTGATTATACTTCCCACAGTGAAAAATGTTTATTTGTCATGGCAATAAGCGAACCTATGTGAAAATGAATTTTGATTTAGACAATAGACACTAGGGGGTCCACAGCTAATGGATTCATATGAGAACTAGCAAAGTACCTGTCCTCTGGACGGTCTCCCTCTCTCCCCACACTCTGGACGGTCACCCTCTCTCCCCACACTTCCCCCTCCCCCTCTTTTACCTCCTCCTCTTCTCTGTCTCTTATACCAGTTTTTTTCTTCCAACCCCATCTCCGATTCCCCCCTCTCCCTCCCCTCTTTCTCATGCTTCCCTCCCTGCTTTCTCTCCCTCCCCTCTTTTCCCTCCCCCTCCCCCTCACCTATTGCCCACCCTCACCCTTTTCTTCATTCTCCCTCTCTTATACCATCTCCCTCCCCTCCCCTCGTCTTCACTCTTGCACTCCTCTGCATGTAGTCGGGTCCTCATGGAAGTGACGTTAGTAGCTTGTGGGAAATGATGTAATATCTCACAAGGGCTTTCCCAGGCTAGAATAGAGTCTGGAGATCCCAATTTAAAAAAGGATTCAAGATCAATATCAATGGACCAAAGGAAAGATCGGGAGATAACACCCTTCTAAAGCTTTATATATTAGATATAAGCAGGGAAATTAGTGCTTTAGGGTGACATGATGTGAGATGATATTTTTGGGCAGCACAGGGGGTTTCTGCAGAACAAAAAAAATGTCATGGAGAGAGGGGTAGAGATAGAAGGCAAGGAGAGGGAAAGCATTCAAATATCTTCAGGCACTTGTACTTTCCCAGAAGTAATAATAATAATAAGAGATTTTATTTCCATTTCACAGTTACATATAACTTAAAGATAAAAAGAATGGAATTGGAATATTATCTGTGCTAGTCACAGCTCTTCCGAATATCCCGTCAGTTGTACACGTTGCCCAGGTAAATTGTATCAAACAGGACATGGAGACTTGATATCACATCATTTTTGTGGTTGAATGCATGACACAGATAAGACCATATTTATATTGTTTGTACACTGGGGGAGGTGCGGGGAAAGAGGGTCACCATCCTGAGGACAGGTACTTTGCTAGGCTATAGATAATTTCCTATAATTTTCCATTTGCAAAGGAAGTTAGCAATTTAATAAATGGCCTAAGATGTAATGTAAGTACTATAATAATCATAGTCATATGAGTGAGTAGTTGAATGATTACCAAATTAACATTTTAATAATTACTACTGATTATATTCTGTCAAGAAACTACAGATTCAAAACAGATGGTACATTTCAGATTATAATATGGTTTTCTACCAGAAATGAATAACGATAAGTGAAGAAAGTGTTGATTCTAACTCTTAAAAATTCCTATTTTTCCTATTACAGTGGCAGTGAAGACCACCAGACCAACGGAAAAGCGAAATATCACTTCAGTTATCCGTGCAGCCATGTGCAACAACTTACAAGTGACTGGATCAAAGGCAAACTACTGAAAAAAAGGTGTGCTATCACTGCCGAAATCAGATTGATATTTCACTGTCAGAGAGATTGCATACAATACCAGGACGACATGTTTTGTTTATGCACATCAATGTATTATATGTTTGGCCTAACTTTAATTCATTTCTCAAGTAGTCCTACTCAATGACAAACAATCATAGAGTCCCATTACACTACGAAATGTCATTTCATCAATGTGTATCTAATTTCTGATGATAAATGCCAAGTTACAAGGAAGATAATCACAAACCTAAGTCACAGTATATGTGTTGTGCGGATGCAGTTAAACAGCGCGGTCTGAGATGCTTTACCCCTGTGACGTCACAACCCACATAGACACTGCAGCGTGACAACATTGATCACTAAGTTGAAATTGTTTCTTAAATCCAAAAATTAGATATTGATGATTAAATATCAATCTGCAATGAGAATGTATTTGTTACATACAGTTAGTTAATTTATTTTGAGGCTTCAGCACCCTTTCAGTTTTAAGCTGAATGTAAGGTATGAGGCGGCTTATTTGTGAAAGCAAACAGTGCCATTTATAAGTGCTATGGCTATGCACTATTTATATATCTATGTGATGAAGTATTGTGATAGATTATTGTATTTCGAGGCTTCAGTAACCTGTGTTATTTTTAACTGGATACTTGTGGCAGTGCATTGGTTAAAATATGAAAATAGATACTGTCTTGATGTCTCAGTTCATAAATTATGGTAGTTTCATATTGATTTTGATTCATTTTGAGGCTTCAGTCCACTACGATTTTAAGCCCGATAATCTGCAATGAGAGGCTAGTCCTCCCCAATGCCTGGCTATGCCAAGCACACACAATTGTAAATAATGTAATAAATGTGTATGTGATGAATGTAAATAAAGTGTTGCTTTATATGATTTCCAGTGTTTGTTACCATTTTCCTTTCTAGTTAGTCATATTGAAATTGTTTTAGGTTTTCATCAGGGGTATACTACTAGCCTGTGACACCCCAGGAATTGCAGCTTCCTGGTGTGTCACAGGGGATAATAGTACTAAAAAACCTGAGAATTCCTATTTTTCATAACCCCTATAATTTGAATGAATGAAAAACCGTCATCCTAACAAAAAACGGTCAAGTTAAAGGGCCACTGAAAAAAAACGGTCAAACCTTGGTTACCACCAAAGAAAAACGGTCAAATATTGGTAAAAAAAACACCCTGCAAAAAACAGTCAGCATTGAGATGACTGGGATTTATCGGTCACTGACCGTTTTTTCGTTTTTTCCGTCACCAAATTTCTGACCGTTTTTTTTTCTCGGTCACCAAAAGTGATGACCGTTTTTTTTTTCGGTCACCAAAATCTGACCGTTTTTTTTCGGTAACTGAAAATCTGACCGTTTTTTTCTCGGTCAGTGCCTGGCAATTGGATGCCAGCCAATTCCTGGGAAAAAACGGTCACTCACCGAGGTTGGGTCTATCAGTGTACCTATAAAACTCCTTTTTTTCATGCTTCTGCTTCAGGCTCTTAATATTTAAGAATATACCTTGGTGATCTGAGATATTATAGTTTTAACTCAATTCATTCTAATATCAAGATCATAGTCTTTGCTAAATTTGTCCAGCAATTTAGTTTTGCAGTCCATCTTATTAGAGATATCAACGTTGAAATCCCCACAGATTATGATATCAAGGTTTTTTGTCTTAATCTCATCTTTCGATTTGATGATAATGTCACCAAGTGAGGTCACAAAGCTATCCATATTCCCACTAGGCTTTCTATATATAACGATAATTAACTTAGTTCTTATATTCGATTTACAAACACGTATGGCTTGTGCCTCATTATTGTTATTATCGATGTCACTAGTGGATTCAAGATTCACAACTTTGTAGTCCTTGCGAACATATAGACATAAACCACCCCCTGAGGTTGGTGTTTGTCTGTCCTTGCGAATTAAGGAATAATTGTCAGCTTTAATTAGGTTAGAAGGGATAGAGTTTTTCAGCCATGTTTCTGTGATACATCAGGTTGGTGACACAAGATATCTTGTCTCAAATTATCAAGGAGTGATCGAAAGTTAAGATGTTGTATGTTAAAACCCTTTACCTTAATCACTTCCTTCCAATCATTTAGAGCAGGGAGATTCATAATGAAATTATGAAGGATTTGAAACGTGTGCTAACTGGGCTAGACCAACGTCTAAAATGGGTTAGTATGATAGCATTCATCTTAATCGCCCTCTTGTCTCATTAGCTGCATGTGCTATAATATAGGCCATGTAGAATCGGTTCCAATAAGATTCAAAAAGGAGTCGCCTTTTATGGCAGATATTCTGCACTCATAAGGACTTTACAGAGTAAACTCAAAAGGCCAGGAAGCGGTAGTGGTATTCCTCATTATGGTAGATTTCTGCACAGATGATGCCTTAATCGTGGGCTAGAGAAAAGCATGCAAATTTATCATGGAATAAAACAAAAAACGAAGAAAAACAAATGAGTAAGAATCTATACCACCAGGGCAATGAGACATTAAAAGGCATTTAGGAATCACAGAATAATTAAGTAAGTAAATAAGAATCAATGACAGATGGGATTATGGCAGATATTCTGCCGTGTAAACCGTATTTAAGTGGAGCAAGCAATAAATTAAAACCTGTACAAAGAGAGAAATCAGGCAACCTGGTAGAGACTCAATAAGAAAAAACAGTAAGGCATACAGACAGCTGGGATTATGGCAGATTTCTGCACAGATCCATGAGGTCATATGTTAAGTAATGATGGAACTAATACCAGATAAAGCGAACAATTCGGATGTCCGACCACATGTATTGCGGAAAGTATTTATTAGATTAGGTATCAGATAGCCGCATTGATGTTGAGTAATATGGCAGATATTCTGCACAGTTCTCCAAAATCCAAAATCAATCGTCTAGGGTAGGTTTTAAGTGAAATCTCTCGATTTGCTGGGCCCAAATTTTTACGGTTTTCTCGTCCAAGTGAATGCCATCTGGAAGTCTGTTTAGGTAGTGCCTAGGTCTCCCTTTTCTGGTAGTATGGACTATACCGATGAAAAAGGGATGAGTAATGCCTCTATTGATGTTGATCGCATGAATGTCTTTGTTAATGGTCATCATGGCATTATTTGCCATTACCTGTAAACAAGATACACCTTCCTGGTAATTGGCTCGATTGATATCAACACCAATCAGACCACCTAGGCAGATGCGGCAGGAGTTCTGCTCATCATGAAGAATTTCTAAGACAATGTTATATTTGTCAATCATGCTACGGACTAGATCACCTTCATTGGAAGAAGACAAGGCAATGTGATTCGTCCTCTTGTCCTTGGTACAGAAGTTGCAGATGCCTCCTAAAATTACTACAGATGAAGGTCTTAGCTCTAAGATTTTATCCTTGGCAATATTTGCAAGGCTTATGAGACCTCTCCCAGGATAAGAAAAACGATGGATGACCGAGCGAGATTCAATGTACATATCAGGTCTGCTCCCCGTGAGTCAGCAATAACAATTGTTATAGGTCGTTATTTCTTCTGCAATGCAAAAAGTAATAAATAAGATTCCTTCTTCGAAGAGCAATGGAAAAGTACAAATGCTATCCTTTTAAGGAACCGAAATTATTCAATTGCAAAGTGTCAAGAGGATCCGATTCATGTCTGGCATTATTATAGCGACTATAGGTAGATGTAGGAGGATAGGGGAGAGAATAACGCCTGCGAGGGTTACCAACCTGAGCTCCCTCACCCAATCCTTTTAAAGACTTGTTGTCCACAATTCTTTTGATTTTGTCCGCATATGTAGGTGATGGTCGTAAGTGAATTTTTTTACTTACAGGTTTAGGTGTAATTGTGTCCTCAGAGGTTTTCCTTTTTTGAGAGCCAGACCTCGATCTATTAGCCACTTCATACAACTTGAGGACGGGTAAAGTCGCTCTGCGTGCAGTGTCAACCCTTGATTTATGGTTGCATACCTGGGGAATGTCCTAGGACGGCGCAGCTGTGGTAGCCTGGGGGGGGGGGGAGGTGGCTGTTGCAACTATGGGGCTTGTTGGGCTTGTGGTGGATCGACCAATCCTACATGCATATCCTCTTCTTCCTGATTGGCAATTATGTCATCATCTGGTCTTGGCGGGCCAGCTGCATCTAATGCTTTCTGTTATAACTTGGTTTATAACTTGAATGTATATGTTGAATATTCTAGAGCTATTGGTATATGTAAAGCCTGGTGTGGCGGAGGATACATCAGCTGTCGAGGCTGGTAGGGTTGTGGATTGGGAGGCTGTGGATGAGGGGTGAGCTGTGGATGAGGGGGAAGTACATGCTGTTGCTGTTGTACATGATGGGGTTTGGGAGGATATACCTGCTGTAAGTTCGTAATCCCCTCTTGATCAAACCTGACTTGCCTTAATGGCTGTGGTGGCCCTTTCACTGGCCTATTCTGCTCCATCTCAGGCAATGCCGGCCCCTCTAGAGGGCGCGCTATCCGCCCAGGAGGAAGCTGCGGAGGTGGGGGGCCAGTGGGGGAGGGTTAGGTAGAGGAGGTACTGGAGGAGGAGGAATAAATTGTCTATCTCTACCATTCACCTGCGTTTGTTCTGCTTCCTGTCTTTCCTCCCATCTCCTCCTTTGATACTGCACAAATTGTCTTTCAGGGATTGGCATAGGCGTTCTAAAATCATCTATCGCCTCACCTCCCTGAGGAGCAGGTTCCCTGAAGGGAGATGCCACTCTATGTTGTGGTTGTTCCTGAGGACCAGGCGGCAACACCTGATTTCCTCTAGGCACCAACTCTTGACCCCTAGGAATCTGAGCCTGTCCCCTCTCCGGAGTACCTATTTGTAATTCCAAAGGCGCAGGCTGTTGGACCTGTGGTCGTGGAGTCCCAGACGCAGCAACTCGCCTCTCCCCCAGCCTCCATTCCGGTGTTTCCTGTAAATTTCCTGGCAAATCCTCAATTAACACCACATTCTCATGTTCTCTATACACCAGGTCATCTCCCACAACATCCATCAAAGGCTGCTGCTGCTCTACCCCCTCAGCTCGTTCCATAGGCTCCCGTCCATCTTGGGCCTGCCCATCTTGTAACTGTACACCCTGTACTTGATCATTTAACAACTGTGCATTCTGCAAATCTTCATTTTGTACCACCACATCCTGTAAATGTTCATGTTGCTGATTTTCTCCAGCTAATTGTGCTGGCAATGGCTCCTCATATTGAGGATCCTCTTCTGGAAAATTTAAATGCCTCCTAGGGCCGCCCTCACATACCTGAGGAGCAGGCGCATCCTCAATCCTACCCCTCTTCTCTGCAGTGGCTCGCCCTTTTCTAGTTAGTCTCTGTGGCAACAGTGTAAGCCTCTCCACTGAATCCTTAATTTTATCAAACAGAGGCCTCTCAGCCATGATTTGTCCTACGGCTGTCTCCTATGTTACTTCACCACAACATTATCCGCACACCCAGGAGAAGCCCAGGATCGAAAACGGGTTCCCACCAGTGTTATAACTTGGTTTATAACTTGAAGGTATATGTTGAATATTGTAGAGCTATTGGTATTAGAGAGGTAAAGAACATAGACTTGAGTCTTCCATGTTTCAGATACAACTGACCTCTTTTATTATGCTTCTATACATCATAGATCACCTGCGTGTGTCACACTCCGATTGGTTCATGCTCACTCCCATATTACCTGATCCCTTTATTAGTCTTGCACAATCCTGCAGTTAATATATTCAATGATAACAATTATACTAATTATATTCCTTAATTGATTTATACTATTGCTAATGATGTGGTTAATCAATATTACATTCTAATTATGTAATATGATATAACATTTCCTTGTAGTGAAGAACAATTGCTCCTCTCTTAGGTGCCTGGGGAATTGATCCCTTTGGGGAGAGTGACTACGTGAAGGGTCTAAAGCCTTGCCATCATTGCCTAAGAGTTCAAAATCTAGACGAACAGGAATGGAAGTGTCGTTGGTGTGATGATATCTGATTTCTTCTTAAATTGCCCCAAGTACATTATCATCCTTATGATCACCGCTATCTATCAGCTCTGACCCTAGCCGGCAGCCAGCGGCCCAGAATTTATCATTGGTAGCTTCCATTAAGCTGAGATCCCCAGTAGACATTAAATAGTCGAGCAGATGCTCGTTTTGATCAAACTTTTCATTTACAATTGCCCGCATAACATCCACCTTGACCCTATTCCACTCCTCAGTAGAAGGGAACTCACTGCCAATGGCTTTGGCTTGCATAGGAGAATTACTGTTTATAATCCTGCATGCCCTGTCCTCTTCTCGAAGTACATTCTCTCGAGCGAATTGGTACGCCTGTTCCACGTTGTCAAAATCCTGGCCTCTAATTACCATTTTACTAGGGTGAAAATTACTCAGTGGGCTGTGTTGTGATTGGAAATAGACAGAGTTTCCGACCTTTCTAGTTTTAGCATCACTGAGTCGGTAACCAGGTTCTATATTTTCAAGCTCATTGTGATTAAAAGTAATGCCCCCAATTTTGATGGAATTCTTTTTGATGTAGCCAACATCCTTACCTCCAATTTTACTGGCATGCTTCTGCACAGTACGCAAATTATTCTTACGTTCAACTACCTCGGGGGGAAGGTCAGGATTCAGAAAAACATATTTGTAGGTCTCAATGTTATCCAGAGATTTTCTGCAGAGAAAACTTTCGATCACTCGTAGTCTCTGCATTCAATTGATTTAAATCTAATCAGGATTTGTTTTATACCTTTAGATTTAACACCAATCCACCTAGCATGTGAGATTTCATCGTTGTATAGGTTAGGTTCAATTGCACGCAAGATGTTATGACAGATCTCCTCCAGATTTTCATTACGAAATTGCTTGATACCCCTAACAAGCAAATTGGTTTTTCTACGGTCCACATCCAGGTCAATGCACTTTTCTTTGAGAAGGTGGTTTTTCAGAGTTACTTTGTCCAATTCATTCCTCAGAAATAAAATTTTGGTGCGAGAATCATGCTCATTCTGAATCAGGTTATCTATTTTATTCTTACATGCTGCAATATTGGAGTGGGCCATTAGAAGTGATGATTTCAATTCATAGGATTCTCTTCTACCAATTTGTAATCATTACGGTCCAGTAAGTCACCCTGGGCGAAATGTTTAGTGCAGTCAAGGAGAAATCTAGGTTTGTGAGTAGGTCTCCCTTGATTGACAGGTTCTGTGAGAGCTTGTGGGGCCTGGCCACCACCGATCAACCGTTCAAAATAGTCATTCATTGTGAGCGATAATGCAGTGTCAGTGTATATTCAAATATATAATAAATGATTAATATAATTCCCTCATGACTGGGGACCATGACTACTATACCGCAACCGCTGCTACTATCCATGTATTATCCTAATATTACCAACAGCGGCAGACAGATGCGGCAAATCTCACTAGCCAGTAAAGCTAAAGCAGAACAGTATTAATACCATACGATAAATTACAGATTTGAGAAAACCAACAACGGTCAGACAGGGTGCTTGCACACCCGCTCATGTATATACACTTTTGTACACCTTATCTTTTTATATTACGTATAGTCAACTAGTCAACTATTATAACTTAGAACTTCTTATGTTCCAACCAACGGGGTACTTGGAAGAGCTGTGAATAGCACAGACAGTATTCCACTTCCATTCTTCTTTTGACTTAATATATATGTAACTGTGAAATGGAAATAAAATCTATTATTATAATACTATTGTGTTTTTGTTTTTTTTAATACAGTTTTATTTCAATACACATTTCACAATGTGATACATTTCATGGTATGAAATAGTTACTGACAAAATAGACGTGTTCCAGAATTTACAATAGTTCAATTTAGTTACAAGTTCAAAGTTATCGACACTTTTGTGTGTCGTTCATATCCTACGTTATGTTACTAATTTATACAAGATACAATATCTTACGAGAGAAGAGGATTTTCGTAATTTTTTTTGGTCGACTAAAATACATAGTAAGACAGTGGTTTCCGCAGTATTATAAAACAATGAGGGTCAAATATCCACAGTTACACCAAGGGTGCATACAAAATTCATTTTCAATAATCGACAAGTGTTTGAGGTTTATTCACTTCTTCTCAGATTCTTTTACAGTTTAATTCCAGACCGATCCAGATACTGCAGACGTTCAAACTAGTGTATTCTTAAGATAAATTCTCAGATTGTTCCAGGGTTTTAATTTTTCGCAAGCGGCAGCTTGTTCCATAAAGTTGGCCCCTGGACATGAGGGGATCTTCTCAGTTTTTCACTAGAGGATTGAATAACTTTTAAATTGATACCGTCTGCCTGCCTAGTTTGTCTCGGCATAATTTGGATCAGTTCTGGGTTATTTATTCTGGTTGCCATTAGGCCCAAGATAGCTATGTCGCCCCTCTTGTGTATGTCGTCAATCCTTAAATGCACTTTCATTTCTGCTAGGGAAAGGGCTTGGTTTGTAAAGACCAGGAGAACAGCCCTATTTAAGGATGATTGAACTTTTTTGATGATGGAAAGATTGGCCATGTTGTGCATGATTAGACCATACTCTGTCAGGGGGACGATATGAGACTTCACAATTAACCTGGCAATATTGTCATCAATATAATGTCGAATTCGAGCGAACTGATTAAACTTTGATTGTACTAAGCCTCTCATCCTAATGAAGTGTTCACAGAAGCTCAAGGAAGGGTCGATGGAATAACCCAAATACTTTACAATCTTGGACTGCGTAATGGCCGTCCCGTTAATGTAGACCTTCCCCAATTCATTGAAATTCATTTTTTTAGCTTGTGTTTTGTTCCCAGGACCTGAAGCATGCTTTTTTTGGAATTTATATTCAGCTTGTTGTAGTTCATCCACTTTGAGATACTAGTAGCTGCTCTCTGTGAACCTTCGAGGCAGGCGTGTATTTCCCCCCCCCCCCCCGTTAACGTTACTGCCGTGTTGTCAGCATAAATAGTCATCTTTAGGACACCATTATGTGGGACATTTTCGATACATTTAGGCAAGGCGTTGATATATAACAAAAACAGGAGGGGTCCCACCACGCTTCCCTGGGGTACGCCATTTGTTATTTCAATGGGTGTAGATAATACATTGTTCAATAAGGTCGTCTGAAATCTGTCAGATAAATACTCGGCTACTAATTTGATGACATTTGGATTTACTTGATAGTATTTTAGCTTTTCAAAGAGGGTCTTATGGTTGATACAGTTGAATGCCTTCGAGACATCGTAGTATGCGGCCACTGTTAACTCCCCTTTGTCCATGCCTTTCACAATCGGTTCAGAAAATTCAAATACAGATCTATTTGTGGAAAACCCCTGTCCAAAACCTCCCTGTTGGTGAGCAAATAAGTCATTCAAATTCATATGGTCCCTTAATGCTTTGCATAAGAAGTTTTCAAGAATTTTTTAAGGGATGGGAACTAACGCTATTGGCCGTTTGTTTAAAAGGGAGCCTGGATTACCTCCTTTTGGTAAAGCTATAACATTGAACTCTTTCCGTTCTTTAGGAATGATTGAATCTCGCACACAAGTTTGAAGCAGTTTGGTAAAGGCTTGCACAAAAGTTTCAGATAGTATTTTAACACTGTTGAGTCAACCCATTTTAGACCGCTGTTTTTAGATAGATCAATCTCATCAATACATTTCATGACTTCTTTTTCGGTAATACAGATCCTAGTATTAACATTAAGTTGGATCTCGTCATTCAGGTATTCAGCAAAATCGCCATTAGGTTTATCCGCGACCTTACCCATATCGTGAAATATCACATTGAGAATGTTACTTGCGTCAACACCATCGACTGCTTTACCTTTGTGTATATAGCTGGTTGGTGATGAAAGAGACTTCTTATTACCTATAAGTTTATCAATTTCTCTCCAAAATTTTTTGCTATTTTGAGTCGTGTTTCTGAATAAGCTGTCAATAAGATTCTTGCGAGTTTGCCTAACTAGACCTGCTGCATACCTGCGAGATTGTCTTGCTGGTTCCCAGTCGGTTATAAGTCTTGTTCTTTTTGCTTTTTTGAACTGTTGGTCTCGTTCTTTTATAGCAGTATGTGTCTGGGCATTTAATACCATGTTACCCCTTGATACCGTATTGACATCCACCATTGGACATACAAAGTCTAAGTAGTTTACGAGATAGTTCTTCATATTAGCCCAAACGATTTCTGGTGTACCTGTATCTTCCAAAAAGAAGTTGTCTACAGTCTCAGCACGTTTAATGTGCTGGGTAAACTCCTGCCAGTTTAAACGAGCATAATGTCTGGCTTTGATAGTATTTCTTATAACTGAACCTGTGGTTTTTTTCATATTTACATAGACTGCACAATGATCAGACATATTAGTGTTAATTACGCCTGAGTACTTTACATGCGGATGGTCAGTAATCATAACATCGATCAAACTTGATCCAGTAGGACTAAATCTAGTGGGTGATTTCACCAGCTGAGACAGAGATAGTTCGCCAATAGTGTGGGAGAACTCCGTTACTGTTTGATTAGTTCTATCAAGTAGGTTTAGATTAATGTCACCACAAATCACAATTGGACAGTCCTCATACACATTTTTAATTTGACTCACAGTACCTTCTAGCGTGTTCAAGAATACCTGCTTGTCTCCCGTAGGAGGGCGATATAAATTTACCAGGATTAGTCTGTGCCGCATCCCTGGTTTAATCACCAAAAATTGTGCTTCTATATCATGATTGCTTTTATTCGACTCCTCCAAGAGATAGGGGTCAGTATCGTATTCCTGACTTACATAACAGCATAAGCCACCACCTTGTTTAATATGACCGTTGATAGTAGTCATACGATCTAACCTGTATAAATTAAATTTATCATTCAGGCTGAGCTGAGTGTCTACATCATACTTATTCAGCCATGATTCCTGAATTGCAGCAATTTTTACAGATCCTTGTAGTAAGGTGTCATACTATTCCAAAACCTTATTTCGTAATGATCTTATGTTCAGAGACGTGATCGTTACTCCCTTGCGGGATTTGGCAAGTCAATGCTAACTGATTCCATTTCTTGGCATACATTTTGACAATGATTCATATTCTAGGCTAACCTTATCAAGAAGCGCAAGTGCGCTGAACAAAAGTCTCACGAGCATTATTATAAGGCGGAGTGTAAAAGTGAACAACAGGTTTGGCATGACTAAAAATAGGAATGAGTGTTCCCTTGCTAGGGTTGACGGATACATACTCGGCTTGGTACGCGTGCGACTAAAGGATGGTTATGATCAGCACAATTTTAACAAGTCTAGAATACCCAGGTTGGGTACTTTGAAACAACCAAATGATATATCAGGTATTAAAATAAGTACCAAGTATTAAGTGAAAATTGACATCTGACTCATCCTTATAGATAATAAACAAGTACATTTAACGTGTGGGATAATGCAACATCCCAGGAAACTACATAGTTATATTGTCAATTGTAAGCAATTTATATAGTACGTTCAGGTACATTATAATCATGAAGATAGCCATTAGATGGCGTGATATGCAATCCTGTACAGTTGTCAGCAATCCGTATAAACAAGTCTGACCTTAACCGAGTCTGACCTTAACCGGGTGCAGCTTAACAAACGGGTGACATGGCATAATTAAAAATTATGCACCTGCATAACACATAAACTAGAAAATTCGCCTCTGCCCATAAGGCAGATACTATTAAGGCAAGATCCACCATGATCAAAAAAAAACTTATATTTCATATTGCCCAAGACCCATCACTTATCTCAGTGGCTAAATTACACCCATATGAACAGATTTCACCTAGAAATTTTAGCTCTTACTAGTATAATTACTGCATACCAGACCTCTTGCATTGACGCTACCTTTGCCTTGGATGGACTTTAGTTTCAAGGCCATGACACCATGCTCGTAGGCTTGGCATGACTCGGTGAAAGCTTGGGGTAAACTTGGAGAGGTTTCAAACTCTCTCACCAGGTAGCGCCACCAGCAGCGCCAGCCAAACAGCTATTAACAAAGCATATATATATATGTTAAGTCCATTTTGGGTAAGATTTCGCGTGCACTTATTATACTACAGACCGCGTTGGTCTAGTGGCGCCACCACGGTGTTCCATCACGGACTAAAATCAATATACAACTCGGATTTAGCGTGAGAACTGTCTGTACTCCCATAGACATCGGCCTTGGGACGTCTATGGGAGTACAGACAGTTCTCACGCTAAAATCCTCGTTGTCTATTGCTATAGCAGAACCATTGCTTACATTGGCAATGGTTTACGCATAAATTTAACACAAAAGCAAAACGATTTTAATGTGACTGGCCACAGGAGGAGGGAGGGACAGCTTTGAGTATGGTGGGCAGGATGGTGGGCAATGTCAACCTACAAAAACAGTCTATATTTATGAAAGTAAATAGCCCAAGACTTCCCATCAAGTTGTGACGATAGGCCTATACTGGTGCCATATACTCTCTAGATTGAGAATAGAGGGGTCAGAATTTCGGTACACATGAGTAGACAGAGAAAACTATAGCTTACAGGTGGAATAACACAATTTCTCAATAAATTGAGTATAGACATAGTATAAACCTTGAGTCGGCATAGTATATTATAGCAATAAACCACAATGATTTTATCATTCAAACGGTCTGTAGGCCCAGAGACGCCACAAGGCTGCAGGCCGAGTTGCGTCACTGGGCCTACAGACCGTTCGAACACTAAAATCTTTGTGGTTTATCGATTTTAGTCCATAATGGATCATAACACATCATTTAATACTAACCTGTCATCAACTAACATATGAAACACAACCTCCGCCACGCCATCTGACGTCTCTAGCGGGCGCAATGTATTAACTGCCTGTCATTGAACAGTGTTATCGCGTCCGCAATTGTGCCGTTCAAAGAGCCGTGAATAGAGCTTCAAGTGGCTTTTTCCTGCTTCTTTCTATCGTGATTTGCCGTTGATCGATGGCAATTTCAATGGGTACTAACTTTTAATAATTTTAAATGTTCCTGGTGCCTCTATAGGCCTGCATGTTTCACCAACTGGGCATAGCCATAGTTTGTTGACGTCTTTGCACTTTTGAAGGGAAGATTCTAAGGTCATAGTATCGCCCACTCGATCATTTTACCGATTTCGTCTGGAAATAATAAAGCTAGAGACTTCAAATGAAAAGTTCAATGGAAGAATGTAAAATACGATTTTGCCCAAGTATATCAAAGATAATAAATTCTTTCATTAACTAGCCCTGTCACATCCACTCTTCAAGGCTCTCACAGGTTTAAGTGAGTCCATAGGGTCAAGCATGGGTGGTGTGGAGTGCGGCGGCAGGCCAGGGGTGTGCCTCGCAGGAGGCCAATGGGCATCGAGGAAAACAGTTCATAGACTGGGTCTGACTTTGGGCAGTTAGCAATGGGAATGTAGGAAAAGAAAAAATAGACCGTTAGTACAGTCATGGTCTGTTGTACCACAATTGCACACAAAAACACCCAAAATCTGATCGAAAATGGACTGAAGCACATTAGTAGCCGATCTTTGGATTCTGGTGGGGTTGTGGATAGTGTTAACGGTTTTGAGCGGTTCTAGTAAATTATGTGACCGGATCAAGCGAGAAAATGAATCAACGCCACACACAGAGATGTATCTTTCAAAACCAGAACCAAACCAAGTAGAATTAGGCTGGCCATAATCATGTTTATTATTATATACTAGATAGATTACAGCGATTACAGAGGGCCTGGGTTGATTGGCACATCCTGACTGGACCAATTAATCTTGATAGAGGATCCAATCAACCAATCAACCACAGGACTAATGAAGCTCTGGAACAATCAATCACACCGATTCATATATTGGCTTATATCTTGAAACTGGTAAGGTGACATGCACTCCAAGATTATACTTGTCCGAAAGAATTTTAGATAACATGTTGTTCTGTATTTATCTGGCAAGGTTTAGTTTCAATTCTATTAGTATTAACTATACACTTTTTTTGAGTTCATGCAGGGACATGTTGATTTAATGGACATTCCCGCTTGTTGTTGTATCTATGGTTTGGAGTTAGCCACCTCATCAGTGACATAACTGGGTCAGCGCCCGGCACTCTGGGCTCAGCATGAGAGGACCAGTTACTAATATAGAAATAATTCCCAAGGTTTTTTCTGCTCAAAGGTATTGTAGGCTGGGGGAACGTTTGAGGGCTTGCCCGAGAACTTCCCCCAGGCTACAATACCCACAAGCAGAAAAAACCTCAGGAATTATTGCTTTCAGAAGAGATTTGATGAGATTCACTTCATGGGAGAGAAAAAAAGATAGACAAACCTTCTTTATTCCATAGAAAAACATCAGCACATGCCATGAGAGTCGCCATACTGTTTACATGACCTGAACTGGAAGTCCTTGCATGGATCCGTATTTTACTGGACACACAAAGAAGATGGAACGGCTCTCGCTGCACAAAACTGACAGAAACCTCCATATACACAATATACATACACCAACTACTTTTTAGCCGTATCAAACTAGTATTTCATTTGATTAAGAACTATCTAAATGCTAGACTACAATACATTATCACCTTTGGCCCCGTTCTAAATATAAGAGTTCACATACCCGTTCCGTTTTGAAAAATTCCTTCCACTTTTACCACGGTTCAGGGTGAGAACTTCCGCCTTGTTCACTTGTCAACAAACAATGGCGGAGGCTAGGGCTTTCACTCAAGGCAAACGTTCGCTTCTAAACTGTCCAAATTATCCCTGGTAAGCATTAAATCATTGTTTGCCGAGCTGAGTGCTATGGTCGAGAAGACATGTTTCCAGAGCACGCGGATATTCCAACCTGATTGTGTGTTATAAACCACGCAATGACTTCATCCTTCATCCCATCATCATGATATCATCACCATGGAGTATTGTGGACCTGCACAGTGTCTCTATTCGAACATTTCCTAATGTATTTGGACTATGAAAGGAAATTATTTCCAAACCCAAGGACAGTGAGCGATAACACCGGTGATATACATACATACATACATACATACATACATACATACATACATACATACAGGCATGCTACCTGCAGGTGCAGTACAGTTATTCTATATAGAGCCCTCTCACTGGTGTGTCTGTTACACCGGGTACACACGACCTATACCTCTGTATACGCTACTATACTAATAAGGTAATACATATAGGTCTTGTTGCCCAATTTGTCAAATCAAGAATCAAGAATGGAAGGGCAGGTATCTGAAGTAGAAAGGAAGGTTGTTCCTATCGAGTTGGGTTGGGCATTGGGTAATATGCAAAAAGGAATGACACAAATGAATAGCAGAGTCAAGCAATTGAAGTTAGAAGTGTTTCATCTGCATACTGTCACCAGCAATCTAGAGGACTATTGTTTGGACCTTGACAGAGGGCAGAGGCGAAAACACATTATACTCTCTGGCCTGAGGGAAATACGGGATGAAGGTAAAGCTCAATTAAATACAACCCTGACTAGATCACTAGAGCTATGCTCAGCTATTGATGACACCTTTGTGGCTGCAGATCTTGAATTTGCATTAAGAATAGGGATGAAAGGTAATAAGCAAAATTCTCATTGTAACATTATCCTAAAGTTCAAAGATGAAGAGACCCGCAACCAAATCTTTAGAGCCAAATACCACCTAAAACAGACAAAGGGCTACGAACAATGTTACTTTAATCCGGATCTGCCCGAAAAAATCGCCAGAAGGCAAGCTGAAATGTGTCAAGTAGTGGCACATGCCAAGAAATCAGATTCTAAAATCAAGGTCAAGCTTGAAAGGGGGAAAATCAAAGTGGGAGACAAAGCATATAGTCACAGTGACTTTAACATACTGCCTGACGGAATCAAGATAGCTCAAATTAAAACCAAAAGAATCCATGGTGCAACCGGCTATCAAAGCGAACATTCTCACCATTCTCAAATTTTAGCCCGGCGATTTTCACCTACAAAGGAACCATGTATTGTTCAGCGGAACAAGCATACCAACACCAGGGAGCCATCATGACCAAAAATGTAATTATCGGAAGAGCTATCTCAGATTCTATTTGCCCCAGAGCCACCAAAAGATTGGGCGAAAAGTGCGGTGATCATGTACCTTGGAACCAAAACAAGCTGGCAATCATGGAGGATATACTCATGAATAAGTTCAAAAAAGTATTGTTTGCGAAAGAAGCACTCCTTACTACAGGAAATGAAATGTTGGTGGAATGTTCGCACAATAAATGGTGGGGCACTGGAATTCCCCTGCACAACCAATCCCTAAACGATGGGCAAACCCAATGGCCAGGAAAGAACAAAGATGGCAATTTTTTTGTGAAGATCAGAGAGGAATTAAGGACGGAAGATCAACTTGAGGCCCTTAATAGGCAAACGCCACAACACATATACCAGGACCACCCCTATGACGATGACAAAGATGATAAGGAGTTCATTTGCCCCAACCCACTTGCCCCCGCCCCCCCTGACAATGACAATGAGGTAGTGGAACAAACCGACTCTGATGAGACATCTGAAGATGACTCTGACGAGGGATCAGTGAGAACGGTTGGGGACGATGAAAACATGGCAAACGGCCTGAATGGTGAGGACAACAGGGAGCAAGATCAACCTAGGGTTCCAACCCCTGCACAGCCATTAACTGATGCACAACACAATGAGGAAGATAAGGATAATCTTGCTTGTGCCCCAAAACCTGGAGGAACTGAACCGTCTGATGCTCCTCATATCCCTGAACCAGCTGAGACCGATGCCCCCTATACCCCTGATCAAGACGCGATCCAACAGGCAGGTGCCTCCAAGCCCCCACTCGAAACATGTGCCCAGTCTGTTGATAAACAACCCAGCACAGCAGAGGACCCCGCCCACCCAAGTAGGCGTAGTAAACCGAACATGGCTAGGCCTACCACTCGAAGCGGAAGTGTAGGAGCAAGCGCACTACTGCCCAAGCCAGACCCAGCGAAGCACGTGAAAGTGTCAGCACAGATAGCGCCAAATTCAGGGTAAAGAGACAGTCATGGCCCACCACGGCGGTAATTTAAACAACAACATCCAGGTAAAGTTGATTATTCTATCCAACTTGAGGGGAGCCATGCTGGCACCCTATTTGAATCATGACGAAATTTGCGTTCAACACTACCCGGGGAAAGGAGTGCTTGGCTTATATGACAGCGGGCGCCCGATACTCGACATGTACCGGCCTCAACTTCTATTTATGTTCGGAGGTATTTGTGACTTTACTTTAAGAGCCACGGCCGAGTGGGAGTCAGATATGGAGACCAGGAAGCACTAAGTAACCATGTTATTGGAAAGCTGGAATCTGTCATCGGAAAGTTATCACAGGACTATCCAGACATCTCACCTGTCTTGTGTGGTATTTGTGGCATGTGCCTATCTACATACAACAAATATTTCTACCGCTCGCTTGACCAGTCTACTCTGAACCAGGCGGTTGCGGATGTGAATTACATCATCATGGGATATAACCTAGATCATGGCCTAGTACACCCCTACTTGACCAGCAAGGTACATAGACATACAGGCGGCCGCAGCTACAATGGATATGCTGCACTATACGACAGCCTACACCCACTTCCATATATATTGTAGAGGACTGGGCAAATCAGTTTGTCTGCTGCCACAATGCCAATAAATGGTAAACTCTATGAACTGGACATACTGTGGATATATTTATGATTATTGTTATGTGGTTGTCACCTTGTTTGTTTATCATAGGTAACACTATACGATTGAATGAATACCAACAAGGTAAGCATTTGGCAAGTGCCACACCTATGTCTATGGCTGATCAGCTGATACCTTGGTCAAATCTACTACTTCATAAGTCTACTGAGTTACATTATAACTATTGTTGTGCTGACTACATATTGTTTGTTTCAATCATATGATATAACTCCATGTCTACTCTCTTGCCTGATAAGTATTACACTCCACCGCATTGTGTTATTCCACTGTTTGGAACCTTACTTAGTACATATACGTTTAGTCTGTACTGTGGTTATATACCCCTCCCATCACGAGTGGTACGGTGATAGTGTACATTGGCACATGCCATGTCCACTTAGTGATTAACTTTATAAACTATGAGTGATAAAAATTATTGTATCTCTCACGATAAACTGAAACATATCACTCCAAGTAAAGGTCGTAAGTATTTTTATTTAAACATCCGATCCATTTTAAACAAATGGGCTGAGTTAGCCACAGACCTGGTTGATCTAGACTTTGATATCTTTATGTTTGGTGAAACCTGGCTTACTGAAAAAATATTAAGCAAAACATAGCACTACCTGGCTATACATTAGAAAGACAAGATAGGATAATAGGTATGGGAGGAGGCTTATGCGCTTATATAAAAAACTCTATAACGTATGACATAGATTCTCTCCTTTCGTGCTGCAATGCAGACATTGAACTACATTTATTACTAATTAAGAATGATAATACAAAGAACCTTATATTAATAAACTCCTATAGGCCTCCTTCTGGATCAGGACAGAATTTTATTGAACACCTATCTAGAATATTACAGGAAGTTAAGGTGAAATATGCAGGTGCAGAAATAGCAATCATGGGAGACATAAATATAGATGTTACACCCATACAATGCAATAAAAGGCATGTAGAAGAGTTACAAAAATTACTAGATGAATACTACTTACAAATGCCAATTACCAAACCAACGCGACTGGGTCTAAATGGTAAGACTACTATCCTTGATCATATATTGACTGATGTCAAGTACATAAAAGAGTGTGGTGTGGTCAACTATAATCTCAGCGACCATAATATAATATAACATAAAGCATATAACAAAAAAGGAAGTCTTCCGAGTAAGAGCTGTCGAATTTAGGAACAGGGCCAGTAGTGAAATAAGACTAGCAAAAAGCAGGTATATTAAAAGCCTCTTAGAAAGACACAAATATGATTATAAGAAGTTTTGGCAGATTCTAAATATGTACCTCCCATTTAAGGGCTCCAGTAAGATTATAAGCAGTATTGTAAATCCTGAAAACCAACAAATGGCATATGCCAAAATGGTACCAGATATCATAAACAAATACTTTGCGGAGATTGGTAAAAAAATTGCTCATACAATGCCAGAAGTAGATCATACGATCAGTTCTACTTACACTCTAAATGATATGAATATATATCTACCAATGGAAGGAACCCAATATATTCCACTTAATTTAGAAATATTTAATAAGCTTGTATATGATCTGCATCCGAATAAATCATCGGGCTGCGACAAAATCCCAATGAGGGCATATAAAATCTTTTTCAGGATAATACAAAATCAGATGATCTATGTGTTAAATCTCTCAGTGGATAAAGGCATAGTGCCTGAAATAATTATGGAAAAAGGCCACGGTAGTACCAATACCCAAAAAAGGTAACCCAACACATACTAACAACTTGCGTCCCATTTCTCTTACACATGTTGCTAGTAAATTGCTGGAAACTCACATCAATAATCAGATTCAATCATTACTAGAATACTATCAGGTTATCTCTGAATACCAAGGTGGATTTAGGAAAAACTCCTTGACTTCTGAGACCATAAACCTACTGCTGTTTAAATTAATGAACAACATTAATATGAAAACTGATTCCTGCCTAATGTTCTTTGACTATCAAAAGGCATTTGATTCTGTGAGCCACCCATTATTACTCGATAAGATACAAGCATACCACTTTCCTGGCTGGTTCCGGAAATGGATTACTAATTACCTTGCAAATAGACAACAAAAGGTGAAAACAGGGGAGTTCTCATCCAAGTACTTACCCATAAAGCATGGTGTACCACAAGGTTCTGTGTTGGGACCTACTTTATTTAATATTTTCGTGAATGACATTTGTAACATTAACATTTGTGGCGATATGCTCCTTTTCGCAGATGACATTGTTTTAATTAACTCAAATTTAAATAAGAACGACCTAATGGCACAGTGACAAGAGGATAGTATGAGCATAGCTAACTGGAGTCTGGTAAACAAATTATCCATAAGCCTACCAAAAACCAAATCCATGTATATACCCTATCTGCAGAAAAATGCTATAAGAAACCCAAACACTTATATTGCTATCTGTAATACCCCAATTGAACGGGTAAAGTTGTTTACTTATCTAGGATTAGCAATTAACAATAGACTCAAATTTGAGGATATGGCTAATGGGATCATTAACAAAGCCAACTCTAGGATGTACAATATTTATATTAACAGATATGCACTAGACGTTCATACAAGGATGTTACTGGTGAAGTTGATGGTCTTAAGTGATCTTGATTACGCAAATGTATGTTATTTAATTATACCAAAGGGACATTACAACGGGCGCAAACCCTGCAAAATAAAGCCCTTAAATTCGCACTAAAAAAGCCACATTATTACATCACCAATATGTTACATGCCGAAAGCAAAACTATGTCTGTTAATGAAAGAATGTACTTTAATTCATTAAAATGTTATCACAAACAGATCCATCACTGCAGAGTTGAATGGATACCGCGCAAAATACCCGATGCAAACTATGTATTAAGGGACAACAGGCTGTTACAGTTCGAGTTAACACGCCCCTCTGACAATCAATATCAAAAGTCATTGGCATACACAGGTATCTGTATGTGGAACGACCTGAATCCAACCTATAAAACCATAAATGATAAGTTACTATTTAAAGCTACGATCAAAACAGCCATCCTTAATAAGGTCATTCAACCTGATGACTACCTCTGACATAGGCACATTGCCTAATTATTATTACCACTTATAAATCGCTTTATTTGATTTGAACTAGTACTGTATTTGGCTACCTTTGACACAGGCACATTGCCTAAAATTATTATTTCCAAATCGCTCAAATTGTATTGTACCAGTACGGTATTTACTTCCAAATACAAAATTGCTTAGAAATAAGTATACTATATTGATCAGCTGCATATCACTCTACTCCATGTGTATCCACTACGTTTCCATCTTTTTCTTAATTTTAAATATCACCTCATCTCATTCCATTATCCCATTAAACTATAGAATAGTCTGTTTGTAACACTCTAATAGACATTCAGCTCTTGTTGTTATTTGAAATTGAATGTCAACAAATTCAGGGCCTGGCGGAATACAGGACCCAACCCTAGCCAGTATAAAGTTGAATAGATGGCACATGCCACATGTTTACGCCTGAATAAAGAAATGTTCAAAAAAGAAATTGTTATAGACAATATACACAGACCAACTACTTCTTTAGCCGTCGGAAACACATATTGCATTTGATTACCAACTTTTTATCACCATAAGCCCTCCCCGTTGCCGGAAGCGACAGGGTTGGGCTGATCCCTTAGGACAGAAGTCGTAGGCTGCTGATCCCTTGAGACGGAAGTCATAGGCGGGATTCTATAGAGAAAAAAAGCCTCCCAGAATCTCATCAAATTGATTCTAATAAAATATAGAATCCAGGGCATTGCCAATTTGGGAAATGACATATTATACTGAAAATGTGCAGTATTAATTGTGTTTATCATTTCATTAGTAAGCATGATATATCCCCAACAGTAATAAAATGAAGTGATGTTTCAATAGTGTTTATTTCTTCCAAATTAGGAAATCGTCATAAATAATGTGATGTCTTTTGTTTTAGTTTGCTCCTCCAGTTAATTCAAAAGTAGAATAAAACTTAGGGATGTTAACTTCTATTTAATCAATCAATATTCAATCAATGATTCTATTTAAATATTAAATTGCTTGTTGGAAACGCATAGTATTAAGTATTTGATGCTAAATTGAGTTGTCCTTTCAAGGCTACACTTAGGATTTCCTAACGTAGAAGACTTTAAAAATGAAATCAACTCCTCTAATAAATGATTAGGCAAGACCTTGCCGCCATATAGCTGCGACGAGGCCACGCCCACTTGTTGTTTGTGTACGGTCGTCAACCATGTGACAGGCTTGACCAATAGGAGCGCAGGAAAGTTAGAACATTTTGTATAACTGCCACACCTTCTTCCACGCTCGGGTCGATCAGACCTATTTGCATGTGTCAACATTGGAAATTTTGAACTTTATGTCTTTATTATGGTGGAATAAATATTCTATGTTCACCAAACTGTTCCTTCATGTTATTATTATTAATTGTTCATAGAATATAATCGTTCAAAATATATATCTATGCTGAAATGCCTCCCACGACAGACTATACTTCATTAAATCCTCATTATTTCTGTTTTCAAATAGATTTTGAGTGTTAAATATTGAGGTACTGTGCCGCCATTTCTCAAGGGGTTTTGATGATTCAAAATTGTCTGTGATGCTGACATGTTTGGGATTCATTTGGTATAGGCCTAATTATGAAATACAAGTTCATAGCATGAATTAACTTTTCTGCATAGATGTTATATGACATTTGATATTCTCATTATTTCTGTTTTCAAATAGATTTCCAGTGTTAAATATTGGGGTACTTTATCGCCAGTTATCAAGTGATTGTGATGATTAATTTGGTATAGGCCTAATTATGTAATACAAGTTCATAGGATGAATTAAGACTTTCCTGCATAGACGTTACATGCCATTCTAAATAGATTTAAAATTAAAAAGGCTAGAATAAAGCATCAGGGTAAAGTTTTCTGACCATTTCGTCAAATATTTCCCACATATATTTGTCATATGCTTAGAATGCTCAGGTACTAAGTTGTGAACAGTGAATAATAATAATCATTTCTTGAAGACCTTACTACCCCGAAGTAGGCACCCTGTGATTTTAACCATGTTTGGCAATCAAATTAGTATCTCCTATGTATTTCTTTAAAAAACGCCCAGTAAATTGTCGGATTCCTATTTAAAGTAGAAACAAAACAGCCTCAACAATCCAAGTCCCGAAGCACTTGTCATGAAGAAAACTTTTCGTAAGTTTGGCAATACTGCTCTGATTGGGTTCAGATTGAACAATTGGGACAAAAATTCGGACTAAAAATATGTTTAAATATTGTATATTGGCCCGAAATGAAATTTAAAAAAAAAAGAAAAAAAAAAGGAAGTGACCCTCTTCGTGTCTATTTAAAACTATTCATGAATCCCTCCCTTTAAGTCAAATAAGTGCGCACTGCGTACTAATTCTAGCGCTATTGACCAAACAGTGTGAGAGGACAGATACTTGATTATAAGTGACTTGAACTGAGACATAGGTGATAAATGCATGATTGAGTGTCTGTTGTTTGTACCCCATATCAAAGTTTGGAATCATTTGAATTATTGATAAATGAATAGCGGCCCTCTCGTCTGATCTGTCTGATGGCGGTGCGGTTTTGATAATCTCAATTTAGTTGGTTGTGATAATAAAGTATGCATTTCACGTATACTGATTGACGGTTCATTTAAATAAGTATTATATGGAAATATCAGAAACTAATATGTAGGTATCGCCTTTCAAGTGTACAGTAATGCAAATACTTTAATCGTAAATTATATCTGGGGAATAGTGGCATTGATTACACAAGATAAAGCTGCTGTTAAGGACTATACAAGTGACAGACTCTACTTTGTGCAAAACATTAGAGGAAAGATAATTCACTAGATCTGGAAACATTTGAACTATGGTATGATGAATACGTGGTAGGTTTAGGTACATGCTATAGGTGCATGATTCATACATGTACATGGTGGTGGGTGGGTGGGATGACACCGCTTAGAATCATTGATAAGAGTCGGGAATATGAATCAAAAGGTTATCAAAAGGTATGCCTACATCTGGATCGATATGATGGATAATCTGCCAAAGATCATACTTAAGTCTGCCTCTAGCGACAGTGCCGTGATCCTGGTGTTTGATGGGGGCTTTTATTCATATTATTATTTAAACAATGGCAAGGCACGTAAATGTATCACATCATTTTTAGTGTTAATTCCTATAGGCACCAGATGTATGTGTAATCTTACTTTTTAAAGGTTTTGAGGTCTGCGGAATCCATTTTGAACTTATTTAGCCTATCATAAGGTCATTTTTAATATCCACAGATATTTTATGGGTTAGACCTTTCATTTAATTGGAGATGAGACTACTCATGCCTATAATGTAGAGAGAAGAGAGGGAGGGAGAGGATGGGGGTATCATAGAGAGGGAGGGGAGGGAGAGGACGGGGAGAGTGAAGAAAAGGGAGAGGATGGGGGAATAGTAGAGGGTGGTGGGAGAATACACTCTAAGAAAAAAGGGTTCTTTTGGGTTTTAGATAGAACCCCATGGTTCTACCTAGAACCCTAGGGTTCTTCAACACCTAAAAGGGTTCTTCGGGTCCACCGGGGGTTCCATCTAGAACCATAGGGGTTCTTCAGCAATTTAAGGGTTCTATGTGGACTTGAAGGGTTCTTTAACTCAAAGTGGTTCTACAAAGAATCTCCTTTTCTCCTTAGGAAACAGAATGAGGTTATTTCAAGAACCCAGAAGTATGGGTCTTCACCCTGCTTTTTCATAAGAACTTTTTTTCAGCTGCATACGGTGCATCATAAAACCATATAAAAAAAATTGTACAAAAACAGACGAATATAAAATTATTTTTTTTTACAAAACCGATGAAGCATTAATATTTTTTTTGTCATTTTATAAAAAAAAATCAAGGCGAACCGTTCCGGTGGTGACTGCTGCTGCAAGTGACTAGGGGTTGGTACACTGGTGCAGTCCCACTATGACCGCAGTGCTGTCTGTGGGATCGTTCTTCAACCACAGACAGCACTAAGGTTAGTTCAAAATTTATTTGAACTCTCCCAAACGATTTTAAACATATTAGATTGCTTTTAATAATGGTAACTTATTACGAGAGAAACACATCAAGGGCGTGGCATGGAATTCCTTTGAGCTTAAATTCATTTTATGATGGTCGTCGTGACGTTGATGACGGCCACCGCAGTTTCAATGCTTAGCAGACGACGTAACGTCATGGCATGGCGTGTCCCTAAGACAACGCTGGCCTATTTTTTAATTACCAATGAAAACGCAGAAGGATAAACTGGGTCATCTGTTTCTTCCCTAGGGAGGAATGAAACGTATTTCTTCCTGCTCACTCTTATATAACTAGCCTATACACGGTCTATGGACACTTCATTCCAGAGGGGAAATAATATGGACATATATTCCGAATTATAAAGTAACAAATTCGAATAAATAAATTTACGATATAGCATGCAGGAAAACAATTTAAACAGGTATGAATTTAATGACTTTTTATAACTGATTCACATAGTTTTTAATGACTTTTCAATGACTTCTTACTGACAAAATAAAGTCACCAGTAGGCTGTTAAAAATTATACACAATACACACTCTTCATTTTAAGGGAATATAAGTAATTCACACAAGTTTCCGCTTTTACTGCACTTCTTAGGTATGCAAAGAGTTTCATTTCATTCATTTATAGAAAAATAAAATGATGATATTTTCACATAATCCCAAAGAAGAATAAAAGCCCTTTCGAATGCTATATATATTAGCAACAACCCAACTGCCACAGGATCGGGGGCATGCTCCCCTTGAAATTCGTAAAATGAGTGATGATGGAGAGCATTCTATTGATTTAAAGGGCCAACTAAATCGATCAGTTTCTTATAGGCTAGTCACCATAAATATACCATTAAAATCTGTTGATTTCATTCAATTATCGAAGTAGGAAATGCAAATAGATGCAAATTAAAAATTGTTTTGCCAAGATTTTCAGAATCGACAAGAATATAAATAAATATTTTACCACTTGGATATTTCATTGGAGACCCTCTGACCCTGACAAATATATCATTGACAATGGAGATTCACATCCCTAGCAAATCGCACCCGTCATTTAGCTATAGGCCTACAGAAAGCGCACCTGCACTGGTCAGTGTCTGTGTCACGCTTCAATGGTCTCCCTAGCGACTAGAGGTAACCCAGTTATGCTTGGATGGGGCACTGATGTGTGACGGGAGCTTGCTAACATATGCACTTACAATCTAACGGCCAGAAGAGAAGCACACTTTAAATTGACTGACCAGGATGGGAGTCAAGGTAAGTTTATATATTACTACTACGTTTGTTTTCACATCAGCTGTATACACTGATTTACCTTCATATTCCTAAGTAGTATAACTTAACTTAAGAGCATAGCCGCTCTGGGCGAGAGGTCATACTGTTTGAATTGTATGGACAACAAAGTGGAGGCATTTAACTCAATTCAAATCTTCTACTTTATTTACAGGATCAATCTACATCAATGCAGAAGGACAGAAGGACTTATTGACTGGAATACCCACTGAAGAATAAGGGAACATACTATCCACGCCATGAAATTATATGTTGAATAATTTGATGAAAAGTGATGTTACTTCAGCAATAAAAACAATAATAAAATCAAGAACCCCCAGACATTTTCAAGGTTCTTCAAATCAGGGGTTCTATGTAGAACCCTACCTATTTTTGCCAGAGGGTTCTTCAAAGGGTTCTTCAAATCCAGGGTTCTATGTAGAACCCTGCCTATTCCTGAAACGGGGGTTCTACTTAGAACCCTCGAAAAAGGGTTCTAACAAGAACCATTAGGGGTTCTGCCATGTCGACAAGCCGAAGAACCCTTAAGGGTTCTTGTTAGAACCCTTTCTTCTTAGAGTGTTAGGGGAGAGGGGGGAGGAAGAGGGGGATTGAGAGAAAGTGGGAAGGGGTAGCATTAGGGAGAGAGTGGGAATTGGAGATGGGACTCAATACAGCTACAACATTGTTACACTAAGAGATATGCAACATTTCAGATTATGGAGGAAGACCAGGATTACCCAAGCCATTTAAAAATTATTCTCCTGAATAAAAATGTGTTCCCCCAAAAAGATGTGTATGATCAGGTCATTTGCGAATGTTATTGAAGAAATCCAAGCTCCAAACAAATTTCTGTAATCATCTTAGACATGGGTACTGTAATACATTTCATTAAACCACAGCGAGTCAATGTCTTTGGTGTATGTATTATAGAATTTGTATTCAGACTAATATAAGTACAGAATCGAGCTCGAGCCCCTATGAGTAGATCTCCCGATTGGTCCTTAAGAGCAAAATTAATGATACAGAATAACAATCCATTTGGCTACATTACATTCATTTTTTTAGTATGAGATTTGTAATCTTGGTTCATTCAACCGCTCTGCAGGTTATACCAGGGATATCGTTAACTTTACAATAATGGATTTCCTGTTAAGTTTATGTTCATAACACACTTGCAATTTGACTGTTTACTGTGATCGAACTATCAACATGGTGTACATGGCGTTGCATTATGTACTGTAGTCTATATAGCCCATGGAGGATTTCATTCAAAAGTCCACAAACCAACCTTGCACTCTGAACGGTCCGGGGCACGCCCACATTATGGCAACCTTGGCCTTGACTATTCAGCCGTATTATTGTGTCTAGCAACTTAAAAGAGAAATAAATAAAAAATCTGAATCGGTAGAAATGCAGGAAATATTCTTTTACCCCGATAGTGAGTCAATGAATGGCGATTTCAGAAGCCATATATATTTACGTGGGAGCAAGCAAGGCAGATGTGGAGACTTTTGGCATAGCCACTCTGTGCACTGTGCACTTGGCGTTGCATTGTGTATGGTAGTCTATTTAGTGCACCCTTCCTTCCATTTGAAAGAACCTTGACCCGGAAGTTATTCCTGACTCGACCTTGAACTTCTATAACGGGCCCGTATGACTCTGAACTTCTATAACGGGCCCGTATGACACACCTCCCTTTATATAACAGCCCAGCATGGGGTGAAACTGGCCAGTTACAACTATCCAGTAAACCGCCAGAATCCAAAGATCAGTGACTAAAACATTATAATTTACCATTGTATACTAGAGTTAAGACATTATTTCATATTAACACACTTTTAGGGGGTTTAAATGCAATTTTCCCATGATTTATTCTGAACAAATTCACTGAAAAATGCTACTAATTATGATTTATCAAATTATAGTATGACTATACTAATTGAAGTGTGGATTATACTAATTGAAGTGTGGATTATACTAATTGAAGTGTGGATTATTATAATTGAAGTGTGGATTATAGTAATTGGACTTGGATGCGAGTGCATTAGTATGTCCTCTCTTGAATGCCGATGAATTATTGCCGATGATTTATTGACCTTGTCTGCATGCTGATGCATTATCATTATCATGCTGGGGGCTTGTGGCTGTTAATTGCCTCTTAATTAAAAACAATACTCTCATGAGGTTAAGGAGCGACGAGCTGGGAAATATTTTGTAAGGATGTCCTCAGATGACTTGAACGTAAGGAAGTGTGTATGATCTTAGAGATATTCTCCTGTTATCAAAGGTTCCATGATCTCCGCCGCCCAGCAGGGTGATTAGCTCTTATCTGGTCATTAGCAGTGGGGTGCCACTGCCCATTTCCAACCGATTTAATTACAATTTTAAAAAGTCATTTTAAAGTTTTGAGTTTTTGATACCAATATCAGGATTATTTCAATACCATATCAAGTGCTTAGTTAAGAGCAGAAAAACTATCTTTCCCTGGTTCAAATACATGCAGTACAAGTGGAGATATTAAGTACCAACTACACAAAATTCATCATTTTTACCTGCATTAAATTTTGTTCCCCATGCGACATTGTGGGACACCTTAACCACATATACCACAGGAAAGCTGCATTTCTCAAGAATCTCCTACTCAAATCCCAATAATTAGGACTGTATGATAATTATTATGATTTAAATATATTGATAAGATTTTTTCTTTCGCCGTATTGCATTCTTGAAAGTTATGAATAAAGCAATGACAATAAAGCAATACAAATGACAATAAAGCAATGACAATATGAAATCATGTTAGACCAACATGGGTCAAAGAACAAATCTTGAGGAAACATAAATATATTCTGGAGGATCTTCCAAGAGTATTTCCTCACACAACTCAAGTCGAACTATTAAATAATATAATTGTACAGGTCTTTTCTAACTTTGGATCTATATATGGTAGGAATATGAATCAAAAACGATTATTATCCTACAAAGTGGTAGAATATATTTCTTCCACTTCAGAGCTTCTCTGACTAGTATTCCTTTTTTAAAAAAATACCAAGACAGTTCAGGGCGACATGCACATGTGGTCACAATTATGTCCACTACTGTTGGAGGGCTTTGGGGGTGGCAGAGGGTCCCCTAATGAGATGCACAGATGGTGAGATAAAAGAAGAGGGTGGGCGGGGAGAGGAGGGGAAGGAGAATGAGGGCAACTGAATGAATAATTTTTACACTGATTGTGTCCACTTTTTAATTTGACATAGGTATAAAATTATCGCTGATAGAGTGGAGATTAAATGGTTAAAAGTGTTTAATATTTCAAAGAAAAGAATCACAAAGAAGAGAATTATCGATGCTAGGGCCAGTGAAAAGTGATATCTCAGGCATGTTGATTTAATAAGACCAACGATGGAGCCTCACCCTCTAATCAAATGGAATGTGCTTTCCATTGTCGCCGCCGCCTCCACCAACATATAAATACCTTTAAAACGCAAGAATATATTTGATTTTATTTGAAAATCTTGTATTCATCAAGGCACTTCATTAAGTTCAATTTTGCGACTTGTGACTCATTTTCCTGAAACACATCACATATATATAGTTCGACTTGAGTTGTGTGGGGAAATACTCATGGAATTAAGATCCTCCAGAATATATTCATGATTTATTCTTTGACCCATGTTGGTCTAACATGATTTCATACTGTCATTGTTTTGTTTATGTGGATAGTTTTCGTCATTTATTTTAATCAGCAGAAAATTAAAAATAAAATAGTATTATGTGTCGATTATGTGTATTAAATATATCCCTGCATTTCTAAGGTTATCTTATAAAGTATATTTAGCTACTTACCATCACCAATGGTGATGGAAGGTGTGCATTTAGTCAATTGTACATCTCCAGAAAATCAAACCCATCCATATTATATGTAGTCGATTCCAGGAATTTAATTGCAATTTTGATTTTTTTATTTATGTCTTATTTCTAGATACATTTGAAGATTCTATTTAATCTCAGAAACAACCTAATGAAGTGCCTCCCCCTGTGACCATTCCCAGCTGTTGATTCAATTATACCATCCATGGAGCCTCCTGTGATGTCTTAATTGGCATGTGTCTGTGCTTAATTACGTGTGTTAAAACAGATGAACCATGTGCCTCAACGTGCATAGTGGATTTATGATATAATTCCCTCGACGGCCTAAAGGCCTTGTCTCGGGGAATTATATTGCATAAATCCACTATCCACTTATGGGCACATGGTTTATCCGTAAAACAAGCTACTCCGAAATCTTCAAGAATGTGTAACATGTAAGTTAAATCACACAATGTTAAAACTCACCAAAAAGTGCGTAACATTGCAATGATGGTGAAATGTAATAACAGATGGATGTAAAATTGCAAAGTCTAAAAATGTATATCACATAGAATGACTGTGAAGTGAAATGATAGAATGACAACGTTTGTATTGTAACTATGTATGTGGAACAAAACACATGAATTCATATCTAAGCTTGATATTATTCATCATTTTCTATTGTTTCGGGCTCGCCGGAAAATCTATTTTTAGAGGCTTTTGTCCAGTGCTGTATATTATTATGGAATAAAAATTCAATATATATCATAACAGCAGATAATACTGAATATTGAAGGACTATTTCAAGAGAAATTGCATAGATTTACGAAATTGGTGCTTTCAGTGTAGGAATTGTGTGTCTGTGGGCTACAACTACTAATCAAAAGCTGAACAGTCGTCTTGTATAACTGAAGAGAATTTCCATTTATACACCCACCTCCCAGGACAAGATCTATTCACATATTATATAAGGTGGCTAGTACTCTATAAGCAGTTTAAAGAGAAGGAAACGTAACAAGACGTAATTCATAGACTAAGTAGTCCACATGCGTCGTCTCCTACAATGTGACAATAGAGAGAGGAAGAGAGAGGGAGGGAAAAGGGAGGAAAGGAGTTTTAGTAATGAGAGAGGGAGAGGTACAAGGGTGTGGGCTCATTATGTCAAAAACGGTTAGTTGCAGGGGATGTCGACGGCCAATAAGATGCAGTATAATCAATATTCGAGGCTAAAAATACAGAAACCAATGAGTTTTGTATCAAAGAGAAAATACAAATAAGTTAAGAGAATGAAGTGTTCATAATATGTAATATAGTAATGTAAACTTAAAGTAAATATACAACAAACAATACCCTTATGTTAGATCTTAATCTAGTCTTCAAGCTAGCAGCGAGTATAAATACTGGAACCACACAACGACAGTACCATGTTGGGCTTACCTATACTTAGGTAGACTATTTATGCACCCAAAATGAAATGTTAATTAAGCGCAGGCATACGTTCTCTACAACTTTGCTTAAATATAGCTGCTGTCATATTTAGGCTAGGTTATGCACACATCCCAACATTTATACAAATTTCCAATTCCACAATTAATGTACAAATCATGTCATTACATACATCTATATCGTGCCTTCCAACCTAGGTACTTGTGGTTCCTGGCATCTCCAGCAGTAGCATATAGTTACAGGGTAATACAAGATGTTAATCTATTTTCCACTCTGCAGATAAAACAGAGCTAATAATCCAGTAATTACATCCAGTTTAATTCAATCCAACATGGCGGTGATGAGGGAGTCGAGAGACTGAGGAAAGGTGTCAAGTCCCTTCAGTGTATACAGGTGTGATATAGATGAGGCATGTTGTCCCTGTTATCTTAGCTCTGAAGATAGGTCACTCATCGCAACATTATCTATCAATTATTGGTTCAGTAATAATGCCTTTCTGTCATTCTTTGGAGAAATATCCATGAATGCTATTCACCTTTCTTGCAGTTTGTGATTGTTTAAATGTTTCTAGGATGTCATTTTAATTGTGTTCATGCAAATATAGGGATTATTGCTTTTGTCCTTTCCATTAAGTAATAAGCCACCGTTGCACATATGTGTGATCAGCTCTTGGTCCCTTCCGGGCTTAGACAATATTCATATTTGATCATAAAATGACGGTAGTGGAATAGGTTTTTTGTCGGAGAATATAATGAATATATTTCATAAGGATATTGGGGGAAATAAGTAATCTCCATATGAAAGGCTTAGGGGTCGATCATACGTTTTAACCATCCTCCAAATCAATAGAATATAGAGAAAACTTTGCAATTCCAGTTGTATTCCTCAAATTCTTGTGTGATGAGGTTGGGGTCTTTGTTCCCCAACCTGATGAGTGGGACCTCATCAAAACATCAATACATCGAGGTGTTTGAAAGCGGCATCATAGATCCTTTATAACTATCCTTAGTCAATAATAGGACATGGTCTTCTGAGAACAAATCTTTCAGTCAACCCCTTCCCACTCCCCACACACATACACCCTCTACGCCTCCACTTCCTGAAAAGAGGAAAAAGAGAGGGAGACCGAGAGGACCGAGAAAGATAAAAAAAACTATATGGCCATCTTTACTGATACATTTGGATTTGGCCATATGTTTTAAGCCCGAAATAAGGCCTAATAATCGCTCTGTAATCATATGAACTCAAATATAGATGTTGGGGTAATCATTGACTTGACATTGAGGAGAAGGATAAACTAGCTTTTGAGTAACGAGCATAAGTATTCGGACATTATTTCAGACATTTTTTCTCGGCGTCTGATTTCTTCTAAAATGTCCTACATGGATTTCAATGCAAACATATCCACAATCCTAAAATATTCAGTATGATAGAGGAGGAGGTAGGAGGAGGAGACAGAAGGAGAGAGGGGGATGGAAGTGAGAGAGAGGGGAGAAAAAAAATCGTTTGGTATTTTGTAATTTAATAGTTGGCTAAATGTTAAAATGTTAAGCTTTACCCTAGTTACAGATTACCTTTCATCTTTCTGCATTGACCAGAATACGTACTGTATTGCATAACTGTGATGTATTGTGTATCTCCTGTATCACTTATTCTTGTACGAAGAACATCTTGCCATTTACTTGTACACACCTTGTTATTGTACGGATTGTATTTGTGACTATTCCGGAAATCCTTTCCGTCAGATGTCTTGGTTAGCCCGGCTGACCATGTACCTTGTGATTGCACTGTGGGGGAAATAAAGCTACGGAAACAGAGATCGTTGTCCATGTTTTACTTTCCCTTAGTCGAGAGGAGAATCGAACCTGGGTTGTCTAAGTAATAGCACAAAGGTTATCGCGGGCTGGATAACTAGTGTCACCATTTACTGATAAACTACCTGTAGGAGAGCCTACAGCCCCGGATTGGTAATCGAGATATCCGGGGGTTCACTACAATTGGTGCCGTGCCAGTTCTCGACCTCAGTGCTTTCAGTCCGTTGGTTTTCCCAAATTTCTTCCCGGAAGAAATTGAGACTGCGGTGGCAGTCCGTGACGTCTACGAAAGATGTCGTATTCTGATTCTGCAGCGCAGACGGAAGGAGGTCGTTATGGAACGAAATCAAGGAGACAAGATTTCGTGGGTAGAGACCCGGGGCCGACAACCCCGAGGAGTCTCCCCGCGGATTTCGAGTCACCTTCCTCTGACCGTGGTGCCAGAGGCGGAGCGAGACCAAAATATTCCGGAGGGAATTTCGCGCAGTGGAGAGGCCCGCCGAACGACACGGAAGATTCTGACCTTCGTGAGAAATTCCGGCAGTCGATCGCGGATGAGCTCCAAACCCAAGTCCGCGAGCTGATGGATGAGAATTTTGAGCTCCGTAAGAGAATAAATACGGAATCCGTGGACAATGGTCCGGACGGGCGTTTACTTGAAGATCATGTAAAGCCCTCCATAGAGACGGGGACCCCGCAGAGACGTGAGATGACAGCTCTGGAGTCGGAGTTGCTTGAGATGATCCAGGGGATTGGGAAGCAGAATCCTACCAGAGGTCCCGTGACATCCACGTTTATGGACCAAAAACCGGCTAGTGAGCCAACGGCAAATGATCCGTCGATTGTGTCCGATCAGGGCGGAAGAGACCGAGATCACCGCGGTGTGACGTTCTCTCGGCATACGATGATGACATCATCTCCGAGGCGAACACGTAAAAGACATGATGACTCTCAGTGGGGAGAACCTGATCGCAAACGACAGGGAAATCATGGCAGAGAGCATGGCCGAGGGAATAGTCCTTCTCGTCATATAAGTCCTGCCGGAGGGCATGCACGTTCGGCGTATGTTACCGCATCCCCGTTGTTTCCGCAGAGGCGTTCTCAGGGGGACTCAGACAGTTCTGACGAGGATCGACGACAGAGGTCGCCTTCCCATAGATCCCGTAGAACCAACCGGTCCCTAGTCCCTGGTCTTGAGTATGACGGACCAGAGGAATCTGATGAGGAGTTCACGTTTGTTCACCGTGAGGAAGTTGAGAATCACCCGCCGAAGGTCCCGCCGGTGAGGATGTGGGATGGCAAAACCGCGTGGCGGACCTACCTCATGGAGGTAAAGGTGATCGCTGAGTCGCACAATTGGACATCTGCTCAGTTGCTTCGCTGTGATCCAGGTCTTGCAAACTTGGAAGGGCGGACAGGGACGCAACGGGAGCGGAAGGACTTCCGGTAGTACTTCTCAGTGGAGAGGAAAATCGGAGAGGCCCCGCGGAAGGTGCTATGCTTGCGGACAGGAAGGGCATTACATCGCCAACTGTCCCAAGAAAGCAAAGAAGGGAGATTCCGAACTCAAGGCGATTACCGATGGGAAAACCTCTGAGTCGGAAAACTCCAACCGGACCGCATAGAGCGCGAAGTGCGATCCGGGGAGTCGATGGCGCTCCGCAGTACTACAATTCGTGTGGTATCTGCACAACACGCGGAAGATGGGAGTGAGGCTCTGACGCCCGTGTGTAGGGAAGCGGGTAGAGTAATACAAGATAGCTGCCCGTTACCGAAAACGGATACTAGTTGGTCGTCTGATGAGACTACTCATCCAGGGATCTGAGTTGATCCAGTGGATAGTTTTGCAGATAGCGATCCTGACGTGCTATGGGGTCGTGCAGAACTCCGAGCTGTTGTCGGTCAAGTGTTAGTCGTGGAAGAAGGTCCCGACAACCTTGCCGTCGTTCAGCAGGTTTCCGGTGATGAGCAGAGAACGCTGAAGATCCGTGATGCATGCATTGCGGAGAGATGGTACGCGACTGTATCTGTGACCGGAGATATCGGTGAATTTCTGTGGGACCAAGGTGCGACGACTAGCCTTGTGACAAAGAGATTCTACGATTCCCTGCATCAACAGCCGCCGATGGCTCCGTCCCGGCTGGCGTGCATGATGGGAGGTGGTTCGCAGATAACTGTTCACGGATGTGCCTTGATTCCCGTGACGTTAGGGAAACGGACGTATATGATTACGTGTCTGGTAGTAACGGGTCTTGCCGGCCCCGAATCCGGGATCCTAGCTCAGGATTTTGCTTTGTTGCACTCATGTAATATATACTGTTCAGGGAAGCTTGCGTTGAGCAATGGCGCTGATGCTGTGAAAATGCACCATTGGCGCGGATCTCGACCGTTGCGGATGAGTCCCTCTGTGAAAACGATCGAAGCTAAGGAGACTGAGGATGGGTATGAAGTAACACTCCGGGAAGCGGTGGTTATCCTTCCTCGATCAGTCACACTTGCTAAGATTGACGTTCGCAGGTGCTCTGACACATCAACAGGTTTGATGTTCGAGCCCGATCAGAGACTGCTGAAGGAATATTCACTGGGATGCCTTAACACTTATGTGACGGCGGATGAAAAAGCAGTGATAGCCTTCAGTAATCCGTCCGGAGAGTCCCTACGTCTAGAGACTGATGTGGTGGTCGGAAAAGTGAGTGAGGTGACGCTGCAATCGTCCCCTGCCACTTGTCCGGAGGGGGTAGATCCGGGGATTAGAAGAGCTATTATTAACTCGATACAGATGGTGGAGTTGCCGTCCGTAGTCGATGATGACCTGATTGCCCCTGACATTCCGGTGCCACCGAGTACGGAATGCCCGCTAGCGAAACTAGTGAGAGAGACGCACTTGACTGATCAGAGTGAAAAGTTGCAAGTTGCGGAGCTCCTGACTGAGTTCCGTGAGTGTTTCGCGTTACCTGGCGATGAGCCGGGCCACACTCACGTTGTCAGACATGTGATTGACACTGGTAATTCCAGACCTATAAAACTCTGCTATAGGCGGATTCCAGTGGCCAAGCGTGACCTAGCGGAGGCTGAGATCTGGCGGATGTACGAGCAGGGACGCATAGAGCATTCTAACAGTCCGTGGGGAGCACCCATCGTGATGGTTGGTAAAAAGGATGGCTCACAGCGTTTCTGTGTCGATTACCGCCAGTTAAATTCCGTGACTGTGAAGGATAGCTTCCCACTCCCTCGTATTGACGAATGCGTCGAGGCGTTAGGCGGAAACCAGTGGTTCTGCACCCTCGACCTGGAGTGTGGGTATTGGCAGATCGCGATGGATGAAGAGAGCAAGCAGAAAACTGCTTTCCTGTCTAGCGCAGGGCTGTTCCAATTCGAAGTAATCAGCTTTGGATTGTGCAACGCCCCTGCCACTTTTCAATGTATGATGGATCGTATGCTAGGCGATCTCCGTTGGAAAGCGTGTCTGAAGAGTGCCTCCTAAATCTACGCCAAGTGCTCGAGAAGATCCGGGAGTTCGGATTGAAATTGAAACCCAAGAAATGCGAACTATTCCGCAGAGAAGTGGAATACTTGGGTCGGATTGTGTCACACAAAGGCATCTGTGCAGACCCAAAGAAAGTACAGAAAGTCCGCGAGTGGCCAATTCCGAAAAATGCTAAGGAGATTCGGCAGTTTTTGGGATTCGCATCCTACTACCGTGAGTTCCAGCCGAACTTTTCGATAGTTGCCGCTCCTTTGCAAGAAGTTGTGAACTCCGCCGGGAGGGAGAAGAGATATTCTAAGCCCATAGAATGGTCTCCGGAATGTGATGTGGCCTTCCAGGGCATAAAAGAGTTGCTAACCTCTGCTCCGGTGCTGGGATATCCCCAAAAGGAAGGGAAATTCATCCTAGACACGGATGCTAGCGGGTTCGGCATGGCGGGTGTGCTTTCGCAGATACAAGATGAGAAGGAGGTAGTCCTTGGGTATGCCAGCAACAGCTTGGATAAAGCCCAACGGAATTACTGCGCCACGAAGAGAGAGCTCTTAGCAGTACTAACCTACCTGAAGAAGTTCCGGCATTACTTGTTAGGAAACCGAAACTTCATTGTGCGAACTGACCACGCCTCCCTGCGTTGGCTATTGAACTTTAAAGATCCGACGGACATGCTTGCACGCTGGTTGACTCAGATGCAGGAGTTCGGTCTGGATCAGAGTATGATTCTCCATCGAGCCGGAAAGAAACATGTGAATGCTGACGCCCTTTCTAGAGTTCCGACTTGGAAGTGTGTCCGCGTTGACTGTGCAGACTGCGGAGCGCATGATGCAGTTGTCGCAACGGCAACAGTTAGTCTAGCGCCGCAGGAAGATGTGATCCAGAAAGCCCAGCAGAGCGACCCCACGATCCGGAGAGTTATCGATGTATTGGAAGGTACTAAACCGGTCCCGGACAAGCAGTCCCTGTCCGCGGAGTCCGATGAATACTGTACCTACATCCATAACAGGGGGAGTTTGGAGATGAGAAACGGTGTCTTGTGCTATGAATGGGTTCGGCCAAGCACTGGAAGAACATACTTGCGGAAGATAATTCCTACTGCGCTCCGCTCAGAAGTGTTTCATGCTATGCATGGACCTAAGACTGCAGGGCACTTTGGGTTCCTCAAAACGAGCTGGGCCGCGAAGATGAAATACTTCTGGCCAGGTATGAGGGGAGACCTGAAGCGCTGGCTGAGAGCCTGCCCGGAATGCAGTATGCGGAAGACGAGAGGTGGTGGCGGAATCACCCCCTTGAAAAAGGAATTACACGGAGAACGGTGGAGCCGAGTGTGTTTGGACATCATAGGACCATTCCGTCCATCCCCGCGTGGTAATAACTACGTGATGGTGGTGACGGATCACTTTTCAAAGTGGGCGGAGGCCTACCCTATGCCAGACCACACGGCCGAGAGGTGTGCGGAAGTGCTGTTCCGTGAGTGGATCCTGCGTTTTGGTTGTCCCGTGTCGTTACAAACGGACGGAGCGCCGGAATTCAGATCTGCCTTGTTGAGAAGCATGTTTGAAATGCTGGGCATCGAGAAGCTGTTGACCCTTCCGTATAGACCCCAGTCTAACGGACAAGCGGAACGCTTTAATCGAGTACTAGTCGAGCAGCTATCCTGTCTAACGGACTACAGTGCCACGGATTGGGATATGCTTGCCCCATGTGTTGCCCATGCATACCGTGGAAGTGTCCACGCGAGTACTTTATGTACACCTAACGCCGTGGTCTTTGGCGCTGAGCTGGTGACCCCAATGGATCTGATCTATGGAGTGGAACCAGGAGGCCTGGACTTTCCGTGCCGAGTAGCGTTCGTAGAGAACCTGAAGCATTGGTTGAGGTTGGGCCATCAGTTCGTTCGTGAGAATCTGGGCGTATCCGCTATACACCAGAAGAGAGACTACGATCGAAAGTCCAACCCAAAGCGCTTTGAAGTGGGTGCTGTTGTATATCGCTACAACCATCCGCAGGCCAGTAAGAAGATCAGTCCCAAGTGGGATGGGCCCTTCAAAGTGAAGAGATTCATAGGTGGCACAACCTATGAACTAGAAACAGCGCAAGGTATTGTGAGGTGTCACGTCGACTACCTTAAGCGAGCTTTCGATGAGAACGGACCCATCCAGGTGGTGAACTTGGATAGGGCACCAGAGTTCCGTGCATTGCAGGAAGCTGGTCGCGATATCTTGAGGCTGGAGGGAGGCAAAGTCTTGCCCGGGACGGAGTGTCCGACGCGGAGAGAGAAAGAAAAAGTTTCCATAGGCGTTAAGCCACGGGGAAGGCCGAGGAAGGAACGGAATAAGGAGTGCAATGCTACGGCAACCAAGGGAATGGTCCTTTCGGTAGCTCCGGATCCCCCGGATTCGCCCCAACCTGTAGCTGCGCCACGGAAAGTCGGTAGACCCCGGAAAGCTGTGGCGGAGGCCCCAGTCGTACCAGTTCCGTGTCCTCCGACTCGAAAGAGAGGGAGACCTCCGAAAACTGCAGCGAAAGCTAAAGCTCCTCGGACGCCACCTGCCGTCTACTCTACTGTCAAACGTAGAGGGAGGCCGAAGAAGACTGAGGCTGCCGCTAAAGTCGGAAGAGGGTTGAGAAAGAGACGCGATGAGTCCCCGGCGGAAGTTGTAACAAGGACACGAGTGCGTCGTCCTCCAGATCGGTTACAACCGGGATCCTAGCCTTGTTGTGTGCAAACCGGGGGGGATTTTGATCTGATCCCTCCACCCTAAAAACACAACGAGAAGTCAACTAAGGTTGCAAGACGGAGAAATGCACCTAAGTCCCATTCGGTGCATGAGGCTACCTCGTCTCATGTAGCCGGGAAAGAACCAACAACATCAATTTCGGAGATGAGTAACCCAGAAATATAGATGAGAGCTGTGAGTGGCTTGCAGTTAGACCTATGTTGAGGGAATGGTCCCACTCCGTAGTGTACTGGCTCTGAATCTTGGTTTGGATACCTTGAAATTGCTGCTAGTAACAGTGTCATTGTCACTGGAATTCCCCTCCACCCTGTCTCAGTGGAGAAGTAGTCAGTTTACGTACAGTCAAAAACCTCAGTCACGGGGAGCGTAACTGATCTAAGCATGCAAAACCGGGTAACATTATCCGTCAGGCAGTGGCGGGAGCATGGCGCTGTAGTAGCTTGGTGGTTAAGTGAACTAGCGTTGCATCAGGGTGCCGCTAGAGGTGGCTGCATCCGGGTTCACCAGTTCGCTCCGCCTCGTGGCTCACTTTGCTCCTGGACTCTGACCTGTAAGTACGCTTTCTACTGTGATCGTTCTATGAGTTGATTTGTCGCATGAAACTTGTATGAATTGATTCTGTATGATTGCTAGGAAGGAAGAGAGGTATTTTAACATGATACCGATGGTTGTCACAGAGGTGTGCGTCTAGTATAAGACGTAAGTTTCGGTGTTTCTAGTGTGGGGAGATAGCTACGACCCAACCGCCATCTTGGATGTGGACATGAATCGGGCCACGCTACGATGATTTTTCGATTATCTAGCTTGTTTGGTACATTCTATGTTCTCAGGCTTGTGTATTTTATAACTAGAATACTCGGAGAGATCATACTAGTTGTATCCGTTGTCTTTTTGGGCAACTTTTTACCTAAGTTATGTGTAAATAGATGTTCCGGCTGCATCCGCTCCCGTGACTAGAACTTTAATGTTTATGTTATAGGATCGGAGAACTAAAAAGCTGCCAACTTAACCCCTGAGAGTGCCTGAGAGAATCCTGTGTGATTTCCGTGTGATTTCCGTGAGATTTCCGTATGACCCAAGATGAGCCGGACCGAGAGCCGACACGAAGACGATGAGAGTCTGAGCGGAGAGACCACCGAGGAAGAGATTCCGGTGGAAGTAGAGGCGAAACTCCTAGAGCAGGAGGGTGAAGATGAGGTCGCCCCCTTCCAGGCTTTGAGTGAGGCAGAGTTCGCTCAGGCCTTGTCAGACGCCGCTCAGGAAGACCCGGACTCCATGAAGATTGAGCCCACGGAGAAGAGAACTTCCCCCCGCAAATCTCCGCGCAGAGGCCGGAGTAATGCCACCGAGAGGACTGCTGGACGTGGTCAGTCCAGGTCCCCCGGCAGAGGCCGGGTTGGCAGAGAGCGAGAGCGATAGCGACGTGTGCTCAGCAAGCAGCTGAAGGGTTGGTAGCGCAACTACCCCCTCCTGTCCCGACTGCTGAGCTGTTGGCAACCGGAGAGACCGCGGTGAGGGAAGTTTTAGAGCAAGCCTCTGAAGCAGTCCTGACCGTTGAGACCAGAGTCAATGAGGTGCTCCATACGCTAGCGGAGCCCCTGCGTCAGCTGCAAACGGTCCGTGACCAAGTGCAGGAGCTTGCAACACTCAGAGAGGAGAACCGTTGCAACGCTCATCTGATCCGAGACCAGCGACGTGGACTAAAAGAGAGAGACGACAAGATCCGCGTCCAAGAGGAGATTATTGGAAATCTCCGGGCAGAGTTGGAAGACGCCGGGAGAGAACCCCGTCTCCAGCCTCAGTCCCAAGTGCCCCGAAGTGTCCCGAGTAGTACTGTGACTAGTGCCACTCAGAGTCAGCGACCTGACCTAGCGACGGAAGAAGTGCCTATGCCTTCTCCGTTCCCCGCAACCCCTGCTCCTATGCTAATGGACCAACATAGCATGCAGCGGTTTTTCATGTTTGGTCGCCTCATGAATGAGTTCATGGGTGCCCAACCCGTGAGCGGTGGTTTGGTGCCAAACCCCGCCATGCCCGTGTCATTCCAGATGATGCCACCAATGCCAGTGACCCCTGGAAGAGACAGGCCTACAACTCCTGCAGTGATTGATCCTGCCGATATTCCGGAGCACGGAATGGAGGACACTGAGCAGAAGGAGAAGTAGGTCCAGCTACTGTGTGCTGGGCGTGCAAACCGGGACGAAATGCCCACGGATGTGACTTACGGACTGAGATTTTGATGACGACGAATGGCCGGACGGACTTGATGATGACTTGATTCCTTGACGAACGGAAATGGGGACCCCTGATGTCACTGATGTAACCAACTCTTGATGAATACGGATGCCGGACTTGTCACGGATGTTCTGATGCTAACTGCTTACCGACCCCGGACCCCCCGGAAAGAATTTTTTTTCCGTGCGGAAAGTGAGAAGTTTTTCCAGCCTAAAGGTTATTACTTTACTTGACATATTGTACATATAGCTGTAGCAGGTCTACTGAAGCTCCTTCTTGTCAAAGGCTGTTTGAGTATGTTGAATCCGAATGATTCTCATGCTGTAATTAGAGATGTCGCGATTATTGTATAACGTGCACGGGTCACTATATTGCTCCTGCCTGTACTTTTGAATTCGCATTGTTAATTCTCTATTGGTGCTTTACTTCTTACTTATTTTATATCCACATTGCCTTATAATAATTTACATATTGTAGATTGTGTTACTCCGTTGGGTTAAAAATCTATAAATTATGGAGGGGGTATTGTAGTGGATATGAGGATCAGCGCAAGTCTAGTATAGCTTGCTGTTGTTTTAACTCTTATATAACCGGGTCGGCCTTCAAGGTCAAGGTTGGAGCTCCGCTCGCTCAGCCTTTCAAGCCTTTCGGATCTGTTCCGTTTTTACCTTGAATGAAATGTTAAGCTTTACCCTAGTTACAGATTACCTTTCATCTTTCTGCATTGACCAGAATACGTACTGTATTGCATAACTGTGATGTATTGTGTATCTCCTGTATCACTTATTCTTGTACGAAGAACATCTTGCCATTTACTTGTACACACCTTGTTATTGTACGGATTGTATTTGTGACTATTCCGGAAATCCTTTCCGTCAGATGTCTTGGTTAGCCCGGCTGACCATGTACCTTGTGATTGCACTGTGGGGGAAATAAAGCTACGGAAACAGAGATCGTTGTCCATGTTTTACTTTCCCTTAGTCGAGAGGAGAATCGAACCTGGGTTGTCTAAGTAATAGCACGAAGGTTATCGCGGGCTGGATAACTAGTGTCACCATTTACAAGTACATCTAAACATTTGTACATTGATTATTACACCAACACCAACTCATATACATGTATACATTAAATGAAATGATCTGCCGATTCACTTTGTCCAGAAAAAGTTAAATTAATTAATAGCAGAATATATTAGTTTCGAATAGTATGTCAGTATGAGAGTTCACTATAGCCGATTTTTTAAGTATTCGTCACAAGGCACTTCGGCACTTGGTAACATGAATACATGTATGATGCAGTCAGGCGCACTACCCGGGGGCAGTACATATCATCTGACGTGTCATGCCTGATAGACTGAAGGCAGAAATCACCTTAATAGGTATGGAATATTAGAGGGTGGCATACACCATGGATTTGGTAGCCTGACAATTCAATTCAATTCAATTCAATTCGAAGCATTTTTTATTTATTAGAAAAAAACCCATCGGTATGCTAATTCATAACTTTAAACACATTATGGTGACCCCCATTTTTTATTGCTTGAAAGGGTGAAGCAATATGTTAAAATGTCTATAGAGAGACCTTTTGGAAAAACTTAATTTCCATTTACTTGATGGATTATATATATGATTATGATTATTTATTATATGCGCATTCCATATGAGAGGTGCAATAAGTGGGGTGCTATAAACCTATTCATATAGTATGTGCACATGTACTATATGAACTACTTTGTCACCAAGTCAGCTACTTTTTTCAGATTTTAAACATCAAGTGTTATGCCCATATAATAAATGAATTAATATAGAATGGAACTCGCCGGCAATAATCAAAAATTCAGTTGACTTCATCGCGCTTATGCAGATGTATCTCGTTCTAGGCTCGTTCAATTCTCTCTATATATGGTTATATCGAAAAAGACTGCTACCTGAATCAATCTAAACACTGGTTGCTAGGGATGTTTCCCGCCAGTACAATGCTGATATAATTACACTGTATATTCTCATATAGGTCGTAAATATCAATAGTTGGTATTGAGTAGTTTCCCTGTTAAGGAATTCTATATTTACAGAAACTGCTCGAATTGATGAATGAAACAAGTAAACAGCACATATCAAGAAAAGGTTCTTGCACTTTATTCCAATGCTCAATTGGCGCTATCTCAAATACCGCTATTCGATCTACCCGCTGCCTAATGTTTAAATTTGGAACTAACCTAGACGCAGTACACGCTTCCTCTGTTACGTCCAGCTATGGTCAAGTGCTAGTGAAGTGGTGCCACAGTATGGTTCTGTACACTCCAATGCTTACAGAAAAGTGTATATTCGAGACTTAAAATTATGTTATATGTCAGAAGAATCGCAATGATGGCAGCAACACACAGGCCTCAGACTTTTCGTAATTGATTAAACATTGGCGAAACGGTAGTAGATTTATTAACAAATGTGTTGTTTTAGCACTGAAACCGGAAGCTTCTTTCACCGAGGATTCTACAGGTCCACTATCTAATCACAGTAAGGCAAAACGTTGATTTGATGCACTAGTATTTTTGTATAAGCTGCTAAAAATTACAATATTCGTCAAGAAATGTTGAATACAAGGCCATTCACCACATACAAGGCCATTCATACAGATGTTCAAATCAATAAGTACACTGTATAGTCTCAGAAATAATTGCCAAATGCATGCATTTCATTTGCTGTCAGAAAACCAGAAATATAACGTCCAAAATGATAACTAAATTGTTATTTCCCTTACTATACAGGTAGATTTCATTTAGAAAATAGTTTACAAATCATACAGATGTTCAGATATATAAGTAGGCTATATAGTCTCAATCATATAGGCAAAATTTCCTAATTGCATGCATTTCATTTGCTGTCAGAAAACCAGAAATGTAACAAAATCGTCTAAAATGATGATTAATAGGCTATTTCCCATGCCTTATGGGTAGATTTCATCAAGAAAAATCCTAACAATGTATACAGATGTTCAAATATATGAGTACACTATAAGAGTCTCAGTCCAACAGGCATAAATTCCTTAATGCAGGCATTATTTTTCCCGTAAGAGAACTAAAATTATTCAAAAAATTGTCCAAAATGATGATTATATTATTGCTATTTTCCATAACTTAACATTTTTTCACAATTCAGATGTTTAAATATAATTATAAGTAGACTATATAGTTTCAGTCATATAGGCAAACATTGCCAAATGCATGCATTTCTTTTCCTGTCAGAAAACTAAAATGTAACAAAATCGTCCAAAATTATGATTAATTTGCTATTTCTCAGCGTTTATGCATGCATTTCATCTAGAAAAAACGCTCAGAATTCTTACAGATGTTTCAATACGTAAGTAGAGCATATAAACTCAGTTATACAAGCAGACATTTCTAAAAGCAGGCATTATCTTTCCTGTCAGAGAACCAGAAATATCCAAAAATCGTCTGAACTGACAATTAAATTGCTATTTCCCACACCTAATGGGTAGATTTCATCAAGAAAAAATTCTCACAATGTATACAGATGTTCAAATCTATAAGTAAACTATATAGTCTCAGTCACAACGGCAATAATGTACAATTGCAAGCATTACTTTTCCTTTCAGAGAACCAGAAATATCCAAAAATCGTCCTAAATGATGATTAAATTTCTGTTTCCCAGAATTTATGAGTTTTATAAATGCGGAGATTTCAGGTAGAAAACAATCTCACAATTGATACATATGTTAAAATATATCAGTAGAATATTTAACTCAGTCATAGGTGCAACATTTCCTAAATGCAGGCATTATTGTTACTGTCACAGAACCAGAAATATAAAAGAAAATCGTCCAAAACATTGATTGAATTGCTATTTCCCAGAACTTATGGGTAGAATTCATTTCGAAAAAATTCTCACAATTCATACAGATGTTCAAATATATAAGTACACTATATAGACTCAGTCATAGTGGCACACATTCAGAAATGCATACATTACTCTTGCATTACCCTTCTGTCAGAGAACAAGAACATTTGGAAAATCGTCCCAAATTGCTATATTGAACAAGTTATTGGTCGATTTCACCAAGAACTAATTGCCACATTTCATATCGATGTTCTCAATTATGGAACTGGAAACTCCTGATTGCATGCACTAGTTTTTCTATAATTATATGTGACGTAGATAAATGAAAATCGTCCAAAATGAGGTACAGGTTCATATTCTATGGTACACTAGCCTGATATGTACTTTTAATTTTGGGGCATAATTTCTGCAACATAGCATGTGTTCCCCTTCTATTGGAAAATACAACCGTTTGAAATTTTCAAATAGTCGGGAGCCTGTTCTCTGCATAATTAATTTCAAAGTGAGGCGTAATGTGTAAATAACATTTTGCCTTGTAATAAAAAAAACACACTTTAATCATTACTCATGCTATCATTATTCTGGACAAATGATACACCAATACTGTTTGCGGCTTTTCCTACCTTGGTAAAGTTATCACAGTTTACCTGATATATTATTCATAAGTTACAGACTAACTGAAGTAAATGGTCAATTCGTATTCCAATTAAAATTCCCCCTCTTATAACAATAGAACTTTTATCAAACTTCAGCACACTTGAAGTGGTTAAGAACAATTTTTAATTTTGGCAGAAATAAAAAGTTATTTACTTGATATTAGTATAAATGTCTGAACCCTATTATCTATAATGCACGTTCCTCGTCTTTAACGGTATAGGCCTTATCAAATATAAAGAAAGAAATTTAGATTTCCACATGACAAAGATTCAAATTAATAATTATATGATTAATGAAATCAATAATTTGGAAGAAAAGTATGCTGGGTTGATATTTGCATTATTCTCCAATTATCACCTTCGCAAATATCTAGTAAATCTATAATAACTCTCCCAGGGAGTTACAACACAGCTATCAAACATTTATACACATTAAAGCCTCCAAAATGTAATACCACAAATTACCTGTGCAATGCAAAGGACGAACGTTGTAACACTGTGACCCCAACATATTGTTTAAAGGGTTTTTACAGCAATTTGAATTCCTCTCACATCCTATAATTATTTACAGTCAAGTTCTAAGCTTTTGTTGTCACACAAGTCAATGAGGACGAAATGCTGTATGCACAATTCAGAGGTGGGAACAGGTGTTCCAGAGCTATTTATATAAACACAGTTTATGACTGACTGACAAATTATGACTGACTGAATATATGTCTATAGACATATACATATCACTTAGGGTCCAAATCCTGATGGAACATATTTACAATTCTGATACAATTTGTTTTGTTTTCATATGAAACATTTAATTCCACCAGGTCGGAGAAAGGGACAAGTTAGCAGAGCTGGAGCCTACTTTGTACATTTTTGTCTTCTGGAATGTCATCTGTTGCGGTGTTGTTGTGCTGATTTGGAGTAGAGACAACGACATGAAAAAAGATAAATAAAACCAAATTAGTACCGAAAGAAAGAGTGTAGATAATGCATATCTTTCACCCCGGGTCCAGGTAATAGGAGCTATATTCTCAGGGCAGGTTAATCATCAACATGGGGCAGCGAAAATGTATATTTAAGTAAAAAGGTTCCTGCAGCCTACCTAAATCAAACTTGTACTGACAAAAAAGCCATTAGCAGGTAATAAAGATATTCAAAAGTTACACTTGCTGTTTGTGAGTTCTACTGATTTTACAATTAGTACAAAACTACTGATTTTTTACAGATGAAATACAGATTGAAAATTGCTGACTTTTAAGGTCCTTAAAAGCCCAATTTAATTCAAAATTTATGACTTATTACTGACCACAGGAACCCTAGAAATATATGTTAGAGATATTTTTAAACCAAGTTGCATAAAGAATTGTCCGTAACTATATACAGAAAGGACACAAATAGGGTTGTTTAAAAATCTAGGGCCTGAAAATGTGAAAATAAATGAACTTGTTCCTTCTCAACCTTTGGAGCTTGCGTACTCCATAGGCACATGATGGCTTGCTGTGCAGCAGTTTTCAGGCATTACAGTCAGGGATGATGGTGTTTGATCTCACATGTGGATAGGAGAAGCAAGCTGTTGATTCAGGAACTGCCAGTTGCAGCAAACGTGACCTGGTGTTACAGTGTGTATGTAGCGGCATGACAGTTGACGAGGCTCTCTTTTTTAAAAGAAAATATCATAGTTTGAATGTCGCCTGAAACATGGATAGAGTGGGTAGAATGAAGCACATTGTATGCTAGAGTTTAAAATATATATGTGGGTGTCAACACACACTCAACCTAGCGCCTCCCGTTTTCCTTTGAAATATTTACTTATAATAATTTTAGTTTATTACAGCTGTTTAGAGTCATGTTTTTTTAAGATTAATTTTAATTGATTCATAAAATGTGATGAATGAAAATCTGATTGTTGAGGCTTTAATAATATAGGAGGGACATTTCTATGAAGCCAAACCCGAAACCATGCCTATGTGGTCTATTGTGGTAAAATATTTGATTTAAAAAACAACATTTTAATTAGAGTGCAGCCTAGGGCTGAAGATAAGATTAAGGTTAGTATATTGGGGAGGTTGTTGAACTTTAAATGTAGGCAATATAGCGAATGAAATATATTATTAAAAACAAATATTTTAGATAAGTGGGTAGAGTACCCAACGCAGTATGCGCTTATCCTATAGTTGGGGCCTAACCCTATAGGGTTAGGCCCCAACTCACTGAAAATGAGTTTCATGAACTTCTTTGATGAAGAAATAGTTTATGTATGATGGCGATGTTTCACCAATGCGTTTGGTACCTTGGTAGCACGCAGGTTGACGATATAGTGGTTATAAGCGGGGCTCAATTATGCTGGATTTCGGCCTAGGTGAGGCCCGGTTAGAAGGCATGTTCATCTGTATCGAGGCCAATCTGCCCGACGTACACCAGGTGGCAGCACTAATGCCTTGAGTTCAAGATTCCTGCAAAATAAGGGGAGTATTCCATCCATCAATATGCATGGGTACTTAAATCTAAAACATATGACTTCCGTTTTCTGCACCGGTAGGACAGATGTTGCGACTAGTGGATCCTTCAGTTCTAACTTGATATATTTATTAGAATTTATATTCATTGAACCAAAGAGTATGTTTGTCAGTAACCTCTATATTAAGCCTAGTACCAGTCAAAGTACATAAACCTTGTTACTTGTAAGGATTGCTTACAAACTTAGACATAAATGTTGTCATAGGAAAGGTAGGTGCAGTAATAAGTTTTTTTTATTTTTTGTGTGTGTGTAAAAATTACTTTTATTCAAGGTACCTGTCCTCAAGCTCTTACATGTCTAGCGCTCTCGCGTACACCTAACCTAATAGAAGAAATACATTTCACATCTTATCTGGATGGTTTTAAAACATCTTTTAAACCTATAAGCATTAATAAGTTAATACCTTGAAGTTGTATCATTGCAAACAATCTCTGTTGAATGTTTCTTTTGGGGGATGACAAATACAAAATAATGTTTAGTTGTATCATTCAATATATAGTACTATAATTTTGTAATAAATTTGATAGAGTGATGGTCGTTGACTAATACGTTTGTACAATTTGCGATGAATTCATACAGACTATGCCAACTTCCAGAATTACCTCTGGCAGGGCTTGAAACACATTTCATCCCCTTATGACATGTACTATTCTGTAGTTCATGTTAATTATTGAGAGACATACTAATATTATATAATATAACCATTATAAAGTCGCCACTAATTTATCTAGCTTCTTATTATAATGTTCTAGTTGAAAAAAAATGTATTTACATTGATAACTGTCAAACTCACTTTTATATCTATCTATACTGCGTTTGTACTACTCTGATACTGTAGTTTATTAATTAATATAGAACATTTCCAAATTCAGGGGTATTTGGAAGACCTCTACTCTCTACAAAGAATACTCCTATTTACATATATATTTTCTAGTCTGCTACATTGTATCATTACATTTTACCTGTGTTATGGGAATAACAATTCATTATCATTATTACTAAGAGTATATTATCATACACTCAACGTTGGGAATCAATTACATTAGTCGTCAACTGTCATGTAACACTAAATAAATTATTTTGTTGAGCTCCGTGAAAATATCTTTGTACTATGAAACAGATCTCAATAAATTTATCTAAAAAAACTTGGCTTGAAATACTGACCTTTTCTGATATTTCTTAACCAGTGGTTTCAAGGTGCGCCCTAAGTAAGTTGGTTTAGCCCTACATCGACCCCCATATACGGGTCAATAGTTAGTGATCAACAGCCTCCCTCTGAGTGGTTGAAGGCAGAATAGCAATAGTGATAGGTTTGCTGAAATATATAAAACTTTGTCAATGAAAAGACAATGTTTTTGATGCGTGCTTTTTGAGTGGCAATCAACTTTACTGAATTTCAACCAATCAGAAATTGAATTCGCTGCTAGTTGTTTATCATTATGCGTGAGGGTGTGAGCAAATTTCCAATGGCCATTCATGTCCATCTATTCCCGCAATAATGTAAAGGAAGGAATTTGTTTTAAAAAGATTTAATGCTGAGAAAAGGACTGCAGCTTGGGATATGTACATGGGTTGGTAATGCCTAAACATCCCTTTGTCTTCAGGTTAGCAACACAACGTTGGCAACAGGACTGCACATTGATGCAGAAAGGAGGACTCGTGTTAAAAGTATTGCCTCTAAATTAACAGCTATGGGTTGATAAATTTAATTTTTACACATATTGATATCTGTGAAAAATAATAAATAATCAAGGTGAGCAAGTCTATCCATGACACTTAGGAAAGGAGCAGAAAAGAAAGCAGTCCTGACTGTCATCCTAAACCATCCTTGCTGTCATATTTGAAAAGAGTGTCATAAGAGCAGATGACACAGGTTATAGGTAATAGGGGAGTGGTTGTAGTAGAAGACTCCTTGTAATCTGGGAAAAGATCTCAGTAACGAAGAAATATTCGGCACCATGAAACTATTTGTTCCAGGAATAGGAATATCTGGTCGATAATAGGAAAAGATGCCTTTGTAATGTATTTTGGGTATGGGTAATATGTGAAAAAAAGAGGAAAAGTCTGTAATATTACATAATATTACAATCCTGGAGGACCTTCTTCTCCCTCCGGCAAACCGATCCTGAGCAGTAAACTGCAACCAGGAAAGGCCCACCTTTCATTCAGTAAACTATATTTTAAAAACCCATTTCATTCAAATACCATATTTATAACATAGTATGATAGATAAAAAAGGTCTGAGTATAGTGCATTTAAACACACAAAGCTTTGCAGGCAAATTCGATCTCTTTAAAACTGAAATAAGTAAACTTGCACCAAAAATCATAGGTTTGTCTGAAACATGGCTACATGAAGGTATAGAGAACCCAGAAATTCAACTACCAAATTATAACCTTGAAAGAATAGACAGAACATGGAAAGAAGGGACTAGAAGCAAACCAAAAAAGGGAGGGGGGGTAGCATTGTACATTGATACTAACATAAATTATACCTGCCAGCCCGAGATGAATATCAGTTCAGCAAATTGCGAATGTATTTGGATTAAAATAAACATGAACTTTACCAGACCAATATTCATTGGATGCATATACAAACCACCAAAGGCTAATAATGAAATCTTTCTGCAATACTTAAATGAAAAGGTTGAGGAAATAATGGCAAATAGAAAAAACGAAGTTTTCCTTATAGGGGACTTTAACATAAATATTTTAGACACAAAAAATCTGAATAGGATAAAACTGAAAGAATTCGAAAATAGTCTAAACCTAACACAACATATCAAAACTCCAACTAGATTCCAGCTTGACGAAAACTCTCAATTAACTGGAACTCTTATAGACCATATTTACACAAATTGTGACATAATAAAAGAAGCAGGAGTCATAAATATATCACTAAGCGATCATGAACTAGTATACATAATAAGAAAAATAAGCACTATTAAGCCTAAAACTATAATCAAACAAGGTAGATCTATAAGAAATCTGAACATGAACAATTTTGAAAATGAATTACGAAACAACTATAATTGGGACGATTTTAGCAACCTAACATCCTGTGCAAATGCATGGGAAACCATTATTGAAAGAATAAGAACTACCCTAAATAAACTGGCCCCCTTAAAGCAAATAAAAATCAAAATATCAAATGACCCCTGGATAACCCAGGAAATAGTGGATATAATCCAGCAAAAAAATAGACTCAGAAAGAAAGCAGCGAAAACCAAATTACAAGCAGATTGGCTTGAAGCTAAAAGCATAAGAAAAGCAGCGAATAAAGCTCTGAAAAATGCAAAAAAAGAATTTTATACTAAAGGAACTAAATGATAATGCAGATGACCAGAAAAAGTTCTGGCAAACAATTAACACTTTAGCACCAACCAAAGATAGAAATAGTCAATTCATCCTGACTGACCCTCAGGAACAATTGATTAAGGAAGAATTACTACCAGACTATGTGAACAACTACTTCACAAATATAGCTTCTGACTTAACAAAAAACCTCATACCTGATTGGAGACCCACCACCCCACCTCTACCAGCATCACTGAACAAAATAACTACAAATGAAAATGAAGTACTAAAATTAATCAAAGAAATAGACACCAGCAAAGCATCATCCATTGAAACCATCCCCACGAAAGTACTTAAAAAGCTCTGATTATTTTATGCAAGGAATTTACTCACTGCCTAAATCTATCCTTCACCACCAATATTTTTCCTGACAAATGGAAGACAGCTAATGTTGTTCCTCTCTTCAAAGGAGGAAATGGAAATAAAATCAATAATTACAGACCTATCTCACTACTCCCTACACCCAGTAAAATAACAGAAAAAATTGTACATATAAGAATACTAGAATATCTCGAAAATCATAATATACTAAACCCAGAACAATATGGATTCAGACCTGGCAGATCTACAGTTGAAGCCTTTACAATAGTCACAGATAATATAGCTTGGAATCTAGATAGCAATAATGACACTTTAATTTCTTTCATCGATTTTAGAAAGGCTTTTGACCTTGTTAATCATAATATTTTACTAGAGAAACTAAAACACATTGGCATAAGAGGAGATCCTTTGAACTGGTGCAAATCCTACTTAGAAAACAGAACCCAAAAAGTAATTATTAACAACAATACCTCACAAGAAATGCACAACAAAACAGGAGTTCCTCAAGGCTCCATACTAGGACTTTTAATGTTTATAATATTTATCAATGACCTTAAAACATATATCAATAACAGTAATTTATCTTTATACGCTGATGACACCATTCTGTACATCCACGGTAAAAATATTGATCGTATATATGAAGAAATGCAGATAGCAATCAATAGTTTACAAAAATGGTGTGCTAACAACCTCTTCCTTGTAAATGTGGATAAATCGAATACTATGTACCTATCTAAGAGAAGAAATACTGAAACTCTAATAAAAGACCGAAATATAAATTATCTAAATGCTCCCTTCAAACATACAACAACATACAAATACCTAGGATTCATAATAGACTACAAATTAAACTACCAAGCTCAATTACAACACTCAATCAAAACAATCAATCACAAAATATACCAACTACACAAAATTAGAAAATATATGAATACTGAAACAGCCAAGAAACTATATAAATCCAAGATACTCCCCTTTTTCGATTATGGAGATGTAATTATACACAACACCCACAAGCCTCTAACAGATAAACTACAAAAATGGCAAAATAGAGCTCTTAGAATTATTCTCAACATGCCATATGACACTCACATACAAGACTTGCACAATACAGCCAAAATATCATACCTAACAGACAAAAGAATCACACACTTAAGACACACAGCTTACAAAAGAAAGGACAATCCACAATACAGAAATTACCCAAAAAGGGAGACCAGGCACAATGCTGGTCCCACCCTAACAATCCCTAGGTATAAAACAAAAATGGGAGAGAAGACTGTGCAGGCTAAATGTGCCTCAGCATGGAATGAGCTAACACCCAGACAGAGAAACATAGGATCAATCGAAGCTTTTAAATCTAATAAAAAAGAATGGTTAAAATCACTACTAATTTAATTTAATTTTAACTTAATCGATTATCCAATAACAAAAAACTACTACAACTTAAAACCCCACCAGCACTACAATAATGCATACCACTTATTTACGTAAAATCAGTCTTTCTTCTCATAGATAATGTACCAACCCAAAATAAGCTTATCAGTATATCAAACTGCAATTGCAAGTAATTTTAAAACTCCTCCAATCACACAAACACTCCACCGAAAGGTTTGAGTGGCAATGTGTAGAATGGGTGGAATGTATGATACTACTTTTAATGCTTTGTCTTTTATCATCATCATCTTTTTTTTATCGATTATCTTTTCTTGTTTCATTTTTTCTTAAAGCTACCATATGACCATCAAGACTCTATATCTATATATCTTATGTGTTTACCTCGTATACGACACTAACACTCCACAATCAAGTCTGAGTGGCACAGTGAAGTAATTTAATTTAATTTGAAAATATGATATATCAGATAACATCTCATCTATTACAATAGAGTCTAGAAACACAATGTGAAAATAATAATCAGAGCCTGAAAGTAAAAATGTATATAATGTAAATATTTTCCTGCTTCGTCCGACGGAACAAGGATTTTAGATGTAAATGATATTTGTGAAAGGCTTGGCCCGGCAGAACCAACCCCGAAAAGGGGAGTCGGTTACCAAGTTAAAATAAAATCTTTAAAAAAAAAAAATACATCGTACAGATGCCTACTCAGGGACGCAACAAATGGCGATGACCATCTATGAGATAAAGCCCTAGAAGACCAGGCAGAAGGAGAGGCGAAACTTACAAAAGGAAAGCCGCAACAATATATCATATAATCTGTCGATACTGTCCATAAACTAAGGGGCTACCTATGAGGTTCCTAGTTCATGTAAATGTAAATTATGTAAGTGAATAAATAAAATCGTAGACATACATCATTGCGACCAATTTGTATAGGTTTTACTAGATATTAAATCACTCACAATTGTATACACCGCCTCTTACCTGTCCGACCACTGTAGGGTATGTGATGTCCAGTCCTAGTGTACTCTCTGTAAATATATAAAAACAACATTTTACAATGTTTTACTGAAACGTCGATTTTTTTTTACTTGAATGTCTTTCTTGTCAATAGGACACACATCACAGAGTGAAGACTTGCAATGTAGAACTTTAGTGAAATACACTACATATTGTCAAATGACAATGGGATAGCTTCAGTACATTGCAACTAAATAGAGTGAATAGAAGATACTAATACATTCAAGTTGTAGTTATTGGTACGACATACTGCCTAGAACTTTGCTGTGGAAATACGGATAGAATTAATATGAAACATGCAAATATGTGTGTATTGAGTCATTTGGTATATTTGATACTGACCAGTAGTCCCAGGACTGAGAGATTTACGTAGATTAATAAGGCCCCCTACTGGAATTATATATTAGGATATCACAAATCTGTAGAAACTGCACCTACATCTCTCTCCAGCCCTCCAACCTAGGTATGCGTCGTTCGTGGCACCTCCTGGCGTTAGGGTAATAATTGAAGGTAATCGTCCATTCTGTAGAATCTGTAGAGTAAATAATCCAGTAACTACATCCAGTTTAATTCAATCCAACATGGCGGTGGTGGGGGAGTCTAGAGACTAGAAAAGGTGTCAAGTCAGACTTCACTGGTGTGATCAGAAGTGGCCTCATTATCTACATTAAGGAGATAGGTGAGGGCAACATTGTCCATCAAGGTGTTGGAACGAAATATCCGATCTTATGTATAATATAGATACTTCCAAGCATATGGCCCTTATACAAAGTTGTTTAGTGATAGAAACGGGGCAAGGGATATGCTAAGATGTTTAGACATGATGAAGAACGCCAGGCATGTAATGCCTCGAAATGAAAATATTGCAATGACAATAAGTTAATTTACTTATAGTTATACAACATTACATAACATTGTGCAACGTCATTATATGTATATTAACCATTAATTATCAACCATTTACTATTATTATCATATTTCTAAAAACGCTAATCTTGCTTGAAACCTTGAATTGTTTTTCATATTACCATCATGCATATATATATGCTCTGTCATGTACGGAAGACAAGAGTGCTCACGCATGGAAAGTTTCATTTTTTAAATAGAAAATCATTTTCATTTCCAAAATCATTTTGAATTTCAAAATCATTTTCCATCTCATTTAAAAACTAAAATTCCATTTGTTTTAAAGTATGTTTCAAAAGACACAGGCGTTTTCGTTTCCGTTTTGAATTTGATTTCCGTTTTCATTTCCATCTTGAAATGGAAATGAAAATCTATGAACGAGACTTAAAACGAGATGAGATCTCACGAGATTTCGAGCACAAAATGGCGGCCCCCATAGGTGCCGCCATATCTGATTCCTTCCTCAGGTGAAGTGAAGGGAGAGAGAGAGAGAGAGGGAGGGACAGAGAGAGAGAGAGGGACAGAGAGAGAGGGGGAGAAGAGAGGGAGAGGAGAGAGGAGAATGACTGATATAAGCTTAGTTTTCTTTCAGTCTTCTAGTTAGCCCTATATCGGCTATTTGTATGGTATGTGTCACAGTTATGATTATACCATCAAATTTGTGAATAATTCAGGAGTAAAGGTTTATCGTAAATTTAGAAAATGAGTCAGTGCTGGAAGGACTACAATGAGAAAATGGTGCACGCATCCAGTTCAGCTGTTGATAATTTCGGCCAATTTTCTTACAAACTGCGCAACATATGGTCGCGATTAGAAGTTTATAGACATGTGTAGTTTTAGTTGTGTTCATTAATGGGTAAATAGCCTGGTTAATAAAGATTATATAGAGATCCCAGCGTGCTCATTACGTTAATGTTGACAGTTGGCAGTGTTTTGATGAATAATATTTCAGGATAGATTTCAAGGTAGATTTTAGTTACATTTTAGTTAGTTTTTAGGTATATTTTAGGTAGATAGTCAATAAATCAATAGTCAATAAGTACAGATTTATACATTTTGCATGATATACCATTGGGTTGTCTAGTAGAAAACAATTGTTTTAACTACTAAAGATAGGAACGGGTACGAAGACATATAATCTCAGGCCAGACATGGTCTTGTGGTCGCCAGGTACCAAGAAAATAATCATCATTGAGCTGACAGTCCCATGGGAAGAAAGATGCAGTGAAGCCCATGAAAGGAAGAAGAACAAATACGAAACACTGCTTGAGGAAAGCAGAGAAAGAAGGTGGCAAGCATGGAGCTACCCAGTGGAGGTAGGGTGCAGAGGATTTCCAGCACAATCAGTATGGAGGATGTTCTCTGCACTAGGAGTGACATGGCGGGCAAGGAAATCAGCCATCCAGAGAGTGGCCCAAGTGGCGGAGAAAGCATCATGCTGGGTATGGATGAGAAGAGACACCAGTAGCTGGAGGCCCACCACCGACGCGCAGTGACTGATCACCACTGTGGACCCCCCATCCTGAGAGCGTACGAAGGTAGGGGGTCGAAACGCACAATGAGGGATGGCCTCGGCTGAGGACGTTGGTGGTGCAGCAGCAAACAACACCAGTGCTGTATTCAACATATGGAACCTTAACTATGTCAAATTTCAATGTATTAATGTTTGTCTCAGTTTCAAAACCGGTATCAAACTGTATTGTATTGAATATAGCCAGTAAGTTTGCCTATACAATTATGGCACTCTGTCATGTAATTCTACTATTTCGAAAATAGACAAGGGGTTGGGAGCTTTGGAGTAGGAGTGAGGCACCCAGGGGAGCATGGTCGCGGTGACCAAATGCGTGCTTCCTGTATATGGGTACCTTATTGATTGTTTAAATTCATTAGATTATGCATCAAACTACTTTACTTGAATGTCGTTGATTTCCCATACTTAGTCGGGAGGTCCACAGGAGAAAACGTTTGAAACCGAGGAAATTAATAACGGTGGTCACATCTATGAACGAAGCTTGGAAGATAGTGTTCCTAACATTAGGCTAAGAATGTCAGAGACGGGTTTTAAAGATACAAACAGCTTTTACCAGCATTTTTGGTGCGAATACTTATGCACCCAAAATGAAATGTTGGGACAGGCCTACCTTTCTGAACTACTTTGCCAAAATATAGCTGCACTGTCACATCTTTAGGCGTGGTAATGTATCCCCGCGACTTATACATAGAGAGAATGGGACGAGCTGGCAATAATCAAAAATTTATAGGACGAGATTCGTCCACATAAGCACGATGCCGTAGGCAGAGTGCTTATGTGGACGAATCAAGTCCTATAAATTTTCGATTATTGCCGGCGAGTTCCATTCTATATTTATTATATGTGCATAAAATTTGATCATATGTTATCAGATATCACTGAAAAAATATTAAAGAAGTCTCAGAGAGCCCCGCTGCCCCACTGACAGCCCCGCTGACAGCCCCACTGACAGCCCCGCTGACAGCCCCGTTATTAGCCAAGTTATATTGTTGACTTAAAACGTTCATATCGCAGCCATTTCTTGAGCTACATTAATAAAACTTATATCATTCAATAGAGAATTTAATGCTCTATTTAATTATGTGATTTTTATTATGTATTTCTCTAATCATAGTACCAGAATCACGGGTGGATTACCGATCGCGGGGATTTGTTTACATCGCAGGGATTTGTTTACATCCATAAACAGAGCTATTTTTAGACAACTACATTCATATAGGACGCGTCCTATATGACTATTTATATAGCACCCCACTTATAGCACTTCTCATATAGCATGCGCATATAATAAAAGGCAATAATGTACCTGCATTAGCACTATATAACATGAACCAATGTAACCCCTTAATTGATGCTCACAAGCCCCCATAGAAACTGCACCTACATCTATCTCCAGGTAACATCCTCCTAACGTGTAACATCCTCTTAACGGGGTTCCTGGCTCCTCCTGGGGTTAGGGCAATACTTGATCTCCCACTCTGTAGGGTAGACAGAGCTAATAATCCAATAATTACATCCAGTTTAACACCACATGGCGGTGATGAGGGAGTCCAAAGACTGAGGAAAGGGGTCAAGTCCACTGTGTGTGTACAGGTTTAATATAGGCCTTCATATAGAGGAGGGAAGGTGTCCCTGTTATCTCACCTCGAACAATCACAAGTCAAACATCGAGTTCAATATCTATCCGTTATTGTGATTTAGCAACCTGTGTGTATATATATGAGTGGCAGCGACAGCAATCAATGTCTAGGCTATCTGAATCTTTCAATTGCCTTCCCACCCACACGCTATTTGGCAATTACAGACAATTTGTGAATAATATACAATTCAGTCAAAATCCCAATAAGTGATCTAAGTCTGAAATGAATCCAAGGACTCGATAGTATCTCCATGCAAACATGCACACATTCCATGTTGACTATGGAGAATAAACGTGTTAACGTGTTGTCAGTCTAACTCTATCCCTCTTTCTCCCCTCGCCCTCCCTCGGTCTCTCTCCCTCCCTCACTCCTATTTACCTCCCCCTCTTCACCCAGCTTTCTCATCCTCCTTCTCTCTCCCACTCCATTTCCCCTCCCGTCTCTCCCTGCCTCCCTCTCACTGCACCTGTGTCCCTTTCCCTCTCTATGATCTTGCTCGCCCTCCTTCTTTATATCCCCCTCCACCTACCTCCTTGTCTTCTGTTTCTGTCACTCCCTCTGTCTTCTCTAATTGATCTCAACACCGTCTCTCATGGATGGCTCCTCTGTCCCTTTCCCTCCATCTCTATGATCTCTATCTCTATCTCCCTCCACCTACCATTTTATCGCCCGTCTCCGTCATTCTCTCCCTCTGTCTGTCTTTCCCCTGTGTCTAGAGCTGCCTCTCTCTACCTCTCATTATCTCTCCCCCCCCCCCCACACACACACACACTCCTTAAAGGAGAGGCTCATGTACCGTAAAGGGTACAGGAGGATTTGCAGAAGGAACAAACTGTATTTATTTCACGGAGCTGTTTTGTTATTGAAGTAATTGAGCTCATCAAGAATACCTCAACAAGAAATGTAATATTCACGAACTGTTGTTTATATAATCGTGTATTATTTTATGTTTGACTATTTTTATATGTAGAAGAAAAAAGAACAAAAGTAATTACCATCTTGCAAGGTCAGTTATGTATAATCAGTTAATTAATTAATCACTGGCCACAATCTTAAACCATATGCCACAACATTAACCATTGCTCAGACAGATTCTGGGGCATACAAATATCCCAGTCCAATATCTATTGAGATATTAATTGTATTTTCTTGCCAACAATCATATTACGATATCCTAACAGGAGTAAGTACAAGAGGCAGATGAAGCACTAGTGAGAAATGTTAAATATGTTGGCTTATGAAGATCATATAAGGCTCCCAGCGTCCTCATAAGGTTAATTCTGACCGTTGATGAACAATATTTCTGGATAGTGGTATACATGTATGTGAAGTAATAGAGTCAATGAGTATTATTGTCTATTATCTATAACATTTGTATAGCGCTCTTACCAGATCACATGCATACATGGTCATTCATAACTTAACAAATAACAATTGAATTTTGTTCCCCCCAAACTAGACATCGCCCTGATCCCAAGGGAGGAGAATTAATAACAAATAACAATTAAATGTTATGCGTTAACTAGTGACCTGTGCAACTCTTGTAGTTGTATAACGTGCCAACAATCCATCCTTTCCCTGTGTTTGTCTCTTATCTCGCGTACTGGTCGAGATTACTGATATAGATAATCAAGGATGCATATGTGATGTGTTTTAGGAAAATTAGTCATAAGTCGCAAAATGGATATTTTTCAAAGCGTATTATTTTCAAGATCTCTTTGTTAGAATATTGTCATCTTTGAAGTGTCTAGTCCTAGTGGTTGTATAAATACAAGTACCAAATTTCAAGACAGTTCATGAAATATATCTATGCGTTACCCCGATCATCCTGTGCAGTATATTTAGTTACTAAATATTTAGTTACTACTTTTCAAAGATGAACATAGCAAACTAAAAGGATAGAAGTATGTATTAGATGTCCTTAATTTTTACATTCATTGGAATCGCCTTGGTATCATCTTTTCAAATATGATGCTATCTCAAAATCTATTTTTCGCGACTTATGACTCATTTTCCTGAAACACATCACATATATGGCTACATGCAAAACTGTCCACGCCACCTCGTGCCAGAGTTAGGCACCTGTTCACCACAGATCATCAGTCATTCTGCTGGAGGTGGCCGTTCGTCTTCCATACCACCCTCAAGAACCTTTTCATGTTGAAGTTTACTGATTTAATTATTGGATACATCCAAATTATTTATTAAACGGCGGCCATAGTGTTTCTTTATTATTGACTTGAAGGCCAACATTAAGTTGATTTCAGTATATATTAAACTGCAGTATTTTCCACCAATGGTTTTATGCATCGATTATTTTAAATGACTCATATATTTATACTAACTGAATGAAATAAGATACTTGATCTTAAGGATCCTTACCATTACAGCCTATAATGAAAAATATTATTCTTGCCAACATATCCATATGTCCTCATACATGACTTATCCACATATATAACTCAGACGATTTAGAAACAGTATAAGCATGGGAAATACCTCAATATAGAACAGAAAGAAACGTGTATTAAGGGTTATTGGTTCTAATATATTATAAATTGATATAATGTATTAATATAATGTCACATCGCTTCATTTAGACTCGTAGACTATTAGAAGTAGATATATGCCCATTTGCAGATTTCTGTTTCGTCTGTGGCAGCCATCGTTAATGTCTCAAATCCCATTTCCCTGTTGGACGTTGGTGTTTCTTTGCTTTTTGATTTAGTTCTGTTATAGCATTAATACCCGAGGTTTTGGAGGGTCTAAGTGGTCTGTAAGGCTACAGACCACTCCAAAATCTCGGGTATTAGTGCTTTTAGACACAGTTTGGTCAGATTTGACTGTTATTTAGCACTTACTGACTATTATCTACCAGTTCCTTCGAAGTCTATAACCCCAATTCCTTACTGGAAGTGATTGCCGTGGTGTATTGTGACAAAAATACACCCCAGAATCTGACCAAACCGGGTCTAAATCGGGATTAGACCCAGAGGTGCCACCTCTCATTAGAACTAAGAACTATTATGTATCATCTCCAGGAACTGGCCCTGCGTTGCCACCTATCATTTTCAGTTAGACCTACTAGTCATGATAATGAAGAAATGTCTGTTTTTCTTTGGTTAATAAATTAAGGTCAGCAATCGGGCGAGAAACAAATCAACGCAAACACACACAGTGTTATGATTGAACATTGATTCTGCTGTTGTTGCTCATAATCATATTATTCTATAATTATTGCAAAAGGTTCGGTGAGTTCGGTTCTGTGTGCAGGAGGGTGTAATAAACTTGAGGTTTAATGAAGTTTTATGATTTAGCAAAAACCTTATTGCGAAATACTGCATCATTTAACATATAATTATCAGTCTCCAAAATGGAAAATTACCCAATGTCAAATGTAAAAACCATGATTAGCCGCCCATCCCTGAGATCGAGATGGGAAACTCATAAAACCCAATCCACATGTGGTGACCCTAGACGATACAGCATTGGAGGATGTGAACTCCTTAAAATACTTGGGGACAATCATAGATTCATCCCTAAATCACTTAAATATGGAATAAATTAGGCCTCTTGCTCAGCTCCTCCTTTTTCTCACTCTCACCTCTAGTAATGTTAACATGATAGATTTGAATATTCATCCTCATCATTTCTCTTATCATATGTCCACCCCAACTGTTGTATAATAACCTCCAATATTGTATTTGTTAGAAGTAAATTTAACTTTCAATTCCATTAGATATTTCATCACTATAGAGACGTGTACAGATGGCCTATAAAAACGCTTATTGTCAGCGGCAGTCATTTTGTCATCCATATAATATACGGCTAGAGCGATTTCTAGGAAAGGAGGTAGAAAAGAAATGGTAGAAAAAAGGTTTTCTTTGTCCGGAATGTTCTCGGAATTTGTTGAATTACAAACTACTTTACTCATCTGTAGATGTCAATCCCCCCTCTCTGGATGTCGTCGTATGTGGTTTGTGAGGGTATTTGGGGTGGAAATGTGATTTTGAAGCCTTTTTTAAATTGCGATTTCTACACTCTATTTATAGCCTGGGAAACCCCCTGTGAGATACTACGTCATTTCCCACAACCTATGTCCAGGGGCAACCTAACTACATGCAGAGGAGTGGGAGAGTTATATATATGGTCCATTCCTACGAAATGGGCCCAGTGCCCTTTTCCCTACCTTTAGCCCCTCTATGCCTCATGTCTCAGTGTAATATTCATTGATATTAAAACAAATCATACTGACAGATTCCCCTTGGCATGGGAATTTCTCTGATATATACATTATTGTAGAGCTGGTGGATATTTTATGTGTTAAAACCGTTTAAAATCGATATTTTCATAGAAAAATGCCAATGATTAAACATTCAGGACTTGGAGATTCATAAATTTACATCATTTCATGTTTTTCACATCTGACTAGTTTTGCTCCGTCACCAGGTTCGAATTTCAATGCATTTTAGAAACCCTACTTACTTTTTAACAAAATTATGGCACAAACAAAATTAAAAAGGTTTTTTTTTACATTTTTACATCGCACATGTTGCTCACTTTCATGCAATGAACTTGTTGTATGACACAAGAATAAAAATCCTTTGATATATAAGCAAACCAATCTCTAACTTTTGGTACCTAATGAGTCTCAATAGGACTCTTAGTAAGGATGTTATGCTTGTTTAAAAAAGGTTAATGGGAAAATGGCTAATTATGTATGTTTTTACATCGCCACATTGATTAGTTGTGCTTTTCAATCCTATTTTAAAAATCATTTAAAACTAATATAAATATATTGGGCAACCAATTCTCTTGTTGTGTATGCAATATGGATGGTCTGAACAGATATGTCTTGTGCATAGAAGGGGAAAACACCTGTTTTTACGTCGTACGTTGTACGTTTTTACGTCGCACGTTTTTACGTCGCACATAACACTAGCTTGATAGAGGCAAAACGATTTAGGATAGAAAGTTGTAATATGAACCAGACAAATTGCAAGAATATCAGCTTTCTGCTGATATAAAATCATCCATATCCCTTAAATAGTCTTAACAGAAATGTCATGTGCATAGAGTGGGAAAACACCCGATTTTAGTTCGCACGTTTTTACGTCGCACGTTTTTAGGTCGCAACATTTGCTTGGGAGAGGCAGAACTTTTTGAGATAGAAGGTTGTATTATATACCACACGAACCGCAACAATATCAGCTTTCTGCTGATATAAAATCATCCAGATCCCTTGAATGGGTGGCACAAATATATGCCTTTTGCCTTGAGAGAGAAAACAACTGTTTTTATGTTGCACGTTTTTACATCACACGTTTTTTATATCGCAACATTTGCTTAATACAGGCAAAACTACTTAAGATATAAAGTTGTAACATATACTCGAAAAACCGCAACAACTTCAACATTCTGCTGATATATAATCATCCATATCCCTTTAATAGAAGCAAGACTACTGAGAAATTAATAATATAAATTTCTACTTTTTAAATGACTATTTATTGATTTAAATATTTAAAATGAACGTTTTCGGTCATAGATTACTAGATAATTGACTCGGGTCACCAATTTTTTCAGTATTATATAGAGGAGAATATGAGCTTTTAGGAAATATTATTTGGAAACCTTTTATTTTCAATCTAAATTCCATTTTTCCACATTTCCCTCACTGAAAAGCAAGACTTTTCACATAATTGCCCTATGGCGTTTTTACGTCGCCCATATTTTCAACCTGGTTTAGAAAATAGAAATTTAATTCCTAGCAGAGATAATACTTGATTCTTCAAGGTAAGGTGATAATAAAGCTATCTGAGTCATTTTTTCTTATATCTCTTGCTTATGAAGGGAACAGTGGTAGATGAACAAAGGTAATGTCTGGAAAAGCCTATGCCTGAAAAACGAAGTTCTTTTTAATTTTGAAGTTCCTAAATCAAAATAGGAGAGTCCTTCTAATGTAAATTGTGAAACACATGTTGAATTGCCCCTATTTTCCAAATAAATTGCCCAATCAAACCCAAACTAATTTGTCATTGCCAAAATGCCTAATATTTTGTTCCAATTTGATGTGCGACGTAAAAACATAGCAAATCTTAACCCAGTCTTTGATTTTATGTAGAATAAAAAGTATTTAGTCAATTTAGTAGCAAATTTAGATTGGAAATGTTCCATTACTCTGCTTTAGGTACCCTAACTATGAAAACCTTCAAAAGGTTTTTTTTGGCACAATTTTTTCAGGCTACTGGGCCCATTTCGTAGGAATGGACCATATATATATATATTGAATTTTTATTCATGAAATTTTAACAATTACATAGTCATGAAAAGGGCATACAATTCTACAGTGCAAGTCTTCCAATGTGTCCTAAATACAGTGAAAACGAACATATATCTTGATTTACATAGTAATTCATCGATGATTTAGGCTCAGTGTTACAATTTTTATAGAGAGGTACTTAGGTAATATTTAGGTCCTATTGTACTTTAAGACCTTTACATCACTGTCGGTTATGTTACAACAGGTTTCCCTGGTAATTAATCTATTTTTCGTACAATATATAGTTAAGAAGAGAGAGTTTAATTATGAAGTTACAAAAATAGACAAATATACAGAGGGAGTGGGAGAAATCAGATAGGGACAGGGAGAATAGGATACAGAGAGAGGGAAAGTGTGGGAGAGGGAAGGAGAGAATGAAAGAAGCAGACGGACAGGGTGAGAGAAATCGGATAGAGTGAGGAACAAGGTGACCATGGGAGATTGGGGGGAGAAGAAGTGGGGAGGGAGGGTGTGGGGATGAGAAATAAGACAAAGAGAGTGAAAGAGAAGAGGAACATGGGGAGAGGACAGGGGAGGAGAGGAAGAGGAAGAGAGAGAGAACACGGGGACGACAGGGGGAGAGTGAGTGAGAGAGGAAGGAGGTGAAAGATTTCTTACAGTTCCTGCCGATTCTTGACCATACCTCCCCTAGGGAACCTACCTGTTCTTAACCATCCAGAGGACGGGTATACTATGCTAGTAGAAAATAAAAACTTTAAAAAAAAATATGGACAACAAGGATTTTAGCTTGACAACGGTCTGTAGGCCGAAGGACGTCCCTCGACCTACAGACCGTTCTCACGCTAAAATCCTCGTTGTATATTGATTTTAGTCTGTGATGGGTCAGCACATAGCAGCCAATGGGAGGCACGCAGACTCACTACAGGGTAACAAGCGCAGTCTGTAGTACCATAATTGCACGCAAAATTCCCCAGAATCTCACCCGAAACGGACTAAAAACATATACCCCATGTTAATCACTAGTCAATAATTATATTTCAACTGGAGAAAAGGCAGCGATCCGCCTTAAGCCAATGATTGCAAGCGGAATTGCCCTCCATCTAAATTGATCTGTAAGAACGACTGAAGAGCTTGAAAACCTCGCACCTGCTGGAGATCCCCTTTGACAGCAGTCGATAAGTCAATACAAGTTTTTCAAATTTAGATCTCATCTTTATTTCACCATAATGGCCAAAAGTAAAAAAACATGTTATTAAATGTAATTATAAATAGAAAGTAAATGAACATACCTCATTGAGTGAGTTTGTTATTTCCCAAACTGGCAGTTACGGGAGAATCATATTTACATTTGTAGGTTTTTAGTCGCACCTGGTCTACCTAGTAATTTCATTCAGTATATAATAATAGTGTGTAGACATATCCAGCATATTCTTAGCAAAAAAAGTCCTTGAAGCAGTGTATACTGTGAAAACTTAGCTCTCGAGTAAAAAGGCTTAATATACTGATATACAATGACTTCAGATATATGGCATATGTTTTCAAACCATGTTTTCCTCCCCTCGTTTTCCGAGGCTGCCACTGTTTTACTTTCTTTTAACTACAATCTCCCTGTTTGCCCATCTCCCTCTTTCTTCCTCTCTGCAATCAGACACATAAGTTGCAGTCAACCAACTTTTTAGTATGTAAGTTGTTAAAATATTGAAGATTTCGAGTTTAAATTCAAGCATGGCAGGGTTTTCCCTATGATAATGTCACTGGTAGCACATTGGTGGGGTATCAGCAGCTGGGCTTAGGGGATTAAGGAATTACTGTATTGGCAACAATGTGCAAACTCTGCAAACTCTGGTCTAGTGTAAACACGTAATTCCATTTTGCATGAAAATAAACAATTCAATTGGCAGCCATGAGAAGATCTGTAAGTACACAGATGATTGACGTAAAATGGCAAAATCGTTTTGTACTGTGCAGCAGTGCTCTGATGTACAACTCTACTGGCCACATTACAGAATCAGTGCAGGCTGTATATTAATAGTTGATTACCCCTTACACCGTGAATCGTAGTACTTACAGCCATGAGGCTAGAGTTGTCTGGTCTGTTGATTACTGATACAGTCAAAAGGAACTGAACCTCAGGCATCAGGTTACGTACAAACTGACCCTGAAGTGTGAACACGCTGATTCTTGCATTATCAAAGTCGCAAACTAACACTGACACACCATTTGGACCAGTACACACTCCTACAGGTCTAACAAACTGACCATTAGCTTGTCCGTATTGCCCAACTATGTATTTCAACCTAGTGTTGAAATCATATATAAGTAACTGATGCCTCGACTCAAGACTGGCTAGCAATACACCGCCAGTAGTCAGGTAGGTGTAGCCTATTCTAACACTACTTACAGTGACTTGCACCTTGTAAAGAAGCTCTCTCTGTTTGTTATATACTGACACTTCACTTGCAGACTCCTCACTGACAACAATATTCTCTTGATTGACACTTACATGGTATGGATTATTGACACCTTGGGGGAACCATATCTTACTAGGAGGCCCTGTGTCATTAAGCCTGTAAATATTTACTGTGTTTTTATTTCCCAGTGTTACATAAATCATCTTGGTTTTCTTATCACATCCCACCCGGTAAGCAGTTAAACCAGAGTCAATGATGGTATAAGTACAAGCATCATTGTTTATACTATACTGCAACACATGATTGCTAGCTTGTCCCTGCACTGCAACCAGGGTGGTGGCATCCATCCAGCAGAGGTCGACTATAGTAATGCCTGGTATCTGACAGTAGGTGATGTATTCCCCTGCAAAGCAAGTAGTAAAATACAATGTAGATGACACAAAAAACGGAAGCATTTAAAGCTACATTCATAATTAACTTCACCACTAGTTTCTCTAACCATGTTCTTACACAGAATTGAGTGATATTGTTTCATGGCGGAGACAAGGAATCAGGAAACATGTATATTAAGCAAAAAGTAGGGGACATATGTTTCATCTAATATAAGATGCATATGTAGGGAATGGTGGTTACTGTTATCAGTAGCAAACTTAATAGCACACTATATCCAAGTCTGTATCCATTGGTCAGCTTCTCAAGTTATTTTCATTTAGGTTTGGGAGGCCAGTATTAACAATGACTTGCACCCAATGCGGCCGATTTCGCTACAGAAAACACATCTTATTTGGTTGTGCTGTTGGTACTATAATGTCACTGTTATCAAGTATATACCAGTAATTCATTCAAAATATAAAACAAATATTACATTCTTAAAAATGAGTTACAATTACAAGTGAGTTTCAGCGGCTAGAGGCAATAACTTTTAAATGCAGGAAACGGTTCTAGCACAGATACAAGCAACAAATACGGTTGTGATTTGATCTGTGTAGCCACTATTGAAAGCCCTCATGTGGACAACCTTTACTTTGGAATAAACTTAGCCATCTGTTGCCTGACTTCTGACCTACCTATTGTATGAATAAAGATAGAGGACGTCAATAGTTTGCACTATTATAATAGAGGTTTATCAAATTATCAAATTTTGCTAATACATGGTGTTGGTACAAAGATGGTCCATCACATGAGCCACCCTGGTTATATACTGCGCATGATGAACTGGAGGAAAGTTGTATCTATATAGGTATACTATTGCTATCAATTTAGTGTAAATGTTGAAGAAAGGAATAATCACAACTGTCCGCACCAATGTTATGTGTTGTAATGCTTTATTATCCTAGGGCGGAGGTTGTTCTAGAGGGGAAGTCTGCTAATAAGAGTATAACACTAGATACTTTTACCCCTAGTCATATGATTCAATATTAGTACGATTTAAAAGCTATTCAGTACAATTACACACGTTTGGATAATTTAAAAAAATAGTTTTAATAGGAATAGCTGTCACAAGCGCCATGCATCTTTCCTAGCAACATATCTAACATATGACATATGGGTCCGATTTTCAGAAAATCTACAATTGGCAGCTCCACATATTTAGTAAATTCTGCTATATTCTGCTGCAATTTGCTTAAAACTAGATAAATGTGAGTATATTCGGCATTGCATTGATTCTAGCAAGCTGTTTGGCTAGGTTAAACGGTATTTTGAACTTTATTTTCGTCTGAAATTTGGGTTGTTTGAAAGGATTGGTGAAGGTGAATTGTACATCTTCTGAAAATCTGACCCACATGTGAACACAGGTTCACTGATGCGGCCCTTCTTTACGGATCCAGTTGTAATGGACAAGTACATTTCCGCCAGATCCATTATGCGTTGTTATGAACACCGATGATTACCAAGTCGGCCGGGGACAATTACTTGTCAAAGACTATGTAATTATTCATAATCTTTTTAAAAAATCTGTTATGGAAAAGTGTATTATTTACTGTAGGTATCTACATTTTATTGGAAAAGTAATGTATGCGTACTAATCGACTTAAGGGACACTTTCTCCCAGCGGAATTCAAATAAAGAACTTGATCTTGATTCAAATCATACATATGAACAATGGAAAATGAAATTTCAATATTTGTATCCAGTGTAGAATTGTGCTGTGTTCATACACCAAAGATCCTGCACCGTGTCCTATCTTTTCCTATTATAAGTGTTATTTGACAGCCTGTCAAATGCCAATGTCCAGCTGACACTAATTATACATTAATATGTACAAATATAGAGAGAGTTTGTGAGTAAATTTTGAGCCTTTCCGAGAATGAAATCTGCATTTTTGAATATCAAATATATACATAAATAGGAAAAACCCTTAGGAATATTGTATAAGACACAACGCAAGGAGATTTTGGTTTTAGTTCTTTTTATTCTCAATAGTATAATCCTAAGACTGGTAACTACCTATTGTAATTAACTTATCGTTGCATCCGCCTATTGTGCTAGGCTCTTAATAGTGTTCTTATTCAAGAATTGTTATAGATATTTCAGAAATTGTTATAGATATAGACACATGTAAACTCGAATATATATTTTCTAATTCTAATTTTTCTATCATTTTGTAATCCACCAGCAGACTCTGAGAACAGTGTAAATGCCATTGTAATTCTTCCTGTGGAACTAAGTGTAATTATATTTTCATCTAATGAGGCTCCAGACTAGAATTGATTCTATTACATGTCTATTCTATCTAAATATGAATTCTTACAGCAAAAATAGATTTTGAATTACCACCATATTTGAAAAGATTAGATCAAGCAGATTCCAATGATGGTAAACATTATGAAACGAGAAACAACACAGTAATTAATTTTAATGATTTTATTAATCATTTGGGAAACATATGTTATATGGTATTCTGTTGTAGAAGTGTTAGTTCAGGTAACGATTTGCTTGAATCGATGAGAGTCAGTGTCCGTAAGATTTAGGTTAAGAAGCACTTATATATTCCAAGCCATTGTCCAAGCGTGACATGGCATGATGGACGGTGGTAGTTTGACGTGGTTGAGGACATGAATATGAATGAACTGACGTGGATTTCCAGGTACCATGCTTGGAGACATCGGAGAGGGAGGCACCCTGGGAGTGGAAAGCGAACTGGGCACCACCGCGGCGAAGGCTATGTAGAGAGATGCCGAGAGTACGCTGCCCTGATGCCTTGAGGAGAAGTGACCACTGTTTCGCCATGTAAGTGGTGGTCATCGGATTGGAGTCTTGAAACCAGAAGAGAGGAATGGAAGCTTCATGGGTAGAGGAGGCTTTACAGTGGGCACGAAAAGCCTTGACGGGGCAGAAGACTGAAGATGGGATAGCCTTCAGAGAGATGAAAGTGGGCGTGGCTGAGGACTGCATGGTTTTGGACCACTTTAGGTTGATGATAAGGGTATTATCACGAACCGAGAAGTCATCAAAGGTGAGTTGTCTTGAAGAGTCGTAGTCAGCGGTGACCCTTGGAAACAAATTTGATTGGCAGAGGAAACCCTCGAACATCAATATAATGGCCAACCTCATATGTGTAGGATACTGGTGATGGCGAGCCTGAATGAGGCAGAGCTTAACTGACTCCGGAGACACAGGCGCCTTTGGGGCTGGTACATGACGAAGAGAAAGTTGAACTCCTCTTAGAGCATTTAATACCTTTGGATCTTTGAAAGGTGATGGATCGATGCTTGACACTTTGTAGAATGTCCTAAGGGCACTAATGGCGTTAGCGATGGTTGATGGCTTCATGCCATTAATGACGAGATATTCGATGTACCAGCAGACTTGTTTAGGTTTGATGGTTTTGTAGCGAATATGGACATGTTGACAGAATGCCAGGAAGAGGCAGGCTGCAGATTGCCTATTCTTGACAGTCCCTGGACGATGAGAGAGGGACTGTCTTTGTTGGGCAGCTCGGGCCAGTCGCGCTGCAATCTTCCCTAGTAGAAACGAGATAGGGAGAAGAGTTCATTAGAAACACTTATGGGTGAGAGATGATGAGTATCAATGATTTTCTGCTCTTCACTCTTGTGTCGAGCAGAAACTGACGCCCTCGAGAGAGTGTCAGGAATGGTCATATATATCCCAGGCACGTGTATATATGTGAACTGGACCTGAAATTTGGCTGCCACAAACCATAGCGCTTGTGCGCAGGCTGAGAGGGTTGGGTCCCTGGCCCTGCCTCCTTTAAAGGTTTCTATAGCAGCAGTATTATCACAATGTATAACCACTAATCCTCCCTTGTCGTTGGGTGTGACAAAGGCTCTCGCAGCGGCAACACAATTGAGAGCTTCAAGGTGGTTAATCAACCTGCCCTCCTTATCACTGGTCGAGAATATATAGGAGTAGCATTTGGTACCATCGGTTGCGCCAGAACCAACAAGGCATGCATCGGCCCATATTTGTCTGACCACCTGAAGCTTGGGTATTATGGACTTGCCATTGTAAGAAGGGAGGAAGGTAGTGAACCAGCTCAAGTCTTTCTTGATTGGAGAATTGATGTAAATTCTATTTCCTTTGGCAGCACGGAGAGCAGCTAGCATCCTTGACATGAAGAGACGGGCCGGTTGTATCACTTTACCCAGATGTGCTATACGGCCTATGAGCTGCTGCATCTCCTTGTTTGATATTGACGGATGAAGCTCTGCAGCCGCCAAGCATTCGTATATTTCGCTGAGCTTGTCTGGTTTAATAGCAATACGATTCTTGATAGTATCGAACTCAACTCCAAGCCAAGTGACCACATAATCTGGAGGCTGAAGTTTTTTCTCGGCTATAGTGAGGCCAAGGCGCCTAAACATAGCCAAAGCTGTCTCATATTGTTGAGTGAATGTCGAGATATCAGGTGCGAGTAACATCAAGTCATCTAGGTACATTAAGGCCCGAATTCCTTTTGCTTTGAGGGCTCTGACCAAGAATGAGGCAACTGTTTGCATGACTAGAGAAGAAATCCTCGCACCAAAGGGTAAAGCCATGTCAAAGTAATATCTATCACGATGTTGTATACCTTGTAATGGCCAGTCTAATGGACAGACCATGAAATGCCTATAAGCACGTTTGAGATCAATAACACACATGGCGACACATTCAGAGGTCATACCCCTGATAGTATCCACAGCCATATTCACAGTAGGTAGATTATGATGGGCAACTTTTCCATTGTACCTATTCTTCAATATATATTTATTGACCCCGCCATTCGGGAATGACAGGTCAACAATTACACAGCGAGACCCATCTGTCTTGGGGCGACTCATCATAGGACTAACATTATTCCAGGGACTGAAGGGGGGAGCACTGAAGGGGCCAGCCAGGGCACACAAGCTGACCTCTAGGTCCACATATTGATCAATATCCTTACCATAGCTACGTGCTGACGGGTGATTAACATTAGTGTCTGAGTCCGCAAGCGGACCGCCTGTATATTGCATAGGGAAACCGAATGCAATACCTTGCATCACAATGTCATCATCAGGGTGATCACTTGTCAATAACTTCCATTCATTTATATTAAGGGCAGAGGGGATCGGAATGCGAGCCCCGCACCAGTTAGGGGTGCCTGCCTCCAAAACACTTGCATATATATCACTGAGGTCGTGACCCACTTCACTCGATGCACCAGGCCAGTTGTTGTAAACATTGAAGAACTGATTCTGGCCGACCTCCGCTGGTATGACAGCTGCGGGGTCAATACACACATCTAGGGTAGATCCATCATTAATATACACCCCAATATTATCAATGGTTATTTTTTCACAAGTATCAGCCTTTTCACAAGAATGGCCCGTAAGTGGGCAGTCATATTTACCAGCAATGGCTTGGCGAGTATTATTATGAAGGCTTACCATCTGACTTGTCGTTGAGTCAACATGCGGTGGTGGGGGGGATGCGAGATCACCTCTCCCAGGCCGTTTCACTACACATTCCTTGTGACAGAGGCTTCTGTCATTTGTTTTATGGTGCTGAGAGTCCTTTTCATCAACACTAACACATTCATTCCGAGAGTCGTCTTCCAATTTTTGATAAACATCGGAAACACTAACTGCAGATGTCGGGGTTTCCTCTCCGACACCGCCATGTTGGCTGCAGAGCGGAAGTATATCATGCGCATGTGCGCCAGGTTTGTTATCATCCGGTTGTCGAACACGGAAGGGATGGGAGTCATGGTAAGAAACTATTTTTGACGAAACATTAACATGTTCTGGAACAATAACACAACTGTGGTCACTTGACGATGTATAGTGGGCAACAAGGGGAACAGGGTTGGCCCTTCTTTCCGCCTAGAACCTAATAGTTTTTTGACGCAGTAGCGGCCTCTCCGCTAGCAGACGAAGCCTCAGTTGACTTCGACTTGCCCCACGGATTCTTCTTGTAACCAGATTTCTCTTGTTGATCTTTAGGTGCATTAGACTTGCGGTTGTTACAAGCATTCGCCGTATGATTGAGCTCCCTGTTTCTGGTTGCGAAGAAGCAATATCCACAGCAGTGAGACATGGTAAGTGCACCTTCGCTATGGGAAAAATTATAATCACACTCGTCCGAGTTAAACTTCGGGCAGGGTACATGAAGGCCTGCTTTTTTTGAAGGCTTTCTGGGGAGCCAACTAAGGCGAGTACGGTGCTGCTGAATAGAAACCTTGTCAGCCCAGTCGAGAGTATTATCCAAGATGTAGTCAATTACAGTCTGGGACCAGACCCGAGGCCCGTCCCAACCATGGGAGGCTGTGTCTTGAGCTAACTGAGCAATATGGTTTGCAATAGCCAGTTGATTAGAGGCAGAGGGAAGAAGATCAGAGAGCATATTGGCCAGTCCACATGTATACTCTGCCAAAGACAGGTCCCTTTTCTCTTCTTTAACTTTAGATGCCATGTCGGGGGGGAAGAGAAGTTTCAGGGGTTACAATTTTCTTTTTGCCCTTACCTTTCGGCCTTCCCATCGAGGTGGTCTGACGAGCCATTGCCTTGGAAATGTTGTCGTTGTGGCGATACAGCCTCTTAAGGTGTGAGGGAGCAGGCAGGTCCTCATCGGAGGAGGAGGTAAAGTCCGAGCCTCGTTCCCTAAAAGGATGTCTTGCTTCAGCCGACGTTTTGAATTTCCTGTTATTCTTTCTTTTTTTAGGAAGCTGGACAACGAAGTCATCGGAGCTGGACGAGAAAGACGATACCTCGGACGATGAAGAAGAAGAAGTCTCAGGGAGGTGGCGCAAGCGCCTCTTCTTGCCAGTTGGCGGCACAGAGTCCTTGTGGTCCTCAGCGCGGGAAAAAGGCTGTGCGGTAGCGTGGGGGCGACGGTTATTAGCTGTCACTTGTGGCTGGTCACGCTCAGACTTCGCAATAGCCTCATCCCTTACCGATTTACACAGAGAACGGATGTAGCCCTTCATATGAAGTAGATGCTTAGATGGAAGCCCTTTTGCCTTCTTGAGACGACGAGCCTTCTGTTTCATCCTCAGCCTTCTCCGCTCGAGATAGGCAGCACGCTCCTGCTCCTGCTGGGCACGTTGCTCGGCCTGCTGGTTAGGAGCCGGCTGTTGTTCATCGTCCAACCTTCCTGCCATCTGCTGTCTCATCCCTATGATCCTACGAGTAGGAGTCATTACCAGTTTTTTCTTGGTCTTCTTACGAGCCATAACACCAAATAAAGAGACCGAACTGGGGGGAGAACACTAAGAAACTTAGGTAAACCCACGAGAAAATTTCAGAGTCCGTTAATGGCGGACGGTGAAAGTTCAGACGAGGAAGGTGAACGTCAGATGGATACGTCAAGTACGTCAGTGCTGAATGACTGTGTCTTATTCCCGCCACAATGAGCCGATATCGCTCATAGCGATATCAGCCACATTAATGACCTCTAATAAATATGTATTTTCATGGTTTATGTTTGCTATTTTTATGTTTGAATACAAGTTTGCAATATTCCTGGGGGGCAATTAGGCCAAAAAAAAAGTAGGTGTGTTTCTGATTTATCTGGCTGAAAACTAGGTAGGGGGGTGGTAACTTTTTTTTTTTCTTTTTTTTTTTTTTGAAGCCACATCCCAGGAACTGAAAAAAAATGTCTATTTCATAACAATAGTTGTTTCAAACATGGGAAATTTGCTTTTTGACAGTTCTCTGTTAGGAAAACCCGTTTTCCTGCTTTCAAAAGCTTTTTTTGTCAAAAAATCCCCAAAAAGTAAGATATGATTTTTAAAAAATCAGGTATGGTAAAAAAAAGGTTAGGTAGGGTAAGGTTTTTCTAGGTAGGGGGGGGGGGGGGTAAATCGGAAACACACCTTTTTTTTTTTGGCCTTACCAGTAAAATGATTAAGTGTACTCTATAGGATGACCTTTGAAATGCAAGTATATGTTTAATGCACTGTCCTAAGAATTGGTATGACATAAAATGCTAAACATACGACTTGAAACCCCTCAAAATGAAATAAAAGCATTCAAACAAAGGTATCGTTTGAATACATCACTTTAGAAAATATCAATTCTGCGACTTGTGACTTATTTTCCGTAAACACATCACATTTTTAGCTCACCTCTGGTTGGAATGGAGGGAGTAGCTACGGTAGTCGTGGGTATGGCTGCTGCAGATAAACATGTTTAAGATGATGATAATATGTTGAAGGTGATAGTAAGTAATAATAAGTAATAGAGACATGCAATAGGGGATTTTGAATCTTGATTCGCATGGAATTATGCTCTAATATCAATATCCATGCGTTATACATGTGTCCATGACATAAGTCTCTATCCTTCCCATCATGCCTTTGGTTTTCATAAATCGTTTATACAAGCAAAGATATTGCTGAAAACATTCTTGCAATTTTCGATAAAAATGTTGCTAAATATTTGTATGTCAGATTTCATCAGAATCTATCCCAGAATGCACTGGGACAGTCATGCGAAGTGAGACATGCAACTCCGCAATAGTAACAGCCAGACTTCGGCCCATGCCTACAAATCTACTATCTTAAATTACACTCAGCGGTGTTGGGCGATGGTGTGGGCGGGGATAGGGCTGCAAAAAGGGTAAAGGGCTGCAAAATAATTAATTCATCATTAATCACTGCGTTCAAATCCTTGGTGCTATAACCACAGGCATCGGTTACTGGTTTAGCCCAGCCCTGCTGGTCCACCGTTGGGCGTTTAGAACATGAGGGTTTATTGCTTTGGCTGGTCTATTGGTCCAGAAACAAGAGCGGGGGCTCTGCCTTAGCTCTGGTTCCTGGGCCCTAGCTTATGTTCCTTTGCCAAAGTGTACTAAAGAAGAATATGATATCAGTTCCTACTATCAACAATTCACCTAGGGTCGCTGATAGATTGTAATCATTCCTACCAGTAACCCCTTACATATATGCCCAGAGCCCCAGACCTTCCTATACTCAGAGCATTTGGCGAAGAACACAGGGTCGGAAAGCTGAATTGTTATTAATGCATTTTACCTATCCAGACAGGCAATAGAAATATGTTTTATCCACCAAAATGAATATATATTGCCGTATTGCAAAAACAAAATGAATATCACCAGTGTAAATACTAGAAAAAAGGGCAAAATGTTACTGATGACTCCTTGCCCTACTTCACTGATTGCAGAAATCCCCACCAAGTATAAGTCACCAAGTACTTGATTGCTTAATTCATTGTTAGATGTATTGTCTAGATCATATAGTGATTATCCACTTAAGACTTCTCTGGCTGCACAACCAGATACTTATTTAATTTTATCTTTTCCAATGCTGAAAAGTTTGCCATGTCTGTTTATAAGGATTTCTTTGCTTACTTAGGAAGGCATCGAAAAACTTCCATCTTAACACAGCAAGCCTGTGCCTGGTCATAATTACCCCTGGTTTTAAATTTGCACCCTATTCCGCCTATCCAGGATCCCAAGAATTGTAACATAACAAGGACTGGTCTAACCTGCCGTTGTCTCAGATGGTACTGCCCTGGGAGTAGATAGACTCTCATCCTCATCTTCTAGTGTTTTGCCTAGGATAAAAAGCATAGCGAGGATATTAAGTGGAAAAGTCCCAACATTCTATGCCAAAAGATCTATTTATAGAAAACAACATGATGATGCATACCTGTAGATGGAGGTGAAGGTTGAGGTACAGTCCTTGGAGGGGATGGGTTCTCTTCAACATTCTCTGTAGTAGCACCTAGCACAGAACGTACAGAATGAGTCTTGACGGGCTAGGTTGAAACGAAATGAAAGTTGACAACATGAACTATGAAAATATATCATTTATATCTCATTAAGGGTTTAAATCAATAGGGGATTTGCATGTGTCACTGCGCATGTCTATTACAGTGCTTCCTGGGATGGATTCAGTTCAAGTCTGACATACTGATATTTGGCAACATTCTTATTGGAAATTGCAAAAATGTTTTCACCAATATCAAAGCTTTCATAAAAGATTAAAACCAAATGCATGATGGGAAAGATCAGAGGTTGTCTCATTGAAACATGTATAACACATGGATATTGATATTAGAGCACCGATAAATATCCCATGCTGAACATTTGCATAATTTCTATACATTTTAGACTGTACCATTAGTCCCATAATTCCATGCGAATCAAGATTCAAATTGGCGGCTATACAAATCCCCTATTGGAGTCATAGATTCTTTCTAATATAGAATCTTTCCGTCATCTGGCATTCGTCTATTGCATTCATAATGAAATTTATAGACACTTTTCTTACCGTTTTTATTGGTGAGGACCATAACAACTGGTCCTAAAATTATTGCAACAAGTATGAGCAATCCTATAGCAATGAGGAGCCAGATGTACCAGGGGGGAGACCTACACCCTGTCTGTCTGGGGGCGCTGTCACCAATCCTGGAAGCTGGCTCCCGTCTCCTCATTGGGAGGTGCTCATTCTGATGTGGGGTGATAGGTGGGGACTTGGGAGATGCATCTGGCCTTCTCATCTGGAGATGCTCATACTGATGAGGGACTGATGGGGCCCTGGGCCGTTCATCTACATAAGCATATTCATTGTCAGGCTCTACAGGCTGGATATAGTCTGACGCTGAACCATACACTGTATCTTCTGGGTGAAGGTTAGATAAGTGGATGTCATCTGAAGCCTCAGCATAGATGGTGTCATCCGGGTGAAGGTAGGAAGAGTCTACAGGTTGGATGTTGTCTTTGTTTTGGTCGACTTTACCAGACATGATTGGTTCCTAGAATGTACAATTTAGTATACTAATGTAGTGAATTCCGCTTGTGTTCCACTGTTATTCCAGTTTGGGTCTTGATGTCTTAAGATAATGAAGAAGACCAAACACTGTTCGCTGTTCATTACAGTCCAGACATGAAGCCTCTGAAGCTTACAATACCATATGTTTCGAGACAAGTTCACTCAGAAGGAGTGCACCTTAGGCAGGTGTGTCTCTACATATAAAAACATGTAAGGTGATGGAAATGATAAAAACTATAAGAGCAAGATCCAAGTATTGCTTACTGAAATTTAGAATACTAGAATATATAGCCCCACATGGCTGTTAGTTTATACAAAATGATAAGGAAGAACAAGACCTTGATGTAAAATGAGAAGAATCATAGCACAGATGTCCCCGTTGTGGAACAGGTGTTATATCACAACTTGGCTTGTTATCAACCTCCCAACCCGGTGATCCGCGGTATGAATAATGTTTCAGAAAAGTACATGTGTGTTCTGCCGAACAAGGCGCTTGTTATCTTCGCTCTGATTAGTTCGGAGCGTGCTGTATTATCCAATGAGATTGAGTCTTTCAAAGTGTTTGGGATGCATAAGATAAGCAAGTTTCGGCGGAAAGCCATGCGAGGTAAATAAATCCCTTTTTAACATTAGTTGTGATATAAATATAGAATATAGAATGCAAACTCAAACTGATCTACTCATTGGGATCACATGGACTCGTGATGATACAACCGTTTCAACTACTCGTGCATGTGATCCCAACTCGTAGATCAGTTATCGTTGCATTCCATCTAATTGTTCACCAGATGCACACTGTATGGTAAATCCCCTAGCCGAATCATCAACCCTATACCTGGCTACTGTGTAAGTGTGAATAGGGTCGAAGAGCAGCCCATACAAAATAAATACAAAACACTGAGATCTACACTTATGCGCGTAGTTGAGCAGGCAAACTTTACATATAGTAACTTATAGGACTAATTTGATGCACGGGCCTATTATCTAATTGCGGGGGACAGTATTTATTTGGTAATCCTAACTTTTGCAACAAGTCCCATCGCTGAGCAATGTTGTTTACGTTCTGCTTGCATAAAAGTTGATCACGAGGACACATCAGCCAATCAAATTTGAGGTTGTGACACAACGACGGCCGTCACTAAGCAGCGTGGGCCCAAATGATGATGCATTACGTGCTATCAGTGCCACGCTTATTGTCTATTTCACCACTGACTATAGTCTGTTTCAACAGTTGTCCTGAGTTGATTTTACCGCCAGTCAGTCAGATTGTATAATATATTTATAGCGAAATATGTATTTTACCCATGCTCCAACTTTGACATAAGCATGAGTCTATTTACTAGTGACATTTTGAACATTTTATACACAAAGCGGCGATTTCAGAAATTATTGCATAGGGCACTCTACAGCCCAGTCACTTGAATGGGCTATATGTACAGCTAGTAAATCCCCCTAAAATTTTGCTCTCGGGCCTTTTTCCTGAAGAAGAAACGGACCAACGGACATTGCAGAGGTAAATAGCAAAGAATCAGTATACAAATAAATGCTCTTGAACACATAAAGTAGCACTAGTGTCCTCACTAGATATGAACACATCAAATATAAAATAAGCAGCATTTGGTGTCCTAGCTATATAAGCTATTAAGCAACATGATGAAATCAAGAAGGAGCTTATTGAGTCCCCTCTAAATATTATAACCAGAAAATCCCCGAAGGCTTTTAGAGTGAAATGGAAATTTGGGCATCGCCGAAAAAAAACGTCAAGAACAGGGGCTCAGACATAAGAAATAAAGTAAAAAATATACAATTCACAAATCAATGTGATCAAACTCTAACACAACAAGGTTACACCCAGACATAGACATTTTTTTGCAGGGAATGCTGCATGTTATATGCCTCAACAGCGGATCGAGGAAAAACCTTGGTCTTCCTCTGTTGCCTTGTGTTCTATCCATGAAAGAATTCTTATACAAACTAGAGGGTTAAGTTTATTTGAAATTAGATGAAATTAGATAATTGGAATATAAAACAATGGTGTAAGATACATTTATATACAAACAGTTGATTATTGTTGGAGAGGAGTAACATATTTTGGATGAACTAATTTCTTCAAAGTATTTTGAAGAATTGCAAAACATTAATAGAATGTCTATTATTATGTACATTATCCATATAATGTACAGGAAGAGCGATTTCTATGACAATAGGTAGAAAAGAGGGCTTTCTTTAGGTAGAAAGAGGGCTTTCTTTGTCTCACATGTTCTCGAAAATTGTTGTTTTAGAAACCGTTTTACTCATCTGTAGAGTTCTGTCCACCCTCTCTGGAGGATGTCGTATGTGGTTTGTGAAGGTATCTGGGATGGAAATGTGATTTTGAAGTCTTTTTGAAATTGGGATCAACACACTCTATTTATAGCCTGAAAAGCCCCTGTGAGATACTATGTCATTTTCCATAAGCTACTACCTCACTTCCAGGGGGACCCGACTACATGCAGAGGAGTGGGAGAGGGTGGGGGTATTGGAGTGGGGGAGGGAAGGGAGAAGGTGTAGGAGGGGAGAGTGAAGACAAGGGAGAGGATGGGGAAATAGGACAGGGGAAGGGGAGGAAAAGAAAAGGGGGAAGGAAAAGAGGGTAGGGAGAAGATGTAGAGGAAGGGAGAGAGGGGAGGGAGAAAAAGCAAGAAGGGGGAGCATAAGGACGAGGGGAAAGAAAGGGGGATAGATTCAGAGATGGGGTTGAGAGAGAAAAACAGGTGTGAGGGACAGAGAATAGGCAGAGGGAAAAGAGGGAGAGGGGGAAGTGTGAGGAGAGAGGGGGGGGGGGGACTATCCGGAGGACGGGTACTTTGCTAGTAACACATAAATGGAAAACTGCAAATGATTCTTTTTTCAATCAATACTTTTTGGGGCCTGTGCTCCTGTAGAGGAGTTGGGTATGGGTCACTAATACTAGCATTTGCAGAATATACTTGCATATTTGCATGAGTTAAATCCCAAGTTCAAGTTTAACAGGCGTTAACTGGCCGCGTAAATTTCACAATGTTATTTTTACAGTGTTAATATTGGCAAAGTAATTATAGTCTTGAACAGCAATGATATAACTATATAATAGTTGGGAGTCCTTCTGAAAACTGTCAATGCATGAATGATTCATAAAGGATTCAGGATTCTTTACTTCTTGATTTGGCAATGGCTATATAGAGCAGTGGTGGTAATGACACCCCCCTCTCGCAAAGACACATATATACACAGACACATTATTATTGTATTTTGTTAGATTTCCCACGGTTGCCTCTGAAAAGGCAGGATGTGTTGTATTGTGTTTGACTTTGCGGTGGTACAGTAGATGGCGGAAAACACCACTACTCAGAGGCAGTTCATTAATCTTTATACTTGTGCGTCTCACCAACCTGCAAACAGACAATCCAACCACGAGTCAGAACTAATTGTTGTATGTATGGGAATAAAGAACCCTTCATGGTAACGCATGTTTGTAAAGTTATAAATGCTTAACAATTTCATGGCAATCATGATCCATCCTTGTAATAACATCAGCAATACAGAATTTAATTTAAGTTTAAATGAATTGAACTGAATAGATGATATTGTGCCATGTAGACTCAGTTATTATTATATAGTATAGTTATAGTGTTATACATTTCATATAATCAGTAATGTTATTACATCTGCCAAGTGTAGTAAATTTGAATTGAATTAAGATGAAATGTCTGGAAACTCGATATTGGTCCTGTTTCTTAATCTCTAAATCATGAAACTGTATTAATACAATTTCATGAAGAAAATAGGCTTAATTAAGCCTATTTTCTTAAAAGCAAACATTATTCCTATAAGTTTCAAGGTGGAGCAGGTACAGTACCAGCCTATTCTTACCATTAAGTGTGGATATCTCTTGTGCCAATACGGATAGTTTCCTTGTAGTAATAGCAGATACGTTTCTTAATAAAAGAGAATAGTTGTACCGGTGCGAGTGCAGATATATCTCTGGGTAGAACATGCACAGATTTGCTGGCTCTGGCATCACAATGGGCTGATCCTCAGGTCTTCACTGTAAAACATAATGCCCTCCACACCCCAGTAGACAGGTTAATATCTTCTTCTGAAATCCGGTAACTTTACAAACAACAACTCATTTGTGTCCAGGAAGCGTGCAGACCTAGAAGTCCTGCATTTGCATATTATAGAAATATGGAATGTGTGGATCGCCAAATAAGTAAGTATTCTGAGTCTAGTCTTTTAAAACATTAAATTTTATTTGCTTGAAAATAATGGCAAATCCCTACGCGTTTCGGTTTAGCGTAGCCTTTGTCAAGGGAGTGTGTAACGTGAGAGAAACAGGCTTTTATATACAAGTAAGAAGTACAGTTTATTTGCACTTGTGTAGAAATGTGTAAAATGTGTATTATATAAATAGATTGCAAATGCAAGATATATTTTCATGCTTAATTTGAATCAAGAGATAAATCTCATGTGCCCAGTTCCTATGTTGAACGAGAGTATTAGGTCTTTGTTCATCATTAAACTATGGTGTATTGTTGTTTTGAACGAATTCATAGCGTTGGACACATATACATTGTATATAACTATTGTATTTTTAATATGTATTTTGTTATGTCTGTATAATACTTCTACCAACCATTACTTACACTGTTGTTATTGTACCCTAATTTTAACCTCATGCTCCAGTTAGTACAACTTAGTGTTAGTTAATTATCACATATAATATTCAACTAAGCCTACACATAAAGAAACAACTAAACCTAAACCTAGACAAGTAGTAAGTAGCCCTTGAATATCAAATGAAATAGCCATGAAATTTCTATTGTAGTATTTTATCATAAATTTGTTTCGGCAATAGCCAACCAACCAGGAACCCAGTGGAAGACTTGGAACATAGGTTTCAAAACTGGGCCCTCCTTTTTGTAATCACCATTGATGCAAATAAAAAATGTTTTGAATTGAATTGAATTGAAGATCGATTTCATTTGGGAAAATTACAACCTCTAGTTTGATAGAGCAAAAAAGCCTTATTATCCCATTTAGGCCGCGTATTGCCCTAAAGCACTACCACGCGTTTGGCTGCGTATTGCCTAAAGTCACTCCCACACGTTTGGCCGTGTATTGCCTTAAGTCACTCCCACGCGTTTGGCCGTGTATTGCCTTAAGTCACTCCCACGCGTTTGGCCGCGTATTGCCTCAAAGCACTCCCATGCGTAGGACGCATAGTGCGTCAAAGCACTCCCATGCGTAGGACGCGTAGTGCCATAAAGCACTCCCATGCGTAGGACGCGTAGTGCCATAAAGCACTCCGTGGGAAAGAACGCGTATTGCCAAAAAGCATCATAATAACAACGTTATTTAGCAGTGGCAACATAACGGGCCGTCCTTAAGGTACATGACGTTATTACAATGTGCGGCATCCGGAGAAAAGTGGACGCAGTGAAGCGTTGTCCTAATGTGATGTGTATATTTCACTTAGGACGTCATCAATTGAAAGGTTTTTTTCCCGCGTTTGGTCGTCAAGCATAATGCAACGTTGGCGGCGCTGTCCTGCATGGGTTATAGTTCCTGCTAGTAGGGACCCTGTACCTGAGATTAACCCCTTGATACAAAATTTATCAGAAATATGTTATTTAGCAAGTGAATATTGAAGTGAACCTCGGTGGTCCTCTGACAAACTGAGTGTGGGCTTTTCTACAGGCAACTATTAGTAAATGGTGACACTCGCCAGCCATAACTGGTGTGCTATTTCATCCTATATTTGATATACCTCCTGACTAAGGGAAATTAAAACTTGACAACGATATCCATTTCCGTAGCTTTATTTCCCCCTCAGCACTTCCGTCAGAAGGTGGAAGGTCAGACAAACAACAGACAAGTATTCCGGTATAGTCACAAATACAATCCATACATACATAAAGGTGTATACATACACATGATCAACATTCACTTTGTACATGAAGAAGTGATACAGGAAATCTTCAATACATCAACAATTGGTAATATCAAACACATTCTTGTGTAGAATAACAGTTAAGTAGCAACCTGTAAATAGGGTAAAGCTTGACATTTACTTAAAAGGCCGACCCAGTAATATAACATCTAAAGCATCAACAAGTCAGACTAGACTTGCAACAAACCTCATATCCACTACAATATGTATATGTATGTGGCCTAAGCTAACAATTCATTTAAAACAACCATATAGTACAGTTTGATAGTGAAGAAATGCCTAATATACCATTTTGAACGAGGGACCTTGTACGTGAGATTCATCACTTTTCTAGGAAATAGACCAAAATTCTATTTTTCCAAGGGCCAGAGATTCATTCAATTCAGCAGTAAAATGTAGTTTATTAGAGCAAAATGGCCTCATTTGACTATCTGGTAGTAGGAACCATGTACATGAGAATTTTCACTTTCCGATAAAATTTACCATAATATAGGTTTTAAATGAATTTCTAGACCTTAGATATGTTTCATATTAGATCATTGTCACATAGGTCAACAACTTACTCATATCTGTTTTTATTTATGTAGAATAGTGTATTCATAGTAATATTTCTCTTTTATAAATTTCTTCATTGTCAATTTGATCGCTTGTAACAATATGTTTAAATTGTAGTACAGTAGTCGGATTACTAACCTTCTTCACTCCACACACCTCTATGTATTTTTTTAAACATGTCCATATTTTCAGGGTACAACCAAAATCACCTAGGGGTGAGGGTGAGGGTGAGGGTGCTGTAATCTTGTTAACCTCCTGAATAAATAAATTTGTCGAAAGAAAAAAAAATCCCTGATACTTTCCAAATATTGTCAAAAATGGTAACATTGCATTGTAAAATCCTAGCCTCGACTTTGCAATGCTATTTTTAAAAGTCTTACTGACTCAGAGGCCAACTAACTTTAATCCCGCCACACACTCATGGGACACTTCTAAAAAGTCCAAGGTACAAGTTGCGTCCACATCATTGTTATCTGAGGTTTGATCACATGGGAGGGATGGGGAGGGACTGACCATTAGGTCAGCACAGGGAGGGGGCATTGATTAGGAGCGGGGGGGGGGGGGGGGGGGGGCTGGGGGAGAAGGGAGGGGAAATAACTAAATGACCTGGCCATGGCGCAAAGGCATTGGCCAGGTGTGACACTGGTTGCTTTGGCCTCATATTCATCGTTTATGTCCATTGTTAACCTGCGGTTGATTGGATCTTTTATCTATCCTGGTAATTAATTGGTCCAGTCAAGATAAGCTAATCAGCCCAGGCCCTGTGTAAATCGCTTTAATCTGTCTAGTATATAAGCAATAAAATAATTATAGCCGTCCTGTCTTAACTGGTTTGGTACTCGGCTTGAGACATACATCTCTGTTTGTTGCATTGATTTATTTCTCGCCCAACTGCTGACCCCAAATATTCATTGGAGAATGACCCTGAATTTTTCACCATATTTCACAATTGTTGCTTGATTATTAAAACATAATGAAACATTGAGCATTCTTGTGGCAGTTAGGAGAACTAACCAATTTGACTTTGGCTGACGACAATCAGTGTTTATAAAGAAAATAGCTTCATGAATCTTTTTTTTTGTTCAGCTTCATGAATCTTAATGAAGTGTGAATGTAGATATAGTACATTCTAACACATACACACAAAATCGAAACGGATTTTCAGGCACATTTTATTTACTGTTACATGCATCAGTACCTGGACAATTAAAAATCAATTACAGTAGTACAGACAGTGGATATGAACAATATGTTTATTTACTTCATACATAGCTTGTATATAAACAATAAGTCGTTACTGGAACAGTCTGGCACCACATGTATAATCATAATTTCTTAGGTTGATTAACAATGGTATATAAATTGTATGAAAGATAACTTTTGATATATATATGAAGATATTTCATACTTCAAATTCCTTGATGCTTGTAATTGACGAATTAGACCTATCACATACTGTGAAACCTCGCCAAATAAAATAAATTAAAAATATCATGTATAATAATATCTATAATCCCAAAATGCTGCTTAATAATATTGGCTTTGAAATAGTCCTGAAAATAGGATGGTAATTAGGATGTTGAAAGAAAATTAGGCATATATGGATGGGTTAGTGTGATAGGTATGTTCCTAATTGCTGTTTATCTTTAACATCAATGTAAAAATAACTTCCCTGCTTAGCCTAAGCTTAGAGGGAAGCCATTAATGTTAATGGGAAAAGTGTGCACATACCAATATGATAGATATTATCATACAGTGCTTAGGTATTTCCATTACATTACTTGCTTTACTCATCAATACATGATTATACATTGGTTGCTTTGCTTATCATATATCAATATTATTCATGAAATTTCCATTATCTTTTCCCAGAGAAATAGAATTAGTGAAGGCTATATATATATAAGTTTGTGATAGTACCATTACCTATAGCCAGAGCCATGAGGCTGGAGTTGCCAGGTCGGTCTACCACTGAAACAGATCCTGGCCGGCCCACAGGTTTGTTATCCAGTGCTAAATGTGCCACAAACTCACCCTGCAGAGTGTACACAATAACTCTCTCATTGATGTAGTCACACACTAGTACTGACATATCACTAGGCCCACCACACACATCACTTGGTCCATTAAATACACCATCTGCTTTTCGCCAATGTCCGACTATTAATCGTGATTCACTAGTGTGTAAGTTATATAACAAAACGTGATTCCTGTTATGCAGAGAGGCCAATAACATACCACCAGTAGTCAGGTAAATATCTGTTATATCAACTACACTATCGGAAACGTGAGGCTGGTAAAGAAGTTCCCTTGCCTTGTTGTATACAGACACATTAGTTGTCCTGAATTCATTAACTACAATATTCTCTTCATTGGCAGTTATATCAAAAGGTTCTTTGATACCCTCTGGGTACCATGCAACTCCTGGACCAGGGTTATTGAGGTCATAGATAATTACACTGTCATTAACAATACTTACTACATAAACCATCTTAGTGTGTATATCACACCCTATAAACTGAGCATAATACCCAGAGTCGATGATGGTGTATGTACACCCATCCTCATATATACTGTATTTCAGCACCTGCCTCGGTCGGTACTGCAAGGCTACTAAGGTAGTGGCATCCATCCAGCAGTGGTCCGTTATAGTCTTGAGTCCATCAGTTCTTGGTGGTACCTCACACTGTGTGATGTAGACACCTGCAATGTAACCAGTTAAATGAATTTTAACAATTCAATTTCAGTGTAAACATTGGATGAAATAACAATTCCTACACATGGAAACTGGTACGTAATTTGATTTCTAAATATTATTTCCCAACTAGTTTAAGTATTGTTAGCCTTCTTCAGTGGAGTCAAGAGGTGATACAAATTTCCAAATTTATATGGTGAGATTTGTGTAGCACAGTGCTGCATGGCGTGGTGTTGACAATGTGTTGATACTCTGGCACTTTACAGCACTTGATCGCAACTAGTAGCACTTCAAGAATAATAGAGGTGTTAGACAGATCCACTGAATCTCTGTCTAACATGTGAAAGTAATAAAAGGTTGATGACTTTCATTACCTTGAAATACCTGGGAAATACTAGAATTCTACTTCGACCCCACAAATAACATGATAAAGATTCTTTCCTGAATCTGGCAAGAATGTGTACATTACTCTAGTGTCCAAGACCACCTTCTTCACATTATGACCACATCATATACATTGCTTACCTCTGGTTGGAATGATGGGAGAAGTTGTAGGAGAGGCAGGCATGGTTGTTTGTGCTGCAAATACACATACATTTGGTTCATTGACGCGGATTGAATGTAGACCTACTACTGGCTATTTGGTATTTGGGAGAACACATGAACTGGACTCGTATAGTCAATTTTACTTACTCAGACAGATATACGTACCATCTGGAAACTATGCAAACATTAAAATGAATTAATCTTTCCAAAATGACAAAACTTACAAGTCTCTTAATTTAGCCCCTCCCCCATTTGGGGCCAATAGCCAGACACATGAATTTGACCCACTTATCCAGTCAAATGATAGAAGCTCAGATTGCTTTTGTAGAATATTACTTGCAATATTGACCAGCTACACTATAGAGGTCAATGTAAAGAGAGATGCGGTTACTGGAGGAGTCATCATAGTCAGTGGTCAATACATATAATAATGTACAAACGGCAGTCCCCCCTAACATGGTTAGGAGTCTCAACTGTAAATATGAAACTGTTGCATATGTATATATGTATGACTATTACCTGAATACATATGTCAACCCAGAATTAACCAGAGACCATGTTATTTCAATGCGTTGTGCACATCAGGGTTGAAATAAAGTATTCATCTAAACAATAGTCCTCACCTGGAGATGTAGATTGAACTGTAGGGGTAGGTTTACTATCTGGCCTGTCCATTGCACTTGTGCCTGAAATCAAAGAGATATATGTAGCAACGTTCAGAACCACAGGGGACAAAAAACATGTTCAGTTCATTGCCAATAAATATATGTCTTTATATGTCTTAAAGCAGTTAATTCAGCCAGATGTTATTGTTGTAATATCTGATAATGTAGCTATAACTACAGTAGAGGAATATGTTTAAACTGGTTTAGTAGGTATTAAGAAAATGCTCTTTATTATTTCAATTTGTACCTACTGTCAAACATTGAATCTGTCCTGGTGACAGCATTAAGATACTGATATACTATGAACGCGTTGTCTTAATATTTTCATTCAGCAAATGCATTATGTAACATTATTACAATTCCCGGCAAAATATATTATTAGGAAAGTAATCATCTATATAATAAGTTCTTTTTTAAGTTTTCTTTTCAAATTATCACAAAGCATTGCCAATTCAGTTGAACCATTACATATTGGCATATGCACATGCATAGCTTCATACAATACAAGCATATTATATGGCACAAAACCTGGGAGGCACATAATGAAATCAGAAACTAAGAACCTCACCCCCAGGACCATGTCCAAGACACAATTAACAAAAGAGCAAGACATTATTTTTAAGAAAAATAAAAAATAAGCTAAATGAACCACATTGTTATAATGTCATGTAGTTCAAGAGAACTCTGCCCTTGTGGGCGTGTCTAGCACTCATCAACAGGTGAGCAGCTCGTGAGCTGCACGTGTCAACCTCACTATGACATGTACTCAATGTTAGTAATAAACCAGTCAGTGTAGTACAAGTAGAGCCTCGTTAATGTTGTCATTGGATATGTACCTAAAGCTGTTCCCCTAGGCTCCCCTCACCTAGTGCTCTACCGTAGCACACATTTATAATAACATAAATGTCTTAACGAGAAGATATAATATTGTCATACCTTTGTGCTTCAGGAAGAAGAGAGATATTGGTATGACTATCACAGCAACAAGGATAAGATATAATATTGCCATACCTTTGTCCTCCAGGAAGAAGAGCGATATTGGTATGACTATCACAGCAACAAGGATAAGCAGCCCAATGACAATGATGACCCAGCCCCACCATGGGGGTAACTTGCACCTTGCTGGTGTGGGGGCGCTATCAGCAGGCTCTGCTCTACTCATCTGGAGCTGCTCATGCTGATGGGTGTTGACCTGGAGATGCTCATACTGGTGAGTGTTGACTTGTGGGGATCTGGGTGGTTCACCCACCTCCTCATAAGCATGATCAGATACAGGCTGGAGGTAGGATTCTGATGCTTGGCTATATGATGTGTTATGGTAGACTTGGGCAGACATGGTGGGCTGTTAAATATAAACATGTTGATTACAGCAACTTCTTTATGCAACTATGTTTGTGTTGTTACAGTGACTTCATAACCACAAATTCGCATATCCTCCTTGACTAACTTGACAACGATATCCATTTCCGTAGCTTTATTTCCCCCTCAGCACTTCCGTCAGAAGGTGGAAGGTCAGACAAACAACAGACAAGTATTCCGGTATAGTCACAAATACAATCCATACATACATAAAGGTGTATACATACACATGATCAACATTCACTTTGTACATGAAGAAGTGATACAGGAAATCTTCAATACATCAACAATTGGTAATATCAAACACATTCTTGTGTAGAATAACAGTTAAGTAGCAACCTGTAAATAGGGTAAAGCTTGACATTTACTTAAAAGGCCGACCCAGTTATATAACATCTAAAGCATCAACAAGTCAGACTAGACTTGCAACAAACCTCATATCCACTACAATATGTATATGTATGTGGCCTAAGCTAACAATTCATTTAAAACAACCATATAGTACAGTTTGATAGTGAAGAAATGCCTAATATACCATTTTGAACGAGGGACCTTGTACGTGAGATTCATCACTTTTCTAGGAAATAGACCAAAATTCTATTTTTCCAAGGGCCAGAGATTCATTCAATTCAGCAGTAAAATGTAGTTTATTAGAGCAAAATGGCCTCATTTGACTATCTGGTAGTAGGAACCATGTACATGAGAATTTTCACTTTCCGACAAAATTTACCATAATATAGGTTTTAAATGAATTTCTAGACCTTAGATATGTTTCATATTAGATCATTGTCACATAGGTCAACAACTTACTCATATCTGTTTTTATTTATGTAGAATAGTGTATTCATAGTAATATTTCTCTTTTATAAATTTCTTCATTGTCAATTTGATCGCTTGTAACAATATGTTTAAATTGTAGTACAGTAGTCGGATTACTAACCTTCTTCACTCCACACACCTCTATGTATTTTTTTAAACATGTCCATATTTTCAGGGTACAACCAAAATCACCTAGGGGTGAGGGTGAGGGTGAGGGTGCTGTAATCTTGTTAACCTCCTGAATAAATAAATTTGTCGAAAGAAAAAAAAATCCCTGATACTTTCCAAATATTGTCAAAAATGGTAACATTGCATTGTAAAATCCTAGCCTCGACTTTGCAATGCTATTTTTAAAAGTCTTACTGACTCAGAGGCCAACTAACTTTAATCCCGCCACACACTCATGGGACACTTCTAAAAAGTCCAAGGTACAAGTTGCGTCCACATCATTGTTATCTGAGGTTTGATCACATGGGAGGGATGGGGAGGGACTGACCATTAGGTCAGCACAGGGAGGGGGCATTGATTAGGAGCGGGGGGGGGGGGGGGGCTGGGGGAGAAGGGAGGGGAAATAACTAAATGACCTGGCCATGGCGCAAAGGCATTGGCCAGGTGTGACACTGGTTGCTTTGGCCTCATATTCATCGTTTATGTCCATTGTTAACCTGCGGTTGATTGGATCTTTTATCTATCCTGGTAATTAATTGGTCCAGTCAAGATAAGCTAATCAGCCCAGGCCCTGTGTAAATCGCTTTAATCTGTCTAGTATATAAGCAATAAAATACTTATAGCCGTCCTGTCTTAACTGGTTTGGTACTCGGCTTGAGACATACATCTCTGTTTGTTGCATTGATTTATTTCTCGCCCAACTGCTGACCCCAAATATTCATTGGAGAATGACCCTGAATTTTTCACCATATTTCACAATTGTTGCTTGATTATTAAAACATAATGAAACATTGAGCATTCTTGTGGCAGTTAGGAGAACTAACCAATTTGACTTTGGCTGACGACAATCAGTGTTTATAAAGAAAATAGCTTCATGAATCTTTTTTTTTGTTCAGCTTCATGAATCTTAATGAAGTGTGAATGTAGATATAGTACATTCTAACACATACACACAAAATCGGAACGGATTTTCAGGCACATTTTATTTACTGTTACATGCATCAGTACCTGGACAATTAAAAATCAATTAGAGTAGTACAGACAGTGGATATGAACAATATGTTTATTTACTTCATACATAGCTTGTATATAAACAATAAGTCGTTACTGGAACAGTCTGGCACCACATGTATAATCATAATTTCTTAGGTTGATTAACAATGGTATATAAATTGTATGAAAGATAACTTTTGATATATATATGAAGATATTTCATACTTCAAATTCCTTGATGCTTGTAATTGACGAATTAGACCTATCACATACTGTGAAACCTCGCCAAATAAAATAAATTAAAAATATCATGTATAATAATATCTATAATCCCAAAATGCTGCTTAATAATATTGGCTTTGAAATAGTCCTGAAAATAGGATGGTAATTAGGATGTTGAAAGAAAATTAGGCATATATGGATGGGTTAGTGTGATAGGTATGTTCCTAATTGCTGTTTATCTTTAACATCAATGTAAAAATAACTTCCCTGCTTAGCCTAAGCTTAGAGGGAAGCCATTAATGTTAATGGGAAAAGTGTGCACATACCAATATGATAGATATTATCATACAGTGCTTAGGTATTTCCATTACATTACTTGCTTTACTCATCAATACATGATTATACATTGGTTGCTTTGCTTATCATATATCAATATTATTCATGAAATTTCCATTATCTTTTCCCAGAGAAATAGAATTAGTGAAGGCTATATATATATAAGTTTGTGATAGTACCATTACCTATAGCCAGAGCCATGAGGCTGGAGTTGCCAGGTCGGTCTACCACTGAAACAGATCCTGGCCGGCCCACAGGTTTGTTATCCAGTGCTAAATGTGCCACAAACTCACCCTGCAGAGTGTACACAATAACTCTCTCATTGATGTAGTCACACACTAGTACTGACATATCACTAGGCCCACCACACACATCACTTGGTCCATTAAATACACCATCTGCTTTTCGCCAATGTCCGACTATTAATCGTGATTCACTAGTGTGTAAGTTATATAACAAAACGTGATTCCTGTTATGCAGAGAGGCCAATAACATACCACCAGTAGTCAGGTAAATATCTGTTATATCAACTACACTATCGGAAACGTGAGGCTGGTAAAGAAGTTCCCTTGCCTTGTTGTATACAGACACATTAGTTGTCCTGAATTCATTAACTACAATATTCTCTTCATTGGCAGTTATATCAAAAGGTTCTTTGATACCCTCTGGGTACCATGCAACTCCTGGACCAGGGTTATTGAGGTCATAGATAATTACACTGTCATTAACAATACTTACTACATAAACCATCTTAGTGTGTATATCACACCCTATAAACTGAGCATAATACCCAGAGTCGATGATGGTGTATGTACACCCATCCTCATATATACTGTATTTCAGCACCTGCCTCGGTCGGTACTGCAAGGCTACTAAGGTAGTGGCATCCATCCAGCAGTGGTCCGTTATAGTCTTGAGTCCATCAGTTCTTGGTGGTACCTCACACTGTGTGATGTAGACACCTGCAATGTAACCAGTTAAATGAATTTTAACAATTCAATTTCAGTGTAAACATTGGATGAAATAACAATTCCTACACATGGAAACTGGTACGTAATTTGATTTCTAAATATTATTTCCCAACTAGTTTAAGTATTGTTAGCCTTCTTCAGTGGAGTCAAGAGGTGATACAAATTTCCAAATTTATATGGTGAGATTTGTGTAGCACAGTGCTGCATGGCGTGGTGTTGACAATGTGTTGATACTCTGGCACTTTACAGCACTTGATCGCAACTAGTAGCACTTCAAGAATAATAGAGGTGTTAGACAGATCCACTGAATCTCTGTCTAACATGTGAAAGTAATAAAAGGTTGATGACTTTCATTACCTTGAAATACCTGGGAAATACTAGAATTCTACTTCGACCCCACAAATAACATGATAAAGATTCTTTCCTGAATCTGGCAAGAATGTGTACATTACTCTAGTGTCCAAGACCACCTTCTTCACATTATGACCACATCATATACATTGCTTACCTCTGGTTGGAATGATGGGAGAAGTTGTAGGAGAGGCAGGCATGGTTGTTTGTGCTGCAAATACACATACATTTGGTTCATTGACGCGGATTGAATGTAGACCTACTACTGGCTATTTGGTATTTGGGAGAACACATGAACTGGACTCGTATAGTCAATTTTACTTACTCAGACAGATATACGTACCATCTGGAAACTATGCAAACATTAAAATGAATTAATCTTTCCAAAATGACAAAACTTACAAGTCTCTTAATTTAGCCCCTCCCCCATTTGGGGCCAATAGCCAGACACATGAATTTGACCCACTTATCCAGTCAAATGATAGAAGCTCAGATTGCTTTTGTAGAATATTACTTGCAATATTGACCAGCTACACTATAGAGGTCAATGTAAAGAGAGATGCGGTTACTGGAGGAGTCATCATAGTCAGTGGTCAATACATATAATAATGTACAAACGGCAGTCCCCCCTAACATGGTTAGGAGTCTCAACTGTAAATATGAAACTGTTGCATATGTATATATGTATGACTATTACCTGAATACATATGTCAACCCAGAATTAACCAGAGACCATGTTATTTCAATGCGTTGTGCACATCAGGGTTGAAATAAAGTATTCATCTAAACAATAGTCCTCACCTGGAGATGTAGATTGAACTGTAGGGGTAGGTTTACTATCTGGCCTGTCCATTGCACTTGTGCCTGAAATCAAAGAGATATATGTAGCAACGTTCAGAACCACAGGGGACAAAAAACATGTTCAGTTCATTGCCAATAAATATATGTCTTTATATGTCTTAAAGCAGTTAATTCAGCCAGATGTTATTGTTGTAATATCTGATAATGTAGCTATAACTACAGTAGAGGAATATGTTTAAACTGGTTTAGTAGGTATTAAGAAAATGCTCTTTATTATTTCAATTTGTACCTACTGTCAAACATTGAATCTGTCCTGGTGACAGCATTAAGATACTGATATACTATGAACGCGTTGTCTTAATATTTTCATTCAGCAAATGCATTATGTAACATTATTACAATTCCCGGCAAAATATATTATTAGGAAAGTAATCATCTATATAATAAGTTCTTTTTTAAGTTTTCTTTTCAAATTATCACAAAGCATTGCCAATTCAGTTGAACCATTACATATTGGCATATGCACATGCATAGCTTCATACAATACAAGCATATTATATGGCACAAAACCTGGGAGGCACATAATGAAATCAGAAACTAAGAACCTGACCCCCAGGACCATGTCCAAGACACAACAAAAGAGCAAGACATTAATTTTTAAGAAAAATAAAAAATAAGCTAAATGAACCACATTGTTATAATGTCATGTAGTTCAAGAGAACTCTGCCCTTGTGGGCGTGTCTAGCACTCATCAACAGGTGAGCAGCTCGTGAGCTGCACGTGTCAACCTCACTATGACATGTACTCAACGTTAGTAATAAACCAGTCAGTGTAGTACAAGTAGAGCCTCGTTAATGTTGTCATTGGATATGTACCTAAAGCTGTTCCCCTAGGCTCCCCCTCACCTAGTGCTCTACCGTAGCACACATTTATAATAACATAAATGTCTTAACGAGAAGATATAATATTGTCATACCTTTGTGCTTCAGGAAGAAGAGAGATATTGGTATGACTATCACAGCAACAAGGATAAGATATAATATTGCCATACCTTTGTGCTTCAGGAAGAAGAGAGATATTGGTATGACTATCACAGCAACATGGATGAGAAAAATATTGCCATACCTTTGTGCTTCAGGAAGAAGAGAGATATTGGTATGACTATCACAGCAACAAGGATGAGATATAATATTGCCATACCTTTGTCCTCCAGGAAGAAGAGCGATATTGGTATGACTATCACAGCAACAAGGATAAGATATAATATTGCCATACCTTTGTCCTCCAGGAAGAAGAGCGATATTGGTATGACTATCACAGCAACATGGATGAGAAAAATATTGCCATACCTTTGTCCTCCAGGAAGAAGAGCGATATTGGTATGACTATCACAGCAACAAGGATAAGATATAATATTGCCATACCTTTGTCCTCCAGGAAGAAGAGTGATATTGGTATGACTATCACAGCAACAAGGATAAGATATAATATTGCCATACCTTTGTCCTCCAGGAAGAAGAGTGATATTGGTATGACTATCACAGCAACAAGGATAAGCAGCCCAATGACAATGATGACCCAGCCCCACCATGGGGGTAACTTGCACCTTGCTGGTGTGGGGGCGCTGTCAGCAGGCTCTGCTCTACTCATCTGGAGCTGCTCATGCTGATGGGTGTTGACCTGGAGATGCTCATACTGGTGAGTGTTGACTTGTGGGGATCTGGGTGGTTCACCCACCTCCTCATATGCATGATCAGATACAGGCTGGAGGTAGGATTCTGATGCTTGGCTATATGATGTGTTATGGTAAACTTGGGCAGACATGGTGGGCTGTTAAATATAAACATGTTGATTACAGGAACTTCTTTATGCAACTATGTTTGTGTTGTTACAGTGACCTCATAACCACAAATTCACATATCCTCCTCTAATGGTATCACTTCTCTACTATTGCCCTTTTTAGACCTAGGGCTACAGCACACTATTTAATTGTCGCCCTTTGTAATCAGTAGGAGGGAGGGGGTGGGAGGGAAGGAGGGAAGGAGGGATACCAGCCCGGAAATGGGATAAGGGTTGGTGGGGAAGGGGGAAGATATGACTTCACATGGCCAGAGAGTGGTCAGCCCATGGAGTTAAGTGTGTCAGTAATGTGCACATGTGGAGGAACATCCACTAACAAAGAGCACGGCAAAGTGATATCCCGATACTGTTTATCAGGTAAGGTGTAACACTGGTGGCCTAGCTACCCCCAGCCCCTATGCAGACAATGCCATACACCACAGTAGGTGATTCAGGGAGGAGTTAGATACACGTAGAAACAAGCAGAATAAGCACAACAATAACTACATCAGTGCCGGGATATATATTAGAGGAACTGGACTTAGGTCGTGTCCCTAGACGTGAAACGCCCCAAGCCTTCAGTGTGTATATGGGCATAGATATCAGACTCAAACTGCCATTGACACTCTTTTACTTGATTCTCTTGGTTTGCTTGCTCTTTTTTCACGTTATTTGCAGTAAATGACGATATTTCACTAGTTTTGGTCCAAACTAAACACAATATATCACTTACACTTTCGGGCCTTAAGCCTTTACAAGTATTATATTATCCCTGTGTTATGTGTGTACTCTTTATAGCATAATTGAACAATCTACGGCAATTCTCACATGGGCCATTATATGTAGTAATACGGTAGTGAAATATTTAGTTCAAATCTGTCACCCTCCCTCGCTTGAATGATTCATAATAGGCTAAACAACATCCAGAGTATCAAGTATATAAAAAGTGTAGACTAGACGTCTGTGTGCAACTACCATAACACAGACCTCACGACTCACTGACAAGTGATTAATAACATTGGTTGGTTTATATTACCCCCTCTTATGTATAGATGGAACACTCAGAGTATGGACCATTCATATAAATATATATTGAAACACATAATAACACTGAACTTTTACTTCTCATTTATTTAGCAAAAATATGACAATATTTCAGGGTATCATTATTTTCATTAATTCTTTGCGTTTAAGTTACTGGTGTTAATATGTGACAGTGTTAGTTTCCCTCGGCATCTGTTGTGACAGATATGCTAGAAATATATCAAAGAAATATATATCCTAGAGATATATCTAACTGACTGTACTCATCATCGCTCCATATGATCGTGTACAATAGACTATACTAGATCCACAATATCTAGTTTCTAAAGAGTGTGTTATCCCCAATATTTAAGTCAGCCCGTCAGTGTGATTTCTATCTACAAATATACGCTAGAGATTTATATCTCCTCCTCTAACTGACAATCTATTCACATAATGAAGGTCAAGGAGCTGGTACATATATCAGGTATTGCATATGCAAAGTTTGCTGCTATATTTTGGATGGTTTATCTTTCATAATTTGTAGTTTCTAAGGTCCATTATTAAACTCACTTGATATGATGATTACGAAATGCCATTATCTTATCATGATGCTTATCCTTATTGGCTAACCATAATGTGGTAGAAACTTGCCATCTACCATTATGTTGAATATGTTTTCCCTTTCATTTTGCTCTCCATGTCACTGCGTGATTAACCGGAAAACCTTGACTCCCTGTCCCCATTCCTGTCCCCATTTCTATTAGTCTACCTTTCCCTGTCCCTGTGTCTGTCCCTCTCTGAACCGTTGAATATGCCCCATATCTCTGTCCCTCCATCTCTGTCTCTCCTCTCTTGCTTGTCTCCTTTGGTTCCTTACCCTGTCTCTCTCTCTCTCTTTATCTCTTTCTGTCTCTCTCTTTGTCCCTCTCCCTGTCCCTTTCTGTCTCCTTCGGTCCCTCTCCCATTTCCAGCCACACAGATTGTTATACAATAGTAGGCACAGTGAAGTGTGGAAGGTGAGTCCTTACCTGAGATTGATGATCTAATTGTTGTGGTACAGATAGGTGTGATTCTGGCTGGCAATAGTTACCTCTCTGTTAGTGGTAGAGGTGATCAAGGAAAGGACTCTAGTAGACGAATTAGTAGAATTGAAGTTATCATTCATGGTTGGCTGGCTCTGACATTATGGTGGGGTCATCCTATGACCTAATATACAGTCCTCCGTGCCCCAGTTACCACATGCTTATGGGTCACATGGGTCAGAAAATGTACAATTTGCCTTCACCAATCCTCTCAAATGACTTGAAATTAGGACAAAAAAGAGCTTCAAAATGCAGCTTTACATAACAAAACTGATACTTAGAATCAATACGATACCAAATATACTGATATATAGTTGGTATTTATCATTTTCCAGCCTAATTTAGCAGAATTTCCTAAATGTGTAGAGCTGCCAATTGTACATTTTCTGAAAATCTGACCCATATGCTCTTAAAGGGACCAGTGTGAGGGCTGATATTAGATTTTACTCTAAACTAACGTTGCTATGTGTAGTTTTAGAATCTTAACATTGCTTTATATCTGATGCCTCATTGGGCCTGCCAATTTTAAAGCAAACCAATTTTAAAGCCATGACTTTAAAAGCTGATATTGGACTTCATTGTGCCTCAGCTTTAACAAATTAGGATATTTGTAGTTTTACAACCATAAAATGGCTTTATTTCAAAAGACATGTCACTAGGATCTTATAAATGATTATTCATAGTTCTTGTTTGAATAACCAGTATATCCAAAATAGCTGGAGGCACATGGCCATGTAATGCAGGGGCAACAAGTATTAGAAAATTTTATTTCCTAAAGTAAACTTCACTATAACATTCCCAAAGCTTGTCGTTCACATAACTTAAAGTTCCATAACAGGTTAAACAAGTATTCAGCTACTACCGTTATCAGAAGAATACATAGTAACAGAACAATAGGAGTTCATCATGAGACCCCATTTCAGTAGCATCTCCTACAGGGTTCATATAAAGTATGCTTGTCATCTTACATAACTATCATAGGTTTATCACTATATCCGATTATTGATTCTTCATATCATTAAAACATGATTTTTCCCATGATAAGGCCTTTTTGTTTAATAAACGCATTGTACCATTGCCTTATGTCTGAATGAGCTTTGCTCTTAGTAAATTTAATACATTAAGTTAAAAATGCTTAACAAATTAGGGTGTCCTATATTTAAAGGTATTTATTCCACCATAACACAATACAGCACATGGAAATCAGGGAGAATGCATCAAACATGAAGGCATATTAATGAACAATGTAATACAAAGTTTGTAAAAATAGGAAATCTCCACAAATTACTAATCTTAGGAGTTATACTCTGACCATTTATAATAAGAAGTGACCCTATATGTTTCAACGAGTATGACGCTCTCTTTAGGGCTAGTGTTAGAATGTTGATGGCTGACTTATATAGCCAGGAATGTGTACACATGTGTAAATATGTGTACAATACGTTTTGAGCGAAATGATTAATAATACAAAGTTCCCCTGTACAGTTTCTTGCCTAAGCCTGGGTTCCACTGCCCCGCTACTTCTACTGGTACACCTCCCGTTTCTTTGGTCTTGCTACTTTAGAAGTAGTGGGAAGTAACAGGAAGTAGCCATTTCAAACGTTTCAAATGTTTGAGTCGAAACAGCTACTTCCCGCTTCTTGCTCCTGCTTTTAAAAGAGTAGCATGAGAAGTAGCGGGGCAGTGGAACCCAGGCTTTATGAACATGAAGTTCCTATATTGCTCTTGATTTTCTTGTTACCCCTGTTTTCATTACCTTTTTATGATCTAAAAGTTCAAGGATATTAACACTTGTATTACTTAGTACCTTCCATCGTACAAATATGATGAAATATTATTTATTGTACAAAGACGTTCAATACACTGCAAACTATATTAGTCAAACTTTACAACTGCTTTATCATCATTTTTCTTACCTGCATTTGGAACGTTTTTGAGAGAAGATCTTCGATATTATTTCTCTTTATTATAGCTGGGATGATACTCAGGAAAATCGAGCACTTGGTGACAAGTTTTTGAAATTTGGTGTGGTGTTAGGTATGGGCACAAGGTTTTCAAAAACCACCACATACAAATTGGGGTAGCCCCCTGGTGGCTGGTATGTGCAAAAACCAATATGGCTGCCACCAGGTAATAGGAATGTCATATCTCAGCTTCTAATAGCACTAAATTCATGTGTAATACCTCTTTGTCTATGTTTTAAGGCACAAGGAATCCATTTCTGAACTTATTATTTTGTTTCAAGGTCAATTTCAAGGCCAAAATCCAATATGGCTGCCGCTGGGATATAAGAATGCCCCCTCAGTTCAATTTAGCACTATATTCACATATAATACCAGGTTGTCTATGTTTTAATGTGTGAGGAATCAATTTCCAAAGTTGCCTATTTGTTTCCAGGTCATTTAAGGTCATTTCCAAGGTCAACATCCAATATGGCTGCCACCAGTTTACAAGACTATGTTATTCTCAGTTCCTGTTGGCAATATATCAATGTATAACACCAAATTATGTATGTTTTAACATATGGGGAATCCATTTCCATAGTCATTTTGCAGTTTCAAGGTCATTGAAGGTCATTTACAAGGTCAAAGTCAAATATGGTTGCCACTGGGATACAAAAATGCCACATTAGTTCCTTTTAGCACTATATTCACATATAATACCATTCTTTCTCTGGTTTAAGGTATGAGGAATCACTTTCCAAAGTTAGTGTTTTGTTTCCAGGTCATTCCAGGTCATTTTCAAGGTCAAAATCCAATATGGCTGCCACCGGTTTACAAGAATATGGTATTTCTCAGCTCCTGTTGGCATATTGGTTTTTGCACATACCGGCCACCAGGGGGCTACCTCAATTTGTATGCAGTGGTTTTTGGAAACCTTATACCTATACCACACCAAATTTTAAAAACTTGTCACCAATTGCTCAATTCTGGGAAATATTGGCAAGTTTCCTCCCAGCTATTACGTGTTTATCTATACTTGATTAAACTATGGTCATTCTGCATTTAAGGTTATGAAGGCAGGTGTTGTACAATCTTTTTTTTAAATATAACAAATACGTATTGTAGCTTTATTTTTACTGAATTCTTTCCATCCTCTCCTCAACGTTGATTTGAACAATACTTGTGTTACATTGTACTTTATTTCAACGATTTTTGTGATTTGATTTGATTGATGTGTTTCTATTGTGTATAGCCTAGACTAGGTCCAATAGGGCTGAGCTAACTATTTTATGATTAGATCTTATCATTATATTATGTAATATTACCTCACAGCGAGATTGCTAGGCCATATTACTCTTCAATATTATCTATAAAGAATATATAGTGTTGGCATTGTTATCATCCTAGAATATCATCCTTAGATATCTATTGGTATGGGTATCTATTACACTTAATCATTTTTGAATCTCCCTATATTAATAAGTTAGATAGTATCATTATTCTCAACTGGCTCACATTGTCTCATAATGTGTATGATACTATGGTTCTAGATGTTCCTGTATAAGGACATTCCTTAAATTCACTAAATAAAGGTCAATAAGGTAAAGAGGGCAGTAAGTAAGGTTTCTACATATCAAGAATATCAAGAGCCAAATGGAAGAATAAAAATAATCCCTGTGACATTAGAATTGTCTATTGATGAATACATTATGCTTGTTCTAAATTAACAGAGTTACCTTCCTTTGCCATACCACTACCCGGTCATTAATCACGCAAGTTATGTAGGCTGTAACTCTACTACAGCTTCAAGTAGAATAATGATATTTAGGAGCCATGTTAATCAGGATAGGAAATTTGAAAATGATTGAGACTTTAGCCATATTGATGACATCAGTGTAGGCTGTATATAATAAGTTGTTCCGATTCGTAAGGGACAGTAGACACAGCCATGAGACTTGAATTACCCGATCTGGCTAACACTGATATAATGGCAGGCTGTCTTACTTGCCTATCTACCATAGTAAGTTGTGACACAAATTGACCTTGCAAACTGAACACACTGATTCGATTATTAAAAGTGTCGCATATCAGCACTGACCCTTCATTAGGTTCAGTACATATTCCTTGTGGAGCATCCAACAGACCATCTCCGGACCCAGACCCGCCAACTATGTGTGATGCATTTGTGTGTATATTATAAAACATTACAAGGTCACCATCAAGACTAGCGAGCCAGTCACCTTGTGGAGTCAAGTAAGAATAGAGTAAGTATGCTTTAATATTGGAGATTTTAACCCGGTAGAGGAATTCTCTTGCTTTGTTGTATACTGACAGGTGCCTAGTAGTTTCAGGAGCAACTACAATGTGATCTCTATTGGTACTTATCACCCATGGCTCTGAAACTCCTTCTGGTTGCCAGGACTCACTACTACCAGGATTATTAAGGTGGTAAATATTGACTATCCCACTACCAGCATTTATTACATAAACAGTCCTATTGACAGTATCACAAGCGACACGACCAGCCACATATCCAGAGTCTATAATAGTATAGGTACAGACATTGTTGCCTATGGAATACTTCACTACCTTTTCATCATGAAACTGTACTGCTACCAAGGTGGCGTCATCCACCCAGCAGATGTCATATAATTCCCTGAATTTATATTCTCCAGCAGGCACCTGACACTGCATGATGAACTCAGCTGCAAGGTACAACATTTATATAGGTTCAGTATTATGGCGTATTATGGCGCATACATTAATAACGTTACATCACTCAAAAAAGTGCCCAGAATATTGCTATCCTAAACTTATATCTTTGTTTACAATTCTATACCTTATACCTTTACAATTTGGTACCAAGTATATTTTTCCCTAGAAATTGCTTCACGGTATTACACTTTCTACCATATGGATTAACTAAAGGCGATAAATAGCCTGAATGGGTTGACAACAAATAATGACCATTAGTTGCCATTTGTTGGGATAGCAGGGGCAGTTGTAGGCCTACAGACCAATCCTACTATTGTTGGACATCCACTTCCGGCTTTCTACTGTTTCATTTTGATTCAAAATAATGTGTTACTTGTTGTTAATGTACTTTGGGTGACAGTAACATCAATGCAAAATATGGGAAAATGAATTCCATAAACAAAAAAAAATTGACATTCTAGAATTGGATTTTTGTGGGAAAGTTAACATTATATCATTTTTCACCTGTTCATAGTTCATAAATGTTATCATACTCACCTCTGGTCGGGTGGGTTTGAGAAGCGGAGGTAATGACAGGGGTAGGGGTGGATGCTGTAAATAATGGGACATTTTTTTTCATGACCAGAAGGGTTACAAGTTAAATGGAATAGAGAATTATAGGAAACAATCAATATATTGGATCAGCCAATGAAGGTGTCCATGTTTAGCCTTCACATGTCTAAAATAGGAAACTGGACTGATTCCTTGTCCTCTTTGTATTAATGAGGACAACCAGGGAGGCTTGTACTTTCTGTAACCTACTTTCAGGTAGTGATACTGCCACACACTCCACGTTTATTTCCAATCCCAGGTACATGCATTCGGTGGAGGGGCAGCTAACATAAAACTATGATGCGGCTAAACACCTGTACCCCGCTTTGCCCCCTTGCGTAGTGAATCTTGGGAAATAAATCCACCCCCAATTCTTACCTTACGAACTTCCTAGGCTTAGCATTGTCTGACTTTCTTACTTTAGACCTCTTGTTACAAACCACAAAGCAACGTTGTTGTTGTTTGAAGCCACACAAAAATAGAGTGTTTCTCCCAGAACTCAATTATACATTTTTCGTGTGAAAACAACAACCAGATTCCACATGTTTAAAGTTTTTTTTTTATATTTCTGTTTACACTGTATTAATGTTCACAGTTGTGTTTTACGGACAGCCAATTATAGACCACAATGTCATTGTTCAATATATACATTTATATTTCCGCATGGAATGTCAAATGATTATTCACTTTTTGTATGTGAAATACTTCATAAGAATACTATACTCACTAATTGCCACATCACAATTCTGTCCAGTGAACCCAGCGATGCACCAGCAGTAGTAGCCAGGCTCAGAATTCCATCTGTTGCACGTCCCACCATTTTTGCATGGAGTAGCATCGCATTTGTTCTCACCTGATAGGAAAATAAACTCATAGCGACATAAACCAAATTTTAACATCAATTAGTAAACGCACCTCTAAATAATGTAGCACAGCTCTAATGAATAGGTATATATACTTCTAGTTGTATTTCTTTTATTTGTTGATTATATGATTATTGTAGAGAATCATCTTCGGTCATTGATAGAAGCGGTATTATTCCCCTACAACAGACGATTGTAAGTCAACAAAAGGGGCGGAAAACCTCCCACTATGCCGGAGAGTTCTCCCCTTTGTTAAAGCATTTGTGTAATGCCAATAAACATTTTCAAATCTAATCTAATCTAATATGTTAAATAATGATACAGCCAAGGAGAGTTGTAACAGAACCAGTAGGAGAGAGTGCAAGAACAGAAGTGCCCAAGAATGTTCTTTGTCTATAATATTACCATAAATCACTTGTGAACTCCATGTACTTGTACCATATCCCTATGTACTTAATGTTAAGAGTTACATGAACCAACTACATGTTAAAATGAAGAAAAACTAAATGATTAAAATATTATAACCCGTTGACTGTGCTCCAATAAAAGGTCTTTGTCAGGTAAAAGGAAAAATACCTTGTAATTGTTCAGAATTGTAGTTGAAATAGGCGATTTGGCGAGGATAATAACATGTTACATAATACTTATGTTTAGCTTATACTCACTGTCTAGCACATCACAACTCTCTCCAGTGAACCCAGCTCTACACCAGCAGTAGTAGCCAGGGTCATGCTCCCATGTGTTGCAGGTTCCCCCATTTTTACATGGCATAGCATCACATTTGCTTTCACCTGCCAAAAACAAAACAAAACTGCAATAGAACTTAGAAATTAGAACTTCCATTGAAGTGTGGTTCCTAAAATGTTTGATTCATATCTCAACAAAGCTGGAAGTAAAACTGGAGAAGTATGTTTAGTGTTACAGGCTTTATTCCGACCCCTTAGACCTTTCTGAAAGTTGAAGTCAAACCAACAACATTGCAGCCGCCACACTGAGTAGGCAATTATCATTATTGCTAATGAGGTTCATCAATACAAACTTGTTAGACATATTGGGGGTGGTGTATAGAAAAATTGTAGAATGTGACATTGTAACTTTCTTTACAACAAAAACGTTATGAGCCCTATGACCGATTCTCCGACATTTGTAATTTCGTGTGCGGCATCAGTGGTCATAGAGATCCAAAGCAGATGTCAGAGCTGCCTTGTCGCAAGATGCTCTAAATACTACAACTGCATTATGGGTAATCAAAGATTCTCCCTCTGGTGTTCGACAACAAAACTCTCTCAATCAAAGATGGCAGGCTGCAAAGACAGTATACTCTGGGACGTTTTGCAAATAATTAAGTTGATCCAATTCAGCATTAAGCTTTCACCAAGTGAAGTTAGGATACCAAATTCTTCTGCATGCGTTTTGTGTGCTGACAGTCCCAATAAAACCTACATAAAGACTATTTACTGCCGAGCTTTTCTCCGACATAGGTTCATTCCTGACTTTGATATCCGATTCTGTACCATATATCTGAGTGAAATTAACACCTGCCCAACACAAAACACTAAAGACAGGACGATGCAGGGAGTTGTACATATCGCTGTTCCTAGGCTTTTGATGTATTTCACAAGATTCAGATTTGATAGCGATCACCGTTTTTTAACCTTTCCTTTGACAGTCACTATAAGTGTAACTCATGTAAGGTGCAATAGCTATAGGGGCTCTTCAGGTTCTGGGAGAGAGTCGGGGGGAGAGTTAAAAAGAGAATCTTCGGAAATTTCAAAACCATAAATTTTATAAATACCACCAGCTGTGGTATTGTTGGAGTGGGAATTTATGTTATTCATAATTTGCCCACTGGGAGGAAGAAGGGGGATGATTGGTTATTAGGGGCCCATTCGTCGCAAAGTTGCTCTAAGTTACATAGTCCATTACAATGGCCCATTCGTCGCAAAGTTGCTCTAAGTTACATAGTCCATTACAATGGTCAGCTATCACTGGGTAGCGTGGCAGCACACGCAGAAGAGGGACTTAGCGATCTAAGTAACTTAAATGGCAAAGATGCCTGTGACCTTGGGTTCAGATGGCTTGGCCCACACATGATCTAGTCAGACATCAGAAAAGAGGAATATGGTTTCAGCAAGGCTTTATTCTTCAATAATGACAATAATAAGCAGTTATGAAAGTGCTAATTCATTGTGTATTTGGTGTTGCAAAATATGGAAATAATTGACCCGAAATTTCCATTAAATTGTCACTGTCCTTTCACCAAAAACTTTGGGAAAGGTATAATAATACAAAATTGACTTCTGGCATTGTAAGAAATGGGCTACGCATTTTCATCTGGTGCTGACGCACAGTTATGAACTTGCTATGTCCATGGGAGATACCAGCCTCTAACACAGCGTCAGTCAAATTTGTATATATTGTTGTCACCGTCTCGATCGTCAGAACTTTTATTAAACAACCCGAAAGACATGTTGAGTTACTTTTGTTTCTGGATTCGTCTGAACTCGTCCGCGCTCGTCTTGACCAAATAGTTCCTTATATTCGATGCAGAGTTAATAAATATGTGGGGGGAATAGGGACCTAACAGAGGCTTTAGCCTTCCTGGTGGGAATCGCACACACTCAGGGCTCTCTTTAATAGTTAATTATATGAGTTGGGTTGGGACGAGCAGAGTCGGTTGGCGTCTATCTCCGATGAAGCAGACTCAAAGTCACAAAGTACAGGTTTAGCGATCTTGCTGTATTTATTCTTCTGATGTTCAAAGGGGCTCTACCGCGTTCCCTGCCTGGGCACCAACTGCCCCTACCCTGTTTCCCACCCCTATTTATACTCCCTCCCCCCATAGACCCGTCCTCGCTCACAGTACGAGACCCTAGCGCCCGAGCGGTGGACGAACGTACCCAGTATACACCGTTCGTCCCCCTGCTCCCCGATCCCTCTACATCCATATATATATCTTACTGTGGTATCACAAATCACTTATATAATGCCTTCTTACCTGGAGTGGTGGGTTGATGTACTGGCCTGGAAGTGGCAGTTAGAGGCGGATGGGCTGACATGGGAGATGTAGTTGGTGGTGTGGGAGTTGTGGATGGTTGGGTCATGCTAGTGGATGTGCTCAGTTCCTCAGTCCCTCTAGTTGTCCCTGGAATAGAACACACAGAGTGAGTGCCAACTGATGAGATGTACATGGTGACGTAGGCACTATCCTTGGAATGGATAGTCACATTTCCAATCGTTATTCCCTAAAATCTGATGCTATTAATGTCCTAATTAATATATCAATAATTCTTCAATTAAAATCTCTGGAAAAACTACTTTATCCTTATTTATATATATATATATATAATAACTTTTATTCAGTATCAGCTTACATGTCATCACTATTACAATCACATACCGAATGGGAAAGAAAACTCTGCGGAGCAGATCTTCCGTAGTATCCGATAAATTATTTGTTATTTCAATTAGGTCTTTCCAAGCGATTTCCAAGTATGAGTGTTCTCTTTTAAAGCCTGTAGTCAAGCCAAGTGTCATATTATTTTCCCAATAAGGACTTTGCTCGTGTAGATACAGAGGCAAAGTATCAGATCGAAGTAGGTTACTTATAGTAACCCTTAATGTTCATCTGCTAGCTGATAGAATAATCAAATTCGGTAACAAATCATCATTTCATACATTTTCAATTTTCCCTCCCCTGTCAATATAAGTCGACCATTAAGTTTTTTACCATCATTTAGGCTGCGAAGATTTATATCTCTAGTATCCAAATGTTCTGGTTTTAGAGAGCGTCTAAAAGCTACCTCTAATAAATGACTATTCCTTCTAATTTGTAGGGAGGGCATTTGTACTAATTTATGTATGTCTTTTGTACCTGAGTATTTGGGCAATTTCAGAGCTATTTTGATGGCAGAATTCTGCAGTGACTGGATCCTGTCCAGGTAGTTTTGAGGGGCACTATGGTAAAGAATATCTCCGTAGTCTAAGATAGGTAATATCATAGTTTTATAAATTGTCATAAGTGTTTCGGAATCACAAATGCCATATAATTTTGACATTGCTTTGATTTTTGATCTAGCACTATTTATCTTCTTCCCCAGGAAAGTCTTAAAATCTAGTCTACTATCAATCTCCACCCCCAAGAATTTGTAAAATTCCACCTGTTCCAGATTTTCGGAGCCAATAACATATTCAGGCCACTTGCAATTTTTCTTAATATTAACAGTCATAGCTTTACATTTTTTTATGTTCAAAGAAATCTTGTTTTGTGCACACCATTCTACGACATTATTCAAATCTTCCTGAAGTTCAGGAGCATTTAGCACTGTCCTATCTCTATTACAATATAAGACGGTGTTGTCTGCAAAATGTTGCTATGTTTCACTACCTTATTTTATTGTAACACCCTACTACTTGTATGAATGTTTAAGAGTAAAATGGCGCCAACCGCTGCAGTCGCACACTGAGGTGGGAACAAGAACCACCGGCCAGCGATAGCATAGTGTATGGTTTATACTAAAAAAACCAGCGGATTATATGTGAATTCAACTTGTGCACAATTTAGGACTTACGATACAACTATCTCACAACTGGATTGCGAGACCATTGACATAACTATACGGACATATACCTAAATAGTGAACCACCTCTATCATCGCCCAATGGCGGATGATTCAGCAAGCCCAGGCACAACAAAGGGAGTACTAAGAGCCTTAGCTAGAATTCTACCCGATAAAAACCCAGTGAAAAACCCTAAAATAATCAAACCGCAAGAAAGGAAAAGCAATATCAATTCACATAATAAACTGAATTCAAAAATGGAAAGTGAAGGATCGAGCGTCGTTAGCAACGCACCCCCACCATCGGACACAGGATTAGAGACGCCGCAGTCCAATAGTCCATCGACTCAAGAGAGAAACGATCCCATTCAGGAAAAGGTTTCAAATCAGGCAAAGGACAAGAAAACCATGGCATCTCCCTCCAAAAATTCAATGGTAAGCCAAGAATCGCAGCCAATTCCAAAACCAAATTCAAGTAACACTGAACCAACTCTGACATTAGAATCAATAAAGACATACTTGAATGAAATAGTTGACGGATTAAAAACCCATAATGAAAGAACACTTTCGGCTCATACAACCTCGATTGAGGAAATGGTCACTGGTCTCAAATCGCATAATGAAACTATTCTTTCAACCCACACAGCCTCCATCGAAGCAAAAATAAATGAATCGATTGACCCAGTAGTAAAAATACTGGCAATTAACAAAACTTACCACAAGATACTTTATTACTCATATATAAGGTTATGGTATTGCCCCTGATTGACCAATCTGATATTTTTCATGATTCCCACACAACATCAGGGACCAACCGACTTCAAATAATTGAAAACAAAATACTCCGCAGAATCTATGGGCTTCCATCCAGAGCAAATGTTGATGAAATTCATGTTAACAAAAACCTGCTGACATTAAAACACAGAAGAAGGTTGCACGTTTTGCAGGTGGGCCATGGTCTGGCGAGCAATCCAAAATATATTGATATTAGACGATTAAACACCAGAAATTTTGCTGTAGGTAGGAAACCACTGAAACAAATCCTTCCCATAAATGAACAATTAAGAAAATCAATCCTCCACAGAATCCCATATACATGGCATTCGCTGCAGACCATGGCCCATGGGGTACCAGACAAGAAACTGTTTAAATCACTAGCGAAGAAAACTCTGATATGGTCAGACCAACACTTCATTGAATAGCATACTCATTGTCCATTTGACTTAATTAGGCACTAAGCCTTAAGACAAATTACGTTCAATTATACTGAGGTAAAATTCTATATAAGAGCTAATGCGCCTTTTCAAAAAACTTCAATAACAGTAAAATCCTATTTAATTGATTATAGCAGTGCGCTCCTTTCGTCTATGACGACTGGGGTATTGTGTGCTGTTTGAGAAAATGTAAAAAAAGAACAGGAAACGTGTGATCCTCCCTTTGCTGGAGTTATGCTTCCTGAAAGCGACAAGTCGAAAATAAATCTTAATCTTAATCTTAATGTTAAGGCAAGCATGCCTACGAAAATCACTACTTTGTGAGAGGGGTCTTGTCATTTATTTGAATAAAAACGTTTAAAAAAAATAAATTAAATCGTTGATATAAAGAATGAATAAAAGTGGGCCGAGAGAGGTTCCTTGTGGTACGCCACAAGTCACCTTTCTCTGGGACGAGAGGTGTCCATCAATGACAACTCTCTGGTACCTTCCTGTAAGGTAATTTTGAAACCATTTCCAAGTATCATTTTTTATACCATAGTCGTTTAATTTTGATAAGAGTAATTTGTGATTCACCGTGTCAAAGGCTTTTTTAAAGTCCAGAAACACCATATCAGTTTGATTTTTATTATTTATATTTTCATAAGTAAAAGGGAAAAGGTTATCAAAAGCGTCATTTATCGACTTCCCTGGTCTAAATCCATACTGTACATCCGTTAAAAATTTGTTAGACAACATATAATCAGATAATTGTTTCTGTATACAACTTTCCAACAATTTGGCCGGCAGTGTAATACAAGATATTGGCCTATAACTGCCAGCCGTCTGTTTACTTCCTTCCTTATATAGTGGTGTGACTATAGCACTTTTAAAATCCTTTGGTATAGTAGAGGTATGTATAGACAAATTAAAGAGATGCGCAAATTGTTGGCTAAATACCTTTATACAAGGTTTCAGAATTCTGTTAGGCATAAGTTTAAGACCAGAGGCCTTATAATTCCCTATTTTTCGCAAAGCTAGTTCCACTGATACGTGATTTATTTCTTTAAAAGTAAATTCATAAGTATTGTCCCTTGCCAAGGCTACTTTTCCACTACTGGTGCCCTTGTCATTAGTTTGTTTAATTTGGCTCGCTAAATCCTAATTTCTAAGGGCCTACACCATTAATTGCCGGCCAATTCTTGATTCGACTAGTTTGTTGTCTGAGACCACCGTAAGTAAGGGCCACCTGCGTGTCATCACCGCAATGGTGTATTGTTACCCTTACATTAAATAAACCTGTAGTGTCCGATAGGGCTTGAAACCCTCCCTATGTTGGGAGTTTAGACCCATCAACATTGCCATCAGGCATAATAGAAGTTTCAACAACAACAACAAGATACTAAAGCAGTGATAGGATGTGTAAGTGTAGTTGTAGTTGTAGTACCAAGTACGCACACAAAAATTGGTTTGAAGACCATTTAGAAAATAGAAAACGGGGAGTTGTGGCAAAGGTTTTATATCTGGGAAGGAAACCAACACTTTTGCGGTGCCACAGGGAACAACATTGGGACTTTCTAATTCATATGAACGGCATGGATAAGATCATTTGGAATTGCAAAATACAAATGTTCCCTGATGCACTGTAATATTTATATTTTTGTTAAGGACAGATGTGGGGAAAACAACCTCCAAGAAGACCTGACAGGCATAAATATTTGATTTAAACAGAATAAACTTTGAACGAAAAGGAAGTAAGAAAGATGACAATCACAACTTCTAGAAAAGAATACACAAAACCTCAAGGAAAAGACCAAATAAAACAAATCAAAAATCGAATGAACATTCATCCCAGACCAGGTAAACATGTATAAGCTCCTAAGGGACGGAATGTTAAGAGAGTAGTAGAAGATGATGAAGACGCTCCCTCCTCCTACTTATGGTTATACTCCGAGGGATTGACGATAACTCATTGATTAAGCATGTAAGAGTTACACTAAAGATAGCATAATTACTTTAAGGCCACTTAACCGACCCTAATTTAGTGGTAACCCATTATTTGCTATGTATTATTGTACTGTATTTTGAACCAATACCGTATGTATTCTATTAGCCCTGTTAAATGATAGAACTTCCGGTTGGAAGAGCTGCCAATGGCAGAGACATATTCCAAATATTCATTATGAAAAGTTTTCAATAACTATGATAAAAAACCATTGGGATCACTGTTAGACAGTTCTGTCTATGTATCAGTTTAGCTACTACAGATATTTGTCTCATGTGCAAAGCTCAAATAAAGCCTAAAATTGTATATGTCATACCTTTGCCTATGATGAAGAACATGGTTACAGGCCCTACTATTGCTGCAATGAGGAGCAGCAGCCCAAGCACAATGATGAGCCAGCCCCACCATGGGGGCAACTTGCACCTTGCCTCTCTTAGTTTGCTGTCAGGGTCTGTAACTTTGCTCCTCTTGTCCAGATGTTGATACGGATTAGGGAGTTCTGGGAGGGACCTTGGTCTGTCAGGAATATGCTCATACTGATGAGAGTGCTGAGCTCCAACTTCAACGACTGACTCTCCAAACTCAGAATATGCCGTGTTATGGTAGACTTGAGACATGTTCAAATATATCGCCTGTTAAAATATAAATGAATGCAGTGCTATGTTTTTTATGCATTTGGTATAGGTTTTGTTGTTAGCCATGCAACGCTGATTTACATTTTGTTATTGTTCCTACTGTAGGATCTACTATTAATTATCTCAGCGAATGTTTATAAAATAACAACACTTGAAACAACACAGATCTATGAGTCCTTGCTAGCTTTGCTTGTTTATTAATGTCACCCGGACGTTAAGCATCTAAACGACCCTTGTACCACAGGAGGAGGTAGGGAGAAATGGCATCCAGGCCGGCTGGTCAGGACCAGAGAATTGGCTGGCTTGACCAGAGAGCCGGTCAGCTGGTCTAGCGGTGCCAGGCCAGAGCAGAGCAAACCGCTCTGTCTCGACACCACCACAAACAGCACCACATTACTACACAAACATCCATAGTAAACGGACGAAATACAGTTCATGCAGTAGCCGAGGCCAATAGTCAATGGTAAAATAGATTCAAACCATGTCTGTCCAAATATCGGTGTTGATTACCAGAATTTCAGTATATAGGGATCCCTCAATTGTTTTTCATTTTAAACCCTTTTTATCGGGCCCAAATGCCTGAATTCTAAGAAAAGATAAAAATGTAAGTACTACTTCTTCAATGAGTGGATTCACCCTAAGACTTTGGATATAAACAGCAATTATGCTTCTGTATGAGTACATGTATACCGTCTTCAATAATCTCCACTTCGGTTCTACTCCCCTTAACAATGTTTTGTAGAAGGCCAACCAACAACAGGAGTTTCAAATATCACTTCTTTTTATAGCTTCACTTCTTCTGTGTGTGTGTGCATCTACCATAAATCAACCAGTACAACTGACTGGAAGTTGATTAATAAGGCTGAATATTATCTCCTACATTCATCTAAATACAGATGGAACGCTTACAGTAAAATGTTATTTATGATATGAGATATACCCATGTATGGAAATTAATTGGATAACCTGTCTTGTTGCAACGATTATTTGGTTCAAAAGTAAATAAATTGAGTTAGCCTGGTTCTTAAGTTAAAGTGTTTAAGTTGAGTTTAGTGGGTGAAATATAACAACTAAATGTGAAAAGATCACTTGCCTCCCATCAACGGGACTCCTTTATGAAATGCATGAATATCAATATCAATTAGATAGCCTGTTGTGTTGCAACAATGTTCAGGTTTAACAGAAGTAAAATGGGTTAGCTTGGTTCTTACCTTAGGGTATAGATGATGTTGGAGAGGGGCCAATACTTCTCTCATTGAACGCAGTTTCCTTGTCTGATGTCTTTCGATGTGGGAGAGGAAATAATAGAAGATGCGCAGTAGATCTTAGGATCCATGGGTCATTGCTTCTGACATCATGGTAGTGTGATCCATGGACTTTACATACAAAACATAAAGTCCTCCATGCCCCAGTAACTCTTACTCTTCTTACTCTCTTAAAGGGACCAACATCAGGCCTGCTATTACATTTTACTGCAGTTAAAGGGTGAACTTGCCAGAAAATGTAAAATTCATGTTCAAATATCCTCTCCAATAACCCAAATTTAAAGGAAAAGTAAAGTCCACTACATATATTGGTTGGTAGTACTGGAGCAGGTAAAAAATCGATTTTCTAAAGGTTAAACACATTTTAGACCAAACAGCTTGGATCTAACATGGTGATTCTTTATTTGAATTGCGTCATTTTGTATGCTATTAACTGGTAGCGCCACCTAGTCACTTAGAGCAGGCAAACATAGTTTGACGTTCCTCTTGAACAGTGAGGCGCGCACACCAGAGTATAAATAAGCTCATTATCACTTTCACACTTACGTGGAATGCTTTCTTTGTAGTGGTTCTGTGTGCTGCATGGAGGCACTGAGAATAAAAGAGAAACAAGATGGGGTATCCTCTTTGTATTACATCATTTGTATAGTATTTGCTGGTGGAATATTTCAGCCAAGCTACCCTGGGCAGTACTGGTCCAAGGTGGCCTAGTACTTGTATTGCATTCTTATATTTGTACTTGTTAGCATTTTATAAAGAACAGCGAGCCACATATTGATGGCAATGTACACAACAATACAGGTTAAACTATATACTCCTAAACATTGTATTCATTACTGTTATCCTCTTAAGGGTGGTCTCTACTTGCTGCGGTAAGCTCTGCAGTAAACCTTGCAATGGTTGTGCTGGTTCTGTAGGTGGAGAGGAATACTGAGGTCATGCCTTCATGGTTCACTGGCCATGTAGGCAGGACCTCACCAATTCTCACCATCACAGCACCATCACAAGGTTTACCACAGAGCTTACTGCAGAGCTCACCATAGTCAGTGGAGACCACCCTTTATACTCTTTGGATAATTCTGTGAGCTAGAGTATATCCAGTGCTATCCACATGTCCACTTTCTAGCTTTGTCCCCCTGCTGTGCGTGGACGGATGCCTCTAACCACAACCTCCTCCTGCCCTCCTCCTCCTGGTGAGGCTTGCAACTCAAGGGAGGGGTACTCGGGTGAGGGTAGGAGCAAGGGTGCGAGGGGTGGATTGGGTTACACCACAGGGACACATATGCACGAAGAGGTCATTCCCACTAACCTGGGGGGATGCCACCCAAATATTCTAATATTTTTCGATTTCTAAAAAGGGGTATATGAGAGAACACTACTATGGACACACTAGATAAATCCAGGGTTCCTTCAAACTGTTGCATTTTATGCAACAAATAGAAGCCCTACTTCTGCTTCTGTATAAACATACCTCACCCCTAGTTATAGAGACTGGACAATCCCCCTTAAACCACACTTGCCCGCTCGCTCCATGTGCGGCCGGGATGCGAGGTGACTCAAGAAAACTAAGGTCCAGTCAACCTCTCTTCAAACTCATCTAATGATCTAGTCCAGTCCCTGAAGGTAAAAAATAGGTCCTACCCGGAAAAAAATGGTATAGAAACGCTTTTGATGTCAAAAGAAGCGGAATTTCGAGGGGAATAACGTATATAAAATCCGCAAAAATCTGCTTTGGGGATTTTTTTTAATACCCGTTTAAATGGTTAAAAATAATTCTTTTAGTATTTGACATTTTTCAAAATACCTACCCTGAAAAAAATGAGAAAAACATGTATATGATGTCAAATGAAGCAAATTTGTGAGTAGAAAAAGATATCCAATATTCACAACAATCTGTTGTGCTTTTTATGTGCAATAAAACAATTTTTTAATATTCTTTTATAATTTTTTTTTCGGCACACAACTCTCAGAAATTGCCAGACAAATTGACTATTTTACTGAAAGTTAGGGGACAAACAAATTTTCTTAGTGACAAACGACATTTGCTATTTCTTGGTAGTGACAAGGGATATTATAGAGGCCTTTCATCAGGGTCCCTTTATTTCTTTTATTTTATTTACTTATTTTAATTATGATTGTTGTGAACGGAAAGAGAAAATTCTATCCCCTGATTATATGATATAGGCCTATACATACTTGGACCCACTGTAATTGGGTTATTTGTTGGCAGACACTATATATCATTACCCTCTGCCCACAAGTTATATTTGACAAAAATTCCTGAGATTGATTTTTGTTTGAATATTGTAATGGATGAAATGATTGTATCTGATCATATTCGAGAGATTGATGTATAAAAAAACTGTGGTTTTGAATGGATAAATGGTACAGTGTGGTGTCTGGGGTTTAGTCATGCTGACTGGCCTTGGTACTCATTCTCTACAACTCCTTCCCTATATAGGCACCAGGTGTAGTGACTGTATATTCCACTGGGGTTTCCAGGACAGTGCTGTATATATAGACCGCAAGAGGTCACTCTTATGCACTGCAGTCTTGTATGTGTGATTACTACTGTATTGTCTTATGTGATATGTACCCTGTATTCTCTGTATAACATGTATATTGTGATGTGACACCCTATGTGTGGTGTATGTGTTTTATACACTAGTCCCTGTGAGGCTAGTTAGGACAGGTTCAGTTTGCAGTACTGACCTCCTGAGGTGTTGGAATGTTGATGCTTGTTGGAATAAAGATGGAAAGCTGGCAAGGACCAAGAACCTGAGTTAGTGATATGTTCGTTAGTTAGTGCGGTACTAATTAGCAGGAACCACAATTCACTACTAAGTGTCATTATTGCTATAAATACGATCACCTTCAATAGCAGACACTACAATTTGGTGCCGTGACCAGTTGGTACTTGTTGGTTGGCTGGAGAAAAGTACTACTAAGTGTAATGCTTCTAGTAAGGAAGGAGAGGCAACTTTGCTGCTTGTCCTCTGTCCCTAAGCATGAAGTGAGTGGAAAGCCTATTGCTGTCAATAGGTGGCTCCTAGTAGTGTGGAAGTTCAGAGTCAAGTTGGCTGGTTGTCTTTCACCTCAGAAAGACCAGAATTGTGCCCGAATAAAGCAGATGCATTGATCACTGATTTGTTTCATTGATTCATGGAAGTGGTATTGGGCATAGATTTGCCAGGAAAGCAGTTGGAAGGTATCTCTTTGCTAGGGTTGGCAGGCCGAGAACCCCACCAAGAGTGATCCGAATTCTCAGTATTTTGCAGGCTGGGAAAAAGGACTCACTCAGGTGAAGGTATTTACTCGGAGCATATAAACCTAGTAGGAGGTAGATCGGTATAAATTGCTTTCTCCTGGTATTTCGGCTCAAACTATGTTCCTGCTCATGACAGGTGTAATCCTAGGAAAATGATGTTGTTGATTATATGCTAGATTATACTAAGAATGAATGAAGTTCCTCCTTTTTTAAAAAATAAAAAAAATAAAAAAAGGGGAATGAGTGGAGCTGAAGTTGACAGAAATTCTGGTGTGCATTCCGGATGCATTCCCGGCGGCATTCCCGGCGGCATTCCGGGCGGCATTCCGGCCCGAGATTCGGCAGCATTCCGGATGCATTCCGGCGGCATTCCGGCCCGAAATTCGGCGGCATTCCGGATGCATACCGGGCGGCATTCCGGCCCGAAATTCGGTGGAATTCCGGATGCATTCCGGCGGCATTCCGGGTGGCATTCCGGCCCGAAATTCGGCAGCATTCCGGATGCATTCCGGCGGCATTCCGGGCGGCATTCCGGGCGGCATTCCGGCCCGAGATTCGGCGGCATTCCGGATGCATTCCGGCTGGCATTCCAGTGGCATTCTGACACAGATGCCAGTGGGAGTTCCAGCTATATGTTGATGGTAATTCAGCTTTGATCTAGCTGTGAATCTGGTTGGTTTCCTGCTGGTTGGTGGCAGTAAATGGCCCTGTGGTGTTTCCCATGCATGAGTAGGAAGGAATGGTTGGAATGGGAATTTGCCGAATGCCCGGAATGGACCGAATGGGCCGGATGAACTGAATGAAGTAATTGCAGATACAGAATTGCTGGAGCTATTGTCACCCGCTTCATTTGTAGGAATGGTACATGGCTCAACTCCACTATTGTGGCTGTGGCTGGTGTGAGGGATGAGCCGAGGATGCCAGTAGAAGTTGTGGCAGCTATTGAAGTAGGGAGCAGCAATAGCCTGTCTAATGATGATGTGCTGGTGGGATTCTTTGCGTTGGAAACCAAGTCGGAAACTGCTGCAAAAAGCAGGTTGACAGAAAAGTCGGAGCCATGGCCCTCTGTGCGCACAGACGGGTATATGGTGTCCGAATGCGAACAGCCGGCTCTGCAAGTGGTTTGACGATATGGTGGCTCAGCCGGCAGGGAATGTTGCTAGTAAATCACGAAACCCTGTCTGCCCCTCAGGAAAATAAGAGAGGGGAGCAGGGGGTTATACACATGCCGCATTATGCATTATTTTGAAGAAAGCGTTGACTGGAATTTGAATCAGAATGCCCTCTCATGTGCTAGGGGACGCCCATGGTTTTAGCAATGAGTGGATAAGGGGCATAGTTCTGGAAGGAATGTCGGATAAGCTATCATGCTTTGTGGCAGTGTGCACCGTGGTGTACCAAAGCATGCTTGCTTGCCGGGGCAGATTTTGGCGAGCAAGGCAAGTAAGGATATGGCCTGTGATCTTCGAGGTTTTCTTATAAGTTTGGTAGCCCCTGTTGTAATTGCAGACCGAATATATGCGGATGTGACTTTTGTCAATGTCACTGGCCAATTGTTGGAGTATTGTGGCTCTCATTGACTGGTTGTGCTGAGATGTCAGTAAAACATTGCCTGATACCATGCCGGGTAACATGTTAAGCTGGCACAGTGCTTGACGTGGTCACACATGGTTGTGTACATATGGCTCCGGGATTAGGTGGAGCTTGGTATGCTCTCACCTATGTGATTGAAGGTGGTATGTGGAGAAGCTGGTATACTTTGCATGGATTTTTGTCCTAATGCACAGGTGTTACTCAGATTGGTCCGGTGAATTCACCCTTGAGGCAGGTGAGCATTATGTCGGAATTTGCAAAGTGGATCCCTTAATTGCAATGGATATGAAGTTATCTTTCTAGATGCTTTCGCCAGTGTAGTTGTGTGGATTTAGACCGACCGGTGAAGATGTATTCTTTGAATCGGATAAATCTGAGTTAGGATGTTGTGTAGTTGGCAGTCGTAGTTGCTGGCGACTAGGATGTTGCCTCTGCACACTCCTACCGGATCTTCATAATCAGCCGGGCTTTAGCCAGGTTGAGTATGGCTGGTTGAACGTGGAAGCTAGGACCGGAGGTACCGTTGCCTCCGCAATAGTTTCCCATTGGAAATGATAGTATTGGATTCTGATCGCAGTTCAGTGACCAGATGAAGTATGTTGGGGGAATATCGGAAGTGATTCCGGTTCCCTGTGGAAACCCCAGGACTGAAGAATATCGTTAAGCATGTGGTTGACATGGGGGATTCTGCGCCGATTAAGTGCCCCTACCAAAAATGAAGATGCCAAAGTGCGGATCCATAATATGCTCATCGAGGGATTCATTGAACCCAGCAATGGACCTTGGGGAGCGGGAATTGTTGGTTGGTAAGAAAGATGGTACTAACCATTTTTTGTGCGGATTACCTGCCATTGAATCTGGTGACCAAAAAGGATTCGTTCCCGCTACCTAGAATTGCTGAGTGGTCTAGTGATCTGTATTGAATTTAAGTGTGAAGGTGATCTTGAATACCATGCCTCTGGCACGGAAAAAGGCATCAGCCGGGGTGTGATGTTCCTTTTTTGGTGATCAGATGTGTGCAATGATCAACCTATGAGCTCCAAATGTCTGATAGTATTCTCAGGTGGAATGGAAATTTACTTAAGCTGGTTGTTGATGGCTCTGGTTGCCCGGTCTAGTCTATTGTCTGGTCCTGACACCCATAAGCTGAATCCGGCCAGCAAAATAGTTCATGATGTAAAGAAAAGAGGCAGGCCACCACGAGTTCCTGTGCCCGCTGAAGCTGAGTCACCAGCCGGGGCGGCCAGAGAGCCGGAAGGGAGAGCCGCCGGTGTATGCATCTGAGGAGAACAAAGTCGTTGGGGTGTACAATAGTGTTGCTGGTATGCCCATAGCAGGGCCAGGGAGCCCGGATCCTATGTTGATGTATGTTCATTTGTCTGGGAGGCCCCGCCAAAATGTAAAACCTCCGGACAGGTATGGCTATGGGGATAATGGTAGATATGGTGCAGGTAAACAAAAAATGACACAACGAGAAGTATTGTTGCTAAAAGTGGCCTAGGCATGGAGCCATGGTGGAAGGCTAGGTTACATTGGTATTCTTAGAAGCCCTATATTGGTTAACTTTGTTAATTTTACTCTGGAAGTGAACTAGCTGGCCAGTTGGTCTCCTCGGGCTGCCAGACCTATTGGGAAATGAAGTAGGGAGAACCAGTTTTGAATGGTTTCCTTCCAGGGTATTATTTGCATGGTTGTATGAAGTGAATATGTTCTGCTCGGGGACATAAGGCGTTGGTAAATAGGTGGCAATGTCTCTTGCTAAAGTGGACTCTTGCATGTCAAATGTGTTGCTATTGTATATGTGTTGCTATTGTAAATGTCATGCAGGAATTGAGATCACTTATGTTTTTCAGCAAGATGTTTTTCAGCCCCTGAATGGTGTGGAGAAAATTGGCTCTCTATGTGGAGCAAGATGCGGTAATAAGAAGGTGAGAGAAGTAAGCCGGGTATCCGGACGGCGGCGTGGGAGCGCTAGTATCCCAGCGGCTAGCTACGCCGGTTGACAGCCCGGACAGATGCAGCCTTGGTCCTTGTTCCTGCACCCCTATATATATGATGGTGGATGTTTTATCTCTTCTTGAACTGTAATGGGACAGTATACTTCTTCAGTACTTCAATATCATGGATACTTCTAGTTTCATGGATTCTTCAATAGACAGTGTGCTACTACAACTTCATTGCATATCAACTGGATGTTGCTGGACTTTGTATGACTTAATTTACACGGACTGGTGCGCATACTTTCTTTGTGCTTTGTTACAAAAAGTCTTTATTAAGGCTACATCAAGCAAACTCATCAAACACGTATGTTGTATGTTTTCACCATATATTATCACCTTTGATTATTTTGAGAAATTTTTCTCAACCGTGTATTATGTATGTGCATTGTATGATTATGTCAATGTTTTTATATACATTTTTCCAGCATGGATTCCTGTTTGTACTGTCTATTTTTACTGTCTACTTTACTGCCATACTACTGTTCAACCTTATTGTTATGTCACTTTGTGCATTGTGCGGTTGTTCTCTCCTTTAAAAATGAGGGAGGGGAGTATTGTGGTGTCTGGGGTTTAGTCATGCTGACTGGCCTTGGTACTCATTCTCTACAACTCCTTCCCTATATAGGCACCAGGTGTAGTGACTGTATATTCCACTGGGGTTTCCAGGACAGTGCTGTATATATAGACCGCAAGAGGTCACTCTTATGCACTGCAGTCTTGTATGTGTGATTACTACTGTATTGTCTTATGTGATATGTACCCTGTATTCTCTGTATAACATGTATATTGTGATGTGACACCCTATGTGTGGTGTATGTGTTTTATACACTAGTCCCTGTGAGGCTAGTTAGGACAGGTTCAGTTTGCAGTACTGACCTCCTGAGGTGTTGGAATGTTGATGCTTGTTGGAATAAAGATGGAAAGCTGGCAAGGACCAAGAACCTGAGTTAGTGATATGTTCGTTAGTTAGTGCGGTACTAATTAGCAGGAACCACAATTCACTACTAAGTGTCATTATTGCTATAAATACGATCACCTTCAGTAGCAGACACTACAACAGCTCTGAAACAATTCCTACAGCTTCTGTCTACTCATATCGCAAGATTATTAAGGAAATGTATAAATTCTGGTTCAATGCCCTTAGAATGGAAAAATTATACAATCAAACCCATTCCAAAGGATGGTGATCTAAGATATTTGTCATGGCAGACATTATATAACACCCGTTATGGCTAACTTTGATGCAGCCTACTAAATGTTGATAAAAAGAATCCATACTTGTTCACTTCACTTGTCTATACAAAGACATACTTAAAGCTTCGAAATATTCAAACAGGCATAAAAATCGTTTCCCACAGCGGATTACTGTGGATTTTGGATATATTATTCTACTCAGACCTGCGCTTCATTTGACACCAGAACTGTCTTCATCGCATTTTTTGGGGGGTTGGTGTGCCCCTAACATCGCTTAAAAACTAAAAAAAAACATTCAAATGGACATACAAAATTTTCCCCAAAGCGGATTTTTGCTGATTTAGGGTATGTCATTATACTCGAAGTTCCGCTTCTTTTGACACCAAAAGTGTTTCTATACCATATTTTTACGGGTCAAAACCTTCAGGGACTGGACTATAAATGCTGTATTAAGTCATTTGAATAGCCTTTATTTCATGGCCCCCGGAAATCTTTTAAAAACTAGGAGTGAAATGGTGCATTCTAAGGTCATTTTCACATCATATTTGATAAATCTGAAAGAATATAGGCCTCCCGATTCATAATTTGGAAAGAATTTTTTCTTTTCAAAATAAAGCTAGGGTATTTGTGGTGCAAAAGACACACAAACACTAACTATAAAATAGGATATACTTTTTAATTGCAATAGGCAGTTAAATGTGTTTAGGTATAATGTTACCATTGGAATTCTACATTTGTGAAGAAAATCGTCGTCTGCGTCTATGCACCACTTTCGTCTTCGTCTGAGCGCAGTGGTAGTGGTAGTGGCAGTGGTGCTGGTGCTGGTCATGCTATGTCACGGTTCGTTGGCCAGCTGAGTGGGAGCTTAGTGTTAGTGGTGGCAGTGGTGACAGTGGGTGTATGTACTAATGTAGGTATGAATGTATATGTACAAAATGTACATGCAAACATAGTTACACCTTACAACTACAATCTGAGCAGCTATTATTATTGTGGTGACCTAGTATGTAGTATGGTTACAATCATTTAAACATGAAAAGTTTACATCTGTTTTAACAAATGTATAATTTGAATATTTTTTTTTCTAAATATATGCTGTTTTAAGGTATTCTGGTGGGGTTTACTTGGTGTCATTGGGAGAATTCCTTAACATTCACATGCTTACTTGAAATTTAGAATGGTTCTTCTATGTATGTATGTATGTATGTATGTATGTATGTATGTGTACATGTATGTGTACATGTACTTATGTGTACATGTACTTATTTATGTATAAATGTAGCCCATTGCAATTATATATGACGTTAGTCATAGCCGTGCATCTTGTTTAAAATATCAATCAAGTCCAATGCATTTAATAAGTTCATGTGTTAAAATGTCATGTCCATCATGGATTTGAGATCCAAGCGTTGCCTTTAGAAAATACCAATTTCAAATTATTCTAGCTTTATACATTTCATAGAAAAGATGTTGTGTTGGGGAACTGCTAACCGTTGGGAACGTTTCGGGTTGCTATTGCTCTATAATTAATAATTATTTGATGTGTCAAAAGGAAAGAAGTCTAAAGTCGCAACAAAGAATTTTTTTCAAATGTAGTTTCCCACATAAACTTATAATAGGGATGTTCCCATATTCTGTGTGTTTAGCACTTTAAATCACATATTTGGCCTGTCCCGAAGATCTTGATTTTAGAAATGTATAAACCTTTTCTGGTATAATACCATAATTGGTATTGTTCTAATTGATTGAGAGTATCTACACCTTTACAATAAATACATAGTGTTTCCAGAACCACATTCTAACACTATTATTCAAAACACTAGTGCTGACTTCATAACCCATTCAAAGGGAGCCTCACTGGCCAGTTCTGGAGGCCGAGCGCCGGGGCCGCGAGGCGCGACCAAGATTAATTGGATGCAGCTGCTACCTAAGTTTCAGGGAGTAGAATCTTCCTTCTGGACCATAGTGTATCATTACTCTGATCGTGGGCTGCATGGCTGGCCAGTCAGCACAAGATCCTTGGTATGGTTAGGATTGTGTGGATTTTCAGACAAATATTTAGATTCAATCCTCACTTTGAATACATATAACCAATATTTTAACAAATACACGCACAAATGTGGCGTGCAATGATTGTAGAAAAACAAACCTGCTTAAACAATTTGAATGCGTTTACCATAATAATGGCACTGGTTCATGAAACCACATTGATTCTAGTAATGGACGCATTAGAAATAAAATATGACGCATTAGAAATAAAATATTAAAAAAACAAAATTTTGAAGGAAACTATTGGAACTCACTGATGATCTCAATGAGTTGAATAGTACTAAGACACGTATAGAAATTAGTCAATGCTATCATACAGATTCTATAAAACAAGAAATTTTGGCTGTGACCAAGGAAACAACAGTTTCCCCCAAATCCCCTTAACAGATAATGACCCCTCCCCTCCCGCAATCGATCCAATGATTCCTTGAAGTGACGACACTCTCTTTCCCCGAATTAGCGCGGGAAATGCGTTGTCAAGGACTCAAAAGTACAATGTGTGTTACTAATGCTGTATAAATTAGAAGTCTTTATGACGTACTTCATTGTGTTGTGGCCGGCATCAGAGAAAAAGACTTAGTAGACGTTTTCGCCAACAAAACAAAGTTTGTATTGGTCTCTCACGTCATCAATCAAACTAATACATAAGTATGATTCATATCAAATGCAAGCTTAGACATTTCTCTTTCCGATGGTATATAGTGCATGATTAGACAACCCAGTTTTGCACAACGATCTGATCTTTGTCAGTGGAATCCCATAATCCTGGGCCTACTTGTCAAGCAGGCCAAAAATTATTGTTTCATGGTAACAGTGCAGATTCCCTCATATCTTCTCATATCTATCTAAAATTGAATGTAATGGGGTAGAAAAGCATGCTCTTTCTGAATTTAAACATCTTGCCAATGTATTTCGAGTAGAAATAGCCTTTTCTATCATTTTGCATGAGCATGAAAATACTGCGATGTGTACATGAATGTGTCTTCAGGTGGCAATAGACAGAATTGTGTTTGTGTTGTGTTCTATTTATGGACACGACGCCGATGTTGCTACAGCAGGCAACAAATTGGAACCTATATAAGGTTTTGCCAGTACAAGCACCTTTGGCCCTCATACCGCCTTTGGCAGGGGAAACTTTGTATAAAAATCAACATACTACGGAATCTAGCACAACTTTTACTTTGTTCTCTTTAGACTCTAGATAGACTATAGATACATCTAAAAACAAAAAGTTAATCTGTTTGTAGTTATTAAATCATGGTTTATCAGCTAAAAACCGTGGCAAGATCTATATGTGCTTTTGCTAAGCTAAGCCTTTGTCAGGGGAATGTGGAAAATTGGAATAATACTATCACAATAAGTACACTGTAAAATGTGTAACGATGTTTAAAACAATCTTGTTGCCTATAGTATACAGTTGGGGGTGGGGACCAACGAAAACAAGTTATGTAATATGGGGAAGATTGATGCATCTATAGTTTTAAGACTCAGATATAATTACTTTTAAGTGTATTAAAGAAATAATTTCCGTGTTTTTTCTGATCAAGGGTTTTATAGCCTGAGGGAAGTTAGAGGGTGAGTCCTTACCTGAGATGATATAATTGTTGTGGTACAGATTGGTCTGATTCTGGCTGGCAGTGTTTACCTGTGTGTTAGTGGTGGACATGATAAAGGAAAGGACTCTAATGGAAACTGTAAATTGAAGTTATCATTCATGGTTGGCTGGCTCTGACATTATGGTGGGGTCATCCTACGACCTAATATACAGTCCTCTGTGCCCCACATTACTGCCTGTTTATTCTCTTAAAGGGACCAGTGTGAGGGCTGATATTAGATTGCATTGTAAATCAGCTTAAACTTATGTTAATATTTGTAGTTTTATGAGCATAAATAGGCTTTATTTCAGAAGAAGTTGTGGATAGGATCTTATACAGTGTATATTATGTTTAAGCCAATGATACTAGGACACATGAAAAGTGGTTGACTTGTAGAGCGTATCTAAAGATGAGTAATTTAACATGGGTACCACTCTGATTTATAAATGTCATCATTATCCTTTCAATAGCTGTACATCTCTCCCCTGGTGTTGCAACATTTAAAGAAACAAGTCCAGTTTGTGTCAACTCTGTTCTTTTATTTAACAGAAGGTTGATATGGTTGATCTATGAATACAAAAGTGGTGTCTCTATTTCTTAACATGGAAGATATGAATGAAATAATAAAAGAAGTAATATCTGAATAATAACCCCACCTACCCACTTCATAGACATTTAAATTTGCATAATCAAGTGAGCATAATGCTCTATAATTGCATATGTGTGTACATACTGTGCAAAATCATTATTTTGTTAGTTGCTGTTATCTCATACCAGAATAAAAATGAATAATGAAAAAACAAATTGGGATGGCAACAGCAAAGGTATAACCCAACAGCATTTCCCGCTTCAACCTGTTTGGAACGTATCATAAAACAACAACAACCAAGCACCCTGGGTACAAAAAGAAGGATCGTGGAAATAGACCCACAACCAAATCAAACAAATAACGGCCACTCTTCAAACAAACTACCACTCAAAACTGGAGTCCCCCAAGGTTCCATCCTTGGACCGTTGCTATTCCTCATCTATAAAAATGATCTCCCTGCAAATCTACCCCAAGTCAAAACACAGTAACATGCAGATGACACCGTCATCTACATCTCTGACATATCCCACACTGCCAATGTACCCACAATACAAATGGCACTTAACACATTGGAAAACTGGTGCAACACCAACAAACTCACAATAAACACCAAAAAAAACAAAGTCATAGCAAAGTCATAACACAATCAACAAACAACATACTCTTCATGCTGGCATGTATCAGACACATGCTGACCAAACAATCAGCACTAAAAATCTACAAAGCAATGATACTCCCTCTTCTTGACTATAACTTATCCATATACAGTTTCACAACACAAGCTAACAGAAACAAACTTGAATGCATCCAAGCAAGGGCTGCTAGAATAATTACACTCACCCATAAATACAAATCTGTATCTGGCATACTACCATCCCTAGGGCTGGATCCACTGGGACGGAGAAGGGCAAGACACCTGTTGGGCCTTATGTACAGGAGATCCAGGGAGACACCCTCAAGCAACCCCACACACAGAAGAAACACACGCTCACAACATAAACTAAACCTCCCACTACCCTTGCAAAAAACTGAATCATTCAAAAATGAGTAGTGCCAACATCACTATGGACTCACTAGCCTCAAACAACTCAGGAAAAGGAAAGAAGAATGAAGACGACAAAAAGACCAAGATATTGAACATGAAGACTCTCTCGGAGGACCTAACAGTCTGTGACTCAGATGATTTATTATCCTAAATGTAATCGACCAATGAAAAGCCTGTATAAAAAGTATTGACATGGTAACCTAGCAATGCATGTTACACAATTTTATGTACCCCAAGTATTTTTCATCTGTAACCATTCCCATTCCCAAAATGTAGGAATCACACAACAACTACACAAATTTTGAGTAAAACTCGAAGATCATGAAACTGCTTGGAAATAGTTTTGGTGTTAATTAGTCACATGTCTATAATATATGTCAGAAATATTATTTCTGGGGTCTTGTGCCAAAGGATGGCCTGCCTGCATCAGATACAGCCTTCCATGATAGGTCGGGGGAGGAGCCTTTTGTCAATATGTAGGTTTTTAACACTCTCTCTAGGTTGTATTTCATGGATAATTATAGGTTTGATTCATATATATATAAAGATTTGTATTAATGAGCATTTATCAATGAATCAAATAATAGTACATAGATTCATTTATTAATACCTTGATTTATTTGTAAATGAATACATCATTATTGTCTAAATAGAGGATTACAAGTTACAATATAATTATAGAGTCATTAAAAAGGCAGTTGTAAGTTTGACCTGATGCCTGCTTTTTACACAGGTTAAACATGAAGAACATTAGAATTGATTTTGACATGAAGCAATATAATGTATTGAAAGGCGAAATGTACACCTTGTTATATTTATATTAACTCAAGCTGTATATAAGTAGCTCAGGAGGAACATCTGTACTGACAGCCATAATGGTGGAGTCTCCTGGCCTGTCAACCACTGATATACCAAAAGGGTATCTCGCCTGTTTGCCTACCAGAGTGAGCTCTGCTACAAACTGTCCCTGGAGACTCCACACACTGATCCTGTCCCCACCATAGTCACAAATCAGCAGTGACCCATCATTAGGGCCACTGCTCACTCCATTTGGGTAGCTAAGCTCTCCAGCTGCCACCGACTGTCCTTCCACTCTAAGAGAAATGTTACTATGTGTGTTGTATATAAACACATAATGTCTGTAGTTAAAGGTGGCCCACATACTGGCCAGCCATACACCGTCAGCAGTAAGGTAAGTGTATGACACATCAACCCCAGTATTAGAGACTTGTATTTGGTGGAGAAAGTCCCTCTTGTGGCTATACACTGACACATGTGTTAATACATCCTCACCTACAACTATGTTTCTGCCATTCACACTTATATGCCATGGCTTCCCCACACCCTGTGGGTACCATGGCACACCATCACCAGCATTAGTGAGATTGTATATCATCACTCTCTCATTAGTCCAATCTACTACATACACCATCCTGCTGCTTGTATCACATGCCACACAGCCAGCCCTGTATCCAGTGTCCATCACAGTGTAGGTGCAGCCATCCTGGTCTATGGTAAACTTCAAGACTTGCTCACTACCCCCTTGTACTGCCATTAGGGTAGTGGCATCCATCCAGCACACATCCCATATCAACTTGTTGCCAGAAACTCCTTCGGGCACCTCACACTGTCTTAGGTAGACACCTGCAGTGTAAACACATATAGTAAAATACAAGATTTAACAGCTAGATCCACATATATTTCCTTAGACCAGTTCCTTCTCCAATTCAAATACAAGCACAAGCATTTATTTTGGCTCATATTAAGAAATGTTAAAGGATACTGCCCCCAAAACAATGTTCTCCCCTTGATACATTTTAGCATTTGGATATACTGTTTTTTTAAAAAAAAAATGACGCTTTAATGTATGGGATTGCTATTTCTAATATTCTAATAGAGTGATTTTGTGAGAAGAATATGCAATTTGAAAAATACCAACTTCTGTGACATGCATATTCCCTGTGACACATCACAGATTAATACATATATGGGTCAGATTTTCAGAAATGTACAATTGGCGGCTGTACATATATAGTAATTTCTGCTAAATTAGACAACACTTTGGCTAATACTTGGAACATTCGAGTATATTCGGCATTGCATTGGTTCTAGCAATCTGTTTGCTTAGGTTGAACTGTATTTTGAAATTTATTTTCGTCTGAAATAATTTGGGTTATTTGAGAGGATTGGTCATGTTGAATTGTACATTTTCTGAAAATCTGAACTATATGAGACTCACCTCTGGTGGGGATGAGGGGAGAAGCTGCAGTGGAGGTAGACATGGGTGTGGGGGCTGCAGATAGATAAACATATGTCTCAATTCATTGTCAAGTTTTACTTTTTTCTAAAAAAGTGTTATTCGGAACAAATTGCAATAAATTTAAATACATATTTAGTTTTTTTGTTTTAATCCTTGTCATTCATGCTAAACACTGACAATGGCATCCACATGTATCCATCTTTTGTGGACCATTCATGAATAAACATTATGTTGCACTGGTACAAGGTCCAGAAGGTAGCGTGTATGTGCAAATATGTACACAGGACAGTTTGTCGAAAGAGGGACATTTTAACATGAAGAGTCATTAGATGTTCACCAAAATTCATTTTTACAACAACCACACATCATCCATGGATGGTGCACTATATGACAATCCGAACCTGGAGTTGTAGGAGTAGGTTGAGGTGCTGTCCCAGCAGTGGATGTGCTTACTTGATCATGTCCCTTGGATGTACCTAGAATAGAATATGCATAGAGTTAGTGCCAGCATGTAATATGGAAATCATAGTATATTCCTTAAGGTTTGGGTTAATAAAGATGCTCAGATGTTGGTACAAGACTAATGACTGACCTGCAGATGTAGGTAGTGGTGGAGGTGCACTGGGAGTGAATGGGCTTAGGTCCCTATGTCCTGTGGTTGTTTCTGTAACAGTTTACACTTTGTGAATATCAACTAAAACCTGTTACTGGGGGATTATTGTTTTTGGTTTTGCGCTACCATACGTGTCTATAATGGCCGGGAGGAGGTCAAGGCTTCCTTCCGGTCATTACAGAGTGCAAAACGAAAAAGAACTAATCCCTTTAATCAAGATTCATGTAGGTTCATTTGACTAGCCATTCTGAGATTTTTCAAGATTCCCTGTAGTAGACATTCACCAACAACCTCTTCTACATTAGCAGTAACATATCTGCACATTTCTATACCTTCGCACGGCCAGAAACCATTGGTGAGGTCCACGTGATAGTATGGGAAGGTATGATGCATTTCAGCAGTCAGAGTGAGAAACCAGGTCAGTAGTTTTGCAGTCAAACTCTTGTATACAGTTGGCCTTAGACAATATGTATTTGTATCTAAATATTTCATTCAGCATTGAGCATTATGTAATACACTATTCTACGAACAAGCTGGTTTACATATACCAAAGTGGCAATAAGCAATAAGCAGGGAAATGCATCTCACTTTCCCTACAATGACCATTTATTGTTGCACTTGGCCTCATTCATTCCATTTTACTTGGATTGAATATATATGTGGACAGATTTCCCCAAAAGCTACAGATAAATAAAAGTGCCAACATGTTTAATTCGCTTCTTTTTAGGTAAACAAGAGCCCTGTATTCTGGCGAGGTGGGTCAAAAGTGCTTTCCCTGGATTCAGACTTCCTGGCCTGTTCACTGCATTGCGGGAAACAAAGGTGAAAGGCTATTAAAAGTGAGCTCTCTTCTAGATTCAGAGGCTGTCATCACATCACAAATAATGTGTTCCCAAGCAGCTTGCCTACAGATGTTAAAGTAGTATACGTTGGCCAAAGCAAATCTGCTTCAAGAACATATATCAGCATGTGGGGTCAGTGGTATAGTATTGCCAGACGTTCTGGCAGACTAATGAACTGTCTATATGAACAAAGTGGAGGCTAAACCTGTGTGATCCTCTAAACTAAAGTTCCATAGAAGTATACAGAGGTATTTAATAGTCTAAGGGCTCCTCTAATTTCTCTTGTCCCTACTGAAAGACAATTGTCATTTGTCACTAAGAAAATTCTTTTGTTGTTTGTCGCTATATTTTTACGTAAAACAGCCACATTTTTGTCGCTAAGGACTATTATGGTCTTTGTCGATTTGTCAGGCTAAGAAAATGTCTTCGCTGTTTGTCACTGGCTGCATTTGAAATTTGTCGATTTAAGAAAAGACCTTGTTGATTTGTTGAATTAAGGCCTCAAGAGCCCTAGTCTAATGGAAGTGAATAGGGAGGTTCCACAAGCAAACATATTTCACTTACATAACCGTATCCGTATCTCCGATGACATGTTACATACATACATTAAAAGAGAAGAGGTTCAGCGGGTCAGGATGGGAAAATGTAACATACATGTAATGGAAGCCTGGCACATGTCACCAGGAATCGTTGGTTGCTTTACGCCCTTATGAACACATTGAAGGTTATATCAAGGGCGGGAGAGCTGAGAGGGAAGCAGTTCATGGTCTTACCAAGGAAATAGAGATAGAGAAGAAGGGAGACAGAGACAGAGAAAAAGAGAAGGCACTTCATGGTCTTACCCAGGACCAATACTGGTCTCTTGCATGATGCATCTCATTTACTACTACCAAATTGAACCCCGCTTTTTTATTTGATAAATAGTTCAAATTCAACTTTTCATTTAAAACATGAAAATAAAGTTTATAATTGCAGTTTGTGAGTGATGCATAGATTCTGCAAGCATCCGGGGGGTGTCTGCTACATAAGAAATATAGAGTTTCTTCAACAGATGGTACCTCTGTACGCTACTATAGATTATGTATTGGAGATGGCTTGTGGAACCATCCCCCCCACTCCCAAAGCAACATGGCTGTCCTCACCTGGTGATGTAGGTGACGTTATAGCTCTGGTACTGGTAGAATCAGGCGGCATGTCATCTACAGTTGCGCAAGAAATTTGTTGTAATTTATGTGCTTTATATGTGTTTCATTCAATTAATGGTGTTTCAGGAAAATGAGTCATAAGTCGCAAAACATGGAAAATACTCTAAAAGATGAGCTAAGAAGTGAATGCATGGATAGGTTTAATATACTGTGCTGTGAATTGATAAATTTTGTTAATGTTTTCATGCTACAGACGACAACATTACGTGGGCCTTGCAAGAGTTTTTTGCAATTAATTACTGAGTCCAAAGACTCAGTTTAATATTCAAGGGAATCGAGGAAAGGTAGTGGAACTGAGGAAAATAGAACAAGACTGATGTGAATTGTGCGATATTAATATGGTATAACAGTAGTTTTTCACTTAACTCTAATTTATGTTGACCAAATATACTAAATATAGAATAACACTAAAAATGTCTTTGCTCATTTCTCTAACATATAGATGTCCTACCTTTGCCAGTGAGTAGGAATATGGATATGGGCGCAACTATAACAGCTATGAGGATGAGCAGTCCGATCACTATGATGAGCCAGATGTACCAGCGGGGACTCTTACATCCTGGATCAGTAGGGGCACTGTCAGTGGGTCTGGGGGAAGGCTCCCGTGGTGAGCTAGGCAATTCTCCAACTTCCTCTGACACATAATGAGAGTCAACTGGTTTGCCGGATACATCAATATATGCTGTGTTGTGGTATACTTGGGTAGACATGGTTGGCTCTTGAATATAGAGTTGACAATTCAATTCAATTACAATATTCTTTGATAACATTACAAAATGGTCGCTAACTTCTATTACCTAGTTGACCTAAAGAGTGCCGTTTTTGAGTTGAATCATATTTGAACAGGGAATGTTCCAAAAGATAGTTTGTCTTTGAGAAGGGGTCAAACAAACAATATTAGAAGCGATTTTATCAGGTTCTGGAAGGTTTCTTGCCTTTAGACCACCTTTTGTGTGGACAGAGGTCCCTGGAATGGGGTCTATAGAACAAAACAGCAGTGTTTAATCTCCATAGTACTTGGCGATGTTAATTGGGTACCCAGCGATAACTCTCCTCATCGTTGTGCATCGCCGGCAATTACATTGTCTTCGCACTGTCTTTGCATCGTCCTTACATTGACTATGTTTTGTCAACAGTGGCCAGTCTGCTTTACTCAGAGTGCCATGTATGTTTTGGATAATACAACTGATTGAAAATGACTTGGACTTCCATTGTGAGGCACTTGGGGATAATTTAATACTTGCACACCAGGCATGCACTTTGTAGAAGTCTTCTTGAAGGTTAGAATGTAGGTAATCAATGTCACAATGATGGGAAAAAACGACTGAGTCGTCCACGTAGTCCTGTATACTGGCATGTTTGACGACAGACTGCAGATTGTTTATGTAGATAGTAAATAAAATGGAACCTATGATAGTTCCTTGGGGTACCCCGTGATGACAGTTCCCTCTTTAAATTTGGGATCATTAACAGTAACAAATTGTTTCCTATCCTATAGATAATTAGAAAACCAGAGCAGTTCCATACCATGTATTCCATACGGTTCAAGTTTTTTTAAGAGTGTGTGATGATGAACCATATCAAAAGCTTTACCAGAAATACTGTTTTGTTTGGCAATTTCTTATAAAGATTTGTATGAATTTTGTTAAGGAAATCAATCTTCAGTTGTTAAATTGAGTGCTCAGCACAGAATCCATAGTGGCTGGTACTGAATAAATTGTTTGACTCAAAGTGATTTGTTGAGTTGAGGTTGGACAGCCTTTCCTAGGATTTCCGTCTGCATGGAAATACATGATATAGGCCTGTAGTTGGTGGTGGCCATCCTGCTACCTGCCTTGAACAGTGGTATGCCACATACTAACTTAAAAGAGCTAGGAATCAGGCCCAATAATAAAGAAATGTTTACAATATGAGTAAATTGAACAGTCAGTGATATCAAACATGATTTCAAAATTGTTACTGGAAGAAATTCTAATCCAGAATTCTTTGATGCATCGATCTTGGAAACTGTCCTTCTCATTTCAACTCCCACTGAGCAGAACCAGTGAATCTCACTATGTCATGTTTGTAGGTATTGTGGCACTGAAATATTTAGCAGCCTCAGTAAACATATTTGGAAAGTTTATACTTATTCTCACATGTGTCAGTATAACTGTTAATATGGTACTGAAATAGTTAGCTAAGATCTCTCACCCTCCCCTAGCTTGAATGATTCATAATAGGCTAAATAAGATCCCTTACAATCAAGTATATAAAAAAAGTAGACTACATGTCTGTGTGCAACTACCGTAGCACAGACATCACGACTCACTGACAAGTGATTAATAACATTGGTTGGTTTATATTACCCCCTCCTATGTATAGATGGAACACTCAGAGTATGAGTCATATTATCTAACTATTAATTATGAGAGAATAAGGAAAACCTTCTCACTTAGTAGTATAATTATTACTTTTCATTTATCTCTCAGGAGTAAAAATATGACAGTTTTTTTACAAAGATAATTTTATTCATTAATGTTTTACATTTATGATACAGGTATGTGAAACTCTATGTGACAATACATTTACTCAGCATGTCATGTACCTAATATATATGCTATAGATCTATGCATCTCCTCTATCAGTTCTATAGTGCACAATCTATATACAATCTTATTTTGTAGTGCAAATTTCTTTACTTTTCATAATTAGTAGACAAACCATTGTCCCAGTTTATAGTATGTTTATGTAGAATTATGTATAGCTTATTCATGGGTGGGTGAAACTCAATAATTTAAGTTATAAAAAAAGGTCTGCGTCCTTGGTTCTATCCTCTCTGTTTTATTCTTTCTAAAATACCAAACACTCTTTACCCCTGTAGTTTCATTGTGTTTCATGGGAAAAACCAGTCTGTCTCTTCCTCTGTCTCTTCCTCATGCCCTCCCTCTGCTAAGGGATTAATAACCAACGGCTGGTTCACTGCCTGGTGTATAATCCTGAAGTGATGCTGAGAGGCTATACACACAGAGAAAACGAGCAGGTGGAAAATTGAGGTGTTTAATCTCTTAGTTTCTGTCATAGGTTGTGATCGCTCCTAGAATGCACAAAGCAGAGACTAACTGGGTCAGATTTTCAGAAAATGTACAATTCAATTTCGCCAATTTTCTCAAATAACCCTAATTTAAGACAAAGATAAAGTTCAAAATACAGTTAAACCTAACCAAACAGACTGCTACAATCAATGCAATGCCGAATATACTCAAATTTACCTAGTATTGGCCAAATTGCAGCAGAATTTAGCAGAATTTCCTAAATGTGTAGAGCTGCCAATTGTACATTTTCTGAAAATCTGACCCAACTACTTCTATGTCCCTCTCCATAATGGGATCTCAAATTGCTGCACTCTCTCTCTCTCGCTCTCTCTCTGTCCCTCCCTCTCTCTCTCTCCCTTCACTTCCCCTGAGGAAGGAATCCAAGATGGCGGCACCTATGGGGGCCGCCATTTTGTGCTCGAAATCTCGTGAGATCTCATCTCGTTCTAAGTCTCGTTCATAGATTTTCATTTCCATTTCAAGATGGAAATGAAAACGGAAATCAAATTCAAAACGGAAATGAAAACGCCTGTGTCTTTTGAAACATACTTTAAAACAAAAGGAATTTTAGTTTTTAAATGAGATGGAAAATGATTTTGAAATTCAAAATGATTTTGCAAACGAAAATGATTTTCTTTTTTAAAAATATAACTGAATTTTACTTTTCATCACATGAACACTCTCGTCTTCCGTACAATACCCACTGCGCAGTACAAACATTCATAGTTGGCTGCCTCTGACCTCATGACATGAAGATTCATGGTTTTTACTTACAAGAAATTAACGTCTGCCTCCTTTATCTCTTAAATCTATTGGAAGTTTATGTCACTTATTTGTAGGTTTAAAACTATAACCCGGGTATGCTCCTAAAGAGAATATTGCTAGGATGAGATGAGGATCTTATAATTGTATGTTTTGTCTAGATGACTCAGCCAGATGAAATATAATCGATTGACAGATAGTATTAAGATACATGAACCAGTGCAGACATTGTTTGACAATGTGAACACTACATGTATGGTAATCTAGGTGCCAATGTTGTTGAGAGAGGGTGAGAGACAGCAACAGCAACCAGAGATAGGGTGAGGAGGTGATAGATGGATTTTCGAGACAGAAGAGGAGACAGGACGGAGGGGGCAGGGAGGAAGGGGGGGGGGGAGAGAGACAGGGGGAGCGGAGAGGGAGAGGCGAGAAGGAAGAAGAGAAAGAGGCAAACAGGGGGATGATTAGGAGAGTCTGAGGAGAGAGACAGAGGAATGAAGGGAGTTGAAATTGATTATACTCTCTAATTGTGAGGTGTTCCAGGAAAATGAGTCATAAGTCGCAAAACTGATATTTTTCAAAGTGTCTTTTTCACAAGATCTCATTATTGGAATGTTCTAATATTTAGGGACTTCATCACTTACGACTATATCAATCGATGTACCACATTTCAGGACAATCTATGTTATATATCCTTGCATTTTGAAGGTCCTCATATGGAGTATTTTTGGTTACTTGACTGTTTAGTGACCCCCAGAAATATTGGAAACTTTTTTTTTTCAAAAACGAAAATATCAAACTTAAAATCTAGAAATACTTATTAGATTATTAGACTGTTTACTATCATTGGAATCGGCTTGATCTCATCTTTTCAAATATGCTGATATCTCAAAATCCATATTTTGCGACTTATGACTCATTTTCCTAAAACGGATCACAATTGATTGCCAATACTTCTTCGCATCTACAGAAGTAGAAACAAAGCCTTTCAGGGTGATCACATGTTTATGCTGATATTTACAAAACAGATTCGATTTGATTTGAATGCGTTAACATAGCACTTCATATTTACCATATGTAAACTGACCCATAACGAAATCAAGTACAAAATACACACAAGTGGCAAAATAGAGTACAAGGCAGGTGGAAATTTACAGTGTCACATTTGTTAAAGTCTTTATTGTAAACAATTATCATGTTATACAAATGCATTTCCATTTAGGTTTTACTTTAGTGTTTCATTATAGAAAGCCTATCATCTTACTCTATGACATTATGATGCTCTTTCTAATCCCTTGGTCTCTAGCTTGTTCCTAAACAAGTACTAAGTTAAGAAATTATCAAGTTAAATTTGGTTTATCTAATTAATATTACAATTAGTGTCAACTTAATTTATATACCTGGCGTTTCCAATGGAAACGATTTCTCAGCCTCAATTACTTATGTCCAATGTCAGGCAGAAGACCTACCCTAGACACCTGTCTATTTAGAATGCTGGACCACCTCATTGCAATAAAGACATCTATTGCAATAAAGAATTCTTGAATTGAATTGAATTGAATTTATGACCAGTCACTGAGGACCATTGAAATCATGAACTCTGAAACATGTAGAGAAAGGGAGAAAAATGATAAACTTAGGGAAATACCTAGAAATAAGATCCACTAGTCCTCCTGAGTTTCCACTAGTCCTCACAGACCAGAAGGTAAAATCTAATATGGCACAAAAGACATACAAATGTCAACTAGACTAGGGTTTATATATACACTTGACTTTTATTTCCACTTCAGTAACTGTTACCAATAATGAATAACTCTGCAATAGCCAGGGCTGTAAAAAAAAGTTAGTTGAAAAAAAATTATTGTTGAAAAATAGTTGGTCGGAAAATAATTGTCGTTTAAAAAAAGTTGGTCGTTGAAAAAAAATTGGTCGTTAAAAAAAAGTTGGTCGTAAAAAAAGTTGGTCGCAAAAAATTGGTCGAAAAAAAATTGTCGTTAAAAAATAGTTGGTCGTAAAAAAATTGTCAAAAAAAGTTGGTAAAAAAAGTGTCGTAAAAAGTTGGTGGAAAAAAAAATTGTCGTTAAAAAATAGTTGGTCGGAAAAAAATTGTCGTTAAAAAAAGTTGGTCGGAAAAAGTTGGTCGGAAAAAGTTGGTTGGAAAAAAATTGGTCGAAAAAAAATTGTCATTAAAAAATAGTTGGTCGGAAAAAAATTGTCGTTAAAATAAGTTTGTAAAAAAAAGTTGGTCGGAAAAAAAAGTTTGTCGTAAAAAGTTTGTCGAAAAAAATTGTCGTTAAAAAAAGTTTGTCGTAAAAAAAAGTTTGTCGTAAAAAAGTTTGTCGTAAAAAAAGTTGGTCGGAAAAAAATTGTCGTTAAAAAAAGTTGGTCGGAAAAAAGTTAGTCGGAAAAAAAAATGGTCGTAAAAAACAAGTTTGGTCGGAAAAAAAAGAGTTGGTCGTATAAAAAGTAGTAAGCTAGGCTAGGCTAGGCTAAATAGTTGGTAACTTACTTTTAAAATTTAGAAAATGTGTTTGGCAGTGTCCATTTGAGCACCTGAGGCAGGTAAGGGGTTGTGGGGCAGAGGGGTGGTGTGGGAGGTGGGAGGGCCTTCTGCAGACCTATCATGGTTGGAGAAGCATCTAACTAACAGCCAATCAACTCCCTTGGCTAAACCTAGAAAGGCTGTCAATCAGCCTTCAATAACATCTAGGTGTGAAATCTATGACTGATTGAAAGGATTAGATATGGCATCCTCGCCTGATGTCACATCTAAGCTTAAACACCTCACAGACAGTTAACCAAGTTATCAAGATTTAGATGCAGTATCAGTGATTGGCGTATTTCATAGTAACACACTTGTTTCTCTGCTATAAATAGCAGAGAAACAAAAATGAGGTCTCCAACTTGACATATATTTCCGCAGTATTTCTAAAGCAGGCAGTTATTGGGGCATGAAGGGCTTTCATGTTGTATAAGTAAGACCTGTACGGTCCGATATTCAGAAAATGTACAATTTGTCTTCAGCAATCCTTTCAAATGATACAAATTTAGGAGAAAAATGATGTTCAAACTACAGCTTAACACAACCAAATATTGTTTGAATGAAGGGAATACCAAATAATATTTATGTTCCGATATATCTAGTTTACCCTGTCAGTGAAGACTGGACATCGCATTTGTGACTGTCTTATGTAGATCTGCCAATATTGTGCATTTTCTGAAAGTCCGACCCTGTACATCACAACTACCAGGATGTCTAAGCCAGCCAACTCTTAATAGCAACATATTCTGAGAGTGTTCACTTCTACTGCTAATAGCAGACAGGTAACAACGGTCAGCAAGATATCACTCAACCCTTTCTCCAACAGTTAACGGTAAGTATTCCCAGGCTACTAGAATTAACAATACCTGTGTAGACGTAATCCCCAAGAATCTGAGTTGTGGGTTATGATATGCAATATATAGAGTAAAGTTGGTAGAGTGAAGAAAGTTGCCTCAATCGATCCATAAGTGAACGATCGTTACAAGGGAAATAATCCCTACATTTCATAGAGAAATTTTCAAAGTTGGATAATATTGTCACATTTTGTTTAAAGGTATATGCGTGTTTGCAATGAGAAACAGGCTGTCCACTGATATTTTCACCAAACGTTCAGAGAGTATACCTTACTACATAAGATATAAAAAAAATGAAAAAAAATATATATCAGCAACTTAGTTATTATTTGAAAGTCACTCGAAAATAACAATCCTTTAGTATGGAAATCTATGGGAAATGTGGAATTTGTTAATGTTTTCTTTATAGAATAAAAAATGTCCACTGAAAAAATAGAAAGATCACCGGGTCAATAAAAAGTTATTGTGATTTAAAGTTGACCACATCACCAAAATTACTTATCAAGCAGCATAATCACGGAAAAGGATTCTTAAAAAACCTGACCCAAAACAGCTATGATACAAAAACACCTGTAAATATATTTTAAATATCAGGATATATTTTAAAGAAAAATAGGAGCCGCTAGGTGGTGCGTGTGTTGCCATCCACCTATATCTGTAAATCTGTGAAGCTTAGTTGTGTAATTAATGCCATTTTGAATAAAGGGATCTATATCAAGTGGCATATGGAAGCACACAAATCTAAGTGTAATCAGGACATCATTTCATACATGTGGTACATGGGTCAGATTTTCAGAAAATGCAGAATTGGCAGATCTACACATTTAGGAAATTCTGCTAAATTTGGCTGAAGAATTATGAATACCGGGAATATCTGGGGATATTTGGGATCGCATTGATTTAAAGTATCTGTTCTGTTATATTAAACTATATTTTGAAGCTCGGTTTTGTCTTAAATGCGGGTTATCTGAGAGGATTAGTGCAGGCGAATTGTACATTTTCTAAAAACCTGACCCATGTATACATATTATTTGTAGGTAGTTATAGAGGGCTCTTTATTCCCATAGGTTAAATTGGTCACATTTCCAGAAAATGTACAATTTGCTGCTGTACACATTTAGTACAATTTGCTAGATTAGGCTGCAATTTGGTCAATACTAGGTAAATTTGAGTATATTTGGCATTGCATTGATTCCATCAATCTGTTTGGCTGAGTTGAATGGTATTTTGAACTTTATTTTTGTCTGAAATTACGGTTATTTGAAAAGATTGGTGAAGGTGAATTGTACACTTTCTGAAAATCTGACTCAAATACTAGTACCAATAACACTCCATTCACTTCAGGCTAAAAAGAGATACATGTCATTAATCACCTGTCAGCGAGTCGTGACTCAGGCGCAATAAGAATCCCACACTTCCTCACTGTTCACGAGTGACTGTAGGAATATCTACTGTATGAGTCACGATGGGTCAGATGTTCAGAACATGCACAATCTACATGTCTACACATCTATCAAATTCTGCTTAATTAGAGTGAAAATGATAAATACTAGGTATATCTGCATGTATTCTCTATTGTATTTATTCAATACATCTGTCTGGTTATGTTCAACTGTATTTTGAACCTGATATTTTCTTAAATGAGGGGTTTGAGAGAGATTTGGTGAAGGCCAATAATTGTACATTTTACGAAAATCTGACCCATCTGCAGAAATGAACACAAAGAAACTGTCCCAAGGAGGCAATACCACCAATGCTTTGTATATAAATCTCCATTAAACATAAAACATTGTTTCCCCCATGCATCACCTGCTGTATAAGCTAAGGAACGAATAGTTTTGTGGGAATCTCTACGTTTTTTTCTTTTACTTTGGTGGGAAGTTCCTTTGCTAAAAAGCATTGAGTTTATATACTATTCCTTCCCTGAACCATTCCTTCCTAGCTGCTAAGCAAGGAAAACCAGCTGCTCACAGGGAATTTCTTCGGTCCCATACAGTTTCAATTATTTTTCTCTGGGAATGTTCCAACAACTTTTCCTTCCCACCAAGCAGAAGTAATCACATAGGAATTTACTACAGCATTTCCCTCCTTAAACCACTCAATATCCCCTGCCTACTTCAAAGAACAGTCTTCAAGGTACATGGTAAATGAGGGGACAGCCCTTTTCTCACTAGAAATCAAGACTATTGAGGCAGAAACAATTGGAGCAAACTGGGTCAAGGACAAATTAATTTAAATTGATAACAATGAAACCCTCAGGATGATGGTTTAATCCCCCCAGTGCTGTTTTTTCCCCAGACAGGCATCTTTCAAGTGCATGGTTTGAATCGCAGCTTGGGAGACTTCTTTTTCTAGCCAGATTCATTCAAATAATGTTAATAATCAACTGATGTAGGACAAAGAAACCCCCCTGTGTGTATATTATGGGTTCATAACAAATACACTCCATCGTCAATCACCCCCCAGTTTCACTTATACAAATATGTACATTGTTCTAAACAGTCAATAATTTCCACTCAAACTTATATGTATCCTTATATGTTCCCAGGTGATATATCATGTATATATTAATCATGTTGATACCTGAATGTTTGTTTGTCAGTAACTAAGTAATCTCCTTTGTCTGGTCATTCCAAGCTTCACAGTGGCACAGACAACACGTAAATTGTCTTTTTTTAATTTCAATAAGTATATGGATGGTAACACAGCCATCACTTCTAGTGCTACCCCGTATTCAGTGTTTGATTTGTGGATCTATTATTATACAAACATCTTCAGTTATCAACAGCCAATCATGCCCATCCAAGCTTATACATTGTTATCAATATATAATCATGTCCATCCAAACGTATACTTATAGCTCATAGTTATCAACAGACTATCAGGCCCACTCAAACTTATATAACTATAGCACAATGTTATCAATAAGTATACATTCATGTTGATCAAAACTTATATGTACATTGCTATTAACAGACAATCATGCCAACTCAAACTTATGACAACCAAGCTTATGGGAAGGACTCCATTCATTCATCCTACCTTCACCCAGATGATGTGAAATACAGCGGTGTCTCAGAATCCTATGTTATGCCTCTAGAATCTGATGACCCTACCTATACCTATATAGAGGAAACCCCTAAGCCACCACCAAAGCTGTCTGAGGACTATGAACATCTGCGACCTGGGAGGGAACCCCCTGCTCCCAGCTCCAATGATATTGTCATCCCTAAACGTTCTGGTTGCCGGGCACCACCGTGGTACATCTGGCTCATCATTGCAATATGTCTTCTCATACTTGTTGCTGTTATTGCAGTACCAATTTTTTTGTCTAAAGGCAAAGGTGAGAAATCTGTAATTATATCTCATGTATATTGTATTTCCAGTCAAGTATGATAATGATGAAAATGATAAAGCTCTGGACTTCCAACAGGATTGTGAGTTTGAATCCCAGAGCAGACAGCCTTTTTACATTTGTTCTATTTTCAAGTCATTTTATTTTTTTAATTTCACTTACATCTTCACAACTGGACTAAGATTTCTTTTAAACTCACACATGTAGTTATTGATGCAATTCCTTGTTGATTGGTGAAATAATTAGAGAGTCTAAGATCTAATTAAGGGAGAAAAGTTCGTTGGATACAGTTTGTAGATATATAGGTTCTGTTATAGAGGTATGGGTGGCAGTCATAAGCTTGTGTTTATTTTCGGCAAAAAGGGTTTTCGCACAGGCCACAATACATCAAGGTTTTTCCACATGGTCGGTACACAAATGATTTCCCATTTTTTTCAGATTTAGGTATTAATTTTTCATGTCCAATGCCTGAGTTACACCTGTCCGTCAGCCTAACCCTGGTGACTTCGCCCCCCCCCCCCCCCTTAATCCTGTTCACCTCTGCACTTGCCCATTTATAACAATGATAACAACTCAGATGGTGACTGGTATCATGTATAGGTAGGATATAAGCAAGGTGCTGTGACAAGTGTACCACTCCACTGCCCGCATGAATGTTGATGTCCAAAAAATAATTAGATTTTTACTTAAAATTACACAATATGCATTATACCATGTTCAACTTTGTTAATTCATAGTCTTTACATTGATACAGCTGTATGAGATATATGATTGGTTTTGAGCACCCTATGATCTCTACCAGTTGGTGATTAGAGTCATGACTTGTTTGTTCTTCATTTAACTTAACATAGAGTGCTTTTCCTTTCTTATACATACAACATCAACGATACACATAGTCCCTGGTCTACCGTAAAGTAGCTGTTAGATATTTCTTTACATCATTCCAATTCTGAGTTTTTATATCAGGTGGTAGTTTGTTTTACATGGAAGGACCTGTAAACTGAGGCGATCTAGCTAGCTTCTCAGTATTAGCTTTTAAACACAACAGATTAGGGCCCTCCGCCTTGTGTGCCTGGGCATGACCAACAAGTATACGGGATCGGGAGGTATTCGGCCGAATGCCCGTATAAATGGTTTCAACGACACGCCCTCTTCTTCCTACGCATTTACTGCATGTGATGATCACATGACCGCTGAGGCGCGAACTTTCGAACTCAGGCAGAAAAGCCTTGACTGACTTACAGCCTAGACGCAATGTTGAGAAAAAAAACGGAGGGTCTGGTTAGAGTCATAGAAAAAAATCGAAAAATCACTATATCGTAATGAGCATAGAGGTTAGTCACCTTGGTCATTAGCATATATCTGATGTATGGGTCAGTGAGGTAATCTCTGTTACTTATCTGACTTGTATACAAATAAGCATGGCCATGCCAGTGCACACTGCAAAGTGAATGGACATGTGGTCTTTTGAGGGTGGAGAGCATTAAGGCAACGTGTGCGAAGATCCATGGTGGAGAGCATGTTTTTCTGTATCTTGAATCATTGATCTATCATTTGTTAAATGTTTTTGGCCTCTCAAATGTAATAAAAAAAATGTTTGATTATGTTAAGTATGAGATTTGTGCAAGAAAATTGAAGTGTGTCTGATCTTTGTATGCTTGATAATGTATCTTCTCCTAGTCTGTGTTGCAGAAACCATGACCACTTGTCTAATGTTCTTTGTACTTTGCTACCGGGCCATATAATGGCAACTATTTCCCCATTGCCGTGAATTTTGTGAGAGTTGGGTTAGCTGGTTCCACATAACGCTCTCTGCCCTCAGGACATTGTTTGAATAAAAAAAAATATTAAAAAAATATGTTCTAGATGTTGATGAGTGTGGGTCCCAACCCTGCCAGAATGGTGGACAGTGCAGACAAGAGGACAACACTTGCAACTGCCAGGCTGGATATGCAGGCACTCATTGTGAAATAGGTAGGAATATACTTTAGTTTCATATAGTATTGGAATGGTGGTTAGGTTAGGTTCATATTCATATTCAACTGAGTTGTATAGTACCACCATCTGAACCACTGGAAATATTTTGGAAAAACCAACCAAATGTGTCCAAAATGTTCCTTTTAGAACATTAAGTTGTAAACTATTGGTGTCTGTTGCTAAGATCATTGGTACTATTGCTACACAACTTATGCAATATTCATGCTACCTTAACCAACTTCTATATGGTTGGTGCTCCTGAAATGCTTGGAGCTATTTCAGGGACAAATCTTGAATTCATTAAAACTACTCATCTCCCACATCATTGGTTATCAACATATTCAACGTTCCACATAGAAAACTGGGACCATATTCCAATGCCCTTTGCAAGTGAGACAAACAAAATGTTAACATTTCTGTTTAATACTGTGTCATTTAGAATAGGTGCTTAACTAAGACCGTGACTGAAAATACAATGTATATATTTAAAGAGAGTTTTAGAGTAATTCAGCTGGCTAGGATTAGGCATTTTATCACCACTCATTTGGCCACCTTAATACTAAAGGTGCACATACTCTCACTAGCTGAATATGGTCTACCATTTCAGAATTTAGCTAATAGGGGGACTATAAAAAAGGTACAAAGTGTTGTCAATCAAGGGGTCAGACTGGTGTTTATTGGACAGGATTTTACCACCAATGAAATGCAAGATCGTTTAAATATAAAAAATATAATAAGAAGAAGCCACATTGCATTAATAGGGCTAATGTGGAACTTTTCTAAGATCCCAAGATATATACAAGACATGCCAAGAGACACTAGACTGGCTACTGGAATAATTCTAAAAGTACCGGTTCCCTGACGAGAAAAGTTAAAAAAGTCTCCGCACATGTTGGGCCTTCTAATGTGGAATGGGCTGCCAGCTATACAAAAGGCAAAGAACTGGCCAAATTTCAAAAGCTTTCTTAAAACAAATGAGGATTGGATACTTAATTAAAAACCATGTCTTGTAATTTCATATATAATATATATTCATATTTTTTTTAAACATACTAGGCAAAATCGTGTAAGTTATCTAGAAATGGTGCAGACCTATGTGCTTTTACCTACGCAGACTGTATTATTATGTATTTTAGACTATGTGTCAGGGCATCAAAAAATCACAAAAAAGGGGTTGCATGATTATGTTCTAGAAATCTTGAGAAAGTAAGTGTGGGGCGGGATGGCAGGTGAATCGCTCTAATTGGATGACCGATACATCTGCTATCTCTCCTCCACTAAAGAAGATACCGGGTGGATTTGTCTTGATTTATATTAGCAATGTATGAAATTGTATTATAGCAACTGTATTAAAGAGATTGAACCTTAATGGTGTCAATTGGTAAAAGAAGTAAAAGATTAAGTTGAAAGTAAGTTATGAACGATAATAGTATCTGAGATTGAACTTTTTGTCGGCGAATGAAATGTAACACATTATGTGAAATCTTGTCGAATAAACATTTTTTTAAAAAAAAATATTACCACATTGGTGGTGTTTGGGGAGGGCAGATGAAATTGTGGGTTTCGGGCACAACATTTCCATGCTACTGGACCGACAATAAGTAAGTCTAAAACAAATTTATTTCAAATTGAAACTGTTGGGGAATACTCTTGTCATGTGATTCTATACCTTTTCCCGTCAGTGCGTTTCCCCCGCACCTTTTCGCTCCACATGCTTTTTTCGACTAAAGTGGAGTCAGAGGGAATGTACCTATTTCCGCCACGCTAAGACTTGTTGGTGCGTTTTCGCTCAACCCCTCTCCACTGAGCTGTGTGTTGTGCATTGCTCAATGGGGCCTGTCGCCTCAACCCCGTCAGGGTAACGCAATGTGTCGCGGAAAGAATTGCTCTACACGTTTTGGCGTTTATTTCAGAGACTATTCAAGATTATTTGAAAAGAAAAACTGTTTTACATAGCTACATATGTCTGTTCGACACTTTGAAGGTAGCATTATTATACCACTATTTCTTTTACCTTTTTTCTTGATCGTTGGAAGGACACTATATAACATATTTCTACGGCGCTAAACCCCTTCCGCCGAAATTATTGGTCTAAATGTTCCGGTTTGTATTGCAAAAACCATCCATGATTTTGTTTTTAAAAAATTGTTTTACATAGCTACATATGTCCCCTCAAACCTGTAAAGGTGACATCAATATAGACCTATTTTTTATACCTTTTTTCTTGATCGTCGAACAGGCACTATATACCATGGTTCTACAGCGCTAAACCCCTTCCACCGAAATAATTGATCTACATGTTTTGGCGTGTATCTCAAAACTATCCAAGCATATATGTGAATTAAAGTCTCTTGAGTATCTCTCTAGTATTCTGCTTAGTATATCGAGCCCTGTTTAGGCTTTCCAGGAAATAATTGAAGTCAAGTCCAGAGCTTGTATATAAGTATGTGTATTCGTCCAGAATAACAGCAAGCAAAGACTGATGAGGCCCGGCTCCCTGGCTCTTTTAAGGTCAGCGGAACCCCATCCCATCATGCCGTATCAAAACTACCAGAATGCAATCCAAGATATTACAGGAACTACTTAAGACAAAGGAAAGGGAAAGAATCCATCCTGGTACTTTCCCATATATGGAAGCAAACCCACGGGTCGGTCCCACATAAGTAATTAACAAAGACGAAAGAAAACCCGGCGGGAAACAGCTTAGGGGAACCAGGCCTCCAGGAAACGGTTACAGACTGATAAAACAATCTGCTCAGTCCCTTGCCTGTCCCCTAACGTCTGGAAACGGATTAACTGAACCCACACTCTTACAAATAAATCTTACTTAGAGAAATGATCGTAACCCTTATAAAGTAACCCAAACGTTTATAATATTGAGCGGAATATAAACCTCATTTTAACATATACCTTTAGGTTCATTAACATAATATATACTTAGCCTTCAGTTAAAGTTAGCTTTTAATGTCTCCTACATCGTTGTCTCCTTCATTGTTTTAAGATATTCTAGAAAATGGAATTCATACGAATTCTTTTGGAAAAAAATAGAACATACTGGAACATACTAAAATTCATGTTATCATTTATGCAATACTTTCGCTAACAAAATGATATTGCATAGGTAAATAGCCCCACTAATGTTGATCAAATGAAAGAGAAAATATACATATCATGGCTCTATATGATATAGATAGCTGTTTCCGCTTATATGACATATGGGTGCAGTGTGGGCAGGGCGGGGGTCATCATGTAAGAATATCAATATAAATATATATATATATATATATATATATATATATATATATATATATATATATATATATATATATATATCATCATATATCATATATCATATATCATATATAGATCATCATGCAATTGTTTCACATACTAAAAATATGCAGCATAGGTAAGACCTTATTGAAAAATCAATATAACGATATATATGAATTAACGAATCTGTTTTTGTTCAATTATAATTTTAATATCTCTGTGATTTATTCTTATACAAATCCAGAGTTTCTTACAGTGTCCATATTGTATAACTGTTATGTAGTTGTTTGTGATGATTTCAAATTGTTGGAATCTGATTATTTAACCGGAGCCTTGCTTGAGAAGTAATGTTATAATGAAGTATGAATAATGAAGGGTGATATAACTTTGAACCGAGCCGACTGAAGACTGACTCTGAACTCTGAACAGTACAACAACTAAAAATGTCGGAATATTACTATTAATATGAATTCTGCCATCAGACAGGAATCTGTCACACCCGTGTTAAATATTTGCAAATTTTGACATTAAGGCTTGGCTCTGGATCTTGTTGTTATTTTACAATCTCCAGTATTGGCTGTGAAACGGACAGAATTATGTACAACTTAATATCCCGTAATTAATAACAGGTATTAATAACTGTGGATACCCCAGGAAGACCTCAAAATCTGAGAGGCTGGCGTTCCGTTCTGAATTATGTAACTGTTCGAATCAGAATAAAAATACAATATATATATATATATAACAAATACTGAATTGATTAAAAATACCATTTATTTGTTACAGCCTAATTCTTTACATTGCGATTTTGCAGAATTGCACTGTAATTTATATATGTGTATACAATTGGGAATGTGCAGTAGAAAAACTGCTTGATGTAAGGATTAGTTTCATAATGAAGATTGTAATTTAGTTCCTCTAGTAAAGCTTGTAGCTTGACCAGTGAATGGACTGCTTTTTATGTGTGGGTCGCACTGGGGCATACACTTTACATAGGGCTAAAAAGCTGTGAAGCAGAATGGGTGTGCGCATAGGGAAGAATTGTATCATTGAATATATTTTGTCATTGTTTATGTAATGTAGTATGAGTATTAACCACAATATCGTACAGAATACAACAAAACGAACATTGAACTTTGAAGGGAAAAAAATCGATCTAAGAGAGAAATGGAAGTCCAGGAAAACCTATGTTAATTCACAGAAGGACAGAAAATCCATTTTCCATTGTTCTATACGAATGTAACTATAAAATGAGGAATAAAGCTATTACATACATACATGTATACATACATGTATACAGATGGCAATGGTAGTGGCGTGGCTAGCGACGTTGATGTTCGTGCAAAACTTGGTTGCGTAATATCGTTTTATTCCCATTTATCCTTTATTCAATAACGTCAACGTATATATCATTCGAAAGGCAACTATTTAAGCTTCAAGTTGGTATGATTTATGTTCATGTACAACATTAATCAAAGGCATGAGAGATAAAAGAAAAGTTTGTTTTGTTTGCGGCCGCTCACGGGTAAAATATGGAGCATGCTAAATGTGGAGCGAATGTGTACAGGGAGAAAGATGTGTGAGTGTAAACTGCAGGGGGAGCGAAAAGGGAAAGGGGGATAGGGGAGAATGGGGGAAAAGGTTCTGGAGTGGCAGTGTTCTGAAGGAAAAGTGTTGGTCACCTTGTCATGTAAGTCAAGACCATGTATTTATCTTATACCCCTAGATGAGCTTATTAAAGGGCAAAATGCAATGAAAAAAATTACCCAAAAGAAAAAGTTAATTGGGACAAAATACAAAATATTTCATGAACATGTACACCCTGTTGTGTCCCCAATCTGAAAGGATATAAACGTGAAATAGGAAAAATAAAAAATATCCAAGACTTTTCTTTTTGGAATATCCAACACCTTTTTTTCAACTTTCTTTTCCTTTTTGCCAATGTCCTTTTCCTTTTCGGATTATCCTTTTCTTTTTGCAATATCCTTTTCCTTTTCCAAATATCCACTCCTTTTCCAAATATCCACTCCTTTTCACCCAAATGTACCATGATGTATTCCTACACCAACATGACTGGGAGGGAGAAGGAGGGTGATAGGGAGAGAGAGGGTGAGCGGGGGAGGGAGGATGAACAGGAGGGGAGAAGGAGAGAGGGAGAAAGAGAAAGGAAGAGAAGACAACATGGCAGCGATAGAGATATGTGTGTATGTGTTGCTATAGTGACCAGACTGGTCAGTGTGATCACTCATGCATTAAGCTGGTGGGCAGCAGTGTTTAGTGACTGTCCTTGGTGTGTTATGTAACACTGCTATACTAACACTCACTTGCCTACTCATGTCTCCTTTTGTATGGGTAGAAGAGGAGTGTACCAGGGAGGACATGGATGGAAAAAGATGACCAAATCTTTACATAGGTGTCAGAGCAGCCAGACATGGCTTTTCATGTAGAGGAAATAGGACATACCATAAGAGGCATAGGAACAAGGTGCAATGAAATATTTTTCTGTGGTGATTATCTAAGGGAAATAGTGGAAAAGGAGGCTGACATGGAACTTTTTGTTCTGGAAATAGACAAATCTGCCCGGACATAGGAAGTTAGCAGTTGGAAAAGAATTTGTAATATGAGAAATAGCTTGTACCACAGAGTCTGTACGGATGTCATCAATAGTACATATGTCTTCTTTTGGACGCAACACACCCAAGGAAATATCCCAAGATATAAAACAAAATTGAATAGCATGTGAAGTGCATTGTGTAATTTTAATTCTATTATATTTCCGTATTTTATTCCGGATATTACAGTGGATAATACAGATATCAATGAGTGCAACAGCAGCCCCTGTGTGCGAGGCACCTGTAACAACCTTCTGAATGCCTACAGCTGTACTTGTCCACCAGGCTTTACCGGTGACCAATGTCAAATTGGTAAGTTACAAAACTTATACTTTGACTTAGGAGACCTAGGTTTGTTATCACAATGATTATTGCATGATTGGAATGTAGATCATATTTTAGCATGGGAGTCTTTGATATCCTGTCACCTCTGAAAGAATGGCATTTTCTCGGATTTATTTAAGTATGCATGTATATTTGATATGAGGTTTGTAAAGTCTAACTTCATTGACATCCACAGACATTTTAAAAAATGTATTAATCACAAGAATTATTGTTTATTGTCATTTTATTTTTACAAAACTGCATTGTGATAATATTTAATAAAATATGAAAAATTTAACCCTATGAAACGAGAGTATTATTCAGAAACATATGTCTGGGTTAATGTACTGTTTACAGATGTTGATGAGTGCGGGTCCCAACCCTGCCAGAATGGTGGACAGTGCACACAAGGAGACAACATGTACACCTGCGCCTGCTCATCTGGATACGCAGGCATCAATTGTGAACTAGGTGGGAATAAACATCATCATAATGACATTGTAAAATTCTGGCTTAACTTTGCAAAGTTAGGTATCTTTGGAAGTCTCAGTCAGACAAACATCTGCCATGCCCCTTACCAACTCAGAGGCCAACTACCTTTCTTCCGACTCATGCGTGTCCTTCTAATGTCCAAAGTACATGCCGCAGTCCATGTCACTGTTATCTTAGGTTTGATCACGGGGGAGGGAGGGGAAGGGAAGAGACCAGCAGGTCAGCAAAGAGAGGGGGTACTGATTAAGAGTGGGAGGGAGAGGGAAGATAAGCAACTGACCGGGACATGGCATAAACATATGGGTCAGGTGTGAGACTGGTGTCTCCGGCCTTGTATTCTTCTCTTTTTAGGATATTGTTAACCTCTGGTGGACTGGATCCTGTATCTTTCAAGTTAATTGATTGGTCCAGTCAGGTTAAGCCAATCAGCCAAGGCTCTGTGTAATCACTGTAATCTGTCTAGTATATAAGAATAAAAACTGATTATGGCTGGCCTCATTCTACTTGGTTCAGTTTTGGCTTACATCTCTGTGTGTTGCATGGATTCCTTTCTCACTCAACTGCTGACCCTAAATATTCATTGGAGAATGACCCCAATTTCTTCAAGATCCTCAGATATTACAGTGCATAGTAGTTGGTGTGTCAATGAGCCTACTGCTCTACAGTTCATGCACTACAAGTTCCTACAATACCTATCTACATGTATGCCATATAACCCTAACAAAGAAGCAAGCATTTACTTATACAGACAATAAAGTCAGATTAGATAGAGTCAGAAACATTGTAACATTGTTTAGATTTATTGTGTTAGTCAATTTTAATCAACTATACTTACAAATGAAGTTAAATACACACTAACACAAGTTGAATTACAGTTTAGGTTCAGATGTAACTAATATTTCAGTATGGGAGACTTTGATTCTAGAATCTTGAATCTTGAATCTTGATTCGGTCTGTTAAGATTTTGTACTGACACCAGACAGGGTCTGCCTCCGAAAAAGGAGGCTGGGGCTGACATAACAACAGAGTATTTATATGATCGGTAAACATTATAAATGAACGCTACCTTATTTAAACATCTTAATCATTGACGAAACGCATTCACATTAAGTGACTAGGTAGACAAAATGATTCCCAAGATGGAATTTTCATACATCAAGCCCCTTAAATTCCCGCTTCCATAGAGATTGGCCTGCCTGGGTGCGATGTGTCAAATAAAATGGCAAAAGTACAGAAGAAATCCATCGGTACGCCTTATACCATGTGACACCATCAGCATTCTAGGATGACCGAATATCCATGGAAAAGTATCATCGCAACTCCATGTATTTACATTTCCTTCTTTTATTCTGGATATTACAGTGGATAATACAGGTGTCAATGAGTGCGACAGCAGTCCCTGTGTGCGAGGCACCTGTAACAACCTTGTGAATGCCTACAGCTGTACTTGTCCACCGGGCTACTCTGGTGTCCAATGTCAAGAAGGTGAGTTATCCATCAAATATCTTCCATATTTATTACATCCATGCACTAGTAACATGATGACTTCATGTATTCACATTTATTCTGTACTGACTATTACAGATATAAATGAGTGCTCTAGTAGTCCCTGTGTGCGAGGCAGCTGTAACAACCTTGTAAATGCCTACAGCTGTACATGTCCTCCAGGCTCCTCTGGTGACCAATGTCAAGAAGGTGAGTGATGTTACTCATATTGCAGTATGGGAGACTTTTGTTATAAAAGTTTGCCTCTTAATTATAATTATCCAAAACTACCATCATGGTTTCATGTACTTACATTATTCTATCCAAATAACACTTTCCCATAAACCCCACCCCTTGACACTCCCCGGCTCTTCCAATCTTTTCGTCAGAACCTCATCCAATAATTCTGTGACTCTGCGAAAGACTAGCAAAGGCAAAAACTGGACACCTCTCTGTTAAAAAATCGCCATGTATGCCATCATACTCCTTTTTTCATCTCACCATTGTCATCTTCTCTCATTTATGTCTTGATTATATATTTGTTAGACAGTTTAGCATGAAACCATTATTTATCCTTCAAAGGTAGACCTAGAAAATTGCACATCATAGTTGTAGCTCTGACCTCAGCAGGAAGTCAAAATCCTTTTTTTTCACGTATAAGAAACTTGTTTTCATGTTAAATCATTGGAGAAGCTGTCGGAATAGTCTTTAAACAAAATTCTTCTGTACTGACTATTACAGATATCAATGAGTGCACCAGCAGCCCCTGTGTGCGAGGCACCTGTAACAACCTTGTGAATGCCTACAGCTGTACTTGTCCATCAGGCTATTCTGGTGGACAATGTCAAGATGGTCAGTAATACATTACTTTTTCGTGATTTGAGATAAAACTTATTTGATCTTTTCCCCAACATTACATAACTTATATTTTGACTTAGGTGTTATTCCTTTGTTATTACAAGCATTATGGCCCCATATGGGCATGTGTGTGGCCGTTACACAATCTGTGATTGGTTGCTCGTCCCAAGGGAGAGTCAGCCGTCTCCCCAATGGCGAGCACCCAACCTTGACCTCTGACCGATCCTGACCTATGTGATCTTTGTATGGCTGCAGCCACGAGTATAAACATAAACAGTGGGCCTTGTGTTCACAGACATCATCGATGCTCTTCAAACAACTATCGACCAATATCAGGTATCTCACTCCCTTCAAAAATTTTAGAAAAAGTAGTACAAAAACAACTGTCTGACTATTTCGAGGAAAATAACTTATTCTACAGAAAGCATTATGGGTTCAGAAGAAACAGGTCTGTACAGCAGGCACAAATTGATTTTCTAAATGACATTTACCCAGAACTAAATAACAAACTTTTTAACACTACAGTATTCTTAGATTTCAAAAAGGCTTTTGATACAGTAAATCATAGCACACTTATTCTAAATTTGGAAGCTTACAGCATTAGAGGTACCAAACTCGATTGGTTTAAAAATTACTTGTTTGAGAGACAACAGTCTGTGGTTGCGAATGGATTTGAATCGAAAAAAGGTTTATTCACCTATGGGGTACCACAAGTAACAATCCTAGGGCCCATCCTGTTCTCTATTTATATTAATGACCTCCACGCAGTAGTAAAATCATCAACAGTCCAGCACTATGCTGATGACACTGTTCTTTTTATGAATCATAAAAATATTGATGAAATGAATACCTTGATACAGGAAGATCTCCAGCAGATAGAAGTTTGGTGCCAGTCCAACAAGATTTCACTGAATGCGGACAAGTGTAGTGTCATGAACTTCTCCATCACCCCCAAATCCCACAGTCCCAGTAACTCTCCCCTAAAAATTGGTACCACCACCCTAATGAGGGTAGCTGAATACAAGTACCTAGGGTTTTTATTGGATAATACACTCTCCTTCAGGCCACATCTAAATAACCTCATGAAAAAGATACCACTGAAAACTAGACTGCTCTATAAAGCAAAAGACTCTTTGACTAAAAAAGCAAAACATGATCTTTTTAAAATGGCTATTCTTCCCCACTTTGATTTTTGTGACTTCGTCTATGACTCTGGACCAAAACATTTACTTGATAAACTCCAATCCCTACAAAATTCAGCATTACGCACTATATTTGACAAAAATAGATTTGAAAATGTAGATGAGGAGCATAAAATTATGAATATTTTACCCCTTGCTAAAAGAAGAAAATTACATATAGTTGAGATTGCCCACCATTTACCTCAAAACTCAGACAATGTTGATCATAGAAATTTGAGGACCAGAAGTCATGACGTGGGACGCAAAAACCTAAAAACAATAACCCCAAAAACCACCAAAGTTCAAAATTCAGTCATTTATAAATGTCAAGTAGAATGGAATAAACTTGCCACTGAAGCACATAAAATTTCAGATAGACACGCTTTTAGCTCCTATATCAAAGACAAAATGGGGTGATGGATGGAGTCACATACCTGACAAATACTTGACAAAATCCTAATATAAACTTTATATATATATAACTGTCTGTTATTATTACTGTATTAAATGTATGCTCTGTTTTGGGTACTTTTCGCCACACAAACTATGTTGAACGTCTTGTTGCATCCTTTTATCGTACTTGTTCTGTTCTGTATCCCTGTCATACCATGTCAGTCACATTACTCTTGTCATATTTACTTGCTTTTATTAGTTACTATGTCACACTTATTTAACGCCAGTCTGACAAAACTAGCTTATGTAGTACTTTTCCAACAAACGTCCTTCTAATAATAAGAACATATTTAGTAAAAATACGGACATATTTAATAGTAGAAATTGTAAAGACCACAAACTGGTTTACAACATTATTCTATAGCTCTAGCTGTCCAGTAGTTGTAGGAAACAAAACCAAGCCTAAGATTAACAAGAAGGCATGGGCTGGAAGAGATCCTCGGATATGCCCATAACCTATTTTCCTGTACAATCTTAATTTTGGAAATAAAGAATTGGTTATTATTATTATAATTAATCATGTTATAAGACACTAGGTTGGGCGTATGGGATTTCACTTTCAGACTCAAAGTTTTGTAACTTCCTTGAATTGACTGTATTGTGTTGTCGGTGGGTGTAGCAGGTATTGCTGCTGCGCTTGTGTGACGGGCAGCGGTGGCAGCTACATCATATATGCTTGATTAATGGGCAATGAGTCTCTGCTTGCATTTTTTGCTGCTTTATGAATTCCGTTGCTGGGTGCTTGATTATATATTTGTTAGACTGTTTAGCATGAAACCATTATGCTTGCTATTGATGTTTACTGACTAGCAATAAGTGCAGATCTATGTGGCTGAGTGTCACCTTATCACTGTTGTGGCTGCTTTCTATGTGCATGCACCATGGTTGTTGTATGTTGGGCATGGTACAGACACACCCTCCGTGACAGCTATGGTCACACTGGGCATGGACACTCTCATGTGCTCTTACTGTATGGTATCCATGTTCGCCCATGTGATTTCCTTGCGCTCAATCTTGTCAAAATTGCATTAGTCCACCTTAATACATTTGCCCAGGGCCTCTCCGTAGCGTCCTTACACACTTGGTTGAGGTGCATTAGTAGGTATGGCTTATCCGACTCCTCTACAATATTTGTATCCACCAATAGCATAGATGTGAAGGCGTGCACAATTTCCATGTGAGTCATTGAATCCTTTCACTCGGCCCTATCTCTTGCAAGTACCATTTCATACCTGTCAAGGAACAAATGAGGGTGTGCGATAATCTTCCTAACTCTTATATCAAAATCTGGGTTACTTTTGACAATTGAGCTGGAGAAGAACGGAGACGCCTGCTCCAATTGTTCCTCCAAGTATTGTTGCGCCAGCGGGCCACTTATTAGCTTTCTCGGGTGCATAAAGCTATGCTGTTGTTGTACCATTGACGCCCTGGGTATGGGTGCCGCGCAGCCTCTGGCTTTTATGTAATCCTGCATTTCAGCTGTCGCTGGATGTTTGTCTTTCTCCTCCTCTTTTTCCTTATCTTCCTCCAATTTCTGAGCTGCCAAGGCCTATATGACGCCATCAGTTATGTTGCCGGGGATGTTTTTCTGTATCTCCTCCAGGGATTTTTCAAGCTTTCAGACCTTTCCTTCCATTATTGTGCTGTCTATATTCTGTCGCAATGGATGCCATGGGCTGGTAGACTTCAACTGAGTCTGTGGTAAATGATTCATCAAAGCCCTTGGCCTCAGTATGAGCCCATAGACGGATTGGCAGGCGTCACTACAAATGCCCAGGAATGTCAAGACATTCCCACACAATTACATTTCCACCCAAAACCAAATATATTGTTTCCTGGGGAAGGTGGATGGAACATTACAGATCAGAAAAACGGTTGGTAACGTAATAGATTCCAACAATATGTCAGACAAAGACACCCCACTTCACTTATATTATACAAACAGCACTGTCTTGCAAAACCCTTTGTGGATTAGGGGAGGCGTAGTACAGCGGCTGCTAGCAAAACTTGTCCACCAGGCTTATCAGGTGACCAATGCCAAGTTGGTGGATTATCCACTAATTAATTGGTATTTTAATTATATCCATGCACAAGCAACACCATTATTCTGTGTAATTGTGAGTCATTCTTCTGTACTGCCTATTATAGATATCAATGAATGCTCTAGCAGTCCCTGTGTGCGAGGCACCTGTAACAACCTTGTGAATGCCTACAGCTGTACTTGTCCACCAGGCTTCACTGGTGACCAATGTCAAGATGGTCAGTAATATATTACTTTTTCGTGACTTGAGATAAAATTAATTTGATCTTTTCCCCAACATTACATAACTTATATTTTCACTTAGGAGTCATTTGTTTGTTATTACAAGCATTATGGCCCCATATGGGGATGTAACTTGGTAAGTGATGTAACTCATATTTCAGGATGGGAGTCTTTGACTTTATTATATTAGAATACTATACCCGTCTATCGAACGGTTATGAACAGGTAGGTTCTGCATTGAAGTTATGGTCAAGAATGGGTAGGAACTGTTAATAAGATTTCTTCCACCGTCTTCCTCGCTCAAACCCTCTCTTTAACCCGCCCAAACAAGCTCTTCCTAATACTGTCCTTGACCCGGCCATCCACCTCAATGGGAGTAGGATCTCTCAACATAAGGACCTCCCATGCTAGTCAACATTCCCCCCTATCCCAGAAAATAAATTCATAATCATTCCCATTCTACTGTACCAAATACCTAAATACTTTTTAAATGATTCCATAATAATAATTATTAGTAAATATGCACATTCTATAAAGAGTTCAATATCTTTGAACAGAGGTAGAACTAGTGCTTTATCAACGGGACTTTTTCATGAGATATGTATGTATGTAATAACTTTATTTCCAATCGTGCAATTATATTTATAAATGCAAATCCTGGAAAAAGGGACAACAATAATATTGTTCAAATTAAAAAATATCTGTGTTGACACAGCTCAGCCTAGTCATGCAGTGCACACGCTAAAACAACAAGTTATTAATGATTGTTTCAGTAGGTTTCACTAGAAAGGATCGACACAAATGAACAATGAAAACGTCTAAAGGTAGAAGAAGGCACTTCATAAACTCATGGTATTTGTTCTACACGGGAAACGTAAAGCTAGTTTTCTGGCCTTGGGCTTCAACTGAGTGTTTTAACTCCAAACTCATTCTACATTTCCCGCCCTCTCTGAACTCATATCATGAGTGGTTAACAAGCCCTGGATGGTTGTCTCATATTGTGACATGCTTAACAAATGAGCAACTTTGTCCTGCCTTCAAGCCACTACCAGGCCTCTGATAATACAAGGACGATGATTTTAAATGATCAAAAGAAAACCTTCATTTTTGGCCAATTAAATTGGTCTGATGAATGTATAATTATAAGTAATTACTGAGCAGAGATACCTCAACACTGTTCTCGCATATCATGACATAAAATTGGTAGATAATATTAATTATATCCATGCACAAGTAACATCATGACTTCATGTATTTACATTTATTCTGCTCTGACTATTACAGATATCAATGAGTGCTCTAGCAGTCCCTGTGTGCGAGGCAACTGTAACAACCTTGTGAATGCCTACAGCTGTACATGTCCTCCAGGCTACTCTGGTGACCAATGTCAAGAAGGTTAGTGATGTTACTCATATTTCAGTATTTCATCTGTTATAATAGTTTATATTTTAATTATGTCCATCCACAAATACCACAGCCAGCATGATTTCATGTACTTATGTTATTCTTCTGTTCTGACTATTACAGATATCAATGAGTGCAACAGCAGCCCCTGTGTGCGAGGCACCTGTAACGACCTGATGAATGCCTACAGCTGTACTTGTCCATCTGGGTACTATGGTGGCCAGTGCCAATATGGTTAGTAATGTTACTCATAGTTCAGTGTAGGAAGGATGGACTTCAAAGCTTTAGATTGGGATTAAGAAAGGTAATTTTCACTTTATACCTATCAAAAAGCATCATTCCATCTAAGAGAAAAATGCAACATCTTTGTTTTTACATTGTAGTTTTGTAGTGAACAGTTGTGATGTTTTTAAGATAAATGAGTCACAGGTCGCAAAATTAATATTTTTCAAGGTGACATTTTTGAAAGATTCCTTTTTTGAAATGTTCTGATTTCTCAGGGGTCTAACCCACTCATATATATGAACCTATGTATCAAATTTCAGGCCATAGTATTCAATATATCCTTGCGTTTTGAAGGCCTTCATATTGATGATGTTTGGCTACATTACTGGTAATAATCCACCCAGAAACATTCCAAACTTCTTTCTTTTCAAAAATGAAAATATCAAACTTAAAATATATAAATACTTAAGTGTCCTAGTGTTTACTATCATTCAAATCCCCTTGATCTCATCCTTTTAAATATGATGATATCTCAAAATTAAGTTTTGGCCACTTATGACGCATTTTCCTTAAACAAATTACTGTTGTCATTGATATTTTCATCCCTTGAAACACCATGTTGACTAATATCTAGACAACATTTATTTCTAATTTTCTTCACAGAATATGATACCTGCCAGAGTGATCCCTGCCAATTTCGTGGAAGATGCGTACCCGGAAGTGACATATATTGGTGCGTTTGCCCCGTTGGAACATCTGGCAACAACTGTGAGATAAGGAACTGTGAAACAATAGGTATGTTGTTAGTAAGATAGGTATCACAGATTGGTTCATCAGTGTCGATTGGACATGCATTTATCACCAATAATAATGCAAGTCTTAGGTAAAATGACTAATATCAATAACCCTTTCATCCATCATGTGATTGCTCATAGCTTACATAAATTGATCTAAAGCCAATGAATCAAACACAATTTCAAGAAAGTATATAAATGTAATGAACCACAGGTTTGTGGGCACGAGTTGCGAGTTTTGTAAAAGGAATTAATAAACGAGGATTAATTTGTTTGACCAGGTTCAGTGACCCCAAAACCCAGTTACAAGCATACAGTGCAAGAGCATATTTGAACAACAGAAGTGTCTTGTTCCACTGCGCAACCCAAGTCGGTTGTGTTAAGCGACTGCAGGATACAATGACGTTGGAGGTGTAGACTTTTCCTACCGCTTGTGAAAAATAACCGACTGGTTACATTTTCATTTACTGCTTGGCTTTTACTTGATAAATGAGGCGTCGTGTTCGAGAACAGGCGCTTTTAAGCAGCATGAGCAAATTGCTAATTAAAGGGAGAATATGAACAATGGAATCAAAATTAATCCGAAATTGTTTTCTTTTAGATTTTAGAAACTTTATGACGTTACAAAACCAAAAACAAAAGTTAATACCAATATTTGTTTATGTTTGGAGCGTATAATAAATAGTGAATCAAACTCGATACTAGTAATTGAATATTTATTGGATGAGATTGCGTAGGGAGGCTGTTCCACAGTATCAGACCTTCATAAAAGACACTTCCCTTCATCCTTTCACTTTTTGGTCGTTTAAGTTCTAAAACATTCTCCCCTCTGTATCTAAAAGCCATATTTCCAGCTTTCACTCTTTCAAAATGGTCTTGTCTGTCATAGATAAGGTTTAATGAGGCAACCTCTGCCCTATTCTCTAGGGAAGTAGGCCAGTCTGGTCTCTCAAATCAACCATTGGAATTTGATTTCCAAATACTACTAGCAAAGCCCTGTTCAAGGTCTTCTGAACTTTCTTCAGGATATGTTTGCCCAGATTTAACATTAGAAAATTTGAGAACTCAAGATATGGGGTACCACATAAGTCTTCATCATCTGAAGGCATAGCAATTCGTCCATAAAGTGCCTTCTATGGCGTATCTGACCGATTTTAAACATAGCAAGCCCTATTTGATGTTCGATGTGGTTTTTAATAGAAAGATCTTCACAGATTTTTGTTTCAAGGTATTTGAAAATTTGTACTCTCTCCAGAGTCACACCCATGCATACTAATAGCCCAACCTTGCTCAATATTGATTTTTACCAAAGAGTTGCATTTTGGAAAATTGGAAATTTGGCTGTGACCAAGGAAACAACAGTTTCCTTCGAATCCCCTTAACACATAAAGACCCCTCCCCCCATCAATCTCCACTCCACCCGGGAAAACGCATTGACAAGGACTTCATTAATGTGCGTTACCAATGTTGGAAAAAGATGATAATAAGGTATGGAAACCCCAGTAAATATCACTCCATCATGTGTATTTGAAGTACTTGTTTATTCTTTACCCAATGCGTTTCGGCCCAACTCGGGCCTTCATCAGGGATTGTACATGACAACTGCAGGATTCCATTGTTATATATAGTCTGAGATGTGTACACATGTGTACACATGTGTAAAGAGTGTGTGAGGAGTGTGAATGTTGCAAAAATCTAACATACTAACGTTGTGAAAAATAGAAGACGTCACTACGCATATTATTGCGTTGTTGCCGGCATCGGGATCGATAGGCCTATTCTTTCCCTATAAACTTCCCTTAGTTTCACCAATGTTATCTTCCTTATTTAGATACAAATGTTGAAAGTATTAAATACATGGACATATATTAAATACATAGACAAGCCAGTTTTGCACAACGATCATTGGCTGATTGTTGGCTCAATAATCTGGCCTACTTGTGGCGATGTTTTTTTGTACCCAGGCCTACTGAAAAGTTTCGCTCATATATGCCTTACTTAAAATCTGACCTTGATATAAACACATAATTAGGGGTAGAAAAGCATGCTCTTTATAAATTTCATGTTTATCAACTTATTTTGAGTAGCAATGGCAATTTTTATCATTTTATCAATTTGCGGGAGCGTAAAATCACTGCGATGTGTACGCAAGTGTGTCAGAAATTCAGGTGGCAATATACTTGTGCTTGTGTTGTGATTCTATTCATGGACATCACACAGACGTTTCTTCAGCAGGCAGAAAAGTGGAACCTATATTATGGACTTAGAAGGTTGTGGTTTGGAGGGAAGAGTCTTATGGCATGGGATAGAGGGCGAGCGATAGCGAGCTCTCTATCCCATGTCCATAAGGCTATTCCCTCCAAACCACAACCTTCCAAGTCCTTTAGGGGTTGACCACAGACTCTATCCGCTGGTAGGATTGTCCGTTACAAGGGCAATTTAGGGACAAAACCGGACCAGAGACCTCTAAAAGGTTTGCGAGTATGAGCACCTTTGGCGCTCATACTGCCTTTGGCGAGGTAACCTTAAAAAAGTTAATAAATGAAAATAATTGTAGTCATTCAATTTGCATTATAGATTATATTCAAAATATGGCTTTTCAATGCCTTACTCAATAAATGCGACATTTCAAGTCATTTCCGAGGTGGGACTAACTCATTCCAATTTTTGACATTTACAAATTAAAAAGAACGTTTATTCTGTTAAGTTCTTTGGATATATATGTTGAGGTTGGTATACCCCCAATCGGGCACTGTGTGGCTTACCCTTTCTTACCTATAATGGGTTCAAAATATGGGCACTGTGGTAGCCATTAGTATTTCCATCATAGCTCATTGTCCTTTATTTTTTCAAATAGACGGATACCCAGAATACCGTATTTAAATTGGCATTACCATCAAATCGGCCATATTTGTTTCCGACCAATTTATTTTTCAACCCACTTTTTTTACCCCTTTTTTTCAACCTTTTTTTGCGACCCCTTTTCCCCTTTTTATTTTCCCTTTTTTTCTGACCATACTTTTTTCAGCAATATTTTTTCGGCAATTTCTTTTGCGACCAATTTTTTTGCGACCCACTTTTTTTACCCCCTTTTTTTTCGACCAACTTTTTTTCAACTCAACTTTTTCTGCATTTTTTTGTGACCCATTTTTTTGCGTCCAATTATTTTTTGACCCATCTTGTTACCCCTTTTTTTCGACCAAATTTGTTTCCATCTTTTTCAGCAATATTTTTTCGTCCATTTTTTTGGCAACCCACTTTGCCCCCCGCTTTTTGCGACCAAATTTTTTTTCAGCCATTATTTTTTGGGGACCAACTGTTTTTGGGACAAACTTTTTTAAACTTTTTTTTCCCATTTTTTTATTAACCACTTTTTCACACACCCATACACCACACCATTAACGTATGACCATATTAATAAAATGTATTACCGTATTACCGTAAAACTCACCCAGTTACCGTTCAACATAAGATAAGCGCCCACATTGATTTAAATGAAATATTATAATAAATACCATGTCTTCCTTTATTTCTCTTGATTTGTACCAGGAATTTCTTATTTGAAATTCACATACCCATACATCCACCCATTACCTAATTACCGTAAAACATTCAATAAGCGGTCACATTAATTTAATTTGATTATTAACATTTTCACACAGTGCCCTAATGGTAGTCTTTTCTAACTTTAGGTCACTCAGTGCCCAAAATGTTAGTCTAATCAAACCCTAGATTACTCAGTGCCCAAATGGGGGTCTGTAGTAAACATAGGCTACACAGTGCCCAAATAGGGGTTTATACTGAACAAAGGTCCCACAGTGCCCATATGGCGGCCTGTAGTGAACATAGGTCACATTGCGCCCATATGATAATCTATTCTAACTGTAGGTCACACAGTGCCCAGATGGGGATCCGCAGTAAACATAGGTTACACTGTGCCCAAATGGGGTACTATATTAAACATAGGTCACACAGTGCCCAAATGGTATTCTTTTTAACCCTAGGTCACTCAGTGCCAAAATGGTCGTCTATTCTAACTGTAGATCACTCAGTGCCCAAATGGTAGTGTATTCTAACATAGGTCACACAATGCCCAAATGGTAGTCAGGAGCTGTATTTTGCCTTGTGTTTCTTAACTCAATTATAGTACCAAACTTACTGATAATTTTGTACATTACTTTTCCTTGTTGAACAGCAATGCATTTGTAGGCATTGCATTTCAAAGTTATTCAAATTTGATTTTCATGAAAAAAACGTTATGTATCCCTGATGTAGTTATTTATTGGTTTACTCTCAATGTTTCAGGTTGCAAGTAGGGCTGCCTATGAGAAGCAGAAAAAGAGAAACCGGGACAAAAGTGCTAAGGTTACACCTAATTCAAACTGGCTCTGTAAAAAAAAGGTGCGGATGGAAAAATTGACTGTAAAGTATTTTCCAATAGCTAGGTAGTTCTTACTAACAGTTGCAAATTCTCATCTATAGATGTGTACAGCTCGGAAAGAAGGAACGTCTTAATTTATATATATTAAATGTATGAAAGTTCAAGAACTTCCAAACAAACGCTTGAACAATTCCTTTACATCTTTTAGGTAGGTTTCAATACTAACTGATATGTTTCAAGCCAAGATTAGTGGCTTCACTTAATGCCTATCAACTCAGTCAAAAGGCCCATCCTTGATCTCTTACCCATCCACATGTGTATGGGTTATGCTGTGTACCATTTCATATACATTGCAAAGTTAGTATTTCAGAAGTTAAAATAGTATATGTTTTTTTTATGTAAATGCTAGCATCAGACTGACATTGTAGAAAATGGCACGATGTTAGGCTGAAACTGATAAGTCAGAAAACTGGATTAACCACAAGAACCTGCAAATGAGCCTGATCCTGCTTGAGATCAGTTCAAACTCGGACAGTGCCATTTGTCATTTATTACACTGAAAGAAAGTCTATTTTACTATTTCACATAGTTAGTCCAAATATTTCAACCAATCAAGGAATAATTATTCATAGTTAGTTAGCTGTTAGAACTCTTGAGAAGCACAGTGGTACAGGGTTGTCAGGCAGAGAGTGAGGAAAGCTTTTAATGCAGATCGTATACGCTATTATAATCATTATGTCAAAGGTAAATGCCAGTGTTTAATAAAAACATGAATGAATCATAGAATTTGTGTTAAACTTTGGATTTAGAAAGAACATGGTTGTGGGAACCCCAAAAGCCCCCCAAAACCATATGTCATTGTATAAGTTCTTATTTCAGGGACCACTGAGATTTACAATTGTTCACTATAGAAGTCTACGGGAAAAACTGGTATTTTCTGCATTTTCCCAAAATTAATAGCATATGATTGGATCATATGATTTGCTTTAAAATCTGCATACATTGCTGACATGTTATTCTACTGTCCCAATGAAAAAAATACTAGGGGTCATTGATCTAAAAAAAAAGTCATTCAGCTAATCTTGTATCACAATGAGTTTCCCCTGTTGAAATTAATAGTGAATGGAAGTAAACTTCACTCATCCCTAAAACACAAAAATGTATGATAACATCCAGTTTTTCTGGCATTTTCAATTACCCCAACCATGTTCTTTCTCAAGATAACGTTTGAACAAAATTGATTGACTTCTATTGAATTCTCGCCTGCTGCAGTCCTGACAACGCTGGTATTTACCTTTAAGGCTCATGGACCAATCAGCCCCCTAGCAGAAATACAGATATTGTATTATATTCCCCTGGTTCGTTCTGGACTAAAGAATAGAGAATAGAGAATAAAGTTAAATCCATTAACTTTTCTTTGGCTGGCAGGTTGTCATTTGGCCAACATTTCAACATTGGGCACCTTGCTCTAAGGCTGAAAGGTTATGCTTATTACTGGTTACTCCTTTTTTCCACAAGTCGGTCTAAAAAGGGGGAGCAGTATGGGAGGATAAGGTTAGAGATTGATGTCATCTGTCCCATACAATGGGAGAGCATGCCAACACTTGTGCATGGGTTGGTAGGTGTGATGTCTATCCCTTAAAAGGTGTGACGTCAATCTCTCAATAGTTGAGTAAGGGGTGGAAACACCTGAATAGAATAATTAAGGTGCATTTTAAGGGACATTTTCAGGAACTAGACCGACTTGTGGAAGGTGGTGGGTTAAATGCTTTATATTAATTCATGTATGATAATGGATGTACTCAGGAGTTGGATATATCAGCCTCAATAAAACTGGAGGCAGATATCTTTTTGCCTCAGCAACTGAACTTGATACTTCTCCCTCTCTACAAACCTATTTGAGCTCTGGTGAAATGGCCACCACTACTTAGAATTCATACTCATACTCAATAAATGTACTTATGAAGGACCTTATTACTGAAAAATTAGAATCTTGAAAAAAATGAAGTTACAAATATTACAAATATTACCAGTATCCGTATTTTTCAATAAATTGCTAATGACCAAACCCATTTTTCAATCACATGAATTGCCTTCAGTGTACAACAGAATCCATTGCTTATATAAGCAGGAACTGTCTTATTAAAGAGATAAACCACAGTTCAATTGGGAAAAAAACTGAAAATAACATTTTGTTTAAACTTTGCCCCGTGAAAGAACAAGGTTATGTGAATTCAAAAAGCCAATAAAAACAATATGTCACCGGGTTAGTTCTTATTTCAGGGAGCCCTGAAATTTAGGGTTGTTTACTATAGAAGTCTATGAGAAAAGGACATTTTTTTCCGTTTTTTCAGTATTAAAAAAAAACTGAAAATAACTTTTTCCTAAAAATCTCTATAGACATAGCTAACATATTGCTTTACCCTTTCAAGGAATAAAAAATGGGGGTCACCAACTTTAAAAAAAAGTTATTCAACTGAATCTGCATCCCGATGAGTTAAAAACAGGAATATTGAAGATTTTCAATGGTAAATAATATCTTTCAAAATTATATTGATACCCGTTCTGTCATGCATGAGGGTAAACCTGTATAGTGGCTATGTTTAGAAGACATTTCAACTGAAAAATGTTATTTGTCTGTCTGAAATCTTTGAAAAACTGAGAAACTATCCATTTTCCCCACATACTTCAATACTAAACTTTGGTGGTCTCTAGAATGGAAAAAAAATGAGCTGAGATCCATTACGCCATTACTACATGGCCTAGCGTCACATCTGGTCTCACCTGTCATGAATATTATCATGTGTACCGACATGTACATATTACAACTAGCTCCCAATGTGGGGACAGCGTTAAAGAGAATGCTGCCTGAAACTAATCATTTAGTATCGACATCAACACAGTACGAAGACACTAGACGATGAATGTCATTTAGAGAAATAATGTGAAAAGTATACCATCGATTAATCTGTTTATATTCTTATCTGTATTTTGTAGTATGCACCACATGAAAAATAGCTTTGTAATCAGTTATGCATTTTTCCTCTCCCTTGATTAAAAAAAATAGTTTGTTAAATGTGTATGACAAATAAAATATTTAAAAAAAACATAGTTCCAAGACCTTCTAGTCTTTGTCCACAGTAGTCTACTCACAGTATGCATACATATAGAAACACATTTATATATAAAACGGTTTTCACTTAATTGACCATATAACTAGAAAGAAATATTGCGATAGCATGTATTACTAGCCTTATTCTTTAATAAATCTCCCTTATTTTACTATTATTCAACTAGAAGGGACTCTCTGGAAGAGCCATGGCGGTCATAAGAGGGAGTTCCATTTTCAACCGTAATTTTATTTTGTTATGTAAAAGAAATGTTTGTATTTATTCTGGAAATAAAGAATATACAATACAGTACATAACACTCCTGTACAAGAAAGATAGATGACCCACAATTCTATAAAGTCTTTAAGTTTTTCAAATCTTCTAATTAATTAAGATATAATTATTAGTAGATGACTCCTTCTACAAATGCACCGGGGGATGAATGTGTCACTCACTCTTCCTACAAAGCCAGTAGAGCCGGATCATATGTGATCTGTTTTAGGAAAATGAGTCATAAGTCGCAAAATATGAATTTTGAGGAACCATTACATTTGAAAAGAGGAGATCAAGCTGATCCCAATGACAGTAAACACTAGGACACCTAAGAAGTATTTCTTTACTTTAAGTTTGATACTTTTATTTTTGAAAAAAAAAACGTTTGCAATGTTTCTGGACGGGTAATTACCAGTAAAGTAACTAAATGTACTCCATACGAATGCCTTCAAAACGCATAGATATATTTAATACAATGTTACGAAATTTGTTACATGGATTTATATGACTATGTGTGTTATACCCACTAAAAATCAGAACATTTCGATAAAGAGATCTTGTGAAAAAAACACTTTGAGAAATATCAATTTGGCGACTTGTGATTCCTTTTCCTGAAACACATCACATATAAAGTCACTGCTCTTCTCTTCACAAAAGCCAGCATTCTGACATGGGGCAGCACCAGAGGGTCCTGTAGTAAACAGGAGTTGAGATAATTTCTGTCTGAATTGGTGTACTGGCCCACGAAAATACTGCTTAATCATTTATTTCTTTATTCATTCATCGTTCAATGACTTGATAGGGGGAAGGGATGAAATCATTATTTTTATTTTGTATTTCTTGTTCACGGCAGCTTCCTTCTGTAAAGAGAAAAATACAGGTATATATCAAATGCAATACATTAATATGTGTTTATTTTGCAGGAGTATACATTTATAAATGCCATGTGTAATAGCATATTGCCTTTAACTCTTTATCAATCAGTAAATAATTAAACATAAAATATATCCCATGGTGACGGTCTCATGCCTGCAAATATATTGATTATGAAGTCAGTATTCAGCAACGAGAATCAAAAGTTATAATTGTCTTCCACTCTCTTTAAGATTAGCCTATTGGACGCGCCCTCCTGAGAGAAATAAACTACTACTTGAATCAAAAAGAAATTCAAATTATGAGTTATGAAAAAAAAACTTGATTTATTTTCAATAGAATAGGACCAGAAAGTAGTACATAATCCAATGGTGGCAATCGGCTAATGGTGGACCTCATAATTAGGGTTGTTTTAGTACATATTTAACTGTTATTCATTAAATATTTGATACATGTTTATGAGATTTGGTACAGCTAGTACAGGGGCTGCGGGTATGGGATAGTATTTAATTCACGACGCAGAGCGCAGCCGACGTTCGAACACAAATAACTACAAATACATCAATGAGAGGAGTTTTACCTCAGATACCAAACAACTCGGCATGGTGTAACAACTCCAATAAATTTAATTGCATGAAAATCGAAGCATAATTCGCCGCTCTGTGAGCATTTTCATAAGAACGAATGGGCTCCTAATGCAGTGGGAGTGTTCGCCTGTGTGCGACCTGAGCCATGCACGTTGCTACAGTATTGTTTTCCACTAGAACTCCATGCTCATAGGAACAATACATTGACCAAAACATATTACGTAATAGCCTCTATGAAAAATGAAAAGGCTTGACCACTGTAGCTGCTAGCGCTACTTGAAGTGAGGCAGACACTCCTTTTAGGCAGGGTCAGTATATTAGGTAGACACCTAGGCTCATTCCCTAATTTCACAAACACCCCCTTATCTCCGGAATTGGCATCAATTTTAGACCCCCTTTTGACGGATTTGGATGGCTTCTTCCCTTTTTTCTACCCCTTATCTCCGGAAAGAATAGAAATATGACCAGCTGTTCTTATAAGTTTCACAAAGGGGAAGAATATATAGAATAAAATACCAGAAATGTTTCAAACCAAATACTCTTAAATAGCGCATATCTTTAATATATAGAGAGATATATAAACCTTATGTTAATAAATAGATATCACAGGGGAAGACCAGCCAACACTCCGAAATTGAAACAATACATCGGGTAATTGGGCATCATACTTACCTGGGGAGTGTGAGCGGCAGCTTCAGGTTGCATGGATGGAGGTAAGGGTTGGTAGGTATATAAATAAAATATATATAGCCGTGTAGGTGGGTCCCTTAGGTCTCTGCTACCGCTGCCCCCACCCCCCTCCCCCAGCCATTGCTGTTGATGGTTGGCACAACGTGCAAGCCTTCAGCCGGGCCAAGCAAAAAGCTTTGTCGCCCATGTGGAGTGAGCACCACGCCAAGCTGTAGTACTTTCTATCAGGCTTTGTATGGTACTTTCTAACACGATGATATCGTACTTATCGTACTTTCGCACATAGTGTATTAACGAAAATTTGTTAGTGCAGTACCATTATCCTTGAACATGAATTTATTTCTATGCACATTTAAGCATTGTTTCTCAATAGGGGTCTTGATAAGTTAGTTTTTATTGATCTGAAAAATCATATGCATAATTCAACAAACAGTGAATGTTGTGACAAATGGGTTTTTAATTGATGCCAGGCATGCCCCACAAATCATTTTCTGTTGATAAATGATAGAAAGGTAACTTAACTACTGTACATAGGGCCTTCATATACTGTCTCAATGTTCCTTGCAATGTCTCATTTGAAGTTCAACTGAAAAATTGGTACATGAACACAATAGTTACCTTTTTAAAGTATATAACAGGGTGGATGATACCGGGCATCCCCTAATACAGGGCATCCCCACTTCAATCTGTGTACCCTTGACAAACACTAGAGAACCGAAAAATCACCATAAAACTTAATATGGCAATATATTATGTCTTACTGTATATGTGGCTTCATGCCTTATTTCCATGCAATTTATTTGAACTTGATTCAGAATCATGATACTGGGCATTCCTGGGCATCCCCTGAAAGGTAGGTCTTTTCCTCCTAAAACGCTATTTTTTACCTTTAAATCACGTGCCATGGCAACCATTTGCATATATATCAGAATGTGGGCCCTTCGAGAGAATTAAAAAATCTACCTCTGTACCAAATTTGATGCTTTTTTACACCAATTCACATTTCTTTACTTGGTCAATGCCTTGAATGTATTGACTTATGACTACCACAACTTTTTGTTATACCAATAAGGGTTCCATGGTAGTTAGTTCCTAATCCCAAAACCATGTGAAAATCGATTCTAACAAAATTCCATGCAACGCTACCATAAAAAGAACATAATTATTTCATTGGTTTGAGAACATTACAAAGTTTGAGAGAGTTCTGCATTTAATGGTTTATTTTTAGGGTAGACCCGATGTTATACAAATGCATTTCCATTCAGGTTTTACTTTAGATAGTCTAGGAAATACAGTCTTCCATTATACAAAGCTTAGTGTTTTACTCCATGATAACCCCTTTTGTAATACCTGGAAAAAAAAATAATCAAAACAAAAAAAAATAAAAAAATATGATGTTCTTTCAAATACCTTGGTCGCTAACTTGACGTTTATTTCCATAGTATTACTAAAGGATGCTCCTTTAAGAGAGTAAGTAGGCAGTAACTGGGGCATGGAGAATTTTCATGTTTTATAAGTAGGGCATGTACACCACCCCTACCAGGATGTCTAAGCCAGCCAACTTTTAATAGCAACATATTCTGTATGTATTCACTTCTACTACTAATAGCAGACAGGTGACGACGGTGAAGAAGATACCACTCAACCCTTTCTTCTTCCGTTGATGGTAAGTATTCACAGGTTACTAGAACTAACCATACTTGTGTAGACTTAATCCCATGCATCTGAGATGTTGGTTGTGATAGGCATAATTTTCATAGAATAAAGATGGTAGAGAAAAAAGAAGCAGCCTCAATTTATTTATAAGCGAAGTATCATCAGAGGCTAAGAAATCCCATTTGCTTTCATAGAGGAAGGTTCAAGGTCTGAAAATAATGCCCTTTTGAAAACAGGGATCTGAGGCCTATGAAGTGACACATATGAAGAGGTGAAAGGCATATGTAGTGACACAAGTCCAAGTGGATCATACATCCATTTAATATATGATGCATATTTACAGGTAACTGCACAAGAGTCCTAACTCCCATCGGTTAAACTTAACTTATTTGCCTCTACAAAATTCATCAATATGCCAATGATTCTTGTATATAACATTTTATACTATTTCTTATTGTATTATCTATGTATTAACTTCTTATAGCAGAAACTGTAAACCTTTTTCTTAGCAAATAAAAGTTATATATAACGTAAAACAAATTTTTATTCTTGAACGTATTTTTTAGAATATTTTTTGTTGTTATGTTATAGGCTAAAGTGTACCAAAAAATGTTATGCCAAATCTAGCTATGGCTTGGTTAAGCATTAACGATAAATTGGATGAATCACTCATGTTGAGAGTCAGATCCTTCTCTAGTAAAATCATACTTTTTTTTTTTTTTTTTTTTTTTTTTTTTTTAAATTTTTAGAAACGTTTATCAATCGATACACAACATAATACGACAATATACAATCTATTCTTGCAGAGTACAGTGACATGTGTATACTTGGTAGGAAATGAGCCTCAGTTTTAACCATTTGAATACTTCATTTGTTTATTATATAAATGGTAAAAGATTGCTGTCTTATCATACTCGTTAAATCATGTAAATGTTCTTTTGTCCAATGTATATCATGAGAGTATTTGATTAATCCAACAATGTTCCCAAATAAAATGTTTCCCCCAAAACAATTATTAACTTAAACAGAGACACATGTCATTATTCCCTCATTAGTGAATCGTGTTGGTGGTGTTCAACCACCATAACAACAGCGGGCAATAAGATACCATACTTCCTCATTCCTCGTGAGTGACTGTGGGAATATCCACTTTATGAGTCACAAAACAACACAAGGAAACTATCATAGGGAGGCAATACCACCAATGCTTTGTATATAAGTCAACATAAAATATAATATCATCCATGCATCGGTGGTTTTCATGAAAGTAAATAATTATATACATACTTGGTGTTATTAAACTGGTATTGGGGCCCCGGCCAACACTGTAAAACATGACTTTAATATGTATTTAGTTCACAGTAAATGACGAATTATAGACGGCAAACCAATGACCATATTTGTTTATAACCAATGTTTGTGATATTTATTAACTATATTATTTTGGGTAATGTTGATCAAGCAGAAAGTGACGTAATTGTTTTTGTGTACGTTTAATATCACTAGCATTACTTTATAAGTGGTGTGAAAAATATACGCTATATAGATAATATTACTTTTCCTCCATTACCTAGGAAGCTGCAATGTCAGTAATGTGACACAATAAACTTGACCTAATTAACCACATTTAGCACTGAATTATTCATAGTCTGCTGCTGTTATATGTTTTAATACAAGATTTCAAACTACAATTATATACCAATCAAAATATACTAGGTGACCCCCGTTTAAAATGGGTAGTAACTCTCAGCATGTAGTTCCTATACAATTCCTCCATCCCTTCTCCTACTCTTTATCAGTTCCACCTTTTCTTCTTCCCACTCTACCCTTTTCCTTATCAGTGCCCCTCCCTCGACTACCTTTTGTTTGTTATCTCTTCCACAGAAACCCCTTGCCCCTTCCCCCTCACCCCTTCCCAATCTTCCCCATTCCCATTCCCTCCCCCCAACAGCCTCCAAAATAAATAGAAATGAAAGCATTGCATCAGCCCTCCCAAGTCGTAAAGCCAGCTGCATAAGTGGGTTTAAGCACATGTGCAATATTCAAAATGGACTAGCATTGGAATCGCTCCAAATCAAAAATCACTTCCTTGAAAAAAATGCTTTTGGGAAACCAATAACCAGGCAACATCACTTGAGATCCATGTAAGCCATCTTCAAAGTTAGAGCCCTGTACATGCAGCCAGTAAAAAGCCTTTTCACTTTGTGTGGAGCATTGAATGTTGTAAATCCACAATTAAGTTAGTGTTGATTCTTTTCTTAGTGAATGAGCGTGTGGTACACATGGTAATGACCAATACAAATAGTACAGGTAATGATGACAAAAGTGTGATGGTGAGGTAATACAGATACTTTGGGCAAGTATAAGGCGACTACTACATGTGAGTAAGTTAGACAATGAGATTCAACATCAAGTATGCATGTGGAACAGAGTAGTATAAATCAAGTACAGTTGTGGGGCAGGGTTATGATTGTGTAGGCCTTAGTATGGTGACAGCAGATTGTGTGTATAATATTTTAGTACTTTTACATCATCTATTTTATCGGCCACCAACTCTAGGCTATTCCATCTGGTTTGACATTTATATATGATTGAGTTGGTAATTTATGTTAATTTTGAATTTAAAACGGTCAGGTTTCTGTTGCCTTTAGCATGGCTGCGGGTGGGTAGCACTCTTTTGTCTAAGTTATTTTGATTCTGTGACATGTAGATGCTATGTTGAGAATATACTTATCTCGCCTGGTTTGTAGGAGCCAGATATTTAATTTTGTATGTTCATGGTCAACATTATCAAATTCAGATTTGTTAAAGATTATACATAGAGCCAGGTTTTGTTGTGACTAGGGTCTTTGTAGTAAGGCTTTAGGGGCGGAATTGTATATGAAGTCACATAAGTCAATATTTTGTAGGATTGCCATTTTATACGTTTATATATTTTTTTGAAGTGATTATTTTTAAGGTTTTGTTTATATGTAGTTTGAAGGTCATGGTATCGTCTGGAGTAAAGCAGAGGTATTTATACACTGGTACTATGTCACGTGTGGTTGTACCAAGGGTTAGGCTGTGTGCTGATTTGCTCAATTTTGATTTTGCTGAATAGTTAAGAGAAAAGGAAATGGCTTTGGATTTCAAGGCATTAAGGGAAAGTTTGTTTGCAGCACACCAATTGAATATTTTATCTAGGTCATATTGTACATTTGGGTGTAGAACCCAACACCTTTTTCCGCCAATGCGTTTTACTCCACCTTTTCGCTCCCTATGCCTTTTTCCACTAAAGTGGAGTCACAAGATGTGTACCTATTTCCTCCACACTAACACTTGTTTGTGTGTGTTGCTCCGCCACATTCCACTGAGCTGTGTGCTGTGCACCGCTCAAACGAGCTGTTGCCTCAACCCCCATCAGTGCCAGGCATTGTTATCATGGAAATAATTGCTCTACGTTACAGCGGGTATTTCAGAAACTATTCCAAATTTCTTTAAAAGAAAAACCGTATTACATAGCTTCTTATGTCCACTCAGAACTAGAGGTTAAAGGTAACAATACCCTAGACCTATTTTTTCTACCTTATTTCCCAAACGTCGTACAGACACTATATAACATGTTTCTACAGTGCTAAACCACTTCTGCGGAAATCACTGGTCTAAATGTTCTGGCCAGTATTAAAGTACTAACTCCTCTCGTCAGATTTATCTAAATGTGAAGTTAATATCATAAGCTTTTTTTTTATCAATATATGACATCCATTAGTCTAATACTTCCCAGTTCCATGAATAATGACGTACATATGGTATAGGCATATGAACGGCATGTTTCTATTGGCAATATATTGAATAAAAAATTTCTTCAAATTTGATTAATCTGTATGGTGTTTGAATATAAGGGTTCGGTTATCTGAAAAACAAAGACATTATGTTTACAAATAAGGCTTGATAACATGCAAAATCAAGAATTATAAAGGTTTATATTACAGCTCAAAAATGTTCACAGACAAAAGCTGTTGACTAAAATGTTGATGTGTCGTCCTGTATGCACTGTATGATTTGAAATCCAGATATGTTTACTAATTTTCTTCAGTACGAGATTTCAAGATATTGTCATGCTTTCAGAAATAAAGATCCGCTGAAACAAACAATAATGCCAACTCAGACTTATGAAAACCAAGCTTACGGGAAGGACTCCATCCATTCATCCTACCTTCACCCAGATGATGTGAAATACAGCGGTGTCTCAGAATCCTATTTTGTGCCTCTAGAATCTGATGACCCTACCTATACCTATATAGAGGAAACACCTAAGCCACCACCAAAGCCGTCTGAGGACTATGAACATCTGCGGCATGGGAGGGAACCCCCTGCTCCCAGCTCCAATGATATTGTCATCCCTAAACGTTCTGGTTGCTGGGCACCACCGTGGTACATCTGGCTCATCATTGCAATATGTCTTCTTATACTTGCTGCTGTTATTGCAGTACCAATTATTTTGTCTAAAGGCAAAGGTGAGAAATCTCTAATTATATCTCATGTATATTGTATTTCCAGTCAAATATGATAACACAAGTTCAACGAATAACACTCTAATCTACTAGGCTAAATTAATACACCAAATTAAGAGACATAAAGATAGGGTATGTACAATTGTGTTTTGTTGTATGAACCATTCCATGTTGTATGTTAGTAGCAATATAAAATTGAAGGAAAATGTATAGTAAGGGCCTAGTCCACTAAGCCGATTCCCATGCGATTGGAAAGATCAATGTCACTCAGGCATTGCATTTTGGGTCAGAGGGAAAGAAACAGTTTGTTTCTTTTTGAAGCCTATAATCATTATTTTTTTCATATTATTGCCATTTCGGATATACCACCATTCTCATACAGTGTAGTAACAAGTTCTTATTAAGTACATAGCAGTAAAGTCTGTGACTATCACATCTCCTCCCAAACATCCCTGACATTTTCATTACTGATAGAAACTAATGATAGCAAATGGTACAAGTCGATTAGTAAAGTAGAGTAACAATCACAGATACAAGGTATCTATATACATGCCATATCTATATACAGATGGGCTTGCAAATACCCTGTCCAACTGTTGTAGGGGTCCATAGCTATCGCTACAGTTAACCATGCAATATTTGTGGATATATGGTTGATATAAGTTGTTATATTGTTATATGTGATTAAGTCTCCACCAACCGGATTGCACATTACTTGTACCAGGCACAGCATTGCTTGGCTACCACCACACAAAGCTGGTATGGCCAGTAGTCAGGGTTGAGTTTATTTTACGCTCTCTTGTGCCTTTATTTTTCCTATAATGGCTGTTTGCGGCGCTTGCGGCCAAGAACATTCTCATTCGGGTGAAACCTCTTGATGGTTTAAGAAGAAACCCATTGAAAGGGCCAAAGAGGTTGGTTCTAATGAAGATAATTGGAAATTATATCTGGAGGCTCCTACTGCACCTGAGGATTTGCCACCAACACCATTGACCACTCCACCGGCACCGCCCGCTGCTCAGTCAGCACTCAAGTCCACTGCTATTCCTACCGTCGACAAGTTGATGAGTATGGCTACACTTCAACAACAACAACTGACTGTTCTCATTGCATCTCAAGTGACTATTATTATACACGCATTCAATACTGAGGCCCCGAAAGCCGCACATTACTTGTAACATGGTATTGGACTAGCACATTACCGGCGCGTTGTCATGGCGACGCAAGTTTGGTGGCACAAGATTGCCGACGCAAGGTTGCCGACGCAAGTTTGCCGTGTGCGAGGGCTTTCTTTCTCCAACATTTCAACTGTTTCTATAGTTATATTCCTCTTGTACGAACACCAGATATGTCAAATTATGTTAATGTATCTTTAATTAAGCATGTTTTGCATGCAAATCTAGGCATGTATAATAATCAACTTATAGGACTCGTTGCCGCACGGAGCGTAAATAAATTTTATTTACGCTCCGTGGGGCAAGTCGTCCTATAAGTGCTAAGTAATGCTTCTATCCAGAAACTTACTTCTAAGTTTGCCAAGTATGAAGGTAAATCTGGCTCCAAGCCGGTAATTCCAGTTGTGTCAAACGTTTCCCGAGGCCAAGACCAAGGCTTTGGTGTTCCTGGTTCCGATCAGCCGGGCTCCGGTCCTCTTCTCCCCAGTGAACCTACAGCTGCTAACACTAATTCTTTCATCATGTCAGCCATGAGCCAACTCTCCCTCAGTATTGATCCAAGTGTTACTCAACAACAAGGTATGCAACTCCGCCCGGAGTACCACCTTATGTCCCTTCTTAACGGCAAACCTATCTAATCAGTAGATGCTTCCAAAATGTCTGTCTCGGATTATTTATACGGATGAGTTTAGTTCTAGAGCATTTGATCAACAATGACGGCGACCATCTATCTTACCTCGCTCATTTTCAACAAGTGCTATTTTTCAAGCTGATACCTAGGTACAGAGGCACCAAGGTCAACGATATAGAAGCCTTCAGAAATACCACACCATATATATGACCAAATACCTTGTCCGACTGTTGTAGGGGTCCATAGCTATCGCTACAGTTAACCATGCAATATTTGTGGATACATAGATTTTTCACTCACAACAGGCTGTTTGTACATATGGTTGTTTGTACAGATGGTCGTAAGATATTGTTGGAAGGATCTGTACTCAGGTATATTGCCTATCTTACTAGGACCTAGGAGTTCTGCATTTTGTACTATAGAAATAGATTGTAGTTGCAAGATATAATATATCTTGCAACAATATTATTGTTATGATTAATATGAATCATTAAATTCCCTGCAGCGAACACAGGGGCCTTCAAGATTTATTTCCCCATTCTTCTCAATCTCCATGAGGAGAATGGGGGGATTAAAGTGAATAATGTGATTGATCAATGTAAGTGTTTATATGCATGTACCCTTCTATATTCCCCTATAGCCTAGTGGTTAAAGCTCTGGACTTCCAAGCAGGATTGTGAGTTTGAATCCCAGAGCAGACAGCCTTTTTACATTTGTTATATTTTCAAGTCATTTTATTTTTTAATTTCACTTATATCTTCACAACTGGGCCTCAGATTTCTTTTAAACTCACACATGTAGTTATTGATGCAATTCCCTGTTGATTGGTAATAGAGTTAGAGAGTCTAAGATCTAATTAAGGGAGAATAGTCTGTTGGATGGGGTTTGTAGATATATAGGTTCTGTTATAGAGGTATGGGTGGCAGTCATAAGCTTGTGTTTATTTTCGGCGAAAATGGTTTTCACCCGGGCCACGATACATCAAGGTTTTTCCACATGGTGGGTGCCTGGTAAACAAATGATTTCCCATTCGTTTTCAGATTTAGTTATTAATTTTTCATGTCCAATGCCTGAGTTACACCTGTCCATCAGCCTAACCGTAGTGACTTTGCTCCCCCCCCCCCTTAATCTTGTTCACCTCTCCACTTGCCCATTTATAACAATGATAACAACTCAGATGGTGACTGGTATCATGTATACGTAGGATGAGAGCAAGGTGCGGTGACAAGTGTACCACTCCACTGCCTGGATGAATGTTGATGTCCAAAAAATAATTAGATTTTTACCTAAAATTACACAATAATGCATTATACCATGTTCAACTTTGTTAATTCATAGTCTTTACATTGATATAGCTGTATGAGATATATGATTGGTTTTGAGCACCCTCTGATTTTTTTATTTTATTTTTAAACATAATTATTTTGAAAGACAATTCCATACAGGTTATGGTACGTTTCAAGCCTCCGAAAGTCCACATGCAACAAAAGGTTATATATAAAGGTATAAGCTACACAGAGATTACACTTTACTCTACAAGAATTATCCAATTGTTCTTCATTTAACTAAAGACAGAGTGCTTTTCCTTTCTTATACATACAACATCAATGATACACTAGTCCCTGGTCTACCGTAAAGTAGCCTTTAGATATTTCTTTACATCATTCCAATTCTGTGTTTTTATATCAGGTGGTCTAGTTTGTTCCGCATGGAAGGACCTGTAAACTGGGGCGATCTAGCTAGCTTCTCAGTATTAGCTTTTAAACAAAACAGATTAGGGCCCTCCGCAAGCCTTGTGTGCCTGGGCATGACTTGCAAGTATACAGGATCGCTGAGTCTATTGTGCATGAGGCCGTATATTGCTATGCGCCCTCTTATATGCGCCCTCTTATATTATCAATATTTTATTTGAGGTGATCTCTGTTACTTATCTGACTTGTATACAAATATACATGGCCATGTCAGTGCACACTGAGAAGTAAATGGATTGATTTATCATTTGTTAAATGTATTTGGCCTCTCAAATGTAATAAAAAAAAATGTTTGATTATGTTAAGTATGAGATGTTTCTGCAAGAAAATTGAAGTGTCTGATCTTTGTATGCTTGATAATGTATCTTCTCCTAGTCTGTGTTGCAGAAACCATGACCACTTTTCCAATGTTCTTTGTACTTTGCTACCAGGCCATATAATGGCAACTATTTCCCCATTGCCGTGAATTTTGGGAGAGTTGGGTTAGCTGGTTCCACATAACGCTCTCTGCCCTCAGGACATTGTTTGAATAAAATGAAATATTAAAATAATATGTTTTAGATGTTGATGAGTGTGGGTCCCAACCCTGCCAGAATGGTGGACAGTGCAGACAAGAAGACAACACTTGCAACTGCCAGGCTGGATATGCAGGCACTCATTGTGAAATAGGTAGGAATATACTTTAGTTTCATATAGACTAGTTTTGGAATGGTGGTTAGGTTAGATTCATATTCATATTCAACTGAGTTGTATAGTACCACCATCTGAACCACTGGAAATACTATTGGAAAAAATCAACCAAATGTGTCCAAAATGTTCCTGTTAGAACATTAAGTTATAAACTATTGGTGTCTGTTGCTAAGATCATTGGTACTATTGCTACACAACTTATGCAATATTCATGCTACCTTAACCAACTTGTATATGGTTGGTGCTCCTGAAATGCTTGGAGCTCTTTCGGGGACAAATCTTAAATTCATTAAACCTACTCATCTTCCACATCATTGGTTATCAACATATTCAACGTTCCACATTCAAAATTGGTATCATATTCCAACGCCCTTTGCAAGTGAGACAAACAAAATGTTTACATTTCTGTTTAATACTGTGTCATTTAGAATAGGTGCTTAACTAAGACCGTGACTGAAAATACAATGTATATATTTAAAGAGAGTTTTAGAGTAAATCAGCTGGCTAGGATTAGGCATTTTATCACCACTCATTTGGCCACCTTAATACTAAGGGTGCACATACTCTAACTAGCTGAATATGGTCTACCATTTCAGAATTTAGCTAATAGGGGGACTATAAATAAAGTACAAAGTGTTGTCAATCAAGGGGTCAGACTGGTGTTTATTGGACAGGATTTTACCACCAATGAAATGCAAGATCGTTTAAATATAAAAAATATAATAAGAAGAAGCCACATTGCACTAATAGGGCTAATGTGGAACTTTTCTAAGATCCCAAGATATTGTTGGAGTGGGAATTAATGGTATTCGTTATTTGACCGCTAGGAGGAAGAGGGGGAGATGATTGGTTACTGGGGGCCGACTCGTCCCAGAGTTGTTCTAAGTTAGGCTCAATTACATAGTCCATTCCAATGGTCAGCTATCAGGGGTAGTGCGGCAGCTTAGCACAGAAGAGGGACTTAGCGATATAAGTAACTTAAGTGGACGAAGGTACTCGTGACCTTGGGGTTCAGACGGTTCGGCCCGCGCTCGATTTAGTCAGACATCAGAGAAGAGGAATATGGTTTTCAGCAAGGCTTTATTCTCCAGACACAGGCTCACATCATCATCCAAGGAATGGTCAACCGGGAGTGACAATTTCACATGGCCCACACTTGGCCTTATATACAACTCAAGCAATAAAATAGACATAAAATGGTAGCAAGGTGTTGACAGGTTAAGTCGTCCCATACGTCCCTTCAGACGAGTTAGATACAAAGGTGTGAACAGATTTATGTAGGGAACGTGTGGATTGAGTGACTTCCAAGAACCCAGGTCGCAGGGGTCATTCCAACCTAGAGAGACTCGTCCCTCTCCGTCCCCTCCTGCTACAATATGTACAAGACACGCCAAGAGACACTAGACTGGCTACTGGAATAATTCTAAAAGTACGGGTTCCCCGACAAGAAAAGTTAAGAAAGTCTCCGCACATGTTAGGCCTTCTAATGTGGAATGTGCTGCCAGCTATACAAAAGGCAAAGAACTGGCCAAATTTAAAAAGCTTTCTAAAAACAAATAAGGATTGGATACTTAATTAAAAACCATGTCTTGTAATTTCATATATAATATATATTCATCTTTATTTTCGACATACTAGACAAAATGGTGTAATGGTGTAACTTATCTAGAAATGGTGCATAAGAAGCAGACCTATGTGCTTTTACCTACGCAGACTGTATTATTATGTATTTTAGACTATGTGTCAGGCCATCAAAAAATCACAAAAAAGGGGTTGCATGATTATGTTCTAGAAATCATGAGAAAGTGAGTGTGGGGCGGGATGGCAGGTGAATCGCTCTCATTGGATGACCAATACATCTGCTATCTCTCCTCCACTAAAGAAGATACCGGGTGGATTTGTCTTGATTTATATTACCCGACACACCCAGGTGCACTTTAAACCGCAGTTGGTAACGCGGCCAATTCACTGCAGTCATCGCGGCTATCAAAGAGCGGCAAGCGTTACTCGTGGTGATGCGATCCTGTAACCGCGGTCGCCACGGCAACATGTGAACGCGTTGACTGCAGTAAAACACTATAGGAACGTCACACATATGCTGCTATAGGACCACGCTTCATTAAAGGGGGTGGGGGGAGGGGGGGGGGGGGGGGGCAGGGGCCGGGGCAGGGAATCCACAGTATTATTTCTTTTATGCTTATTATTTATACTTTTATTTAGCCTCAGATAATCATCATTTCATCATTTTGCTTCATCATTTTCTTGTTGGTGTACTTCTTGGTGAAACATAACTGTGGCATAATAATTAATTATAAATCCCACTCCATTGAAGTTCAAGGGAGACATACCCAGTGAACACTGTTGCAGTTTTTTCTTTAATAAATTGCGCGAAAATCGGCCGCGATTTTTGCGCGCCAGAACAGCGTCAGATGTTACTCCATGGAGCGCGAAATTGCACCGCGCATGGCGCGGTGCACTGACGCGCGTTATGCGCGGTCGTTATTGCAGGTTATTTCGCGGTGGTAGGGTCCTGTTCAAGGGGGGACGGGAATGGTGTTACTGTGGTTCATAATTCTAGGGGGGCGGCGGGGTGAAAACGGAAAATATTGGTTTTAATTATGGTTCGTTTATATCCGATATTAGATTGCACAATGCATGAATGCTGTATGAAAAAAAGTTATTGTTAGCAGAATTAAAGCAAGAGAAGACAAGACAGTGGTAACATTATATAGTCCATTCATTTATTATTCTTTTCAAACTCCCATCACATACATGGTATATATAATATCACATAACACTTCCGTTGACATTTTTGTGAATGATATATAGGCAGGTTCATTTTAATTTGATTTGATATTAGAAATATTTTATTCAGGACTAATAAACATTTTTATACATCGAGCAAATATTCTCAGAATACTACAATAGCCTGATTTTACTATTACAAATGTGTCGTTGTTTCTGATATAGTATTTACTTCTATATTATTTTCAAGTTACAATCATATATTCTACCAAATTACACGATAATTAAAAGCGGGACAAACCAGTACATACCAATATATCATATATATTAAGTATATTTTTAGCCTGTGACCTTTTTTTTTTTTTTTTTTAAGAAATTTTTTTTTTTTAAGAAATTTTATTGGATCTTTTTTCATACAATGATAATCTCGCAGCATCCAAGTAAATATTATTTGTACAGAGTTATGTTACCTCATAATAAATTTAATCCTTTTAAATCTGTTTACACATCGTTGAACATGGTTTTAGTTGTTCTGTTTGTTTCTACAACCTAGATATAATTATATACATGATAAACCCTTCAAATTTTTTTGTAATTTTTTCCTCTAAACAACAGGGAGTTGGCTACTCGAATAATAAAATACACGTGGCTAACATGTCAATCAATATACATTTTGATGCGATAACCATACTCATATACGTGGTATCGTCTACACTACAAGTACCAGTCATTATTATTTCTGAGATGTTTCTTCATGTCAGACCAAGATTTTTTACAGATTACCGAGGAAAGCTTATTCCATAGGATTGCCCCAATATAGTGTGGTGTTTTTTTTACCTTTTCTAACTTTGGGGTGATTACCTTTAGTACAGGCCCTTCGTTAACACGTGTTGCGACTGGCACTTCTTTCAGATTCTCTTGCTTTAGCTGCATTTTATACATTATTCCCAGGATCGCTATTTTGTACCTCTTTTCTAGAGTCGCAATCCCACAATCGTTACATAAATCCTCTTTACTTCTTACATCATTCGGGTAAATAATTCTGACTGCACGATACAGAACCCTTTGCAGTTTATTTCTTATTTCCACTGAGACTAACGGAGAGAAGAGACTGCCATATTCAAACAACGAGAGGATATGGCTTTTTACGATTGTTTTAGCCATAGGAATTGTTAGGTACTGTCGTATTCGTTGCAACTGGAACAGTTTAGAGATGGCTGAAGCCTTCATTTTTACGAAATGTTCTCTGAGGGACAGATTGTCATCCACTCTTAATCCTAGATATTTCACCGATTTAGAATTTTTGATTTCATGCCCTTTCAAATAGATTTTACCTAAGGTGTTGAAGCGAATTTTCTTTAACCTGTTATTAGTTCCCAATATTTGTATCTGACATTTTTTTTCATTTAAACTCAACATATTATCAGACATCCATTTATGAATATTATTCATGGCAAGTTGTGTCTGGGTGATACATCGATCAAGGTCTCGACCCGTTATACTGAGTAGGTTGACTCGAAGGTCAACCTATTGATGACGATTTTGCATGGATAGAGATTGGACGGCCACGCATAAGATGACTGATAAGCCAACCCAAGGGCAACCTTTTGGACCTTTATTGCAGCTGGTGCAACAGATTCCGGTAACATCTCCAAGTCGTCTACACCATAGGTACGTCCCTTTACAAGTACCTTGTCGCCCTTTACTTTGGCTTTTTCATCCAAATTGTCCCTGACAGCCTTTTTGGCGATTTGACGCAGGAGTCCTCGATTGCGTCTAACCTCTGCATTTACATCTTCCTCAAAAGACCAGTATTGTATCGCAGGGTATTGTTCTGGACTAAATTTAAAGTGGTCAAATAAGGCTCCTTTTCTGGACATAAACAGTTTCTTGTCTTTCAAGTATTTAAAACGCACACATATCGGATCTGGTCTTCTCCTTCTGTTATCACTACCTTTCCGTGACACTATGCGATACGTTTCATCCAGCTGATCAATACGAAATTGCGGAATTACCATGCGAATAATTTGGACGGCAGTGTGGTCAATGTTTTCATCTCTCTTGCCTAACACGCCATTGAATATGACGCATTGTTCCCTGAGTTTGGTGTCAACCTCGTTGTTAATAGTCTTTTGCCTTTTCAGTTCAAACGTAAGGAATTGTACCTGATTCTCTAGGTCTTTAAGCCTTTGTTCCATTAAACACTGATTGTCATCCTGTTCATTGTTTCTTATTATTTCATCTGTCAGGTTTGATGCGAGTTCAGAGCACAACTTGTTGGTGTCTTCAAGTGCGGATTTGGCGTCAACTTGGGCGGCTTGTACGCTCGCAAGAGTCAAGGCATCCCTAGCCTCAGGTTGCAGATCGCCCATATTGTCCGTCTCGGTTTCCATGTTGAGATTTCTCTTAGCATCAGGAGAATACCCTGTGGGACCAGGATTCAATCTTTTGCCTCCCTGAGATTTCGCGTTGATTTGTGACATCTAGTTATCAACAGTCAATGATCAAGACAGGTGTGACAGGTGTGGCCGCTCATGAGGAACACAATGGATGTACCCTTACTTTCGCTCAGTGTAGTGGCGGGACAATCAGAAAGTCATAAACACGGATTCAAACGATAAAGAGTGTAAGAATTCATGTGCACAAAGGATTCAGGCTGCATAGACACTCACTTTGGTCCGGTTAAAATTCCCGATTATTTACACAAGTCCACATAAATCATGCAGGTAAGTTGCACTAGCTCTCCGCGCGTCTTACCGGTCTAGCGGCCATGTTCTCTCCTTAAAAATAACCCTCCACCTGTGCCATGCTCATACTTATAAACCCTTATAAAACATATCATTATATCTTCAAACTCTACGTCGTTCAAGGAAAAGTATCCAAGAATTGCATATAATACATAGGTCCTTAGTAGATCAAGCTTCTCCAAACCTTTTCCATTAAGGATGGCATATCCATACAATCTCATTAGCATAATGTACAAAATCATTCCACTATGGGCTTCAACATATCACATTTTGACCCTCTCCGATTGGGTAAAGGTATCACAATATTTATTTTTGATTAATGATTTTAATATCTTGTGATCATTCTCAGCTCTTATTTTCTCTGGTAGTTCATTCCATATGCTATATACCCTACCAGCTATAGACCATCCTATACGACTTTTTTTCCACCTTGGCACTTTGATTTTATTTATATTGCCACCTCTCAGTCTATATCGTACATTCTGATCCAAGAAGTCACCTGTTCTGGCTAATAGGCATAATGCCCGTATTTCTCTTCTCATGGCAAGAGGTAATAGCCTACAATGGAGATGCATAGCATATAAACCTTTTCTTTTATACATTGCACCGAATATAATTTGTATGGCCTTATTCTGCAGTTTCTGCAATCTAATATAACTAGACTTGTTTGCTAGATCCACAAACATACAAAACTGCTCCAATATTGGCAGTATAAAGGTTTTGTAAATTAAGAGACATCTTTCGTTTGAGAAAAGATGTCTAACCACCTATTAAGATATTTACTTGCCATGCCATAATTACAGCTAATTTGTTTGATCATAGATAAATTACTCGTCAGCCATGTACCAAGGTAGTTGAATTCTTCCACATAGTCTATACTTTTACCATTCATGTAAACAGGCGGCATGTTAATTTTATACTTACTGTATAGGGAAACACCAAGATTTACATGAAATTAACAGTAGCATTGGAATCGATTTTAGATCGATTTTTCATAGGATTACACTCAATTCGAACAACCTGGAAACACAATATTATCACAACCTTGTACAACCAAGATATTAAACATCCCTGTTCTGGTCTATGCCATTACGAATTTGTTCATGCACAGATCATGAAGCAACAATAGGATTTTTGCCCTAATAATACATACCAAACTATTGCTAAACAATATTGCAAGAGATCTGCCGATTCAGATTTTATAAAACCATTCATTTAACTATAACTGGAAGAAAACAGAGAGGAGCTGAAATCCCCTGGTACCCATGTTATTCGAATTATGGAGACAGGCAATGATACAGTGATTTAAGTCAAAGAAAAATATTTCAGACCTTACAAAGTCAAAATAAAAGACATCATAAAATAAATATATTACAAAAACACACCATCTGGCGCACATGTCGTCCAACTGTGCCTTACAAATAATGATAAATAATAGGGTTGAGTTTCACAGATCAAGTACATCCTTGTAACCTATATTATTATATGAGTAACAATCATTTATTTCTGTTGGTGATATTGATATAACGCTAAGGTCTGGGCCTTAATCGCCGAAAATATAATCATTTGCAGTGGTCGGCACCATTGCAGCTGAATGCATTGAGACCAAATATTTCAAAACCTCCTTTCTCTTTGGGCAATATAAAGTAGATAACATTGAGCAAAATACCTAAACCTTGTACAATATAGCATACATAAATACTTCAGGAAATTTTAAATATTCCAGTCGTTGCCTGCAGAAATCCACTGTGTCATCTCCATACAGAAAATAATTGAACAGAAGATATTTTCAAAATTCTTTTTATCGCACGAAAATTGATGTTTCTAGGGCTAGATATATAAAAAAAAATAGCTAAATTAGGGGTAAATTCAGGGTGGTTTGGAACATAGTCAGAGTTGATTCCTAGTTGCTTGCAAAAACTTTGCAACATATATTACTCACTCAAAGTGTAACTTGTGTTGCACTATATAAATTTATATGATAATGTTTTTTATATGGATTCGTGTGAGACACCGTGAAGCTGCCTCCCTTCTTCATTATATTATTTCCCTCAATTCCTAGTCGACTAAGTTATACAGTTCTATTTGCATTTAGCACTAATATTATAGATTGAAAACCACAACCCAGATCAGCCTTATTACAGTGAAACATTCTAGGGATGGCATCAGGATCAGTCAACTGCGAACTGTTGCTGTTACTGGCATTCCTGGCCTGCTTGGCTGGTAGTTTGACTTGGATCCAGCAGCCTGCAGGTTGTTGCAAATATTGATGTGTATCACTGAATCAATGTCCTTCTTTTCATTTGGCCTGGTGGTCTTGACTGCCTCTGCAATAGGATGAAGCAGGACAAAATTAATCAAATTGAATATTTTCTTCGCTAATTGTTGCACATATCTTATATAACTGTATTAAGATCACATCATTGATATATTACAGATCTTGCATCATATATTACATATGCAAATGACGGGAATTATATATTGGTTAACAGTGGTTGAAAATAAGGAGAAAAAACAGGTAGCTCCACTAGGGAAGCTAATTACGTAATCGGGTTGTCCACCAGAATTTCTGGTAGCCCTGTATATACCACAATTATTTTAGATTAAATAAATATTTCTGGTTAAAAACGTTTTTCTGGTTAAAAACGTTATATAACTTATAAAAGAATATGTAATATAGTAATGCTCTTAAACACAGGGTGCGATTTAGTAATAATGCTTATTCAGTTGAAGTCATGAATAAGGGAGATACAAGAGAAGAACACTAACTGTAGATGTGACTTGGAAATAAAAATCTGTTATTATTTTTTTGTCTAACACCGATTTTTTTCAATATATCAACATATCTCCAACTTTCGGGGCTGATAACACCAAAAAAAGCCATCTCACTTGTTCTTTCTATTTCTACTCAACTGTTTATGTTATATACCTTGCAAATATGACCGTTGGAATCTCTCATTGCGACTAGGAGATTACTAAAATACATCTCGCACAGCCTCTTTTTAATGTAGTCATCCTAGAACATGTGAAACCGCTTACATCGAGGTCAGTTAGTGTCTCATTATCAGGCAATCATTTATTATTATCTCAAAATTGCCATATCTCTGGAAATATTAGAAATGTGTGTAAAATTCGCTAATATTTCTGACGAGAAAAGATTAAAGTTCCAGGAGTAATACAGATCTCAATTTTTCACCCCAGAGCATCTTTTTTGCATGACTAGCGAAATCCCCTTCATCTGCACTTCCCCCACCGCCACCACACACCCCAAGCCATCCAATATACAGGGGTGCTGCTACCCCTGCCCATCCCTATCCCCCCACAACACACACACACACACACTTTGGGTGGCAGCCTAAAAATGACCAAGGCTGTAGAAATCTTGTTAATATAACATATGTAGGTCATGTATGATTCATTTGCATCAGAAAATCTATAAATACTCATAGTTCCAATGTTCTAGAGGTATAGCATTGGACTTCTCCTGTGTAGTTCTAATGTGCCCAAGTTACTGGGAGGCTCAGGCCCTGCTTAGTTTGGATATTCAGCTATTGTCTACATCACATATATCCAGTATACTTCAGATGTAATTGTCTCACACACATCTCTGGTTCAAACCTGACACTCTTCACTTATATATATGGGGAAGAGGTTTGTAACTTTAGATCTTAGCCTAGCCTGGCCAACAGAAACCACTATAAGTTGATGTCTCTTGAGATCCAAGGTATAACTGGGGAGAAAGTTGAAGACACCAAACTTTTCCCCTCACTTGGAAAAAGCCACAGCACCTCTGCTCTAGAATTGGCTTTGACGGACAGTCCCCAACCCTGGGCCACCTCTTGATACTCCTCTAGACTAAGCGAGATCCCCACCTGGGTGGGGGCATGTTTTCTTGGATATTCCTATCATTCCCCATTCCCCCGGGGTGGGGTCTGCAATTGACGAGTGCATTACTATAGTGACAACTCACCTAAAACTATTCCAGAGGTGGTACACCTTGAAGGACACTTTCCTGTCTGTTCCATAAATGCTGAATGATTTGCAGCCATGCAGTCCATGAGCTAGTTCACCATGTTGGTTATGTGGCTTTTGGCATCATTCCCCACGAGTCCACCTGAAAACCAAAGTAGATACTTTGCCAGAAATTATTTATGGTTAAGGTTTTGGTTCTGAACTTTTATGTAAATACATCGTTTCTATAGATATGGGATAACCAAAATATAATTTAAATTTGATTTTGGGGAAAGAGAGCTATATATCAAGGGGCATGGAGGAGAAAGAGGGGGGCGGGAAAGGTGTAGGGAGGGAGAAGAATATTTTATTTTAAAAGCTTGTATATTACCTGGGTACTCACCGTCCCCGGGTGGGGTTTTTCACCCATCCCATATGCAATGAGGAAGAAGTGATAACGAAAGAGAGATGCAGGAATGATGAAAATAAAGAAAAAGAGAGAAGAGAATGAAAGAAGAGAGATGGACAGGAGGGAGCGGGAAGAGGAAGGTCTGGATGTCTAAAATGTTATCGTTTTAAGAGACTTACTGTAGGAAGAAGTTTTAGAATTAAAACTTAAATTTTCATGAGCAACACGGGAGAAGGAGGGGAAAAAAGGGAGAAGGAGGGGCAGAAAGAAGGATAGAGGAGAGATCAAGCAAGACACATGTAGGCTGGAGCCTGTGAGGGAGAGGGGGGACTGCTGTCCATAGAACAAATACATTTCTAGTATTACATAAAAGATGGATTGGTGGTCGGCAGACATTGCAGGCATAACATTACCATTTCATAAACTCAAAACAAAACAAAAGATCTACATGTCCCGTTCTAACTGTCGGTTCAAACCTTTAAATTTTAGCATAAACATGGTGTGTGAAGTTGGTTGCCAGGGCAAGAGGTTTCTCCCTCACCCTCCCAGAAAAGAGGGGGAGGAAATTTACCCGCCAACAGATTACTCTTCAAGGAATCCTCAACAGATGAAACTGGTGGAAAAGAAATTTTGTGCATTGTTCCATAAACAATCAAATCGATTTCTGTTTCATAATAATATAAATCTCTCCATCTCTCTTAATCAATATAATTATATCTATGACTCAGCTCAGTGTATGACATAATCCAGTGGGGCCATGAAGTTTTCGAAAGACACTGGTCCGATTGGCCATGAGAAACTTGGAAGGTTCAATTCTATATCCAGAGTGGTATTAAGAACTGAGAAGATAGTACATTGATTTTATGTTTCATTTCATCCAGAAAATTTTAAAGCGTTTTAAACCTGTTTATAGTCAGACAATTCCTTTTTCTTTACTCTTCATTGATGCTTGTTTAGTTTTGAAGGGCTTTGTCGCCTATAATATTTTCAAACTTACAAGCGTTTCTCCTGTATCGTTAAAACCATTTAGCCAATCCCCTCTAATTCTATTATCAAGGATCTCCATTCCTTCCATATTAAGTCATTGAATAAGAACGACCCAAGATTTGTTTAGTATTATGAATGATATATCATATATCGAGATAATATCTTCCTTTCCCCTCCTCTGCACTACCTTGCTGTATTCAACAAGTCATAGTTACTTTTATCAGTAGTAATCTATGTAATTCAGAACCCCAGAAGAAGGACCAAAGTGGTCTGAAACGTTGGGAATTGCACCACCATACTGAATAAAACCACCAAAAAATAATTTTGCTACCTTCACATTCCAATCAACCAACCAATTGGGCTAAGACCAGTTTTTGTGCGACCCCTTAAGATTAATTTTATGATTAGGATTACCTTGAAAAAAATGTTTTAGGGATAACTTTTCCATTCTTCCCTGGACCCAGTGAAACTTTCTCCTTTGACATTCAATAATCGCCATAAATTTGATAATGAATAATCAATGGTTTTGCCAGGAATTTAGAGAGAAGAGATAACTGTTTGATAAAAAATTAAATTAATGGTCTTTAACGTTGTTGAATAAAAGAATAATAAATACTATTTCCTGGGTATTGACACCCCTGAATATAGTGTGTACTTGAAATGTAAATAGAAATCCATGTATTTTGATATTATTCGTAGGTGTTATTGGAATCAAAGCAAGAAGTTTATCATTGTCTTGACAATGTTTAACCCCTCAACATGCTTAAATGCAGCAGAGAGGAAGATAAAGCTTTTGGCTTCTGGGGCCCACCTAGGGCACCACACCGCACAACTGTTGGCATCACTGAGTGAATATTATTAATTTGATATATTTTCGACAAAGTGAGCAGCAGAAAAATTAATAGAAAATTATTTATTTTGACTCTCAATAAATGCCTATAATCAAATTATAAAATAGAGATCTGCCTGTGAGGGAGAGCGGGGACTCAAAACGAATCTTAAAATGTATTTATATTTACCGGGTGTATCACTAGTCCTACGGTAGACAAAGTATCCGTCCCCTTGCCCTCAGAGGCAGAGCATTGGGATCAGGAAATCAAGGCCAGCAACATGGGCTAGTCCTACGGCTACGATAGCACTGGGTATATCCTGCACTGGGTATATCCTGTAAAAAGGGAATTGTTTTATTCATTAAGAAAATGTGGACTTACAAAAATTAACACTTGGAATCTGATAGAGGAAAATGATTTGATATTATGTTGGGATTATCAATAGTAACATCTGATCAGACCAACGAATATCTAGCCCTCTGCCTCCACTCAATGGTAGGCGGTGATCATGGCTTGTGAAGTTGTGTATGAATTATTTATGATAGCCATAACTTGCATGACATATGGCAGCATTTATTTTGGCTCTCTATGGACTCAAAACTAATATCTCAAAACCAACCTTAATTGCAAAGGTCTAGAACTAGATTCCAAGTATAAAGGGATTGGTCTGTCCATTGTGCAAAGCGAAAAGGCTACCTTTCAACGACCAAATGGAAGTGTTTATAAATTCTGCATTATCGCCCGGGCCTCGTACGGTATTAAACGAGTACCGGTACGCAGGATATGTTTCCAATGATTGAAGGCATTATTGATTCAAAAAGACTACTTACCCATACCCTCTGATGTCCTCAGATAGATATAGAATGAACTGTGGTGGTCAAAACACAGCAGACTTGGTAAACGTCCAGGAAATATTCTGCACATTTCGATTAATCCATTTTGATACAGTACGCTAACGGTTCGAGGTAACAGGTAGTTTTGAAACTCGGCCACAAGGTGACGCCAGTAGTGAAACTGGGTCAGAGCGACTGGGTCTATTGCCTGTGTATACCATATTGTATTTCCTTGAATGAGCGCCCCCCAGTGCTAATGAAGTTTAGGGTCTTGGTACCAGGTGTTTATTCAAGGCATGGCGTTTTTCAAAAGAAGGCAGATAGAGCATGGAAATTAAAGTTTTACTTTTTCATAATTACTTATGAATAGGGTTGGGTGGTCATAAGAATTACATCATAGGCCTACTAGGTTAGGCTACTCAAAAACGGAAAGAATTTGTAAAAAAAATAAAATTTAAAGGCAAATGCCAGTGTTTACTAAAAAATCAATTAATCATGGAATTCTTTTTAAACTTTGGATTTAGAAAGAACCTGGTTATGGGAACCCAAAAAGCCAAGAAAAACCATATGTCATTGAATTAGTTATTGTTTCAGGGACCACTGAAATTTACTACTGTTCACTATAAAAATCTATGGTAAAACCGGATTTTCTGTATTTTCCCCAATAGCAGATGATTGAATCATACGATTTTCTTTGAAATCTGCATATACATAGCTGACATGTGATTCTACGATCCCAATTAAAAAAAATATGGGGTCATTGAACTAAAAAGGTCTAGCTAAACTTGTATCACAATGAGTTTCCCCCATTGAAATCAATAGGCTAGTGAATGGAAGTAAATTTCACTCATCCCTAAAACACAAAATAATAATTATAACATCGTTTTTTCTTGGGTTTTTGTATTCCTCCAACCATGTTCTTTCTCAAGATGAAGTTAGAACAAAATATTGTGACTTCTATTGTTTTATGTGTTAATTCCCGTCTGATGTAGTGCTGACGGCGCTGGCATTTACCTTTAAAGCTTTTATTTATACTGGGTTGATCAAGTCCCTTTCACAGAGTTTTTCACTTGCCCCAGGCCAATTTTTATGTACAATTCGATCAAGACAAAGAAGAAAAATTAGATAGATATATAGGTCTTTGTAGTATGCATGCACCCTGCGCTTATTCAAGGAAATACGGTATGCTCACTTCCTCATTCAAAAAGACATTACAAATCACGGGACGACGCAATTAACTTCAACCGGTGTCACTCTTGATAGTTGACTTTGTATTGAATGTCCCTATTTTTTCTTTTGGTGTGGGGAGGCACTCTGACGCCAATTATGTGTTTGGCTGACATTTGATTTCAATAATAGTTTGACTGTCTATTTCTTTTGATAGCTTTATTTCCGATAATTAATCACTAATCTAGTTCTAATTTTAAAACCAAACATTTGGTATTTTGCTTTGGTTTCATTTGTAAATCATTGTGTGATGCTAGTAGCCTATGACTAGCCCCTTATATACTAGCATTTAGCTTGTTTGGGATTCAATTTAAGGTATCCCTGAAGCCAATAATAGCCTTATAAGCAACAGATTGTGTCCAAAGTGTAGCTTCTTATAGTTCAAACGCACCCAAGGTGTGATAACAAGAACTGACAGTCTAAATTGAAATTGAAACAAGCTAATGAAAAAAGCTCAGGATCATATGAATAAAGAATTAAGCACTGTAATAAGTTATCATTTTGAAATACATTCCTAATTCCCACCCTGTGTTTTTATTATATAAGTGTAATCTTAATTAAGTCTTAATTAAAACGGGAATGATCAGGCTATTGGGCATGAAACAGGTTGGTTTGTTTAAACAACATCAAAGAATAAAATTGTTAATTCCCAATCACATCAGCAGGCATTTCAATTAATGTTATAGGCTATTATATATACATGTACATGTGACTATAGTCTACCGATGCTGTCCTGATGCGCGCTCGGGCAGTAAAGTATAGCGCTGTTTTGGTGCGCGTTATGTCTCTCTGTTGTTTGCTTGTTATATCGCAGAGTGATGCTATATATAGCGGCCGCACGTGTCCTGAGCGGGTAGCAAGGCAAGGTGTGACAGCGCTAGAAGAGCGTATATCGCGGGCTGAGTGTTAACCGCACCAACAGCGCTGTTTTGGCGTAACATATCGCAGTGTGTGTGTGCATTGGGTAGGGATATATATGCATATCAAATATACAACCTTTACAATGTAAAGAAAATGGTGAAACATAACTACAAACATAAATTATAAATCTCACTCTATTGAATTTCGATTCGGATTTGAATCATTCATGTATTCTGTATCTTTCCTTTCTTCATGGCCTGTCTGTACTTGGCCATGATTTAATGCGCATGTGTGGCTACTTTGGTTGGGCATGGGGGTAGCTGCTGCAGAATCATCACAAAAAGTCGATGGGAATAAAGAAACATATCTAATTAATACAAAAGTCAATTTATACAACTTTTGAATGTACAACATTGTAACCAGTCAATACAATCTTACATTATATCGTTAGGTATTGATTATAGCATAGTATTAGTAAAGTAGAAACGATATGTAATTACTTGACTTGGCCAGTAAATGAAATAAAAAAAATGTAGTAGATGTCAAGGCCGGCATGGCCAGTCCTTTAGAACTATCCTATTCATATGCTTACCTGTAGTCATTTTGCTTGAGATCTGTGATTAAGTTCTGCAAAGAATGAAATACAATATTCCAATTTAGAATGCAACGGTTCATTAAAGTTTCTGTAGATAATGGAATACAATATTCCAATTTAGACACAGAAATCAACAAATTGGTATATGGTAATCTTTACCTTTTTAGCGGACAGATTTAAAGTTTTTAGAAACAAGAATTGTTCATATCAAATTAATATTACGGAATATATTTCTTACCTCATCTTTTGATTTAGTAATGAAATATGCATAGGCATATGCCACCACTGGAGTTTCTCATAGGTGTTCCATTGATCCCTTGTATTGCCATATCAATCTCTTAATAAACAGGAACATGTACATACATCTCCCTGGTTTCATGCATTAATGGAATATTTCTGGCGGTATCATGAATCGTCCATATTCTCCAATTCTCTTAGATAAGCACAGAATGTTTTCTTCCTTCAATCTATGGCATGAGTGTGGACATATAGGCAATAATATCCAAAAATTCGCTAGCGAATTTGTACATTTGTACTGTGTGTAAAACCGTTGGTCAAGACTTTTCAAAAGGAAGCTTCCTGCATGCACTAGGAGTATGGTATTACGTAATTCAGCGCGACTTGACCTAGCTTGACCTACATACTGGGCTTGTTTTCATACACATAGTTTGAAACAATAGCAACTGCAACGACACCTCTATGAAGCTTGCAAATTAACTCAAATTGGCTGGTTTTCTATCTTTACTGGAAGTTCATCCAGATAAACATACCAAAAACCATGAGATTAATACTTGGGCAATTCATTTAATTACAGAGCCATAATCTACATGCTCTGAGCTTTCATTTATAAAAAAAGGAACCAAATTTAAGCATTCTAAGTGATGAAACGAAAGGTTATATTTAGGCAAATGATTTATTTTTCAAATCATTAACCTTGGATTGTACTTAAGTTTACTCATCTTGAGAGCGATGACAGTGTTATATAAGTATAATAACATATCCTTACATGTTAAAGATCAATAATTCAATTTGTTTATTCAGATGGCAAGCATTACCAAACAAATCATATGAATTATGACCATCATTATGTCCAGAAAAAGAAAGTTTCAGTGACTGCAGTATAACCAGGAAGCCGTGTGATTCCTGACTGCACTTCCATATATATCTACTAGGTAGGTATAGGAGTGCAGTCAGGAATCACACAGCTTCCTGGTTATAATGCAGTGACCCCCACATAGCCAGAGCATCACAAGTGCAGTCAATGCGCTGAGAATGGAGAATGCGGAGATGATGCACTGGGTGATGGTTTCAATGCACATTGCACTCCTGAGTGTGTGGCTCGGGTAGTAATGTAGTAAGTTGAAAGTTAGTTATGAACGATAATAGTATCTGAGATTGAAATTTTTGTCGGCGAATGAAATGTATCACATCATGTGAAATCTTGTTGAATAAACATTTTTTTTAAAAAAAAATATTACTGCATTGGTGGTGTTCGGGAAAGGCAGATGAAATTGGGGGTTTCAGGCACAACATTTCCATGCTACTGGACCAACAATAATTAAGTCTAAAATATTAATTTCGAATTGAAACTGTTGGAGAATACTTTTGTCATGTAAGTCAAGACCATATATTTATCTTATACCCTTGATGAGCTTATTAAAGGACAAAATGCAATGGAAAAAATTACCCAAAAGAAAAAGTTAATTGGGACAAAATACAAAATATTTCATGAACATACATCATGTACACCCTGTTTTGTTCCCAATCTGAAAGGATATAAACGTGAAATAGGAAAAATATTAAATATCCAAGACTTTTCTTTTTGGAATATCCAACACCTTTTTGTCAACTTTCTTTTCCTTCTTGCCAATGTCCTTTTCCTTTTCGGATTATCCTTTTCTTTTTTGAATATCCTTTTCCTTTTCCAAATATCCACTCCTTTTCCAAATATCCACTCCTTTTCACCCAAATGTACCATGATGTATTCCTACACCATTATGACTGGGAGGGAGAAGGAGGGTGATAGGGAGAGAGAGGCTGAGTGGGGGAGGGAGGATGAGTGGGAGGGGAGAGGGAGAGAGGGAGAAAGAGGAAGGAAGAGAAGACAACATGGCAGGGATAGAAATATGTGTGTATGTGTTGCTATAGTGACCAGACTGGTCAGTGTGATCACTCATGCATGAAGGTGGTGGGCAGCAGTGTTTAGTGACTGTCTTGGGTGTGTTATGTAACACTGCTATACTAACACTCACTTGCCTACTCATGTCTCCTATTGTATGGGTAGAAAAGGAGTGTACCAGGGAGGACATGGATGGAAAAAGATGACCAAATCTTGACATAGGTGTCAGAGCAGCCAGACATGGCTTTTCATGTAGAGGAAATAGGACATACCATAGGAGACATAGGAAAAAGGTGCAGTGACATACCTTTCTGTGGTGATTATCTAAGGGAAATAGTGGAAAAGGAGGCTGACATGGAACTTTTTGTTCTGGAAATAGAAAAATCTGCCCGGACATAGGAAGTTAGCAGTTGGAAAAGAATTTGTAATATGAGAAATAGCTTGTACCACAGAGGAAAAGTCTGTACGGATGTCATCATTAGTACATATGGCTACTTTGGGACGCAACACACCCAAAGAAATATCCCAAGATATAGTTCAAAATTGCGTAGCATGTGAGGTGCATTGTTTAATTTTAATTCTATTATATTTCCGTATTTTATTCCGGATATTACAGTGGATAATACAGATATCAACGAGTGCAACAGCAGCCCCTGTGTGAGAGGCACCTGTAACAACCTTCTGAATGCCTACAGCTGTACTTGTCCACCAGGCTTCACTGGTGACCAATGTCAAATTGGTAAGTTACAAAACTTATACTTTGACTTAGGAGACCTTGGTTTGTTATCACAATGATTATTGTCTGATTGGAATGTAGACCACATTTTAGCATGGGAGTCTTTGATATCCTGTAACCTCTGAAGGAATGGCATTTTCTCGGATTTATTTAAGTATGCATGAATATTTAATATGAGGTTTGTAAAGCCTAACTTCATTGACATCCACAGACATTTTCAAAAATGTATTAATCACAAGAATTATTGTTTATTGTCATTTAATTTTTACAAAACTGCATTGTGATAATATTTAATAAAGTATGAAAGATTTAACCCTATGAAACAAGAATTTAATTCAGAAACATATGTCTGGGTTAATGTACTGTTTACAGATGTTGATGAGTGCGGGTCCCACCCCTGTCAGAATGGTGGACAGTGCAGTCAAGGAGACAACATGTACACCTGCGCCTGCCCATCTGGATATGCAGGCATCAATTGTGAACTAGGTGGGAATAAACCTCATCATAATGACATTATGAAATTCTAGCTTAACTTTGCAAACTTAGGAATGTTTGGAAGTCTCAGTCAGACAAACATCTGCCACACCCCCTACTGACTCAGAGGCCAACTACCTTTCTTCTGACTCATGCGTGTCCCTCCAATGTCCAAAGTACATGCCGCAGTCCATGTCACTGTTATCTTAGGTTTGATCACGGGGGAGGGAGGGGAAGGGAAGAGACCAGCAGGTCAGCAAGGAGAGGGCTACTGATTAAGAAGGGGAGGGAGAGGGAAGATAAGTAACTGACCGGGACATGGCATAAACATATTGGTCAGGTGTGACACTGGTGTCTCCGGCCTTGTATTCTTCTCTTTTTAGTCTATTGTTAACCTCTGGACCCTGTATCTTTCAAGTTAATTGATTGGTCCAGTCATGTTAAGTCAATCAGCCAAGGCTTTGTGTAATCACTGTAATCTGTCTAGTATATAAGAATAAAAACTGATTATGGCTTGCCTCATTCTACTTGGTTCAGTTTTGGCTTACATCTCTGTGTGTTGCAAGGATTCCTTTCTCACTCAACTGCTGACCCTAAATATTCATCGGAGAATGACCCTGATTTCTTCAAGATCCTCAGATATTACAGTGCATAATAGTTGGTGTGTCAATGAGCCTACTGCTCTACAGTTCATGCACTACAAGTTCCTACAATACCTATCTACATGTATGCCATATAACCCTAACAAAGAAGCAAGCATTTACTTATACAGACAATAAAGTCTGATTAGATAGAGTCAGAAACATTGTTACATTGTTTAGATTTATTGTGTTAGTTTCTGGTTTTTAAGCAACTATACTTACAAAAGAAGTTAAATACACACTAACACAAGTTAAATTACAGTTTAGGTTCAGATGTAACTAATATTTTAGTAATGGAGACTTTGATTCTAGAATCTTGAATCTTGATTCGGTCTGTTAAGATTTTGTACTGACACCAGACAGGGTCTGCCTCCAAAAAGGAGGCTGGGGTTGACATAACACTGCTGTAGTGTTTAACAACAGAGTATTTATATGATCGGTAAACATTATAAATGAACGCTACCTTATTTAAACATCTTAATCATTGAGGAAACGCATTCACATTAAGTGACTAGGTAGACAAAATGATTCCCAAGATGGTATTTTCATACATCAAGCCCCTTAAATTCCCGCTTCCATAGAGATTGGCCTGCCTGGGTGTGATGTGTCAAATAAAATGGCAAAAGTACAGAAGAAATCCATTGGTACGCCTTATACCATGTGACACCATCAGCATTCTAGGATGACCGAATATCCATGGAAAAGTATCATCGCAACTCCATGTATTTACATTTCCTTCTTTTATTCTGGATATTACAGTGGATAATACAGGTTTCAATGAGTGCAACAGCAGTCCCTGTGTGTGAGGCACCTGTAACAACCTTGTGAATGCCTACAGCTGTACTTGTCCACCAGGCTACTCTGGTGTCCGATGTCAAGAAGGTGAGTTATCCATCAAATATCTTTCATATTTATTTCATCCATGCACTAGTAACATGATGACTTCATGTATATATTTATTCTGTACTGACTATTACAGATATCAATGAGTGCAACAGCAGCCCCTGTGTGCGAGGCACCTGTAACAACCTTGTGAATGCCTACAGCTGTACATGTCCTCCAGGCTACTCTGGTGACCAATGTCAAGAAGGTGAGAGATGTTACTCATATTGCAGTATGGGAGACTTTTGTTATAATAGTTTGCATCTTAATCATAATTATCCAAAACTACCGTCATGGTTTCATGTACTTACATTATTCTATCCAAATAACACTATTCCATAAACCCCACCCCTTGACACTCCCCGGCTCTTCCAATTTTTTCGTCAGAACCTCATCCAATTATTTTGTTACTCTGCGAAAGACTAGCAAAGGCAAAAACTGGACACCTCTCTGTTAAAAAATCGCCATGTATGCCATCATACTCCTTTTTTCATCTCACCATTGTCATCTTCTCTCATTTATGTCTTGATTATATATTTGTTAGACTGTTTAGTATGAAACCATTATGCTTGCTATTGATGTTTACTGACTAGCAATAAGTGCAGATCTATGTGGCTGAGTGTCACCTTATCACTGTTGTGGCTGCTTTCTATGTGCATGCACCATGGCTGTTGTATGTTGGGCATGGTACAGACACACCCTCCGTGACAGCTATGGTCACACTGGGCATGGACACTCTCATGCGCTCTTACTGTATGGTATCCATGTTCGCCCATGTGATTTCCTTGCGCTCAATCTTGTCAAAATTGCATTAGTCCACCTTAATACATTTGCCCAGGGCCTCTCCGTAGCGTCCTTACACACTTGGTTGAGGTGCATTAGTAGGTGTGGCTTATCCGACTCCTCTACAATATTTGCATCCACCATTAGCATAGATGTGAAGGCGTGCACAATTTCCATGTGAGTCATTGAATCCTTTCACTCGGCCCCATCTCTTGCAAGTACCATTTCATACCTGTCAAGGAACAAATGAGGGTGTGCGATAATCTTCCTAACTCTTATATCAAAATCTGGGTTACTTTTGACAATTGAGCTGGAGAAGAACGGAGACGCCTGCTCCAATTGTTCCTCCAAGTATTGTTGCACCAGCGGGCCACTTATCAGCTTTCTCGGGTGCATAAAGCTATGCTGTTGTTGTACCATTGACGCCCTGGGTATGGGTGGCGTGCAGCCTCTGGCTTTTATGTAATCCTGCATTTCAGCTGTCGCTGGATGTTTGTCTTTCTCCTCCTCTTTTTCCTTATCTTCCTCCAATTTCTGAGCTGCCAAGGCATATATGACGCCATCAGTTATGTTGCCGGGGATGTTTTTCTGTATCTCCTCCAGGGATTTTTCAAGCTTTCAGACCTTTCCTTCCATTATTGTGCTGTCTATATTCTGTCGCAATGGATGCCATGGGCTGGTAGACTTCAACTGAGTCTGTGGTAAATGATTCATCAAAGCCCTTGTCCACCTCTGATCCTTGGTGGGTTTCCTCTGCCAGAGGCTTTTTTTTGCGTATCTTCTAGTACTCTTATTGACAACATATATTGGTTTGCCTGGTATTCATTTTAGTCTTGGGTAAAGGTAGGACCCAACATCCAAACCAAAATTGAGAATATATGTGAGAGGATAGGGCTTCATGGGTAGTATGAGCCCATAGACGGATTGGCAGGCGTCACTACAAATGCCCAGGAATGTCAAGACATTCCCACACAATTACATTTCCACCCAAAACCAAATATATTGTTTCCTGGGGAAGGTGGATGGAACATTACGGATCAGAAAAACGGTTGGTAACGTAATAGATTCCATCAATATGTCAGACAAAGACACCCCACTTCACTTATATTATATGCGTACAAACAGCACTGTCCTGCAAAACCCTTTGTGGATTAGGGGGAGGCGTAGTACAACGGCCTGCTAGCAAAACTTGTCCACCAGGCTTATCAGGTGACCAAAGCCAAGTTGGTGGGTTATCCACTAATTAATTGGTATTTTAATTATATCCATGCACAAGCAACACCATTATTCTGTGTAATTGTGAGTCATTCTTCTGCTCTGACTATTACAGATATCAATGAGTGCAACAGCAGCCCCTGTGTACGAGGCACTTGTAACAACCTTGTGAATGCCTACACCTGTACTTGTCCACCAGGCTACTCTGGTGACCAATGTCAAGAAGGTCAGTGATGTTACTCAAAATTCAGTATGGGAGACCTTTGTTATAATAGTTTACATCTTAATTATACCCATCCACAAGTACCATCCCAGGTAACAATTCACGTTAAAACACCGTTGGTTAACATCAATGCAAGGTTAATTTAGCAACGTTAACATGTTGACGTGAAGTTAACCTTAACTTAACGTGCATTGAGTTCATGTTATTATTTTAGCGTTAAGCCAACATTAACTTAGAGTGAATATTCTTGATGTTCACTTCTCAACGTTAATTTGATGGTGACTTAACATCAATATTTTAACATCAATTAACTTGCGTGTTATCAACATTAACTTTGCGTTAATAAATTGACATCAAATTATTAACATTAACTTACTGGTTAAGTTAACGTTTACATTTTGGCATCAAATTATTAACGTTAATTTGATGGTGACTTAACATCAATATTCTAACATCAATATACTTATGTATTATCAACATGATCTTTGCGCTAATAAATTGATGTCAAGTTGTCAGTTGATCCAGTCAATCTTTACATCTAGTGGATGGAACATCAGAGGAGAAAGGTCCCGCACAAATATACATGATTCTGACGATTTATCCTCCACATGTAGTTTAAGGTAAAGATTTATCTTTAATTAATGTGTCCTTGCCCTTAAAGATGTATTATCAGCTATGGAAGATGCTGAAATGATATGACTATACTTGAGATAAACACTCTAATGCTATCATATGTCCTGGAGAAACGATTTAAATGAAGAAAATCTGATCAAAAGTAACAAAGACTGCATCGATTTTTGCTCTAAATACAACTACACCAGTGCCTTGTAAAGGCCCATTCAATACAGGCAGGATATTGGGGAACCCCTGGTCACATGCATATATAATATGTGTGTGCAGGGTCTATTTTTATAAGTGCTATTTACCACTTAAGGCGGGAGCACACTAGCCGCGATAAGCCTCGCAATAGGCTTTGCAACAGGCCTCTGCAATAGAAATGAAAATATTCGATCTTGGATTGCAGTGTATCGCAGATGTGTGGGCCCCTTTGCAACAGGCTCTGCAATAGGCTTTGCAACAAGCCTCACGATAAGAATTGCGTTGCCGTCTATCACAGAAATATTAGACATGTTTAATATTTGTTGGCGATAAGAATTGCATCGCAGACGTCGCCATGCTATTGCGATTAATTGCAAAGCTTTGTTGCAAAGGTGTGGCGACGCTTGCAACAGGCCTTCCCGATAAGCCTCTGCAATAGCAAAACCTATCGGGAAAGCCTGTTGCGAAGCCTATTGCAAGGCTTATTGCGGCTAGTGTGGCGCCGGCTTTAGAGTTGTACTACTGGGATGTTGTACTACTGTGATGTCATCGCCCTGATCAGAGACAAGTACAGAGTTATTAATAATAGCTGAGTTGATTGCTGTATATATGTTCAGTTGACTGATCTAGTGATCACTGCATAGGGTTATAAATAGTGCATAAATGCTTCTGACTACCATTGGTATTTATAATTATTGATGGGCTATTTACTTTCACTTCAACCTAGAGGATTTCAATCAAGGAAATGTACAATGGCATTTCGACATAGTTGTAGTAAAACAAACATCTGTTTGACAAGTCAAACCAAATTCCCCCAAACGTCTCACTATGCTAATGAAGTCAACTGAGATCATTAGCATTTGGTGCGCCTTCATTTTCAATGGGTTTAATGGGTTCGGAATTCTTAGATATTCAGGGACATGTTTGGTTTTGTCATATACTTAGTGTATCTGGCAAAAGGAAAAAATGCGCAGATTTGCGCATGCATAGCTGAGAGTGCATTTTTAATTAAAGTATAGAATGTAAAAACACACATCAGATAGGTTTCTATAGCTATGTCAGACATTGGATCCCCTAGGGGTTGAGTTTCCCGCCACTCCTGTCCGCTCCTTTGTCTGTGCACAACCCCACATGGAAAGTCCACTAGGTAGGGCTACTTGCTCCCCACACTCCGGCAGACCAACAAGACCAGTTCAGTCTCATTGGGTGGACACAGGGGCAGACACCCTTTTAACTTGCTGCTCATATGAACACCATTCACCCAGTGATGGTAAGTATATAAAGGTATTTCCATCTCTCTTTCTCTCTCACACACTATCTCTCTGCCCTTTCTCTCTTTCATTCATTCTTTCTGTCTTTAGTTAAGTTTTTCTCTCTTTCTCTCTTCCCGCCCTCTTTCTTTCTCTCTTCCTGCCCTCTTTTCTTCCTCTCTCTTTCTCTCAGTAATTATATTTATTTATTTAACCTTGTTCAAGATTTAATGTGAGTATTATAAAGGCCGCTATAGCTGCTAGCATTTAGTAAATTGTCTCTAAAAGAGTCTATGATGATCTTGAACAACAATGAAACAGCCACATATTAAATTAGAAAGCTCTGGATTTGTACAGGCAGACATGACTCTTACAGAGTAACATCTCTATGGCTCTATGTGTAGTACTATAACTGCAACTGCATAACTGACACAATATTCGATTGGGTTCCTATACTATAGCCTCAGTCAGCCATTAAGGAACCCTATGATTTTGCCACGTCCAACCTTTACCCCTGACACCTAAACCTTTTGTTTTGTTTCCTTAGTACAGAAAACGGTTATGGAGCAGGATGCTACAGGCGGGGAACTACACAAGGCCAAGCTATCTGATTGTAGAACCCACCAAGCCAGTATTACAGTAAGTCTACTCTCTAGGGGCGGCCATTGGTGGTGCTCAGTAAGCCCTTATATAAACATTCATATAATTACAGACCAGCTATGCCCAGCAAGCCTCCATCTGTCGATTAATGACATATTGCATACACACAGGAACTTGTGGGGAAAGAAAGGGTAAACTCAGAGAAATATCTCGGAATTAATTAAATAGTCTAAGAATCAAAAAAGAGAATATATATACCCTCATTTATGTGTAATAACTGTCAATGCATTGTACTGACTACAACTGTATTTTATTCTTTATAGAAGCTGGTAGACCATCTAGAATCAGAGAAGACAGAAATTCCTTCAAACGCAGGGAAAGCCATAGGATACCTTTCAATCCTGACTGCAAACTCCCTGAAAACTCCCATTAGGATGGCCAGTTTGACTAGTCCCTGGTCAGGAAAGCCAGGAGGAAGCCTATGGAGATGACATAGTGATCTTACTTGATCTGATAGGTTCTGAGCCTACGACTGCATAAACAAGTACACCAACAAAATAAATGATGAAATGATGATTTTCTGAGGGTAAATAAAAAAGTGGTGAACCAAACTGACCAAACTCTATGAACCAAATATTAATGTTAATTAAAGAAATGAAATCAACATACCAATTAACGTTTATATTTTCCCCCAAATTGTGGTTAATAATAACGTAAATCTCACGCTAATATTAATGCCAAGATTCACATTAATATTGATGTCAATATTGCGCAAAATTGGTGTTAAGATTCACGTTAATATTGATGTTGAGATAAAGATGGTATGATTCACGTTAATATTGACGTTAAGATTGCGCAAAAAGAATGGTATAATTCACGTTAATATTGACGTTAAGATTGCGCAAAAAGAATGGTATAATTCACGTTAATATTGACGTTAAGATTGCGCAAAAAGAATGGTATGATTGACGTTATTATTGACGTTAAGATTACGCAAAGTTGAGTCCACACATTCACGTAAGATTAACGTTAACCATCAACGTATAGTTGCTCTAAAATGTGGGTTAAATCGCCGTAAAGTTAACATCAATTTGTTACCTGGGATCATTATTTCATGTACTTACATTATTCTTCTGTACTGACTATTACAGATATCAATGAGTGCAACAGCAGCCCCTGTGTGCGAGGCACCTGCAAGGACCATCACGATGCCTATAGCTGTACTTGTCCTTCAGGCTTCTCTGGTGTTCAATGTCAAACTGGTGAGTTAAATAACTTAAATATTTTGACTAAAGAGTCCTTTGTTTGTTATATCACAAGACTTATTAAACTGGTGAGTTAAATAACTTAAATATTTTGAATAAAGAGTCCTTTGACTTATTGTCCCATCTGGGGATGTAACTCATGAATAAAGAGAACAGAATGCCCATTAGATTGGGATAGGCAATTTGTTCTCACCCATTGTTAAATCTGGTTATCTGTTCTCACATTCTCAAAGCTGTGGTTTGTACCAATTAGTCGTCAAGAATGAATGGTTACTTGAACAATGCATACCATGATTCAATACAGTCAATACAGGACCTTCTTAAAATCAAAGTCACCCAATGGTAACCCTACGGCAAGCTGCTCCAGGTAGATCCTGTATAGACTTTACAAAGTAGTTCCTAACTGGAGACAATTCACGCATTCAAAATCAACATTTCAATTATTTCTATATTACGTTAATTTAGAACCAAAAAACCTTCTCTTAGAACCGAATTATCACTGTGACAGGGTGATCTTGGATATATTATAGATAGTACTCTTACATATTTGATATAAGGTTTGTAAAATGGGAAGTATTGCTAACTTAATCAATTTGAATACTTTTAAATCTTAATAAGTCAAAAGCTTGGTTGCTCCATATTGTTATATTTTTGTGTGAACATCAATTCCCTGCCAATGGTGAAAGTCATTATGGTGCCTTCCCCTGAAAAATGGTTTTCTTTTCTTAGATTTATTCCGTTCTGCCTATTACAGATATCAATGAGTGCAACAGCAGCCCCTGTGTGCGAGGCACATGTAGCAACCTTGTGAATGCCTACAGCTGTACTTGTCCACCAGGCTACTCCGGTGACCGATGTCAACTTGGTAAGTGATGTAACTCATACTTTATGATGGGAGACTGGTAGGTTCTGTATGAAAGGTATGGTCAAGAATGGATAGGAACTGTTATAAAGAAATATTCCACTCTCTTCCACTCTAGGTCACTGTCTTCTCCTCTTCATTGCCTCTCTCCCTCTTCCCTGCCTTCTCTCTCTCTCTTCCTCCTCTGTCGCTTCAATTGAATCCTGTTTTCTATTTGTTTAATGCCATAGTTCCTGAATCCTGTGGTTTTCGATTTGCAATTCCAGACCTTGCTACATTGAATCTAGCTCTGAATCCTTTTCGCAAATCCCATAGGCCTTTTAAATCCTGAATCCTGGTCTCTGACTCAAAATAAACCCCAATTCCTGTTCCTGAAATAAAAAAACTTGGCATAGCAATGATGATGTCAGAGAATGCTTGACCCATCCGAAGCTAGCAACTCACTGCAGTGGGCTGCATTGACCTCAACAGTCTTTGTCTTCGCTGACAAAACAGTAATACTGAAATTGCGGAGACAAAGGTTTGCGCTTAAGCACTTTCAACTGGTTTGATTTTTTCGGTTGGATGCTATGATATTTTATTGTCTTAAAACATTCCTCTGAATACATCACACCCTAAAAAAAACCTCTGACATCATCATTCCTATGCCAAATAAAAACCTTTACATTTGGCCTTTAAATCATGGTAAGCAGTGCACTTTCTTATGGTTGGCAGGAGCAGACTGATCAATGGGCAGTCTGCACTAATTCATTATGAAGGGGATTAGCATCAAGGGAACCTAGCATGAGAGTTTCAGACATAACTGTCAACATCAATATTTAGTGTAAATCTATAGAATTTAGGATAAAGTCTCATATAGTAATTTAAGTATTGATACAAATAAGCAGAGTGACGCTGGAAGTGGCGGTCTGGTGGTCAAACAGAAAAGGCAAGTGTTGAACGCCTGGGTGGGAACAGTGGTATCACTGCCTGTGATGTGAAATTACCTAATAACCAGACAAGCCAAACATTCATGTAACCCTACACAGTGATATAGAAACATTATATCACTGGTAACATATAGCGATACATATAGTAATTTAAGTATTGGCAAAAACAAGCAGAATGGCACTGGATGTGGCGGTCTGATTAACTGCCCAAAGGCCCTACTTAACTACATACATACTAGACCAAGTGAAATCTGTTAGTCCACGTCCATTAACCTGATTAATGGTGAAGACAAATAAATCAACACCGCCATTGACCTCGAATGACCGAGATACTTATTATCTTGTAATGATACCCCAAGTAGCTGAAGGGAAATTTGATCACTCCTACACTCTCCAGCCTCCCATATTCACGCGATACGGAGCGACAAATTTTCGCGTCTCCACGGAGACATTCTTCGTCTTCAGTGAGACGTTGTTCATCTTCAGATGTCAGTGTTAATTCTCCATAGAAAATCGATAAAGGTAACATAGTGATGACAAATGTATAAATACTTCTAATGTTTCCATACTGTATCAATAATTCAGTGTACAATGTATAATGAATAATGAATAATGTATATGTTTTTCAAGCACATCTTTTGTCAGAGACGGTCTAGGGCCGGTAGGAAGATCTAATTTTAGTACTTATGTCTAATCTTAAAAACCATTGTCCACTTCATGTAACTGACAAACTTGAATAAAAATTCTATCTATATAATATAAAGCTAGAGCGATTTCTAGGAAAGGAGGTAGAAAAGAAATGGTAGAAAGAAGGTCTTCTTTGTCCAGAATTTTCTTGGAATTTGTTGTTTTACAAACCACTTTAGAGGTCTATCCCCCCTCTCTGGATGTCGTCATATGTGGTTTGTGAAGTTATTTGGGGTGGAAATGTGATTTTGAAGCCTTTTTTAAATCGGGATAACCACAATCTATTTATAGCCTGGGAAAGCCGCTGTGAGATACTACGTCATTTCCCACAACCTACGTCCAGGGGGAGAAAGTGGGTTACTAAATTAGAGTGGGTGAAGTTAACTTTTTTCTTCACCCGCCAAGTTTACCCTCCCACACAGAAATCTTGGACACATTTGAATATTAATTCTTATACGAAAAGGAGCCTCACTGGAATTTAATATCTTATGATATGTTTCATATTGAGAACTGAGCAGTGGTGGGTCGTCGTACCCAGCTCATTGTGTGTTTCTACATCATCGCAGATTGGATTTTATTCAAGTCTCCACATCGCTTCAATTTCATCGATAATAATGCATCTTTTTTGTCATACAGCATGGTACAGTACAGTACATTAATTGCAATGTAATATTGGATATAAACAAACCATAATCAAAGCAAATGTTTTGTTTTCAACCCGCCACCCCCCATGAAAATTATGAACCATAGTAACACCATCACCCGCCCCCCCCCTCCTCCTGAATCGTTGAGCACAACGATACCACCATGTATACAAAGAACGCTGGGCGAATACGCTGTGACAAAAAAATTGTATCAAAAGTGGGTAAAAGAAATTTGTATCCAATTTTGTATCACACAAGTGTTGCGCACAGTGTACAAAGCGAAGGCAAACCTGTATATTTTACATTACAAGCAATTGATACAAGCAAAGACTTGAAGGCGGCCAAAAGCTCAGCATATTTAACTGGAACTAAACCCTTGGGCAAAGGACGGGGCAGCAAAGGCATGTTTGATGGGGCGGGCAATGTCTGTAAATATGTTAGTAGCCTGGAGTTCACATCAAATATAGAGTGAGTTTCTCTGACTATTACAGATACCAATGAGTGCTCTAGCAGTCCCTGTGTGCGAGGCACATGTAACAACCTTGTGAATGCCTATAGCTGTACTTGTCCATCTGGCTACTCTGGTGACCGATGTCAAACTGGTGAGTTACCTATCAAATATCTTGCATCACTTTTTGTACCCATGCACAAGTAACATCATGACTTTATGTATTTACATTCATTCTGTACTGCCTATTACAGATATCAATGAGTGCTCTAGCAGTCCCTGTGTGCGAGGCACCTGTAACAACCTTGTGAATGCCTACAGCTGTACTTGTCCATCTGGCTTCTCTGGTGACCGATGTCAACTTGGTAAGTGATGTAAGTCATATGTCAGCATGGGAGACTTCAGTCATAATATTATATTCTGTTTGTTTTAATATGATGAGATAATGGTTAATGCCATTGATGAGAGTGAAGGAGTGATCCTGGAATTATTTAGGTACTCTTGAGTATTCCATACGAAGTTGGTACAGTTTAATTGGAAACATTAGGGAATCTGTCTACATGGAACTATTAACACTTCAGTTATCAGAATTACTATTGTTCCATATTGTTTTTTCTTGTGCGAGCAGCAGTTCCCAGCCAATGATGACCATGTAGATGGTGGCTTCCCTTTCTCGTCCAAACTGTTCTTTGCTTTTTGAAATTTACAGATATCAATGAGTGCGACAGCCGCCCCTGTGTGCGAGGCACCTGTAAAAACCTTGTGAATGCCTACAGCTGTACTTGTCCACCAGGCTACTCTGGTAACCAATGTCAACTTGGTGAGTTATATATTGAATATCTTGTATCTTTATTATATCCATGCACAAGAAACATCATGACTTCATGTATTTATATTTATTTTGTTCTGCCTATTACAGATATCAATGAGTGCTCCAGCAGCCCCTGTGTGCGAGGCATCTGTAACAACCTTGTGAATAGGTACAGCTGTACTTGTCCATCAGGCTACTCTGGTGACCGATGTCAAACAGGTGAGTCATCTATCAAATATCTTCTAAATGTATTTCATCCATGCACAAGTAACATGATAACTGCAGCAACAGCTCCTATGTGCGAGGCACCTGTAACAACCTTGTGAATGCCTACATGAAACAGCTTTTATCAGTACCAAATTATTCAGGGATTAAAAATCCTTAGTTTCATCTATCTAATTCCAAATACTAGTTTACATTGCTAGGTCAAGGTATGTTTACTTTAGTTAATCCAAACTTTGTATTGCATGAAAGCTGATCAGGATGAGTTTATTTGAGTGGTAGTCCACATGCTGCATTAACCCGTCTTCCTGAATCTATCATGTGTCACATTCTTTTTCTTATTTCTGAATTGACAGTAATCGATGCGTGTAAGAGCAGCCCATGCATTGAAGGCACATGCACCAACGTTGGCAGTGGTTACAGCTGTACTTGTAACCGATACTATACTGGTGCCCGATGTCAGAGTAAGGTTTTTAACATGAAGTGATGGGTTACAGAAAAATGAGTTAAACACTGCAAAAATATTATGTATGAACAATATAAATCTACAAATGATGAACATCACAAACGTTGACATATTTTGAGGAACAGTTTCTGCATTTTCGTTGCCATTTTTAGCTCATTATTCTGTAACTAGCAAATACCCGTGCTACGCACAGGATTTGCTAGTGGGACAGTGGGGCCCATATCCTCATCTCTCCTTGTGTACTCTCCCACCATCTTTTTCTTTCAAGTTGTCACTATAACTTAGTATCTGTATTAAAGTTCATACCAGAAATGGAACCCTGTTTAGATTTTTGTTTGGTCACTGTTCAGTGTTGTGCTGTTGTTGTGTTGCCTGGTCCTGTCCCTGTCCCAATCCCTCTCCCTCTCCCGCTCCCATTCCCTCTCCCGCTCCTCCTTTCATTCAATAATATAAGATAACATAGGTGGCAATGCCAATGGTGCAAGTGCAAGAATGGTGCAAGTAGGAAGGAATCCAGGCTCCCCCCCACCCCTCTTCCCTGCCTTAATCCCCCCACTTATGTATTCCACAGTGTTTCACAGATTTTCATAGCAAACAAAGGCATGTGGTATGTACACATTCATTGTCTCTGTCCATAGTTCTATGCCAACCACTGTCAGTCATTATAAACTTATGTTAGGCTTTTGCCAATGTTATTTCCTGTTGTTTTGTAGTCTTAAGACTGTAGTCTTAAGACTGGTGAGAAATCTCTGTGGATATATTATGCTACCTGCGACAACAACCATGGAAGTGGCCATGACGGAAAAAATATGCACATTTACTGTAGGGTGCAGACATATTAAATATCTGAATAATCCATGATAATGGGCCATGTCAACTTCAAAAACAATCACAAACAATAGTTTATGAACTGATTCAACTCTGACAATGTTCCTTTTGCTGGAAATATGGTGAAATATATCAATAATATTATACTAAATAGCATTCGCGGAATCACTGCGGAATGACGTTTCTTTTCAGTGATTTTGTCCCGTCCATTAATGATGTGATGTTTGTGCTGACGTTGTCGCATGTAACATTGCATGGTGAAGCAATTTTGTTGCTAGAAACACGGCACTTTAATAACCTTAGTCTGGAATGGGTGACCCAGAAACCTGGTTTAGGGGCACTGATAGGTTTGTCTTAAGGCAGCACTCGGGGCACTGGATGGGGGTGCTTGATGTTTCTAACCCATTTCTAACCCTAATTTGTTAATGAAACACAGTGGAATGGCTCCGCACCATTTTTGGCAAGGTGTCACTAAAAGAGATTGGAGATCTGGCCAGCACTTTCAGAGAAGATAGGTTCCATAGCAGTTTTGACGCTATTTTGATAATATATAGATACATCACACATCTTCAGATGCTATTTTTTATTTATTTATTGTTATACTAAGGCAATACCAAACCAATGCACAGTGTTGAGTAGTTATCATTTTTATGTGTGAGGTCTCCTACATTAGACATTGGTTATTAATCTATGGATTTAGAACGTTGCGATAGAGGACGAGCGATAGCGAGTTCTCTATCACATGTTCATAAGGCTATTCCCTCCAAACCACAACCTTACAAGTCCTTTAGGGGTCGACCACAGACTCTATCCGCTGGTAGGATTGTCCATTACAAGGACAATTTAGGGACAAAACCGGACCAGAGACCCCTAATCAGCTACAGTGCAATGGAAAGCCAGTAACTATACCATAGTAACCATTCACATCTGGGATTGTTGCTTAATGAAAGCAAGATATGAACCACAGGACCTATCATGAATAGGGCTCAGCCAGAAACTGACCAAACAAACAACTATAGCAGTTATTTGTTGTATCTTGACCACTTTGATATAAGCTATTGTATGTCTTACTCATATCATTTGATATTTAAATAGATTCTATTGATATTCACATTTAACTACCTAACTGATATGAGATTGGTTTGAATGCATTTGATTTCAATGATTTTCTGCACAACTTGTTATTTAATGAGAACTTAGGTAAATACACTTCTATTGATTATATCATGATGTTGCAATTGTATGGCATATTTATGTTGTTTCAGCATGTAGTCCATGTCCATGAAGTCCATGATGTGCGGGAAAGGAAGAACCAGGACAAAAGTGATACATTATATGAAGTAGAATACAGGCAAGGTTACAAACTGCGACAGTCCTCCATATCTTGCATCATTATATTGATAATAAAACTATTAATATTTATATTACGGTATATTTTTTAATTTTTTTTACAATAATTCAAAGATGTTTCACCCAAATTATATCAATTTACGCATCTGACCACCTGTACGAATGAAATCATCAAATCAGAATGAATTCATGTATTGTAATCAAATCTCTTAGTCATATATGGCCCTAATACCCATCCATTAAGTATAGTGCACATTTGCTTACTTGGGCCCATAAAACAATCCCCTGTAACTAAGAAACGTTGGTAACCTAGCAACCTAGTATTTGGGAAAGGGTTTGGTTCTTATATTTCATCGGAGTTGAAGCAATCAAACTAAAAAATGCATAAGTAGTGAACATTAAATTGAAGAGAGAGCTATTATTTAATAGTGCAAAATGGACTGAAATGGACAATGAAGGACAGTGAACTACAAGCAATTATACATCTACTACTAGTACTAAAATTAACTTTAAATGATGAGCCGGGACGGGGGGCTTGGGATCTTTCATTGTTAACATGTATTTTGATAATTGTCCGGACAAAACATGTTCGCGTCACCTCTTGTTCTTATAAAGGTAAACCAGAAACTTGTAATTGAACAAATTGGGTTACGTCAGGTAGAACTGTTGAGGCAGAGACTGCTAACCTAATTCTGGAAGATGTAACATTTGAAAGGACCAGAATAAAAATACAATATATATATATATTAATATTCTATTATGTTAAACTTCATTTTAGAGCTGACTTTTCCATTAATTGTGGATTATTTGAGGGGATTGGTGAAGGTCAATATTTGCATGGGCATTATGGAAAGTATATAACAGTAATAAACTTAGTTACAAGCGTCACAACAAAGTCTAAACTTTTGACAACTCTTTAGTATAAAGAATTATCTTAAATCTAAAATTTAAATCAGGACTAGATTACATACCGGGAAAAATACTAAAACCGTGCCTGAGAGCCCTTTCCCCACAACTGAGCCACATAATGAATCTGTCCCTCACTAAGGCCTCGATACCTGACTCCTTTAAAAACTCTGTGGTCACCCCCCTCCATGAAGCTGGACCAAAAAATAGCACAAACAATTATAGACCAATATCGGGAATAAGTATGCCCGCGAAAATATTAGAGAAAATTGTACAAAATCAACTATTTAAATGTATTAATGTAAAACCACTACCGTCCAAATTATAATTGTTTAAATCATTGAATAGAAATTGTACCACTGTTACACTGTCAAACTACAATGTCATGTATACTTTGCAATCTATTTATTTTAAAAAGGGCTACTCGGAAGAACTCCATAGGAGACCGAACCTTGTCCTTTTCCTGCATATATTACAACAAATGTACATGTTTGCTGAATAAAAATTCTATATATATATATAAACTACCTGGAAGAAAACCAAATATACTATCCTAAACAATATGGGTTCAGACAAGGTCACTCAGTCAGTCAAGCCCATGTTGACCTCATGGAACCTATTTATAACAACTTAAATGAGGGAAAAATGACGACTGCTGTATTTTTAGACTTTAAAAAAGCTTTCGATACAGTGCACCACACCGAACTATTAGAAAAATTAGAACAAATAGGAATACGAAACAATGAAAATACATGGTTTAGAAGCTACCTCTCAAACAGATATCAAAGTGTTAGGGTCAATGGTTCTTTATCAACCCAAGGTAAGATCTCTTTCGGCGTACCCCAGGGAACAATACTAGGACCAATCTTATTCTCAATATACATAAATGACTTGCACCAAGTCGTACAGAATTCAACAATTCAACACTACGCAGATGACACCGTCCTATTCTGCAGTGACAAAAATGAATCAATCATCTATCAAAAACTCCAAACAGATCTCGATTGGATAGACACTTGGTGTAAAGCAAACAAAATTTCAATGAATGTAGCAAAAACTCAGTATATTAACTTAAAAAAAAGTACTACAAAAATGGCAATAGACCAGAAACATGCTCTTACCCTGGGTGAAGAACCATTATCCCAGGTAATAGATTTAGGCCTCATAATAGATGAGCACCTATCTTTCAAGCAACATGTAAACAAACTGATAGACAAACTACGATACAAAGTGAGACTATTGTCCAGCTCACGTTATATGTTGACTAAAAAAGCAAAAACAGACATAATCAAAATGTTAATTATCCCCAATATCGATCAAGGGGATATATTCTATTCATCAACCAATAAACACCTGTTAAAAAGCTTGGATTCGCTGTTAAACTCGGCAATCAGATCCTTACACAATCTCCACAAAAGAGCAAACATGGTAGAAGAAATAGGAGCTAAATATCTTACCAAATAATGTAAGGAGGGATGTACATATCCTTGAAAGCACACACTATTTGGCACAAACTATTTCAAATTTAGATCAAAGAAAATTACCCACCAGAAGCCATTCGATAAAAAGAAGAAACCTAAAAATTGACCGTCCAAAATTATCATTATACCAAAATAGTTTCTTATACAAAGCAAAAGTGGCCTGGAATTCATTACCAACCCGAATCCAGGCACTAGAATCAAAAAAGCATTTCAAACAAGAAGTAGAAAAGACTCAAAGAAACAAAAGTGATCTCGAAAATAGAGAAAAACAATAAATATGTACACCCCTCAGATGTGAAAACAATTAGGTGCTAACCATATCTTATCTGTACTACTTTGTATAGGGCTGTACTTGTACTGGCTCGCTTTATATTGTTTATATTATATTATATTATGTTGCTGGGAGAGTAATATAAGGCGGGAAAACATGAAACCGACCAGAACACAGTAGCTCCCAGCTAGAAATTCGATCGAGCCTTAAATCGGACAAATCAGCATAACCACGCCAGCAAATACATCAGCTGCTTCATTAATGGTTGCTGAACATTATTTCATCAACATTATTATAATATTCATCTTGATTCTACTCTTACTCTTCGTTCAACGACTTTGGATTTCCACCGTTGAAAGTTCCAACATGGCGGACGTTGTGAATCCCGGCGATGGCACTGATGTCACTGATGCCGTTTCTTCAAAAACAAAAGATTTGAGCGATATCAACGTCTCAGCTGAAAACAACACAGCAAATGAATCTGGACAAAACACAAAACCGATTTTACCTAATCCAATAGAGGAAATCAGTGAGGATAATGTCGAGAATTCAAAAAATCGACGTGAGGTGGGTGATTTTGACATTAAATTGCGTGACGACAGCTCCATAATGATATACGACGACTCAGATTCTTCCTCCGTGGAGGGTGATAAAAATGATCTAGAAGTCCCTAGTGGAGGTGTAAATGTTGACTTAAATTCAAACTCTACAATTCCTAATGAGAACTCCTCTCCAACTGTTAATCAGACAGTTGATGGAAATTTAAACTTACCCTCACAGAAAACCTCCGATGAAAGTAAGACTGAAGGTGTGCAAGGCGCCACCGGCGCCATAAATCCTGACGAAATCCCTATTGATAAAATCCCCGTTGTATCCAGGGTCACTGTAAATAATGATGAAGAATATGAGAGAGCCCTAATCAAAAGGATTACAACAAAGGTACTGGATTCTCTATCAATTGAAAACAATGTCGACATGGAGTGGAAAGAAAATAGGAGACTAAAGCGTGAGATTGACTCGCTAAAAATAACGAACGAAACGTTAGTCAGAAAGATAGATAACTCACTCGCATGGGCTAAGTTAAACTATGACAGAATGGTGCGCAGAATAAAGACCATTGAATTATCTTATGTAAAGGGAAATCCTCTCCAAAGTATTCAAGAAGAGGCTGATGTTGATTTAATTAGCCCTCCAGTCGACGCGTACGTCGACCTGGCTGCCATTAATGCAGTTCACAAACTAGATCAGGACATTAATGAATCAATTCTCGATATTCGCAGATGTATTGAGGACAATAAAAATCTTATCACAAATGTTGGAGCGGATCTCAACAGTGTTGGTGAGAGAGTTACATCATTGAATACTAACATTACTGAATTGGACCAGATCCGCAAAGCGTCGTTAGCAACGGGATCCTTGTCCAAGTCAGATAGTTCTAGCCACCTGCTCATTGAAGGCATCCCCGAGAGGTGGCAGCATGGGTCCTCATCTTATACGACCGTCTCTGACAGCGTAAATCTCAGATCTGTAGAAGAAGATACGAAACAAATTATTATCGACCTACTGAATATGTCATCAAAAAATAAGATTGACGAAAAAATTGTTGCCTACAGGGTAGGCGTCCCTAAACGTAGTCTGACCAGAGCCGTTTATGTGGAACTTGATGCAGCAGAGACAAAGAAATCTGTCCTTAATTCTGCGGCCGATATACGCCGTAAGTCGGGAATGAACATCTGGTTCAACCGATACCAGCCGGATACAAAAGATCAGAATTACCAGATGCTGGCTAATTGTCATAAACTATTAAAACTGAACAACTTCAAAGCCGAATTAGTTCTAGGGCATATACTTGTCCCTAGTAAACAAAATAGATCCTTTTCCTCCAAAGATCTGAATTACCTACCACCTGGCTGTAGACCAGCTGACGTGTCCCAGATACCTACTGACGACGGCGGTGTGGGTTTTCATGGGAAACACAGTAGTTTCTCGAACTTTTTCCCCTCTTCCATCCTGTATAACAGAACACGTTATTCTTCGGCGGAACACGCCTACCAAAGTACAAAGGCACTACACTTTGGCCGTTATCAACGAGCAAAGAACATCCGTGAAGCGCCAAGCGCATCTCAGGCTAAGAAACTAGGTGGCGCCATGGATCGTGTACTAACCTCGGGACAGATGCGAGAATGGGAGGGAATCGAATCACAAATTCTTAAAGAAATCGCTCTCGAGAAATTCACACAACATGAGTTCTTATTACAGCAATTAACTGACCCCAAAATTGCAAGATTCTATGAAGTTACCAACGACAGAAAATGGGGGATCGGCCGGAACCCACGAGGTGTTCTGATTACAAATGGCGGCCGAGTCCCCCTCAAAGTGCAATCCTTCGTTGGAGACAACAAATTTGGCGAGATTCTTAATGAAGTAAGGGAACAGTTGAAGTTCAAATAGTGCTAACGAACCAATCTTATAAATATCTAATCAGTATAAATTTTTCGAGACGATCTAATGAACAATGGCAATCCCACAGAGGGATCTACTGGTTTTGGGGGACTCAAGGGCGGCCGGCCTTGGCCCCATACTATTACAAAGGGAACCATTGGTCGATTCAAGTGTTCAAGTTTCTCCTGGCGCCGATACCCCTTCAATGATTGCCAAATCACTTCATCTGAGAATGGTTGAAAAACCTAAAAATATAGTAGTTGCCTCCGGTATTTGCAACATTACATCAAGGAATTCGTTCACAAGGGAGGTTGGTCTCCAATATAGCTGCCCTACCAGGGTAGCAGCCGAAGCTGAGGAAGCTATGGAAGCAGCACGGGCCCAAATTGAGCTCACCTCTCCACAAAATCTACCACCACCGAAGGTATTGTTCTGTACCACAGTGGGAGTGGACCTAGTACAATATAACACCTTCAATGCTGCGAAGTCTTGTTGTACAACCTGCTTACCCCTTCGAAATTGGAAGCTATAGCCGAAGATCAGCCACTTCTTGATAGGATGATTATTTCATACAACAATCAAGTTAAAGAGAATAATTATCGTCACCATCTTCCAACACCATATATCGGACAATTAATTCACAGACACAAGTCGGGTAGAAAGCAGAAAACCACCTTACGCCCGCACTATTTGGCCGAATACTTTAAGTTATCCGAAGACGGGTGCCACCTCACTGACCAGCTCAGAGAGGAGGTGGCGAAACAAATTCTCAAGGCCTATCATAAAATATAAATCTATTATGTAATACTGCCCAAGTATCTTCTCAATTCATATACTGAGAGATTAAATTTTCTATAACTGAATAATATTTGAAAACGAGCAAGGGCGGTAATCGAGTCAGCTGAGACAAGAGTTTTCTTGAGCCTGACTTCTGCTGACTTCTATCACTGTCCAAAGCTCTTTATTGGTAACTGAAATTTTTCTCTAAAATAACATTAACACTGGGCGTTTTTGTACATGGAACAAAATTTATAATGGTGAACCTGTTATCATAAATGTTCAACTTGCATAAAACAACCTATCTTATTGTACTCTACCAAACAGAATGGTTGTCATAAATACTGTGAGACGATGAATTTGTAAGCGGTGTGGAAGAAATACTCACTTATACTGGGTATTGTATTAACCCTTAACAGTTTAGATTAGTACTGACCTGATAAATCAGTATCCGAGTTTCAAAGGTTCTAGTTGATGCTTATAATTGAAGATGAAAAAACAAAATAATGTTGATTGTGTTGCTGCTAAAATCTCATTGTCTGATGCTCGATCTTATCTCTACTTTGAAAACATCACTTGTTGTCTGATGCTTGAACGTATCTGTCTTGATAAGGAATTACCTTCTATCAGGAGTTTAAATACTTCAGTGTCATATCTTGTGAGGATGAAAATCTGTTATCCTAGGCGCATACTTTCAATTTTGTTGCCTGAAATCATTACTAAAGACGCAAATAGTCTGGTGATTATTGTTAGAGTTTGTATTTTGAACACCATGGTTATTAGTGTTGTATTGTATGAAATTTATGGGATTAATGTGGGGTATCTATGGGGGGAAGGGTCATTGGCGAATAACAAAGGGACTCACAATGGAGTACGAAATAGTTGATTATGAAAACCTTAATGGACTTAGGATAATTTCATGGAATATCAGGAGCATTGTAGCCAAAATTGATCAGATATGTCTATTTCTAAAAAACACAGACACCCAAATCCTATCAATACAGGAAACCTGGTTAAGTAAAAGAACGTCTGACTCCGAGATAGAAATTCCTGATTATAAACTCATTAGACTTGACAGACAGCTGAAAAGAAGAGGGGGTGGCTTGATTACCTACGTCCATAAGTCCATTAAGGTTGCAGAAGGGGAGAATTTGGGAATCTCGATGTCAAATAAAGACATAGAGGTACAAGCGTTAAAACTTACAAAAAAGTTCATGAAAGACAAAGTTCTATTCAATGTTTATAAACCGCCTCAGGGGTGTATTAGTGAGGCACTCGCGCACCTTGACAATGCATTGAATACCATTGATTCAACATTGGATATAGTTTTATTAGGTGATTTTAATTATGATTCTGAGATTATTGAAGTAGGGAAAACCAAACACGCTGATCGATTTAACAATGTTTTAAACAAATATAACCTACACCAGACCATAAAAGTCCCATCCAGGATAAGTAAAAAATCTAAATCAAGCATTGACCATATCTACACTAATCTTAAAGACATAAAAAACAGTGGTACAATTAATATTAACCTGAGTGACCACCTACCTGTTTTTATTCAAGTAAAAAAGGAGCGTAATAAACTCCCCCAAGTAACTTTTGAGGCTAGAAACACTAAAAATTTGGACATCAAAATATTAAAAGAAATACTTAGGGACCTTGATTGGACTAAATATTATTCTTGTAGGGATGTCGATGAAGCGTGGACTATGCTTTACAGCACCATTGTACATTATTTAGACAGGATGTGTCCTGTTAAAGAGTTTAAGAAAGTTAATAAGAGTCCTGAATGGTACAATAACAATATAGTGGTTATATCTAAGAACAGAGATAAAGCCTTCAGAAAAGCTAAGGTCTCTGGTAAAAATGATGATTGGATTTTAGCAAGAAAACTGAAGTGTCAAGTTAACGAGGAAATTAAAAAAGCCAAAAACAAATTTTTACAGAATCAGATAGAGCTAAATAGGGCGGACTCCCACAAATTCTGGGAAACCATAAAGCCCATTATTTCGGCTGAAAAATGTAAAAACCGTAATAATGAACTTTCAGTGTTATGTGATAATGGTGAATCTGTTACTGGCCTGAAAGCAGCTGAAGTTTTTAATGACTTTTTTGTACAAATTGGTCCTCGTTTAGCCAAAAAAATTGATGTTGATTCTTCACAAAAATTGGCGGATGATAAAGTGTTTTCAACCGATAAAAGGTTTAACTTTACAGAAGTTACTGATATTTCCGTAGAACTTGCACTGACCCGTATAGGGAATCATAAGGCATCTGGGTTAAAGTTGATGCCCACGAAAATCCTTAAACCCTGTATGATTGCGCTCAGCAAGCAATTCGCTTATCTATTTAATCTCTCAATTCAAACTTCCAAAGTTCCTGTTGCTTTTAAAACCGCTATAGTTACTCCTCTATTTAAGGAAGGAAAGAAGAACGACACTAGTAATTATAGGCCGATTTCCTGTATAAACCTTCCGGCCAAGGTACTCGAAAGTTGTATACAAAGACAAATAACTTCATACTTAGAAAAAGAATCTTTACTTTGTGAATCGCAATTTGGTTTTAGAGGGGGAAAATCAATCAACGACGCCCTAGATCATCTACTAAATTATACATATGACAATATTAATAATAATAAATTAACTGATATGATATTTTTAGATTTCAAAAAGGCTTTTGATACCGTGAACCATAATATCTTACTAAATAAATTAAAGACTTTTGGCATCGAAAATGAATCTCATAAATGGTTTCAGGATTATTTGAAAGATCGATCCCAGAGGGTGGTCGTTGATGGATTCCTTTCCACCCTACAAACGGTTAATTGTGGGGTACCTCAGGGGACGTCCCTAGGACCCTTATTGTTTATTCTTTATATTAATGATCTGCATACGGTAATTAAAAATAGCAATGTACAACACTTTGCTGACGATACCGTCATTTATAAATCCAGGGATAAGAACTCTGTTTGTTCTAAAGGAATACAAGAAGATCTTAATAGAGTCTCTGAATGGTGTGCAAGAAACAAAATCTCATTGAATATAGGAAAATGTAAATATATGACAATAAGTCCACGACCTGTAAAAAATGTTATTGAGAATTTCTTAATAGGTAATCAAAAGATTGACAAAGTTAAACACTATAAATTCCTTGGGGTAGAGATCGATGAACAACTCAATTTTAAAACTTTTCTTGAGAAGAAGATTAATGTTATTAGACAAAAAGTTAAATCGCTTTCCAAACTTTATGGTATTTGTGATGAAAGGACACTCTTAACAATATATAAAGTTACTATTTTACCCCATATTGACTACGGTGATTTATTCTACCAAGTAGCCCCCCAAAAATACTTAGATAAACTACAGTCATTGCAGAACTCAGCCCTTAAAATCTCTCTAAAACTCCCTAAATACACCAGTTCCAGGGAGATTCACAAAGAAGTGAACGTCCCTTCTCTGATCACAAGAAGAGACGCTCACTTACTCGAACTAGCCTTTAGAAAATCGCTGGTCCCTACAAATATTGATGACCGTAAGGTTAATCTAAGAGGACTCAGTAATGGAAAAAAATTGCGTGTCCCCACACCAAAAAATGAAAAATTTAGGAAATCATATGTCTTTAAACTACCAACTCTTTGGAATAATCTACCACAAAAACCTAGAGAAATTCCAAATCGAAAGAGTTTCAGGTATTATTTAAAAAATCTCTACCCACAGGAATACGATGTATATCTTAAAGAAGTCTCATTATCTGAGCCTTAACAATTTCATATTGTCTCTAATGATCTGAATGATGTAAAGATCATCTTTTCACTGATAATATGGGGGAGGGGGGTGGGGGGGTAAATATAGGCATGTAAGTCTTATGATATTATGACCGAGACATCGGAAAATCGGACTAACCGATGGGGAAGGTATGGGATACATTGTATTTTCAATGAATATCATGTTTACTTTTGACTTTCTATGTTTTAAGACTAATCCAACCAGTATAGGACGGATATGAATGTAAACTCCCTCCAAGTATAAGGAAGGTGTCGATCTGGTTAATTTATTATGATATAAAACTTCCATCCAGTAAAGGGGGGAGATGATTCCTGTTAATTTATATTCTATCCCTAAAAATCTTAGGGTGGTGTCAAAAGATAGCGGAGATTGTACCAGTGTATACGAATACTCAGTGATATTATTAATATGTCTAGTAAATGTAAATCTGTATTATCTTAAAGATACAATGTCCTTCTCAACACTTATGTTTAGTGGTCAAAGGTAAAGTCGATTCTTTTCCACTCTGGAATGAATCTCCTCATCAGAATTCAAAAACATCGAACTGACATAGAAGAAACAACTACAACTCATTAGATAAACAATGACTCTGAAAAACACCGACGAAAGAATGAATAATCACAATCTCACACGGACACTCTATTGATATTGAACTATCTAATTGAATATTAATTTATTATAAAAGACAATCTCTATGCTAAAGTAAACTTCCGTCATGATATATGTTAGCTTAAGTTTTTGATCATTGTTAGTTTAAGTTCTCAAAGATTATCACAATTATTATTTTAAAAAGGGCCTCCAGGAAGATCACCTTGGTGAGGACCGCGTCCTTTTCTAATTATTATATCTCTTTGTATATGTAATATGTGAATAAAAGTTTTATATATGACCCATTCTCACGAAAATGGTGCAGCCCATACTAAAAGGGTAAAAATTATATTTTGTTTGATTAATCTGAGATTTGATAGGTATGAAGGTAATATATAGGCGGTAATATATCTGAATTTGCCATTAAATTAGACCATTAGTTTTTGTACAGGAGGTTATCAAAGATTGGTGTAGAAAATTTGGTGACAAAACGTCGCACACCCCTATATTCCTTAGTAATGAACATTTCTCTTATTTAATTTGTATATCCTCAATTATTTCTATCACCATTCTCTAACTAAATGTTTTATTGATGTAATAGCCAAGAAAAGTTTTTCTTTCTTGTATAAAATCTTTTCAAATTGGGGACAACAAAAAAAGTCAGAAACTGGATTCTCATATTAATCAGATGAAGCATCCTATCATTGACTGTATTTTTATTTTTTATTCTCAAATCATTCTACTTTTTCTTTTATGATATCATCAAATATCAGCTTGAACCCCCGAGTATAAATAGTCAGCAAGATTTTTGGTGAAATATTGACATTTGAGGCTTCAAATTTGGGCGACGTTTTTTCTGAGTGAAAAAACGTTGCCCAATCTATGTCAAATCTAGTCAATTATAAATAGCTTGATTGTTATTTTTGATGTTTTTAATACATAACTCACACCATTTAAGACCACTTTATCATTATTTATTGAAAAAATGTCATTCATGACAATATCCACTCAAGGATGGGCATGTTTTCACACAGAAGTGTCATGTATGATGTGTCACAGGAAAATGAGTCACAAGTCAGAAAGGGGTGTTATTAAAAATGATTAAATCATCGGAAATCTTTGTTGGAATATTCTCATTTTTGGGGTGCCTTGCGTTAATGATCATAGCAATATCTGTTCCAAATTTCAGGACAGTGTATTGAATATATCCTGGATATATCCTTGCATTCTTGTCAAAGAATGGTGACAAGAATATCTTGGGTCCACTGATGTCCATACCTCTTCCATGCAATGTATTATAATCAATCATCTACATAAGACATATTGATCAATCTTTTTTATTTTGTTATAGGAAGCTATCTAAGGACCTGTTCTTTAAAACTGAGCAGAAATCAAACATTAAAATCAAATTATTTCTTGAGTACAAGGATTCAAATAGGGGCAACGTTTTTACACTGCCAAGTCATATATTGAGTGAAAGTTGTAAAAACGTCGCCCTATCTAAAGTCTAAATAACTCACTTTTTGATGATATAATGGTAAATAAGTGGAAAATGATTTAATTTGGTCAATATTTAGCTCATATTTTTATGTAAAAACGTCCCCATAATGTGGAAAAAACGTCTCCGGGGGGCGACGTTTTTTCCACCAATTATTAGGATCAGCCCCAAGGCCTAAGACCTAAGGTCTGAGAATCTTCCAATGGTGGTATAAATGTGTCTGCCAACCTATGCTTATGAAATCATACTTCTTAAACAAAATTGATTTAATCATTTTAGATAGCACAGCTATTATGTCTGGCGACGTTTTTACACCTCAATTTAGCCATTTTTACATTAATTGACTTAGGACCATAAATTCTGCAGCTATATTCAACCTTAATACATCATTTTATTTGGTTATTTATGCTCCATTCTATGGCACAAATCTTTTTTATGCATATTGATTCAACTATATTTTATCCCAACATAACTATGAGTTTGGTAGTGATTAATGGGGTTTTTCCCTTGATTTGATAGCATATAATTGAAAATATATACGTCACAGATACACAAAAGTATATATTTTAATTATGCTTATGCCAAGTCGCATGTAGCTAATCAATTCCTATGTATTTAAGATCAATATCAACCAAAATATTGACCAATAAATGGAAATAATGCGGGGTTGCACTACTTTCGTGAGAATGGGCCATATATATATTATGTTGCTTTTATTCTGTCTTGCCATTTTAACATTCTAGTTGCCTATGTAGATATCTGTCCTTTAGTAAAGGTAACGGCTGGAAGAGCTGGGACCTTCCCAGAGGCCTGTAGACCTGTTTGTCTATCTCTTGTATTACTTAGACAAATAAAAGATTATTCAATTCAATTCAATTCAATATATGGTCAATTCTCAGGAAATGGGGGCAATGGGTGATTTCAGAAGTCATTTTTTCAAACTTCTCAAAATTAGGAAATATTTGTGCATTCATAAATAGGGTATTTGGGGAATGTAACCTGAAAATCGCTGCTGGATTGGATGAATATTACTCTCCCAGCATCAATTTGAATTTTAAACTTATTTTTTCCTAGGTGCCTACGTCGGGGTAAGCCTTATTGATTCATGAACTAAAATTGTGGGGAATTAGTGGCTAATAAGAATTTACTTTTATCATTATCCTCTTCCCAACATATTGGATGACATATTTTGAGGGTTTGGGGAGGATCTGTAATGTGTAGAGGCTTGAAAAACTTAAAACAAAATGCCCCGACGTAGGCACCCCACCCCGACGTAGGCACCCCACCCCCGACGTAGGCACCTTACCCCCGACGTAGGCACCCCACCCCTGACGTAGGCACCAATCCAAATCATTCACAGAAACAGCTGCAAAACATTTAGGTATTTGTGTATACATCTTGCAGTCATCACTCTGAGAATCATATGTATCCTATCAGGACTAAATAAAATATATAGAGGCTACTTGCTGCCATCATGGGCCTACATAAATGTGGGTGCCTACGTAGGGGGGGGCCTACGTCGGGTGGGGGGTGCCTATGTCAGGGTAAGTTTTTCAGGCCATTTGGTAAAATATGTTCCACATATATTGTTCATATGCTCAGAATTTGAAGTCGTTATCATTACACATTGATCAATAGACACAAGCAGCTTGAAAGATGAATAGTAACAGAATAATTAAATAAATTGTATCCCGACGTAGGCACCTGCAGATTTTAGCCAAATTGATCTCTTTTCAAAAGAATTACCCTACCATAAAAAAATAAAGGGTCTGCCACACAAATTTGATTTTTTCTTTCATGAATATTATTGGCTTTATATGCGGATCATAGTAAGCCCAAATGTAAGGTAATTTGTTATATATTTTTACATAGTTTACTGCCCCGACATAGGCACCCTGTGATTTTAGCCATTTTTTTTAAAGCCAATAATTGAGAATAAAAATCTCCTATATTTTCCCCAGATTTTAACAAAAAACGCTTATTAAATGGTCGGATCCCCTTTATGAAGTAGGAATTTTGATATAAAGTCATCATTTTGAGTGTCTACGGTCTCATTGTATTTATTTCAGTTTTTAAAAACATTTTTTAAAAACCGCCCCCATTCGCCCCCATTTGGTGAGAATTGACCATATATATATAACTAGAGTGCACATTTCTGCACCTCAGAGGCATATTCTAATGTATACTTCATCCTTGAAAAAGGGCTAATGTGCCCGAAACGTCGGACGCCAATAAAATACAACCCAACACTGATCTCCCTCTCCTGTCCACCTCCGTTTTGGGCTTAACCCTATTAATATTTAACGTTTTGAGTTGAATTTTAGATTTAAGATGACTCTTTATACTAAAGAGTTGTCAAAAGTTTAGACTTTGTTGTGATGCTTGTAACTAAGTTTATTACTGTTATATACTTTCCATAATGCCCATGCAAATATTGACCTTCACCAATCCCCTCAAATAATCCACAATTAATGGAAAAGTCAGCTCTAAAATGAAGTTTAACATAATAGAACTGATACTTTAAATCAATGCGATACGAAATATATACTCAGATATACCCAATATTCATCTTTGTTCAGCCTAATTTAGCAGAATTTCCAAAACGTGAACAGCTGACAATTGTACATTTTGCGAAAATCTGACCCATCTGTATAACAATGTATGCCTAATGTCTTTAAAATTAAATCCAAATCAGAAAAAAACAGAGGACAGCCTGTAAGAACTGTGGCTTCACATGAGGTTAACCCAAGTAACACGGCACCTGCCGTTGGTTGCGGGAAAGATGCGAAAATACTACCGTCCGTTGCTCAGCTGTACGGGGGTCGCACGAGGACGGTAGTCTTTAGCTTGAACACCTATCGCTGGTATAGTGCGCCCGGCGGCTGTGCTAGCTCTTTTGTACAGCCGCACTACATATTTTCGCGCGAGGGGGGCTGTAATCCCTTCAATTGCATCCAAAATTGCCAGGCGATGTACATTTGTCTATTTATACTTGCAGTAACACAAATACCTCTAATATAGAATAACCCACGGATAACCCATTGGTCTATTACAATATATGTCTCTATTTATAGCTCACAGGAATGCACATACCTGCCATTAGGCTATGCACATGGTTGTGAGAATAAAGGAATAATGACCGTCTTTATACTAATATAGTAGATGGAATTATTTTGTTTTATATACTGTATTATGCTATGTATAGGTTAACTACTACTTTATTTTATGCCTTTATTATATATTACTCTTGTATATTGACATGTATGTACGTATTTGGTAGTAACCCCCCTGTCACCTAGTGACAGGCCTGCGTGCCCAGTCACGTGGGTGACCCCCGCGTCACCCACCAACGCAGTCTAATAAACATTCTTATAATAGTCATTGCTGTGAACGGACCTTCTTATTCCATCGCTCCCTATAATATAACATCTGGTGGAGAACCTAAACGTTCCTAAAAACTTTTTAAAGTTAATTTTAACTGGACATTTTAATTTTACCAAAATGTACCATGTTACCCAAAAGATCCAATAGAATTAGCAACCCAAATTACAAGGGAGTTTCCGACTACAGGAAACAGCTTGGACTACGGGCCACTAAACGTACACCTATTAGGAGAAATATTACACCTCAACATTCGTCAGAATCGGAAATAGACCCACAATCGGATTCAGACGTGTATTCTCCAGTTTTCAAGACTTCTATACAGCAGCAAAAGGACGATTTAGTGGAATTCTTGAGGAAAGGTGGGAACAAACCAACTACAATTCCTACCTACTCCCAGGACGATAGCTTCATTGCCTACTGATCTGCTAGAGAATCGGATAGCTCTTCATCTACGGATAGCACCCTGGCTGATACTACTGAACGTTTCTCTGGTTTGTACGACTTTAAAGCTCTAGCAGAACTGGAAAAAGGGGAAGAAAGACGGCAAAAGGAGCTAGCCGATACCCTGAATCAGGAAAAATTGAAGCAACAAAAGTTAAAAGCAGAGGCAGCAGAACTAGCCCAGGAAATAGAGAAGAACAGGCAATTTAACAAGGTTAAACAACTTCGAATAGATCAAGAAAGAGTCAGAAAGCAACAGTTGATAACAGCTATGGGTGAGAATGAAGAACGAGAAAGGGCACAAAAATTAGCTGCTCAGAAACAAAAAGAACAGCAAGAAGCGCAAACTCGTGCCCAAGCACAGGCAGACGCCCAAGCCCAAACCCAGCTACAAGCCAAGCAGCGTGCCCAAGCACAAGCCGATGCCCAGGCCCAACAACAAGCAAAGCAGCGTGCCCAAGCCCAGGCCCAGGCCCAAGCTGACGCGCAGGCCCAAGCCAGGAAAAAGGCAAAAGCAAAGGAACAAGCTTTTGGCGAAGTGAAACCGAATATGAACAATTATCCTCAAGCTAACCCAATGGAATATTATGGACAATTCCCACAAAATCCAACTGGAGGTGATATGTACGATGGTGGACAAATGGGAGGATTTAACCCAAATCAGGAAATGTTTCGTTTCATGCAAATGATGCAAGCCTACAACAAATTCAACCCTACACCACCACCACCCCCACCTCCACCAGCTAAGGACCCAGACACGGTAAAACTTATAGCTACACTGACTCAAATGATAGAAAAAATGAATCAAAATCAGGACAAATTAGTCGAAAAGAACAATTTGCAGCAACAGGCAAATTTAAATAAACAATGTGTTACATCAGACAATGCTAATCGATACCAAGAAGCAGTACAATTAAATGTGGCAGAAGTGATGGATCGCATGATAGGGAAGATCGGAGATATCAACCAAACTAACACTGCCCTGACCACGCCGAACGATGGGGGCACACGAAAGCTGTTTGCGATTCCACCGAATAGTTTCTCGCATCCTACTGCTCTGGTGTCAGCAGAAAAATTCCTGAACGATTATGAAGCCTATGCTAACACCATGAGAGTCGATGAGGAACTGAAAAGCACAGGCATTTTAAAATTCCTATCAGGAGACGCTGAATGTTTCTATGATCAGTATAAATCGGTAATGCATGATGTAAATTTTGATACGTTCAAACAAGCTTTTATTAAGAAGTTTGAGCAGCTAGACTATGACGAAAGCGCGAAGGATTTCGCCATGAGAATGCAAGAAGAGGAGGAAGATGTGAGAGCATATGAAAGGGACAAGAAAATCATGTTGAATAGGGCCCCTATCTCAGAATTTGTCAAGGTGAAGCTATACGTCAATGGCTTGAAGAAAAATCTGAGAAAACTAGTGTTATCTAAGAGGCCAAAAACATTGGATGAAGCCTGCGAGGCAGCACGACAAATTGAATTGAATTTAGAGGTATATAAGAACGAAAGCAGATCAGAAATTTTCGAGTTGACTAGCGCCAACAATAAGGATCAGAAAAAAGATTTCCCTAAGAAAGAGCAGAGGAAAGACAGATCAAAGAGCAGAGAACGTGAGAAATCAAGCGAAAGTCGTGGAAGAAGCAAGGAAAGATATGCTTACCCACCCCAGCCACAGTTCTTTCAAGGGCAAAATTTCCAACAACCCTTTCAACAACCTATGTACCAACATTCATATCAGCAGCCTTATCAGCAACAATTCCAACAGCCCTACCAACCAAATCCCTATTATGCCCCACAACCTCCGCCGTATGGAATGAATCAATTCCCATATGGTAATTTAGCCTATCAACAGAGGCCAAGATCATTAAGCAGAGGCAGATCAACAGATACAACCTCTACAAGTTCGTCAGACAAATCTAGATCTTCGTCTAAAGATTCCAAGGAGAGGGGTCGTTCCAAGGAGAGAAAATCGAATCCCTCGAGCAGGAATTCGTCGAAGGACGGTAAAAGCCAATACCGCCCACCGACACCTCATACAGCGAAGTTAAACTAGTCGACGGCAGCAATAGGAGCAATTGTTGTAGTACAGATGAGCTGATAACGGAGACGATCACAGAAACGCCCATCGATCTTGATGATGACGACGAACATGACCTGGACGGCCACTTGGAACTGAAAAATGGTAAGGGAGATCCTATAATATTGAATGTCAGCAAAGGTTGTATTGCGGTAAAAATTCAGGATTATAAATTCCCTGTGTTAATAGACACGGGAGCTAATCTCTCTTTCATTTCAGCAAGATTTTTCAAAGCCTTGAAGGCCAAGTTGAAGAACATGAACGCACAAAATTGTCATGTTAAAGTTTACATAGCCGATGGCTCGGCACAGTCAGCTAGAAAAAAGGTTAGGTTTTCTTTTGAGATAGACGGTACAAAATTTAAAAACACTTTCATAGTGGTGCCTAAACTAAAAAGATCTTTAATCTTAGGGGTTGATTTCTTGAAGAAATATCGAGCTAAAATCGACTACGACTTATACAAAAGGGTGTACTCCATAAGAGCTGCTAAGAAGTATATAGTGGAACCAAGATCCGAATTGATCTGTTCTAATTATGTAGTCTCGCACGAGAGTTTAAACCATACGATAGGAGTCACTGACAATTTAAAAAGGAAGAAGCCAGTGAAATATTTGGTAAAAAGAGTCCTAACGAAGCCAAAAGGGCCAAGTAATAGGATAAATATGTGTGTGTTCAATGGTTCAGGTAAACGATTGGTTAGGGTACCAGCCTTGCCGCGCCAAATCTTTCCGCGCTGTACTTTTCGCGACACCTTACCTTACCGCGACTCACGCCCATGCAAGTGGTGTGCCTCACCGCGCTCCGACCCGCTGCCTACATTGCCGCGCCCAACCTTGCCGTGAACCTTGCTTTCCCACGCTTCTCCCCCTAATAGTAGCGTCACAAACTGACGACGTAATTAGATGAAATCTCTACATGTATGGGTCCAAATGAGAAATGTGTACACATGAACTTTTGAAAGTTTGAAGAGTTTTTAAGATTTTAAGTTCGATATTTTTATTTTTGAAAAAAAAATTGCAATATTTCTTGGGGGCAATAACCAGTCAAGTATCTAAATATGCTCCATATGAGGACCTTTAAAACGAAAGGATATATTACATTCATTGTCCTGAAATTTGATACATTGGTCGATGTAACTATAAGTAATAGACTCCTCAAAAATCAGAACCTTCCGATAAATTGATCTTGTAAAATAAACACTTTGAAAAATATCATTTTTGCGACTTATGACTCATTTTCCTAAAACGGATCACAATTACTAACAAAGTAACTAAATGTACTCTAAACGCAAGGATATATTCATTGCAATGTCTTGAGATTTGGTACACATATTCATATGAGTAGACTCGTATGACTAGGAGGAATAAACCCTAAGACATAGGAACAATAAAGGTATCCTGTGAATAAATCACTTTGAAAAACTTTGAAATTAAAAGAAAATGTGCGGGACAGAATCGGGTGATTTATATCGATTCGAACGACTAGATGCGGCCGACGGAAATAATGTATTACGAAGCAACTACCCATGCGATTGTAAATCCGAAAATAGGGCTGTCTTTCTGACATTCAGAGGGTTTGGGGATAATTTTTATATTCAGATCGGAAGCATTTTGAGGGAGATATGAGCTATCTAGTATTTTTGAGGTTTTGAGCTCTGCATACATTGTGCTGATACATATAACTATATATATCGGTTGACTTGAAATATCACTAGGATATCTTGGAGCGATAGTAGAGATAAGATAGAACACTGCAGCCCTTCCCACTCCCTACATTGCCGCGCCCAACCCTGCCGTGAACCTTTCCCCTGAGAAATGGATCTCTCCCACACTTCTCCGCCCAATAGTTGCGTCACAAACTGGCGATGTGATTAGATGAAATGTCTACATATGGTCCAATTGTTGGTTTGATAGATAATTTAGGTTTCATTTAGTGATTTAGCCCTTCTTTGATCGGCACTTATAGTACCATACAACATACATTTGCTCAAGGAGGGACGCTGAGACGTTTGTATATCCATTTTTCTTGCCTATTTAATGGGCGAATTAAGACTCAATTTCTATACTACTTTTGAGCTCATTTAGCCACTTTACCTAGCAATTTCCACAGGGCCCTGGTTCATGGTCGTGACCCAGCTTTTTTGGTCCTAACATCAGGTATTACCCTCCGATTTAGTCCAATGCAGAAAACCAGGCTATGCAGGTGTCTTATATCAGTGCATGAACGAAGTGAGTAACATTGTCCTGGATATATACATGGTTATGTACCTCATATTCCCATACATGTGTGTGAATTAGAAATAATATGAGAATGTATTCGTTTGGTAAGTCTGAACCTGTCCAAATCTTTAGTCACTGCCAAGTTGAACTATTTGGTTTTAGTTTATGGCTCTTATCATGTATTAAAGTTTAGTCATTATTTCTATGACTGGCCTGCTACGAAAATCACCTTCGGAGTGAGACTGACCACTGAATAAAAACGTTCCAAAAAAAACAACTTCATGTGAATCTTGCAACACTATGAATGAACCAATTTGTCTACATAATACAACCATAATATAATAATTGTTAGAGCAGTTCGGTCGGTAGACAAATACGTTTTTTCCACTACATATAATTACTAATATCACCTTCCAAGCGCAATGGTCAAAACGCATGGGGTATATTAAATAACATATAATTATGTCCTTCCATTTAGCGGGATCAAACACAGGCATACACTGAGTTATGTCAGTGAGAATCTGCCGCTCTGCCTCTCAAACATGCCAGACCTACACAGGGCCTCTTTCCAGCGCGAATACATTGATAGGAGCGTGACGGCCGTCGGTCGGGAGCGCAACGCTTGAGTGCGGTCAGTAGGTGCGCGGGATGCATGGAAGCGGTATGGGAGGGGAGCGGTAGACATGTGCGCGAAATGCAGGTGAGCGGTAAACTGGAGCGCGGTAAGGTATGGAACCGATTGGTTATACCAAAAGGTTCTTTGGTGGGAGTCTATTCAGTTCGTCAGGAAAGCGATTTTGTAAAGATTGATAGCAACCTAAACTCAGTCGATGCAGAAAGCAAAAATGTATCAGAGCCTTTTGATCTATCAAAAACCATTGGTAAAGATTTGACTGACTGCCAAAAGACAGATTTGGGAAAATTAAACGTTTATGAAGATCTTTTCGTGGGTAGTGATAAGAACTTAGGTAGAACAACAAAATATCAACATCCCATAGAACTGAAAGATAATTATCAAGCCAAACAATTTAAAACGTATCGTGTTAACCCTGTCATTAGAAAAGAAATGAAAAAGGCGTTGGACGAACAGGTAGCCCAAGGTGTCATAGAAAAGACAGACGAAATTCTGGAGTTTACTTCACCTGCTTTCCTAATAGAAAAGCCTGGTTCTAAACAGAATAATTGCTCTTATAGGTTGGTCATAGACTTTCGTTTCCTGAATTCCCAGATAAAGGAACAAAGTAAACTATTTCCCTCAGCAGAGGAAACGCTGGAGAAGGTGGGAGAAATTGGGGGAAAGTATTTCTCTAAGCTAGACTGTCATTCTGGTTTCCATCAGGTCCCAATTCGCAAAGGTGACGAAAACTAACAGGTTTTGCAACTCCATACAGTAATTACATTTATAAAGTTATGCCAATGGGTCTAAAAACTTGCCCTAGAGCTTTCCACGGGGTGGTCGATACCTTGCTGGAGGACTTGAACTCAGCCATTTTCTACATCGACGATATCTTGATAGCAAACGATTCTTGGAGTCAGCACATTCGCGACCTGGAAAAATTATTCAAAATTTTCAGGGAAGCGGATATCAAATTCAAGGGTGAGAAATGTGTATTTGGTGTGTCGAAAGTTCCATTTTTAGGATTCATGGTAGACGGTAAAGGTATTTCCCCAGACCCAGAAACGATCAAACCCATAAGATCTTATCCTAGACCCAAAAATATCAAAGACCTGAGAGCTTTTAATGGATTAGCAAATTACTACAGAAGTTTTATCCCAAATTTCAGCGAGATTATGCACCCATTGTACAAGCTAACTAAGGCAAGAATTAAGTTTGTCTGGGATAACAACTGTGAGAAATCGTTCGAGCTTATTAAGGAATTGATTTGCAGGAAGGTTACCTTGCGTTACCCAGATTATTCTAAGCGTTTCATTATTTCCTCTGATGCAAGTCAATTCGGTTTACGGGCCTGCATCGCACAAGAACACGAAAAGAACATGCTAAGGCCCATTGCTTTTGCTGGCAGATCATTAAACTCAGCCGAGGTTTCCTACAGCACAACAGATCGCGAACTCTTATCAATTAAATTCGCCTTGGAAAAGTTTGGTCATTACGTGCATGGCACAAAATTTACTATCTTGACTGACCACGCTGCTCTTTTAGCCTTGAAATCAAAGCAAAACTTAACCGGTAGGATGGCTAGATACCTAGAATTTTTTAATCGTTTCGATTACGACATTTACCATCTGGTACACTGAATTCAGTAGCTGACGCTCTTTCTAGAAGAGATTACGTCCACAAGGTTATTATACCAGAGCACGTGTCAAGAGAAGAAAAACACGTTTCTTTTAATCCTGTAAATGCTGTAAAACCCTTCGAGGAAAATGAGCACTGTGAAAATTATCCAACAATAAAATACAAACACAGATCCATCTTGTTGTCGAATCAAGTCGGCGAAAAGGAGATCGTGGAAGATATCTCAGCAGAAGAAGCCCAGGCCAGCTGTTTTGCGGTGGAGACTAGGGCTGAAAAGAAAAAGAAAGCTTTGCAATACAAAAAGGTAAACCGCAATAGAGATATAGAGCTATATGGAGGAGATATTTTAGCTTTAAATCCACTCAGTAAAGACGAAATTAGAACCTTACAGAGAGAGGATGTTTTCTGTTCAGAGATGATAGAATACCTAGAATCTAACGTTATTCCGGAGTGCGAAAAACGCCAGAAAGAAATATTGTTAACAAACGATAGTTTTTTCTTCGACGAGGACGTCTTATACAGACTGCCAAAAAGAGTTAAATCTGACCCCTATGAAATCCAATTAGTAGTGCCCAAAGAGTACGTTAAACAATTGTTAACCATCTTGCATTGCAGACCTTTAGGAGGACATGTAGGGTCAACAAAACTCTTAAAACTAGCCCAAACAAGGTACTATTGGCCTAGGATGTCCAGGGACATTATACAGTTCGTGGGAGCTTGTGATACTTGCCTAAAGATAAAAAAAATGAGGCACCCCATCAAACCTCCCATGACTATCAGAGAACAATCTCCCTACCCTTTCGCACACATGGTAATAGATAGTGTGGGACCTATCACTCAAACCTCATCGGGGAATTGTTATATACAGGTTTGTTGCGATTATATGAGCAGATTCGTTTTTGCATGGCCAACCAAGTCAATTGACTCTTCTCACCTTAAACATGAGTTCTATGAGAAAGTCATTTGTAACGTGGGAGTACCAGAAGTGCTCCATAGCGATAACGGACCCTGTTTCAAAAGCCTAGAATTCGCAGAATTTTGTAAATCAATGGGAATTAAACAGGTTTTTGGCAGTGGATACAACCCAGCTTGCCAAGGTTTAGTGGAAAAGGCGAATGGGGTGATAATTGAACACCTGAAAGCTTTTGTCTCAGCTAATCAACGAGATTGGGATAAATACTTAAATTCGATACTTTTTGCATTAAATAATACCGACTCATACAGCCTTGGTTACAGCCCTTTTATTCTAGCAACCGGCAGACTAGCAAGAAGCCCGCCAGACAAAGCTTTAGCTGGACCAAATACCCCAAGAACGGTTTTAGAATCGTTAACAAATATAGTTAAGGTCCAGAAACAAGCAGCAATAAAAGCTAGCAGAAATCTGGAAAATTCCCAGAAAAATGCCAAAGAAAGGTACGACCAAAAGGTTAACACAAAAGATTTGAGCCCAGGGACTATTGTTTATGTAAAAATACATCGTTTGTTGGACCCAAGTACCAGCAAAAAGCTTCAGAAAAGCTATGCCGGACCATTTTTAGTTACAGCTAACAAAAGCCCCACTTCCCTTATGTTAAGAAATCTAAGAGAAAACAAAGACGTACCAAGGCCGGTACACATCGCCCACGTAAAACCGTTAAACCCTAGAGGGCCCTAGAGTTGGTGTATTTGGGTATGGGTATATGGGTATATTTCTTACGTTTGCCAATAAGTAGGATTAGGGATATAGACACCACAATAACTGCTAAATTGAATATCTTACCTTTGCCAGTGAGTAGGAATTTGGATATAGGTACAACTATAACTGCTATGTTGTATATCTTACCTTTGCCAATGAGTAGGAATATGGATATGGGTACTACTATAACTGCTATGTTGTATATCTTACCTTTGCCAATGAGTAGGAATATGGATATGGGTACTACTATAACTGCTATGTTGCATATCTTACCTTTGCCAATGAGTAGGAATATGGATATGGGCACAACTATAACTGCTATGTTGCATATCTTACCTTTGCCAATGAGTAGGAATATGGATATGGGTACAACTATAACTGCTATGTTGTATATCTTACCTTTGCTAGTGAGTAGGAATATGGATATGGGCACAACTATAACTGCTATGTTGTATATCTTACCTTTGCCAGTGAGTAGGAATATGGATATGGGTACAACTATAACAGCTATGACGATGAGCAGTCCAATCACGATGAGGAGCCAGATGAACCAGCGGGGACGCTTACATCCTGTATCAGTTGGGGCGCTGTCCATGGGTCTGGGGGAAGGCTCCTGTGTCCTCCTCTGGAGGTGTTCATACTGATGAGGGTCGGGAGGTGGTGAGCTAGACAATTCACCGTTCTCCTCGTACACATGATGAGGGACAACTGGTTGGAGATGCGAGTCAGATAAATCACTAAATGCACTGTTGTGGCACACTTGGGTAGACATGGTTGGCTGTTAAATAGAAATTTACAGATTCTTAAACAATGTATCATCTCACATATCATTACTTTCCTGTAATATATTTTTAACCACAGACTTACATCCTACACCCTCTGTCTCACCATTCTATTATTGTCCTTCAAGGCGTTCAGCCTACAAATTACAAGTGTGATATATTTCTTCCTATCCCATCTTTGATGTTATGACAAGATGGCGGCAGTGCACTAGCAAGCAAACGGATCGAGCTCCCGACTTTATTAGGATTATTAGTAGCAGATCGTGTCTAATTCACTATTTAAAGTACCCAACATATACAGGAATGAGCCAAACACAATCGAGGAATCTAAGATCAAGCATTGACTTTAGTTCAAAGAACTTATTTAACAAATCTGATATTGATAGTATGGCCCAACTGGGTCGTACGCAAATGCCTACAGGACTCAATATGGACCCGTGCCAACAGTATGTGATTCTCCCAAGAGAATATTCCAATACACAAATGGGAATTAATATGAACACTCAACCCAATGTACAATTGGCCTCAGCAAACACCCAACAATCGATGATCGCAACTAATAGTGGAGATAGATCCACGATTCCATCAACCAACGAAGGACAAGTTTATGTTCCTCCTCAATCCGCAATGGCGAGCTATAGGCAGGTAGCTATCCCCCAACACCAAGACGCCCAAGGAAATCAGATAAGTCAATACTCGCACTCTCATTGTCCTGATATTCCTCATGATTTTATGGTAAAGTTTATTGCCCGCGAAAAGAAGATCGATGAACTATTGTCTGGTATGGCAAGAATTCAGGGATCAATAGAAAACTATGGAAATATCGCTCTCACAAACCAATCCGACATTGGCACGCTGAACAGAAATACGCAAGGTTTGCAAGAAAGTGTAGGTCAGTTAAACGACAATATGAAGGGTGTTGTAGCGAATCAGGTGAAATTAGACCAATCTAACTCTGACATTAACAAAAGCATGCAAAATCTTCAAGCAACAATCACCGATCTGTCCCTTAAAATTGAATTAAATTCCAATACCCTGGCCGCAATTAATAATAGTTTGAATACTCCCCAAGTAAACATACAGCAAAACACAACACAAGCAGCCACGCCCACCCCTACAGTCAACACGGCAATAAGGGAAAATCCCAGGGAAAAAAATGTAATTCTAAAGGGAGTTGAAGAAAATGACGGCGAAAACTTGGAAAATATCGTCAAAGACTTGCTTGGGCATATTGATTTCAAGTCAACCTTCTCAAACGTAGAAAGGCTAGGGATTAAGCGTGAAAGCCCCGATAATCCATACCATCGCCCCATAAAAGTCACACTCCTTTCAGTCCGCAACAAGATAGAGCTATTTAGAGGAATGAACAAACATAAACAGAAGCCTCAATTAGCTGGGATATGGGCCCAGGGCGACAACACAGAGGAAGAACAGTTACATATGAGTGAGGCGAGATCTATAGCCTTTGCAGCCAGAGCCTTACATGGACTTGAATCCAGACCTAAAGGCATTGATGTGTACATTGCAGGTGTAACTTATACCAGAGCTGACTTCGATAAATTGCCTAAGGGATTAGACAAGACTACCGTCTCCACTTTCTCAAAACCTGACGGGACAGCCTTTCAAGGGCATATGAGCCCTCTGTCCAACCTATTTAGCTGCCCAGTAGAATTAGACTGAATTGAGGCCCAGTCTGTAGAGCAATTATTTCAAGTTAAAAAAGCAGTCGAATGCAATGCGACCCCAGAGCTCATCGAGAGACTGAAATCTATTAGGAATCCCTATACTGTGAAAAGAGTAGCCAAACAGATCAAACCGAACCAGGACTGGGATAGAAAATCGAATGATATACTCTATGATTGTATGAAGGGAAAATTCACAGAAAATCCCACGCTGAAAGATTTTCTACTGCGAGACGACAAAAAGTACTTTCATGAAGCGACCCAAATCCCATATACGGCTGCGGAAGATACTTATCCGACTGCACTCTACTGACACATGACCATGTCGACACAAATCGTAATCTCTGTGGCCAGTTTCTTGAAAGAATAAAGAGAGAGCTTGTTAGCTGAACACTTGATCCCTCCTCAAAGATAAGTGACACTACATATTATATCACAGGTGGAAGCAAAGGTTCATGTATTAAAGCATTGGGGTCAACATTTAGATTTTGCCCAGGAGGTTCAGGGGGGAGTGGCCTCGCTGCCCGAGCCCGTATTCTCGCCCGATTGCGCCTGCCTTGGCCTGCCCTGTTTTGCCTATTCCTAACTGTATCCCAAGCAATATCCCCAGATACCAATTTTATTCTCTCCCGATTTATTAGTTTTCTCTGACCTTGTGGGTCTCTTACGATCACTACAGCTCCCCTTACACCTAGGACTGTATACCCATGATCCCATCTAGGATCTAGGGGCGCTCTGGCGCCTGCTAATACAACTACTGAGTCACCTACACGTAAGTCACCAGCATTTGCCCGAGCTCTAAGCCTCTCATAATTATACTTACGGCTAGCTTCAGTATTTTCTGCAGCCACCCGGAAAGCATCTGTGAGGGCTTGTAATCGTTCACTTAACACTTGGGGTTCTGTACCATCCGGCCCAGGGAAGATCTTAACAAAGGGGACCGGGGGTTGACGACCAAAGGTGAGAAAATAGGGAGTGAAATTCGTGACTGAAGAGGTGGAGACTATGGGCCCAAAGTGTGGGTCCGAGTTGATTCTCCCACTCTGCTGGTCGCGCATTGATGAATTTTTTTAGGATATTCTTAAAGCTTTTGTTAAACCTTTCCGTCTTACCGTTAGTTTGGGGGTGCCAGCCAGAAGTGTGTCTGACTTGCGTCCCAATGGATCTTAAATAACCTTCGACTTGTTGATTCATGAATTCTAGACCCCTGTCAGTAATGATTAGTATAAGAATAAAGAAAAGATGAGAATCGGTCTCTTCCGAGGCTGGTACTGATTCGAAGCATACATCTCTGTGTGTTGCGTTGATTAATTTCTCGCCCAACTACTGACCCTGAATTATTACGAAGAATGGCCCGCATTTCTTCAACCTCAGCTCCTATCCAACCAAAAAACGGAGCTCTTCCTAATGGTAGATTTTAACATAAACTATCTCAACCACAATAACCCAGCTGTTAAGGAACTAAAAGCAATTGAAACAACCTTTAATCTTAAACAAATTATCAATGAACCAACAAGATATCACTTAAACCAGAACAACTTCTTAGAAGGAACGCTTATAGACCACTTGTACACAAACTGTAACATAATATCTAAGGGGGGCGTTATTAACGTCAATGTTAGCGATCATGAACTTATATTTGCAGTCAGGAAAAAAGATAAACTAAGAGTAGAAAAAATAATTAAAATGGGGAGATCTCTCAGAAAATTCAATGAAGCCATCTTTCAGCATCGCCTCAGAACTGATTTTAACTGGCTACCCTTCTTAGAAATTACAAACCCTGAACAAGCATGGGAGTTAATGATAAATAGAATTACACAATCCCTTGATAGCCTATGCCCAACCAGGAACATTAGGGTACAAAATAGTAATGATCCATGGTTAACACCCCACCTGCTCGACCAACTCAATGATAAGAATAGAGCCAGAGCTGCGGCCATAAAATCAAAGACCAAAGCTGACTGGGATGAAGCTAAGAGGCTTAGAAAAATTGCAAACCTAAACATGAAACATGCAAAGAGAGATTTTATCATATATATCTGAATTAAATAACCACGACCATGATCAAAAGAAGTTCTGGGAGACCATAAATATTATTACCCCTAGTAAGAGGAAAACTGGTATTATCAGCCTAGTAAACTCTGATGAAAACATAATACCACCAAATGAATTACCCCACTATCTGAATCATTATTTTGTTAATATAGCCAAAGATCTCACCAAAAACCAGAACCCACACTGGAGGCCAAACACCAGCTCAGCCAAATTAATACTCTGCAAACTAACACCCAAGAAGTTGAGAAACTAGTAAGAAAAATTGATACCAATAAGTCATCATCTATTAAACATATGCCAAATAAGGTATTAAAATGTGCATTACTCACACTTGTTCAAGAATTTACCCACTGCCTAAAACTATCTTTCTCCACCTCTACTATACCTGAATCATGGAAAACAGCTGAAATCATCCCTCTATTTAAAGGAGGAGACCCCAGCAGAGTAAACAATTATCGCCCAATATCCCTTCTCCCCACCCCTAGTAAAATAATGGAAAGAATCATCCACAATAGAATAGCAAATTACCTTGAAATGTATGATATATTAAATAATAGACAGTATGGATTTAGAGCTGGAAAATCTACTACAGAAGCAATAATAGAATTTTCTGATGACATTGCTCTGAGCCTCGACTCAGGCAACGATACACTGGTGACTTTTATTGACTTCCGCAAGGCCTTTGACCTTGTAAATCATACTATCCTTCTTGATAAACTGAGCCATATTGATATAAAGGGCAGTCTTTTACAATGGTGTAAAAACTATTTAGAAAATAGGAAGCAGTGTGCCTTAGTCAATAGCCAAACCTCCTCACATATCACCATCAACACAGGAGTACCCCAGGGTTCAAACTTGGGCCCTCAAATGTTTATCATCTTCATAAATGACCTAGTTCATAATATTCAAAATTGCAGACTCTCACTTTATGCCGATGATACGGTTTTGTACATTCAAGGTAGAAATATAGATATGATATACTCTGATATGCAAAAGGCTGTAGACAATTTACACAGTTGGTGTATTGGGAATCTTTTTGTTGTAAACACAGACAAATCAAAAATAATGTATATTACCAGGTCCAGAAACAATAAGAAATCAGCAAGTACAAAAAAGATAACTTACCAACAAAATGACTTAAAAATAGTCTCGCAATACAAATACCTAGGTTACCTAGTGGACCATGAACTGAACCAGGAGCCCCAACTAGCCCATCAATTGAAAACCATTACTTACAAAACATATCAACTACAACAGATTAGAAAATTCATAAATACCCAGGCAGCCCTAAAAATTTACAAAACCAAAATACTACCCTTTTTTGATTACGGGGATGTATTAATCCACAATGCAAACCAACCTCTCTTAGAAAAGCTCCAAAGACAGCAAAATAGAACCTTCAAAATTGTTCTACAACTCCCACACAAAACACCAACTGATATAGTCCATGCCACTGCAAGAGTACCCCTCCTTAAATACAGAAGAATTATGCATTTAAGAATATTAGCCTATAAAAGAGTCAGAAACCCGATCTGTAGAGACACCCCAAAGAGAAACACTAGAAATTTTGATGCCCCCAGGCTGAAAATACCTCGTTTCAAAACTAACCTTGCCCAAAATTCAGTAACCATCAAAACCGCTTATGCCTGGAATGAACTAACTGCTAGACAGAGAAACATTGGTACCATGGAAGCCTTTAAGTCAAACCAAAAAATATGGCTGAATACCCTTTATATACAATTGTAATCCTACATTAACCACAGCTATGCTTTTCACCCTACTATCCCACTAGCCGCCCATAGACCTCAGTACTGTTTGAGTTGAACACATGCTCACTCTGACGTCCGCGCTTTTGTCTATATCATATTTGAATTGAAAAATGAAAATTTGGAGCCCTTGTTACTCCTCTTGAACAAACCTGACTATCCGACCAGCTAATTTAAACTGCAACTTGATGTTTAGAACTCAGATAACTGTCTTCTCTTGCTCTATACCTCTTCAATCTTTCATATCTTCCTTTAAACAAACAAAAAAACACAGCTAACACTCCATCACTAATGATCAGAGTGGCAAAGCTAATATATCTGCTAAAAACATACATTAATTTCAATGACCACTAACACTCCATCGATAATGATCTGAGTGGCAAAGTGCAAACCTTCATATCAACATCAAAACTATGTATATACTGTAAAAAACCTCCATCTATGTACACCTTCCCTGCTCAGTCTCTGTATATAAGACTGGGGCAGGCGAAAAACCCCGTTAGGACCTTCGACTCCCAGTATAAATAAAATCTTTAAAAGGAAAAACAAAAAAATCTTCCGACGATAGTCACCACTTAACATAACACCTTTCAAGCCATTAGCAGTGCTCCCAAATCATTCCCCCAATGATGTAGGTGATATTGTCTATGTTGTAACCCTGCCAATGCTATGTTTACATTTAACATTATAATCAAAGCAATGCCTAAACCTAGCACCTATAAACTACAAGGCACAGAAGATCCAAACATTCAAGACAAAACAATGGGACAACAGGTTCCCTGCCATATCTTTGGTGGATTTTGCATTCTTTCCATCCATTCATTTAAGTAGAGGTGACCATAATATCGCATTCAAGAGTGGACAACAGTAAAGAAACATCTTGGTTGGTTCTCAATATAGGAAATTTCCATCCAACCAGATACACTGTTTTTTTTTATCTGAGAAGTAAAAACACTAGGTCTCACACAATTATGGTAAGGCGTTGACAGATCATTCCAATAAAAAGGAATTTTGTGGTGGACTGAAATATGTATAAGTTCCAATCTAGGATTTGGACATTACCTCACAATCCTATTTCGGTTATGCCGTCATGTTCTAATTTCTCTTGAACCATAGTCCTCTATCAAGGACTTACAGGGTTGTATCCTATGACTTTTGTAATATCTCATTGAAATATTTTGCAGCCTCACTAAACTTATTTAGAAGGTGTATACTTAATCTCACATGTGCCAGTATAACTGGAAATCCGCTACTGAATTAATTTGATCAGATGAATAACCTTCCCCCTGCTTGAATGATTTATAATTAGCTTAATTTGATCCCTTACTATCAAGTTTTTAAAAAGTGTAGACTACACGTCTGAGTGCAACTACCGTAACACAGACACCACGACTCACTGACAAGTGACTAATGGGATCGGTTTTTGTATGTTACCCCCTCTTATGTATAGATGGAACACTCAGAGTATGTGTCATAGGGTATAACTGTTCCATGAAGTGTATAATAAGGAGTACCTCTTATATCCATGGTACGTATTTGTATATATATTTATCTTGTTGGTGTGGACATATGACAGCATTCTACAGTATCGCTTTAATTAATTTTTGCTTTACATTTATGTTACAGATGTAAATATGTTACAGTCCTCAGTACAGTATCATAGCATGTGATGTCACTTATATATCTAAGAGATCTTTAGATATCCTCAAATTGATTCTACTCAATTATCAAAGAAGAGGAATACCACCTATTGCGTATATGTTCTGATTCATGTGAATTTACTTTACTTTTCATAATTTTTAGGTAATGCAGACCATTGTCCCAGTCAGTTAATAGAATGAGTTTCTCCCTTGTCTCTCCTCCCTCTGTTTGGGAGGTTATTTGGGAAATGTCAGTCTGTCTGTCTCTCACTCCCTCTCTTGGTTAAAACATTAATTACTAACATTGAGGGATGGTGCATATTCAGAGTAATCTGAGAGATGATAATTAAGCACAGAGTGGACCCACAGGCACACAATGGAGGTGTTTAATCTGTTATTCCCTGCCTAAGGTTGTACCCACCCCAGGACTATACAAGGGACAGACTAACTGTAGACCAACTGTCTCCATGTTGCTCGCTATAATCAGATCTTGCTCTTACATTATCATTCATATTGTATCCATTCAAGTCTCACCTCTCAGGTCAATGTGTAGGGCCTTGCTATACTAGGGGCAGGGCTAGTTGTGGAAGATGAACTCTTACCTGAGATGATCTAATTGTTGTCGTACAGATTGGTGTTATTCTTCTTGGCAGTGGTTACCTGTTTCCGGTTACCTGTTTCTTACGGAGGCAAGAGAGGAAAGGACTCAATACAAGCTGCGCAGTACAAGCATTCACAGTTGGCTGCCTCTGAGGTCATTGTCATGTGATCCTTTTTTTCCTGTGAACTATGAAGTCTCCTTGCTACAGTAATTGCCTTCTTACTCTCTTAAAGGGACCAGATTTGGGGCTGCTATTAGTTTCATGCTAACTCCAGATAATCGGTGTTAGGTTTAGCATATTTGTAGTTTCATGTAATATGCAGTTTAACATAACATTGAGTCTCTATTATTGAAGGGGATGCATTAACATGATTTATTTTCTTTTTTATATTTTTAACCAGAACTAGATCGCTGCCATGGTGGTCTTCCTCTGGTACCTGTGGGGAGGAGATGAAATTACCTGTGCCTGGGTTCAAACCAACAACATTTCACTGATGCTACCGGGCCATCCTAGTGCTTTTGACCACTTGACTAGCCTGCATCCCTAATTGTACTGTATAATGCTATCCCTCCCATTGTGATCAGGTATATAAACAATATAAGAGTTGTCAGTATTTTGTAATTGTCCCACTTATGTCAGGTGAATTATCTCCTCCACATTTCTCTATTATACCTAGACGGAACGCGACTAAGGTGGCCCAAAGGTGCCGGAGAAACCCACCAATTACCGTATGGCGTCGTGCCAGGCTCTCTATTCAGAGAAAGGGTATTTTGCTCTAAACGGCACATGATCACCTTTTGACAGTCACCTTATATATTTGGTCATTTCCATTGCCACAGAACGGTCCCTAAACCCATCTAGTTCTATGTTTTAAAGTAACAGTCATCATAGCATGAATAAAGGAGATATGGACGTTTTTCCATCCTCTGCCATGCAAGGTAGGCTCCGGGTAGGCTGTGTTTGTAATCGCTCTTTATGCTATGCATTCACTACAAGGGGAGATACTAGTACAGTGGTATGACATACGCTTCTATACCCAAACGTTGGGTGTTCTAACCTAGCCTGGGTCACATTTTTTTAAATTTCTGAGTCGCATAGATGCTATGTCATACTATGCGACAGGACCGGAGGTGGGTTGGCATGGTAGTTGGTGATGGGAAAGGCAGGAGGAACAACATGTACATATAACGTTTTCAAAAAATTATCCTACCCATCGATTTAAGGGCTATCGATATAACTTAAGGAAAAAACAGGCCTTTTGGCTGCGCTCGCAATGGCCACTTCCTGGATTTACATTGCAACAACCAGCATAAAACGTCCTTATGTGATGAGTTTCCAATTCTTTAATAATACCCTCCCCACATTCACCTGCCACATATACACTAGTAGGTTCCATGATTATATCAGCCCTCCTTCTCATACACCCGTTTCTCCCTGCTTCCCTCTCCCCCTCTCTCACTCCTCGGTTGCCCATATCTTTCCCTCTATGCTCTTTTCCTAGTCTCTCTCTCTCCTTGCCTCTCTCCATCTCTATGTCTCTCCCTCTTTCTCTCCTTTTGCCCCTCCCACTCCTGCTTACTCATGCCCCCTCCTGTTTCCGCTGTTTCCTATTTGGCATAATATATCCTTGCCACTTTAGGACAAAATAGTCTGCAGGTGGAAAGTGGTAGTGGGGAGGGGAGAGGGTGATAGGAGGGATGGGATGGCTTTTTTGTTATCCAAAGTGATGCGGAGATTGGGAAGCATTTCTTAAGGTGTTGATTGGGAGATTGGAGTGGGGTGAGATTGTATTTTTAATCAGATCGGTTGCACATTATATATAGGTTTTTTGGGGTACAGAAAGGTACCTACAGCTCATGGTACTGATAGTAACCAGTGATGATAATAAATGCATCATAGGGACACCCATTTGGTTAACAGGTAAACAGGTGTATACATCATTTCAGTTTTGCGATGAAATTCATGTCCCAAGCTCTGGGTTTTTCTCTATTTTTTAAATATTGTTGGTCAATATTTCATGACTATTTCGGTATAAATTTTCGATTTGTTTTCTGAAGTTCATTCTCAAACCCATCCCACACAACCCCGATTTGGGGTGTACATATATATATGTTCTAAACGCAGCTCCGAAATCAATTAAAAAAGAATTCATATTCATTCTGGGTCTGTGTGGATCAATGACCAGAAGCAATTTGTTTGCTCGTACCTGTCGCCAAGGTCATCGACGAGGGTCACTTTTGGTCATGTACATATATCACTATAGGTCTGCAATCGATTAATAACTATTGGCAATTCTAAAAACAAAAAATAGCTTGACTTTGCTTGATCTGGTTTGTTCTTAAATCATTGATTATGTGATGTTAATGAGGGCTAATTGAAACAACCATTTTCCTTATGTGACCAGGATTAAGTATAATTCTGTCTCCTCTGACCAAACTATGAACCAAACCACAAGCACTAGCATTGCAGTGCAATAGACGCTGAGTATAAGAGGTAAATTAATGGATGAAGTAGAAGTTGTAAATGATGTTTATTCTGAACAACCATATTCATAATGTGCAATTTGAAATTGTTCAGAAAAGCATTGTTTTTCTATATTTTCTATATTTCTTATATAAAGTCAATTTAATTGGGGATGAATAAACTGTTGCGATTCTTGCCTATGTTTTTTCCAATGTCTTTGTGGCCATCGTTGCATGTCTGTGTTTAGCTCCAGCTTAATACTAATCTATATTTAAATAATGACATTTCGTGATTGTATAGTATACTTCTGTGAGAATAAATATGCAATGAATATCAATAGCTGGAGATGGGAGGAAAACATCTAAAGTGACTGGATAATTATTAAAGGTAAAGGTAATGAAATATGGTTAAATATATATGTTCTAAACGCAGCTCCGAAATCATTTAAAACAAAATTCTGGGTCTGTGTGGATCAACGACCAGAAGCAATTTGGTTGCTTGTACCTGTCACCAAGGTCAGCAGCGAGGGTCACTTTTGGTCATGTACATATATCACTATAGGTCTGCAACATATAGTTCGACAAATATATATATTTTCTAAATGCAGCTCCGAGATATAACATCAAGAGTAAAAATACTTCTTCCATATACTATTTATTCCTCATGTGTTGGTTTGAAGACCTTGCTCCTCAATCTGATTAAGAACAGGTACATCAAACTATATCAATGATTTCCAACACAAGATAAACATTATGTTTGTAATACAAAAAGGAATAATGAAATAAATATAATAATGACATAAGTACAAACATGAACATAAATGGTGAAATGTATATGAAATAGCTTAGTAGACGTCCGGAAGGTAAAACATGAATGGTTAATTAATAATAAACTACTCACTTATATGAAGTTCAAATAACAATCTGCCTTGCAATGTATACCCCAGTGGCGTCCGGAGGTACTACATAACTTTGAGGTGTCTGGAGATGGATGTGCACAGACCCGGAGCCAGAGGTGGAGCTAGCCAGAGCTCAGTAGAAATATTTAAATAGGCTTTATATAATGGGATTGTTACAAAACTATATTTAATCCAATATTTCCACTAATCACCACTGCCCTCTCCCCTAGTGTTAGAAAGTGCTTAAACCAGCGCAATGTACTGCAATAACAACGTTAATAATTATGAGTACTATCTACAACATAACTACAAACATGACATCATGGTGACATGAGTTACAAGTCACAAGAAAATTAATTTTGAGATACCACCATATTGGAAAAATTCCAATAATGCTGAATTTTAGGACTCTCAATACGTTTTTGTTTATACATGCAATGCTCTAGGAACTGCATATCTAGAGTTAGGTAGGTTTGGAGTGAAACATTGTTTTATGACCCTAAATGTATACCATTAAAAACATATATAATAAAACATTTACCTAACTTGTCGGTTTCAGTCATTTAGAATAGTTCACTTGTTCACAATAGTTCACAACTCATGCAATATTCACGCTCCTTTAATCAGTGTGGGTTAGCTGTATATATATATATATCTTAGGTTAAGAACACATTTGTCAAACTTTGCACATGTATTCATGTGTCTATTGGTGCTAGATATCACATAAGTTGCAACATTCTGATAAGGAATTTGTGGAACAAAATCCTAACGTATCCTGTGACAAATAAACATCATGTCTTAACAATGATCATAATGAACTAAACTTGTGTTTCATCAATGGAAACAAATCTCCAGAAATCAATTTCAACCCAATCATAAGGAATAAACAATGTCAAAATCGTTGACTATAAGACTTTACAAAGTTAATACAAAGTAAGAACTAAGCCTTGGAATCCTAGGCACCAGAATAACATAATACATTGGCATGCTATACTGAATGAGTGTAGTTCAGTGTCCCTGTATATGTTAATATTGATAGGGTAATATAGCACATAGACCAGTTCTAATGTATGGATGTAGTCCACCTTCCCTTAGTATATAACTAACACTAAATATCTTGACAACCTTTAACTTAGGCTGTATATAAGTACCTCAGGTGTGCCACCCTGTACCTATAGCCTTGAGTGTGATCCTTGTGATGATTCTTGTTATATTATATTATCTCAGGCTGTATATAAGAAGCTCAGATGAAACGTCTGTAGTGACAGCCATAAGGGTTGAGTCTCCTGGCCTGTCAACCACTGATATACCTAAAGGGTATCTCACCTTTTTGCCTACCAGAGGGAGCTGTACCATAAACTGACCCTTGAGACTCCACACACTGATTCTATGATTATTATAGTCACAAACCAGCAGTGACCCATTATTAGGGCCACTGCTCACTCCACGTAGTTGATTAAACTCTCCCTGCCCCTTTATTCCCACTATAAGTGACTTGTTATTGTGTATGTTATATATAACTACTTGATGTCTGTCCAATAGAGTTGCCAGCCATAGTCCTCCAGCAGTCAGGTAGGTCCACTCTACACCAACACTACTATTAGAGATTTGTATCTGGTGGAGGAATTCCCTCTCCTTATTGTAGACTGACATATGTGTTAGATAATTATTCCCACCTACAACTATATTCCTGGCATTCACGCTTATGTACCTTAGATGTTGCAAACCCTGGGGGTACCATGGCACACCAGCTCCAAGGTTAGTAAGGTTGTACATCATCACTCTACCATTAGTCCAATCTGCAGCATACACCATACTGCTGCTTGTATCACATGTCACACGTCCAGCCTTGTATCCAGTGTCCACTACAGTGTAGGTGCAGCCATCCTGGTCTATGGTGTACTTCAACACCTGCTCACCACCCCCCTGTACTGCCATTAGGGTGGTGGCATCCATCCAGCACACATCCCATATTAACCTGTCTCCAGAGCCTCCTTCAGGCACCTCACACTGTCTGATGTAGTCACCTGCAATATATTCACCTCCCAGTAATATACATGGTCAACAGCTTGATCTAAATCTAATTCTTTGAACCAATTTTTTCTACTATTCAAATGCAAGCCTTGTGTTTCATTCCATCCATTTAATTGTGCAAACATTATCCAACCAATCGCACCAAATTCCATTTACTATATATACATTTGATATCATATAGATTTGACATGCTTCCAACCAAAATATTAAAACCTTGTGTGAGGGCACTAAGCGCACAATTGGCGTTTTTCTATAATCTCAGTTTAGAGATGTTGACTGTTCCGCTTGAATTTAAAAAAGCAAATGTCACCCCTTTATTTAAAGATGGAAGCAAAAGGAAACCGGGCAATTATCGCCCAAGTTCATGTACAAATCTATATAATAACATGAATAATAAATTAGCTACATATTTGGTATTTTTAGACTTCAATAAAGCTTTTGATAATTCTATTTAACAAATTACAAAATTATTAGGTTGTAGTAGAAACACTAAAGGGGTTAAGAAATTATCAAACCAATAGATCCCAGAAAGTGATTTTAAATCGAGAATCCTCTTCCTTAAGACCAGTAACTTGTGGAGTTCCACAAGGACTGCATTAGGCCCATTGCTCTTCTGTAATCATATTAACAACTTGCCAAGTTGTCAACCATATTAATATACAACTACTTGCAGACAATACGGTATTGTATTTTGAAAGATCTCTACAAGACCCGAGCATTTGTACACTGCAAGATGATTTAACAAACATAGTGGGGTGGTGTGACCAAAACAAAACTTCACTTAATGTAAACAAATGTAAGAGCCTCACTATTAGGTCGAGAGATAATGTAAAAAATTCAACTCAATATCTAATAAAAAGGCAAGAGCTGGAAAATCTAGAATATTATAAATACCTTGGCATCAAAATCGATAATAAATTGAACTTTAATAAATTCCTCACGAAAAAAGGGAACATGGTACAAACAAAAGTGAGGGCTCTATCTAAATTGTACCAGGTATGCGATGAATCAGTACTGCTTTTAATATATAAGACTATGAACAGACCAATTATTGACTATGGAGATATTTTCTATAATTCCGCTCCACAGAAAAATCTTATGAAACTTCAGACACTGCAGAATGCTGTACTAATTGACTGCCTATAAATCATGAATCTTCGAACAACCAAATATTTATTCATCACAAACTTTTTACCTTATTTCATTTATTTGGGCTATCAGGAAGACCTGAGTTCAGAGAATAATTAGAGCCCAGCTCCAGAGTATTGTTATGAATATATATGATGTAATGTCAAATTGTGTGTAACAGAATTCGGAATAAAAAAATCTTTATATATATTGATAGAAGAATGTGTTTCTCAACATTAAGCTGATGATCCTAATAACGTCAAATGTTATGAGATTCGCAGAAAAAAAACAGAAAATAGAAAATCAGGAATATCAACTCTTACAATATACAAGAGACATAACCTTAGAATGAAAAGAATATGTCAGAATATTCCTAAGGAAAGATTTTTCATTTATATGAGACTCACCTCTAGTCGAGATGAGGGGAGAAGTAGTGGTGGAGACAGCCATGGGTGTGGTGACTACAAATAAACATATATGTATCAATTTATTGATATGGCTACAGTATGGTAATACTATCAGAGAACCAGATGCTATTTCCTGTGCTTTCTTACCTTTTTCTATCAAACCGTTATTAATGATTCATACAATATAACTTCAATGAATAATACATTGATGTTGGTTAAAAATCCTTCTCATTCCGAAAATATTAATGTTAAAAACTAAAAATTGCATCAGTATCTATCAAGGCATTCCAGACCATTCATGAAAAAAACATGTAGTACTGGTACAAGATTCAGATGGTGTGTACATGCAATGTACATGAATCCCTAAACGTAGAATTAGTCATTCAGTAAACGGTATCTTATACTCACTGTGTGCCACATCACATTTGTCTCCAGTGAACCCAGCCCGGCACCGACAGGAATACCCAGGGTCAGATGTCCATGTGTTGCAGGTCCCACCATTTTTACATGGCATATAGTCACATGCGTTTTCAACTTAAATAAACATTACCAACACTTTATTACAATGCACACATTGGTTATTTCAAACACCTGACCTCCCCTCTCTTTGACAATGAGAGCAAATCAGGGTATACTATTATGGGCCAGATATCTGAAGAAGTCCCAAGTAGATTAATGTATGATACCCCCAACAAAGATTGATTAAGTACTAAATTCTTGGTAGACAATGCCTTGTGCCCGATCACTTCTGAAAACTGAAACCCAGATAACATAACCATGAGGAAATCAACACACTTAATCCATCCACAGTTTCCCCAAATGCTCATACCAATGAAAGGTATGATACTGAAAACAAGAGGGGCTACAGGAGTATAGGTATATGAGTATCTTTACTTCCTTAAGTATATGTCAGCTATATCAATAAGGTTGGGGAAAAGGTTAGGGCTGTCAACTCAGCACTTGTCTTTTGAGGCTGTACACGATGCCCCATCTTCCCGTTCCTTCTACATAGCGGCAAGAGTAGGACATTTAGAAAAGTGATCCAGTAAAAAAAGTCCCTTCATTTTGCATTTATTATCACTTATGAGAACCCATTGTGATACATCTAAGCCTACTGTTGTTTACATCACAATCACAGGCTGTTATAATTGACATCATTACATATTCTGTTATACCTCATAACATATTTTGTTCATATCAATTCTACTTAATCTTCTGTTTTCTTGAACCAAATAAAACTACTCTATTTAACACACTGCCTTATCAACTGAACTATACAATTTATTATCTACGCCATGTATACACATGCATTTTTACATTTTTACATATTAATATATACTGGTCACCATCTAAATGTAGGAGAATATCAGATGTATTCTATTCACCCCCTTCCCCCACATTTTCCCTCAATCAGCTTGTGTGTTCCAGTGACACATTGAGGCTACATGATCGAACCATCCCCTACCAACCATGAAAATCACCATTTGTTTAACTATACAAAATATCAAGCTCAACAGAATTGGTAATTTTAGTTTACATGTCAGAGTAACTTTATCATAGCAGAGCAAGGTGCAAGACCACAATTGAAAACATTGCAACACAAAGTAATATAGCTTATCTTATTGTTGTGATAACCAACCATGGTACCCTTAGCCAATATATACAGCTGTAGTGGGTCTGCCACCCGGAATACATCAACGCTGCCGATCATCGCTGAACACCAACCAGGCTACAACACCGGGGGCACTTCTATCGGAGCCGGAGACGACAATCAGTTCCAGCCACTTCCGTCAGAGGGTGACAACCATCATCGTGCCAACTGCACTGCAGACACCCTTCGACGGGCGGTAGGCGGAGGATACTACTACCTCCGCAAGGGGATCAAGGCTTCGCTTAACACTAAGGACTCAAGCCACACTGCGGACCGAGATACTTCTGTTGTTCAAATTAAGCACCCTTTGTTCAGTGACAATACCTTTGTAACTGTATACCTTTGGGAAATAAAACCAGGTTCAAACAAATCTCCTCGTATTTGTGATTCTTTCCAGAATTTTGTAAACTTGTGCCCACAAATCTGCGGTTCACTACACAGCTATTCAACTCACCAACTTGGCACTGGCCACCAGAGTACCCTTGTGGACAAGTACATTTGTAGGCATTTGGTAGGTCATGGCAGGTGCCTCGCACACATGGGCTGCTATTGCACTCATTAATATCTGTAATAGGAAACCTCTTAAGTCATTCATTCCACTCACCATATTGACATTGAACCCCATAGTAACCAGATGGACATATACAGCTGTAGGCATTCACAAGGTTGTTACAGTTGCCTCGCACACAGGGACTGCTGTTGCACTCATTGATATCTGTACAGTCAAGAATAGAAGAATGCAATTTAAATACATTGCTTGTAAATATCTCAAGAAAGTTTGAATGTAGTGCCCAAATCAACATTTTTATTGTTGTGATGACAATATAATTGATCTAATGTCAACATCAAGGACTACCATGAGTATAATACAGAGGTAACAATTGGAGTAAAGCATGTCATGTGTTATAATGTATGAGTCCCGCCTCCTCTTGGTTACAAGAATGTATAGATGTAATGAATAAACACTATACAGCTAACAGCTAGTAGCCAAGTGTTTCTGTGATTGGAATAGGACTTGTGCTGAAACTAGACACAAGCTCTACATTAGATTCTATATTATGTTCTGTTATAATTACCAGGGTCTGCCAAGCGACTGTTTATATCTGCAGTTAAATCTTAATCAGTTATAAGACAAAAGGCTCAGTATGATATTAGCGGGGGGTTCAGGTCCTTCACTGGATGTGCTTATTCCCTCCTGTTCTTTAGGGGTGCCTACAATAGAATACAAGAGGTGATTGCCTGTAGTGGCGGCTAGTGCATCGTTTACCAAAATGGAGACAAGCTGCTACCGGGGGCAGTGAGTGGGGAACTATCCTATCTTCATTATAAACCTAAAGGCTGAGATATAAGACACAGTAAATTATGTTTGCACTGTATAAATATCCCAATCTGTTGATGAACACTATCTTTGATACAAGGTCTTACATGCCTCAGTTCAACTCAGCTTTTGTTTTCTTGGGGGGGGAATAGAGAGAGGCTGTAATGGGTTAAATACAGAATTAAGGTCTAGTGTCATAAGCATGCAACATCCATCAAAGTTCAGAAATTGATAATGTGAATATAAATATTGGAAGTGTATACACATCTTACCTTTGTCAAGAAACATCACAACTACTCCCACAGTGACTCCAATAAGGATGAACAACCCAATGACAATAAGAAGCCAGGTGTACCAGTGGGGAGTCTTGCACCCTGCTGGTGTTTGGTCATTGTCTGGTGGCCTTGGTGTTGACTCTTCCCTCCTTAAGTGCTCATACCGGGGAGGCACAACAGGTGGTGATGTCACACCATCAGCTATCTCCTCATACTCATTGTATACCGTGTTCTGGTACACTTGGGTAGACATGGTCGGCTGGTAAATATGAAGTTGTAATAGAAGAATCTATTTAAGTAGCGAGCAGGTACTGGTACAGTCAACAACAGTCTTTTCAGTCTAAGTAATTGTTCTCAGTCAATCTCTAATATCATTAATTTAGAAACGAAACTACATTGCTACATCGGCAAAAACACATATTTCACATATTTCCAGTGGGCATAGCGATTTCAGTGAATGAGCATAGTGAAAGAATGGAATTGCATAGCTCAAGGGAAATATGGGACTGCAGAAGTTCGTCCCAAATGCACTTTTGCATTTACTATCACCTTTATAGACGTTAGTATGATACGTGTACCAACATTGAACCTGAAAAATGGTTTGAATTTGATGAAAATATATGCCATAAACACGGCCCCTCCCACTTGAGCTGGTTTTTACTTCCAGGTCTTTGATATTGGTACATATCAATGCACGCTTGACCCACAGGGTTGTGAGAAGGTCTGCAGAATGTAGTTCTATTGTGAGTTGATATTTCGCTTAATTTTCATTTTAATATTTATTATTAAAACAATAATGTGATTTGAAATACTTAATAAGGTAAATAGCTATCAGTTTGATATTCAAATGTCTGTACTTTTCGTATTTGAACTCGCCAACTGACATCACCTGCTTTTCTCTGACTCAGCTTCAATCCTTCAACTTTGCCAATGTCAATCGGTTGATACAAATGGATTATTGAAGATACAGTATCAAAGCTAAGTCCAAAAAAACAATACATATCTTTATTCATGATATACTCTTGTTGGGAACCTACACATGGCCAACATGAAAGGAGTTTAGTTTATTTGATCAATATCTTACCACTATCCCTGCATTGACACTTACGCATGTCAACCTATAGACTATGGCAGTGACAGCTTCAATACCATAACTAAGGGAAGCATACATTCTGTAGCCACACTAATGGCACTGTCATAGGCACATCAAATCAATTTCCGTTATTTTCTTACCTTTAAATCTTATCAAAGCAAAGTAATGCTTTGACCACTTCAGAAAACATGAAAGCATTTTAGTTCATTTCATTTGATCAATATTTTACGGCTCTTCCAGCCTTGACACTGGTAGCAAACTGATCTAGGTCTACAGATCATTTTGTTGTCAGTTGGCTGCTGTCACAAGTGGCTTTGGTTTGGTTATTTTCTACCTACACCTATGTTCGATCATTAGGTAAAGTAGATAGAGAAAATATGTTATGGGATTATTTTCCTCTCTCTAGGGTTGATTCATATTATGTGTATTTTCTGCGCAGAAGGAATTATTTAAATACGATCAGGACTATTTCATTCATTAGGTGCAGGTAATACAGCTGGGAGCAGGAAATACGGTGGCTGTATTACCCACTCTCTTTGATATGATGCTCATTGTTCAGCCTGTAGAAAGGTATAATAGGTATAAAAGGTTCAACCTCTAGAAAGGTATAATAGTAATGCAATACTGCATTACTGATTTTGTTATCGCCATTCTGCATTGTGTTCCCCCTTTTACAACACATGCATCTGTCCCAATTAATGCAACACTATCCCACTGAGCCTCACAAAAAAGCTATGCAGTAGATCTTCACAATAGGCCTAGTTATTGCAGAGGCCTATCGCAAAGCCTATTGCAATAGTCACCTCTTTCCAATAAACCTTTGCCAATACTCAGGATGGCATGGAGATGTAAGCAATGCCAACAAATATCAGACATATCTTATATTTTTGCGATGGATGATGTTTCTTATCTTAAGTGTGATCTATATTATGGGAAAATAATGAACAAAAAAATAAAAATGTGAGATCAGTGAACCTTGGAATTAAAAAACACTGGCTGTCCCAATTTCATGAGAATCAAAAATATACATTTCATATCCATGTTTAATCACCTCATTCCAGTTTCTCTGTATAATATGAAAGCATTTTGAACTTATTTATTAAGCCTATTAACGTGCTGCCGTTGGTATTTGAAAAGCCTTTTTGAAAAACATTTTGTGTGATTCTTGGGTGTTCTGACAGGTTCCACCCCCTCTATGAAGAGAAGATACTTATAAAGAACTAAATATATGGTGATTTGTCTACACAAATATCCTGGTGATTTTGCTAGATCTTGAAATATAACCACAGTATCTTTATGTCAAAAAAGCAACTTCATGAGTAAATATGGTATCCAAATAATCATTTGTACATATCAGTTTAACCCTCCAGATAGATTTATTGTAAAGGGTCAAACAACAACCAGAGCATCAAGTATCACTTCTTATATCTCTCACCCCACCGGTGTAGATCAATGGTAACACATCTGAATGAACTGACATTTGAATAATGACAAGACTGTCTCTTACACTCACATATGTATAGATGGAACACATACAGTATGGTTTACTGACAATTGATTAGTGCAATTGGTAGGGGTCTCTTTTGTATACTCTGTATGAGTCGCTGATGTATAAAGAGGTCTATACATACATGAGGTTGAACATATTCCCAACCTTCATGCTGTAAATAGATATTTTACAAATAATGAAGTTTGTGTAAACATCTATAATTGCAGAGTCTTGGACTACAGTAGACTCTACTCTTCTGTATATATACCACTTCTACGTTTCCTTCTTCCCCTATTCTTTTATCTGCCACTAATGTGTGCACACTATCTATTCTATACCTGGTCTGACTGACTATATATCAAACCTCTCCCTCAATAATGGGCATGCAGGTGGTGGTGTTTATGTACATATACATGTGTTGGTGAATATACTTGTTGAGTTTGTCTGTTCATAGACTCATAGGTTGATGAATATCAGATTTTCATCATGTTAATGTAGAAACTAGATACATTTATTTTAGTTGGAAGGCTTTTGATAGGTTGGGACAAAAACAATTGTGGTCCTTGAAAAAAGGCCATTTCCTCAAAGGAAATGTTGGTGGCTCTTCTTGCTCTAAGGATTGTTAACATTCTTAATAGAAATAGTTAGAAATAATGAAAAAAGATCAGTTATTTGTCTTTGCCTGGTTCTTTACCTTAGATATGTGAATATGCTGCTGAAGGAGTTATTATGTCCTTGTTGATGGTGGTCTCCTTGTCGGTATGATCAGAGATGGAAGAGGAGTGAAATGCGTAGTAGTGCTTAGCATTCAGCGATGACTGACTGTGACGTCATGGTGGTGGCATGATCGTCAGATGTTACTAAGAAAAGATGAAATCCTCCATGCCCCAATAACCGCCTTCTTACTCTTTCATACAGACGACCAGCATTACAGCTGCGGTTAGGTTTTAATGTAACTGAGATTAAAAGAATGTAATGTTTTAGAATCGATCTGATGAGATTCTGGGAAGTTTTTTTTCTCTATAGATTCCCGCATATGACTTTGGTCCTGAGGGAACGTCCCAAGGGAACCAGGCTGACCGCTGATCCCTTGAGACGGAAGTGTTGTTAGTCTACACAGCCAAACAAGTATAGAATGAAAAAAAAAGCTGACAGACCTGGACGAGGTTCGAACTATCAAGGTTCTCCCCTGAAGTCGAGCGCTCTAACCCCTAGGCTATGGAACTGGTGGAGATATCGTGGCTGAATTTTGCTAGTGATAGCGGGTTACCATAAGGTTCCGCTGCTTGCAATCCAAAGCATCAGACTTCCGGTTTATGAATGCCGTGTTCAGTGTGTCTATTGACTTAAAAAAGAGATAAATAAAAAATGTGAATCGCTAGAAATGATTTAAATATAGTTATACCTCGATAGCGAAGATTTAGTCTATGGAAATCAATGATTTCAGAAGCCATAGAGTTCAAGCGAGCAAGCTTGCATGGAAGTAGTGTGGAGACTTTCGGCATAGCTATTCTGTGCACAAAGCACTTGGCGTTGCATTGGGTACGGTAGTCTATATAGCGCACGGAGGATTTCATTCGAAAGTCCCCAAACCGACCTTGAACTCTAAGCGTTCCGGGTGCGCGCAAGCAGCGGAACCTTCTAAAAAAGCGCCGGCTGGCTGAATGTGACATCAGTGACTCCGCACCTCTGATTGGCTGTTGTAGCTGGAGCTTCATTCGGCCAGCCGTCGCGGTATCATCTTGGTTCCGACTAAAGCGGTGCAAACTTCCGGCATGTTCACATGCACAGACTTCCGGTTCAGAGCACGTAAACAGTATGGCGATTCTCATGGTGTGTGCTGATGTTTTTCGATGGAATAAAGAAGGTTTGTCTATGTTTTTTCTCTACCATTAAGGGAATCTCATAAAACCTCTTCTAAAAGCAATAATTTCTTAGGATTTTTTCTGATCAGAAAAAACCTCGGAAATTATTTCTTAAGTAGTTGCATGACTTTGGTGGTAATGTTAAGGTATGAATGGAAGAATAGCAAACGAACGTGTGGTCTTCGTGAGAAGAACTAAGCAACTGATTTAATGAACTAGAATCTGTACACATGTTCCTTTAGGATGTGGTAAGAGTAGGGCGCTCTAGCGCTTGGTCGCCGGCTCTCTCCTCGTCGACTGGATGGTCTTCAACCAGCTGTTCCTGACCAATATTATTCCCAGCTAGTTGCTGCACATTTCTGTTCATAATATCGTCTAACCAATGATTATTCACTACCCTTTCTTGTTGAACTTGTTCTGGCTCTTCTATCTGTTCACGTGCTGGAGGAGGGGGTAGTGGAATTGCTTGTGGATTTACTTCTACTTGTCTTTCCTGCTCATTTTCCATAGCCTGAGGCACTTCATAGGGATGTTCCTCGAAAACAAGTTGTTTAGGCTGTTGATTCAATATTGTACCACGATTTTCTCTCAATTGTCTTCTCATCACAATCGCTTGAGAAATGGCCGCCAAACGTTCCACCGATTTCTTTAGTCTGTCGAACAATTCCAACTCAGGCGAATTCGGAGCATCTTCCATGCTTATTATCTGATGAAATGTTCAAATGATCTCTCCATATTCCAGGAAAGAACTCGCTTGTTCATGTGAGATTTTATAAGTCCAAGATCGAGCGGGTTGTCCGCCAGTGTTAAGGTATGAATGGAAGAATAGCAAACGAACGTGTGGTCTTCGTGAGAAGAACTAAGCAACTGATTTAATGAACTAGAATCTGTACACATGTTCCTTCAGGATGTGGTAAGAGTAGGGGGCGGAGCCCTTACGTAATACCTATGGCTTAGCATGAATAAGTAGACTTGCACAGTACTGGATAGCTAAGTATAATTAGCCATTTTAATAATGAGATATTATAATTAATAGGTGATAATTAGATAGATAATGAGGTTACACAATGTTATGTAATGTTACATAACAGTAACCTTGATAACCATACATATTTATACCAGAAGATTGAATGAGGCCATGCTAATGTATAGCAACTGTTAGTCAATATTCCACAATGTTACCTGCTTATTATAGTTGGCCTATGAGATTATGTCTGAAATAGCTCCCAGCATTACTGTGTTTCCATACTCTGTGATACCAGGGGCAGCTGTCATGTTATCATCAGTTAATTATGGCTAACTGTCCTACCCATGAGCAAATGTCAATAGATTACACAAATAAACAGTGGCTGAAGGAATAGATTTCATTTGCCCATCTACATATCTATATCAATCTGGACATAACCTAAAATTCTCTCCACTCTTTGAGGGTGGTAGGAAATGTAAAGTATTAATTATTACATGTACAAATCAACCAATGAGAGGACCTGCCCATAGCTTGGAACTCTGCCCGGAACTTTGTTGATCAAGGCTCGATGCCTATTGCTTCCTGGAATTGGACTGTACTAAGTGACTTTTGACTTTGCTAGTCAGTTTATGTGTGGCACCATGAGGGAGATGCAGGAAACGTTAGGACTGAACAAACACTCAGAATGTCTGTTTCTGTTTTGTTGTGTAAATAATTGAATTTTAATAGGGTCAACAAGCGCCCATGATATGAAGGCATTTAAGGATGATCGCGGGTTTTTCTCAGTTACCAAAAACGGCGGGGATTTTACAACATTGACCATGTTCATATTTATTTATTTTTTGATCATTTCTTTGGTTAGTGATGTTCAGTAATTAAAAAGAAACACTTCTGAAGATTGAACAGATTAGTATATGTTTTTTTTCTTGTTTGTTATTGTTTTACGACACCGTAAGCCACCTTGTTTACATGGAGATTCAAAGGCTACTGACAAAGCTATTCTACTGAGCGTTTTCATGAAAAACGTCCTTTTTTTTTAAAGAAAAAAAGTTTAGCTACTGGGTAAAGGCTTCTGAGATAGGGGCAAAGGTATACAAAAAAATGCTAAGCTGACATGTCAGTTTTGGATTGTAATGTCTTCCTGTCAATCCAGGCGGAGGTGATCTGTCAGTGACAGAATCCTCTCTCACTCACTGCACTGTCAAGTTTGGGGGCCTTCAGCTCCTAAAGTAATCTGGGGACCACCCATTTTCTTGGTATTTTCAGAAAGTATATCCCTTAAACTATGATATACTAAAGAATCAGCCAACTGTATTTTCAATTCATGGTTTAAAATGGATAAAACGTTTCAAAAACGCCCTTTTCTCCATAGACGGCCATATTAAATTAATTAAATAACTTTTTATTTTCAAACGGAAATAGCAAAAAATCTAGTCCGGGAACCCCCCTTAAAAAAATTATATTTGAAATCAGCATGATTTTGAGTACAAAGTGTGAACAAATCAGGCTGATCTATTTACTTTGGGAAATACCCTCGATCATCCTTAATTTCTCTCTCTTTTTATTTCTCAAATACATACAAAAATGAAACTAAAGTCCTGTTTCATACATCAACCTAAAAGCAAAGTTAATGGGAAAATAATATATTAACATCCTGTATTTGTTATTGTCATATTCAGCCAACCATATTTTTTCTCAAGAAGATCTTTGAGAAAAAGGTGAGTTTGTCAGTTACTCTTGAATTATATTGAAGATTTCTGTGTTAATCTTTGATGAAATTGATGAAAAACTCATCAAAAATCAAAAATTCATCAAAATGTAGTGTTCTTCACTACAAGCCAGTTCTCTTAGCAAAGAATAAAGACAAAAGAGTGATTTCCACACCGTTCTCTCTTTTATTCAATCACAACTAGCAAGTATGAGGAATGCGTTATCCGAAATACTCTGATTCCTATAGCATGAGGAGTGTATTACCCAAAATACTCAGTTCCTGTCCAAAGCCTCATCTCGGACCTGTACACCGATCCAGGTGCACAGTACCACATGGTGTCAGAAAGTAGACATGAGGAAGTACAAATCTTAAAAAGATTAAGTAATACAGACAGTAACACGGGCACTAGGGCCAAAGTTCCTTTAACGTTATGGTTGACTCGGAAATACCGTAATATGTTGCTAGAGATTATAAGAGATAGAAGTGCGTGTGACTTCTATACCCAGTAAATGTATAGAGAAATGACCAATAGTGGTAGTTCCACCTGGTGCTTAGGAGAAGAACTAACCATTACCACTACAATACCCTCTCCCCATTTTTTGGGTTTTTAACAAAATTGAAAAATCCGAGAAGGAGTAAAATATCAAAAGGGATATAAAGATAGCAGTTTCAATGGTATAAACAGGTAAGTACAAACATCCAAACTTCGGAAATAATAAAAAAAGTTATAGATAGGTGCATATAGTGACCCCTCTACTTACAAAACATATCGGAAACATTAAGAACCATACAAAAAGGAGCTTATAGAGTCCTCACTACATATGATAACATATCCGAAGTTAAAGGCAGTGTACAAGAAGGAGCATATGGTGTCCTATCTATATATGAGAACAAATCCGAAGTATAAAATATATATTAAACTCTTGGTGAAACCTAATTTCGTATAGAAACGTAAAGTGTAGCAGACCTTATAAATGTCCAGCAACACATCAAATATCAAAAGAGTAGAGAAATATAAAAATCTGAAACCTCAAGACACATTATATACAGTGTCGAAAAAAAAACTCTGGTAAAGAAACAGTTCCAACTGGAAAAAATGTCCAAAAACCCGAAGGAGGGTCCGAAGTGTTCATTTGTACACAAAAATACAAGACAACAGTCTCTCATGTATTTAGACAAAATCCATCGGCATGGAGGGTGTCTCTGCGGACTTCTCGGACTCCCCACTGAACAGGCTGCCAGCCCCATCCATCAGATCTTCGGGTTCCAAGTTCCTTGAGGGTGCAGGCTGCGTGAAGGGTGCAGCAGGCATTGCGGCCTCAGATGGGTCTGCAGGAGCAGAAGTTTGGGCCATTTTGGCAAGGAGACTAGCCAACAGCATGGCCTGGGCAGGATCGATCTGGAGTGACAAACCAGCCACTGTTAGGGAACCAGCAGAAGGGGTAGTGGACGAAGAAGCAGAGCCAACATCTGACTGACATTGCTGCTCCATGGGCTGCTGCTGACTCAATCCGAGCAATTCGAGCAATCCGAGGGGCTTCCTTCACTCCTTTCCGAGTCGTCTAGTAGGCCTTAAAGGACAGCATTGGCCTCAACCAAGTCTCAGATCCGTTTGTCTTTCAACTCCCCTTCTTTTCTGAGTTGCTTTATAAGCTGCTCCTGGGTTTTGGTTACCTCCTGCAAGCGAGCAGACTCAGCGACCTGTTGTCTCACAGCTTCTACTTGTCTGAGCGGGGCCGACAGAGAAGCCATGGAAGCTACCGCCTCCTTCCCTACTTCTTCAGAAGAAGCCGACAGATCCTTCAGGGCCTTTTTCACAACAGCCTCCTGGGCAGCTACCAGGGCTTTTGTATCTTCTGGCAGCTGTCCTACTAGGTCATTCTCCCATAACCTGGCCTTTTTCGACTGGCGCTTGGAGGCTGGTGAGGGAGTCCGACTGACTGACACAGGGCGTTTTTTACCCTGTGTTTTCTGTGAACTGCTAGCTTCCTTCGAGGTAGAAGCAGCAGCTCCTTGCTGGTCGCGGGTGTCCGATCGACCACCAGGACTCCGTCTCATAGCAGCCATGTGTTGCCCCGAGAGATCTTCAGAAAGGAAGAGTTGGTTCTAATCTCAGGTTCCACTTTGCTAGCCTTGAAGATGGAATCCTTCCTAGACTGGTTGTGGAGAGTTTCTCCACCAGTCATTAGATGAGGAACTAATTTGATGCGCCTGTCATATGCTTGTGCACAGTTCTTATAAGGGCACACCCACACCTGAACTAAGGGCACATGTTCCTCGGAGAGGTGGCGGAAAAACCGCTCCCTAGTCCCATAGGAACGAACACCAGAAGCGTTAATTCCCACATGGCGGCAGACTAGGAATGGGCACCTCCATCCGGGTTGCCAAAGCTTTGCAACCCCCCTCAGTTTCATGTGGTTTCCCACTGACATGTCCTCCTTCTTAGTCAGTTTCAGCCACACCTTGGTCTCATAGGTGGACATGAGACCGTCCAAGAATTGCTCGTTCTCGTCATCGCATTCCTCCGCCAGAGAAATCAAGCCTTTCTTCGGATCTTTAGACGGGTCCAGGGGAGCGATCTCGGACACTCTGTCTAACTCCAAGCGAAGGCTATCCAAGGAACCACATCCAGACAGCTGAATCCTCCGAGCTTCAGCCCTATGAACTTGGTTCTTGGCGGGTTTCTTGCTTTTTTTCGGGATTTTCTTGAGAGTAGCTGCAGGGGGAGGCATGCTACCACTCGATCCCGACCCAGAAGGGGAAGGTTGTTTGGACACAACTGCCTCTTTGGGTTTCTCTTTGGGTTTCTCGGAGGCACTCCTCCCAGACTGGGTGAGGGAGTCCTATCTCGCTTATACAGTTTCCCCGGACTGACAGACTTTCGGGGGGACTGTCTGCGTGGAGGGACAGCTTCCTTCTCAACTGTGAGGTGATGAAGTGGAAGCAGAGACACCTGAGGTGTCATCCTCGGCCGGGCGCTTGTCCGGGACCACTTCAAAGTCCATATCCTCCTCCGAACCATGGTCCGGACTACTAGCCTCATCCTGCTTGGATAGGCCTATCAGGTCATCGGCTCCTTGCAGGACCTCTGCGGCTACACGGTCCGAGATCTTTCACCTTCCGAGTCGGACAACCCAAGTTGCGTCTCGGATTCGTTTACCTTGTCATCTGACATCTTTTGGCTTCTTAGCACTGGCAACTGTAATAGAAATAATAATTCACATTATAAACCACAATGTCCACAAAAAGCATCCAAAAATGTCTCGGAACGTACGAACAACTCCTTGGAAACCAGACCAGCCTATATCTCTTAGCTTATACAGAAAGGTGTTGTACCCGAACGAGCTCGGAACTGGCTAGGAAGCCTAGTTATAGATATTGCGAACATGACATTCTTACCAAACTTCATAAAGGTTTGGCTTATACCCATAGCAAAACTGGTTGGGAAAGGCTAATACAGAGGTGAATTCCGACTCACAACAACACTCTGCCTGTCTAGCCGTCATGGCCGTTGCATTTCACATACCGGAGGTCTAGCCTACCTTCAACTATGTTTTATGGCAAAATGACAACAAATGCAGGGCTCATGCTTCCCACAACCTTAAGTTAGAACGGTATTCACATTTCAGTAAACTTTTCAAGCAGTTTTGGGATCAAGGGAACTTACTCTAGAGTTTTCTTTCTCGTTGTATGACCCTTCTCTCTCGAGTCAGGAAGTCAAGTGAAAAGGGTGCAACACGCGGTGTCTACCCAGTGAGACAGCTAGTGTGTTAGCACGCCACCACTGCGTGCAGCGCCACCCGAGTTCCCGCACTCCGCTGGTGACTAGAAACCAGTTCTTGGTATCGGAGCCTACTACAGCTCGGATCATAACTGACCGGCTGTTCTGGTCCTCTGTACGAGACACATACAGAGCTAGCTAATTTTACATTCAAGTGATTTTCGTACTAGGCTTATGTGCAACACTCTATTAATTTACTTTCTAAATAGATTCCGACCCTCCAGCTGACCCCGAGAAGCCATAACTTAGAACAGGTCAACCTAGATACAAGCACTCCTAATAGTCATATCAAAAGTTTCCAAAATCTCAGATCGTCCTCTCGGGCAATAATAGAAATAAATCTACATTGTCGAATGGGCTTTCAGAGTGGATAAATTCGGTCTTCCACTCCTCGACTTCTCGTTGTGTACTTTTATTGTGTCCGAGGCAAATTAGTTCGAAAATTTCCCTCTAATGATACCAATTTGGGTCCACTCTACACTCGAACTTGAACAGTGCAAAGTTTGTGTAGCAGTTGGAACAGGGTTTTTACCAGCCTGAGGAATCTTCCTCAATCCCCTCCCCCTCTTCTTTCTAGGGCCTGAATCATCCGAAATTGTCTTCACAGTTAATTTCTTAGGACGGCCAGGTTTCCTTTTCACAGGGTCAGGTACCTGGGGTGCAGCAGCAACAAATGACACACCTTTCGGTCTACCTTGCCCCTTCTTGCCTAGAGGCAGGACAATATTACCAGCCTGAACTGGTTATTTCTTTGGCCTGCCAGGTTTTCGCCTCACAATAGGGGAATCAATAACTGGAGGAACAACTGGGCGCATAGCATTTTTCTTTTTCTTACTAGCTCTACCCTTAGGTCTACCTCTAGGCTTTACACCTATGGTAACCTTGTCCTTTTCCTTCTGAACTGGGTATTCTTTCCCAGCCAGGACCTTACCATCTTCCAGTCTTAAAATATCACGGCCTGCTTTCTCTTTCTTACGAAATTCATCAGCCCAATGCAAGTTAATAACTTGCCTCGGACGATTTTCGTCAAAAGCAGCCTTGAGATAATCCACATGATATCTCAAAAGAACTTCTGATGTATCTAGTTCATAAGTGGTACCCCCTATGAACCGTCTGACCTTGTAAGGGCCGTCCCATTTTGGAACAACGTTCTTACCAGCCTTGGGAGGACAAAATCGGTAAACAATGTCTCCCACCTTAAAAGACTTCGGATTACTTCGCTTATCAAAATCTCTTTTCTGATGAACAGCAGAAAGATTCTTCCTAACAAAGTGGTGACCCTTCCTCATCCATTGTCTGAGATTTTCCACGAAAGCCACCCTACATGGGAAATCCAAACCACCAGGTGACACACCATGAACAATACCCATGGACGTTACCAGCTCAGTTCCATACACAACTGCATTCGGAGTACATAAAGTACTGGCCTGTACCATCCCTCTGTATGCATGAGCAATACAGGGAACCAACAAATCCAAATCATCGCCATCATAATCAGTTAAGCAAGAGAGCTGCTCCACGAGTACAAGGTTAAATCTCTCTGACTGGTCTTTAAATGCGCCCATTACATGTTCTATACCAGCTGGTGTTAAACGATACTTGAAACCTGCTATAGGAACCAAATCAAATTCTTTTTTTTTAAATAAGTCAGACACATTGCAGCTGTTCAACAGGGGCCAAGGAATAAAGTATTGGTCGTTTCGGTGGCATTCAAACTAACATGAAACTAGATACATGAATACTGACAACAATATAGTAATTGCACCGTGCTCCTGACGGGGAGAAATAACACCCTTTTCCAGTTAACCTCTTCACGAAATGGCTTGCATAATCTCTATAAGCTTCAAAAAGATAATAAAAAGGTACATGTACTGGTCTGAAACGATGAAATTAAATTCAAGTTCCTTTGACAAATGACTGAGTTGGTACAAATATGACAGTGCCTTAGTTGGTTTGGATCATACAGATGTAATACACACACACAAGAACAACTGTCCTAGGAATAATCTTCCATGAATACAAAATCGGCAAAATATATTTGAATGCAATTCAAACCATGATAGAATCGCACAATGATAGCAGATACTGAGATAGCAATAATATGTGACGAGAACTGCAGCCACACGCTACCAACAACAAAGCAAAGAATAGGTACACATTTGTTTTAGGTAATACCATAGGTCTTTAAGGACGTCGAAACATAAATAAACAGTTCAAAGCGATATGGTATGTCAATGGAAACGTCCATTTGGGGGAGGAAGATTGAATTCTCCAGATTCACAGATGCGCCGCCATAGATATCAATGTCCTGCTCAGCTCCTCCAGGAGGGGGGGGGGGGACGGGGGACGAAATGTCCTTCTGTATCCCTTCAGGGGTTCTATATCCCTTTGAAAACAGGAATTCTTGGCGGCCGCCGTACATGACTGGCACGAGTATTCCCCTTCATGGACACTCCCGAATGGGATTAGCTGTGGGTATTCCATATCAGGGGGTAGTGGTAGCAGTATTGGGAGAATGTGTCCATTTCACGCCCATGCACCTCAAATATGTTTATGAGCGTGTATCGTCCAGCATCCAAACATGATGCATCCAAACAAATGATGCATCCAAACATGACTCATCATGGAGAAGTAAAAGGGGAAGCATCCAAACATACAACAAAGGGAATCGGTGATGGGAAAACAAATTAGTTCTATCTTGGTCCAATTACTCCAAGGTTCTATACATTCATTTTCAGTTGGCAAATAAAGTTCACTAGACAATCCTTGGCGGCGCTGCATCAATGATAATATTGACATATTGTGAATATCCCTACTGCAATGGGTTTTCAGTGCACTAACATGCACTGGGAGGCGGGGAGGGTGCACTCCTCACCCAGCGCCCAGACCAACGCCATGCATTTGGTCCCACAGCAGCTCAGCATAAACACAATCGTCTATATAATTGTTTAAATTTAATCCCCCTGTTCTTGAAGAATGCATGGTAATCCAGAGGGTGTGGAATCAATATAAAGGTACAATAATAAGATAATCCAGGCCGGCAACTGTAGAGTCCAAATGATTGACAAATACACTGTCCCAATCACGGTGAATCCAAATGGTGTATAATTATGGTATAAATAGAGTCCAAATCATAGCTAATCCTGACGGCAAGAATAAAGTCCAAACACGTATATGGTAAAATAAAAGGTCCAAGTATATCTGTAGAAGGTACATGTTGTGTAGAATACTATAATATACTGGAGTCAATCTCCTGTGTTTAGCCAGCTCCTTGGTGTTGCAGTTGGCTCCAGGTACATGCATTCGAAATTCCCATAAAAATGTCATGGGATGCATGTATTCGAAATTCCCATTCTCCTTCATCCTTGGAACAAACAATTAAAATAATGAAGATGGTAAGTGTCCGAAAAAAAGTTATGTCCGAGTCCTATCACCATTGCAATACAGTTGTATTGGGGGACTAGCTGGTAGATAGGAAGTAGGAGAAGGGTAGGGACTAGCCCTAAAAGAGGAGTGACTCGGAGCAGTTGCTGTTCAAGACTGTTTATTGATGAGTACATGAAATACAATCAGGGTACAGGGCTCACCACCGGTAGGCGTGGGTAAGCCCTGATTGGTTGATACCTCATGTTTCCAAGAAAGGGGGAGGGACATCGAACCCAACATTATAACAATATGCTTCGCAGAGCTTTGGCTCTCTGCGAAGCATGTAAACAAATCCCCACGATTGGTAATCCACCTGTGATTCTGGTACTATGATTATAGAAATACACAATAAAAAACATATCATTCAATAGAGCATTAAATTATCTATCGTATGATATGAGTTTTAATAATGTAGCTCAAGAAATGGCCGCGATATTAACGTTTTAGTTCAACATTATCAGTAGGCCTGAATGCTGCATGATCACACAGTGGGCACCGTTGTAGCCCTACTAATGGGGCTGTCTGTGGGGCTGGCAGTGGGGCAGCGGGGCTCTCTGAGACTTCTTTAATATTTTTTCAGTGATATCTGATGACATATGATCAAATTTAATGCACATAATAATAAATATAGAATGGAACTCACTGGCAATAATAGAAAATTTAGTAGACTTGATTCGTCCACATAAGCACTCTGCGTACGGCATCATGCTTATGTGGACGAATCTCGTCCAATAAATTTTCAATTATTGACGGCTTGTCCCATTCTCTCTGCTAAGGTACAGTGGGTGGCCCTGTAGGTGCTATGTATGAATCACATTTCAATCAAAGGATGGCCTGGACTCGCTGGAGTGTTTTCAAACACATTACACAGATCATACGTTTCATGGCTTGGAGGTGAAAGAATATTAACTACCACAACTGCAGTGGTATTTTCATTCTTGCGTTCTAACAGGGGCCTTTAGAGCATGCTTTCCTAACAAACCAAACCTGCACAATAATAATATAGGTTTACATCTTTGGGAAGTTTACAGTGAATTACACATGTGTCGCTATAATTATATGGTAATACGGTAATGGTATGTTTATCTCTCACTCTCTCCTTGCAGGAATGATTTATAACACACTAAACAAGAGCAATGGTATAATGTATATATTAAACGCTTGGCAGTGAGAGTGCTTTGGTAAGAATACCTGAATAAAAAACTGTTGAAAATTAAATAAAAACATGGTCTTCTCTACAACAATTCAAATCGTACAGCTGTAGCTAGTTGTGTGCATCAACCATAACAGAGACGTCACAACTCAGATTTAGCCTAATGTGTCTCACCCCCAATTATCTATAGACGGAACACTCACAGAATGAGTCCGTCTTTAAACTATCTAATCAAATGAAAAATGTCCCTATTGTTCGACCTTCTGTCTCACTGCTATTTTTATGTATTTTTTCATGTATTACTAGTCACTCAACTCTTTATTTAACCATTATGTTTAGCCAAAGTTAGAACCCTAGAAATTATTCCAAAATTAAGGTAACCGCTGGAAGATATACATTGGACAACGATCTGATGCATAAGCATGTCAACCTATTTGTCTACAACCCACTGTAAATGTATTTAATTTGGACAAATAAAAGATTATCTCTTCTAATCTATGAGTGTACGAGGGACCATTCCCAACCAACTAACAATACGGTTTATAATACTTTACATTGATCTTGCAGGTTTGAAAATATAACAATATTTTACACTATAATTTGTATTACATGAAAGAAATGATGATTGTATGAAACTATTAATAATAACATGTATATTAATATGAAGAATGTGTATATCAGTACTGTTAGATATAGCAGCCTAAATTCCTACCTGAAGTGTTTAGCTTTGGCACAGATAAGAGTGATTCTTGTTGCCAGCGATTACCTGTGTGTTACATACAGCGGTGCACGAGTGAAAGGACTCAGTGAAAACTTTGCAGTACAACTTTGCATTCTTAGTTGGGTGGCTCTGACGTCAAAGGCACAGACCTTATACAATGATAAAACATGAAGACCTCCATGCCCCAGTAACTGCCTTCTCATAAACAGATCAGTTGTAGGTCAAACACAAGAACGTCTATATGTATGTATGTATGTATGTATGTAATAACTTTATTTCTGATTGTACATTTACATGGTAATAAACATATCATCAAGAAAAAGGGACAAAGAAGGAGTACACTCATTCAAAAACTCTCTATGCATGCATGGGTGTTCCTAGTCTCCCTGTAACAGATGGGAGAGTGATTTATACATTCGTTATTTGTACATTTCTCTTTTTGTTTTAATCTTCTCATGACCCGTCTCCTACAAGTGGGATTGGGACTTATATTTTACATTGACATTACAATACATCATTTCTTGTAAAAAATATAGTAATAGTAATAGAAAAGGACATTGGAACCTCACATACCGACCACCCGTCTACAGTGGCCTAAAAGTGGGATATACATATTGTATTATACCCAAGACGCCTGTTATAGAGACCATTCTTTATTAAAGACCACCTAATGTTGTTACCACCAGTCCAACCTGGTCACTCCCATCCACCTCCCCTTAATCATGTCCGTCTCTCCACCTAGCAAATTAAGATAACAACTTAGTTGTCATATTTGTATGACTGAATCTGTAACTGAATCTTATGGAAGCCCATGGCTGCCATCTCGCCTCTCACCTATCACATTTAAAGCCTCACCTCTCGCCTCTTGCCTCTCGGCTCCTGCCTCCTGTCTCCTGCCTCTCGAATCCTGGCTCTAGCCTCTCACCTTTCACACCCCACCATGTTTCCCATATGCTTAATGAAGATTCCACTTTTTTTTCAATTTTGGTAAACTGATGTTTCATATTCTGATTACCGATTCTATTAACCTCACTTATGCCTGATATTGCATATGACTATTACTTGGGGTATATTATATTCAACATATCAATTACCCTGGAATTAATGTATTCATATATTGGGTGCAGAGGAAGGTCAAGGTCAACCTTCTGTCAAGGTCACATGTACCATGCCATTGCTCTCACTTCTCTGCTTGCCTTTGGGATGCTACTACTGTTGTTTTTTGCTAGTAGTTAGTTCTTTTTTTATTCATTAAAGGATACTGATATAACTTAAACCAATAACATAGAACAGGTTTTATAACAGATAACGATGAATATAGTCACAATGAGCTGATTCCAATGATAGCAATCACTTGGGCATCTAATAATTATTTTGATATATGCATGAAAAGGTATAAGTATTCATGCTACTAGAGGCACTAAACACCACAAGAATCAAAACATTCTGAGCAAGGGTTCTCCTGTATAAATCACTTTGAAAACAATATAACAAATATAGCTTATCATTAGGGAGACTAATCGTCATGCTTGTACTGTCTATTATGATACCCAGATATCGATTTTGTTGGCAAGGGTGTGAGACCTTGTCCCAGGTAACATAGGATCCTTACTCACCAAATAATTTAATCAAAAATAATTGAGCTTGAACACATTCATCATATTGAATTGAATTGAGAAATCTTTTATTTGTCAGTAATATAGCAGCATTTACATTGAAAATGACAAAATGGTCAACATACTTCTGGGATGGTCCCAGTTCTTCCAGTAGTTCCCATGTGATTCAATAGAGAGAAGAAAGTCATCTAAATACGAGCTGAGTTAAATCCCTCTCTCATCATGATTTGCGTCAGGGCATTAGTGATCATGGCGAAGCAACTAGGGGCAGATTGTGCACCAAAACACATAAAGTTATCAACAATATAGCATTCCACCTGACCTTCTTTCCATTTAAGACCAAAAAAGGTTCTATTTGATGGATGAAAAGCACACTGCGGTAAGCCGCCCTCACAATCACAGTACACGTGTAGGAATTTCACTTTAATTGAGAAACAAACTCGTCCAGGGTAACAAAAGCAAAAGAGGAACAAACCTCTCATACAAAGTTATTAACCAAGTCACAACTATATAGGATGGCTACAGTCAGTAATGGGTCTGATACCTCCGTTTGATTTTTGTAAGACCCCCATAGCATGGACACAGTGAGGTTTGTTATTACTGCCCGATAATGTTCCGTTATTTGGTGACAAAGGTAACAAGAGGAATAATTGGTCATTTCATGGCGATTGAACAGTCCCGATCAACCAGACGAAAGCCATTCCACACTCTGTCTAGTAACCAGTGGGCGTCTTTGTAAAGGCGGCCATTGTTGCACAACCTAAATGCCCAGCCAGCAGGACAAAACTGGCATATTACACCTTTGACGTATCCATGGGACTTTTCAGACAAGCAGCATTTGTAAAGTTTTCATAGACAAACCTCAGATATAACCTAAATCTATAACGCTAAAAGAGGTCGTCCAAGAAATAACTGCGACTTTATATCTGTCAAAGTGGGCAAAACTTGGCTGTGGCCGCCATCTTGGCATCAATTTGGACCCGTAGTAGAAGAGACTTCTCCTTGTCCGGCACTACTTCCAGTGGCAACATCCGGCGAGGCGTGTTCACAAAGCTAATAGAGGTGGATCTTGCATGTTTTTGAAGGATGGGAGCAGACAATGCAACAAGAAGCATGCACAGCATGTATCACAATGATTTCTTTCCAATATATATATCAATCATTATTAATATCGATCTGCTTTGTTAACTATCTACTTAACAAAGTAGATACAATATCAATATCAATAATTATTCACATTCAATAATGATTCACTTTAAAATTTTATATCTGAATTAAAATATGTTGAAACCTTGAATTGTAACTGATTTTATCAGGACTCATGTCTATATATGAATATATATGATGATTCATGTAATCTAACTAATTTTGTTGAAAACTTTTGTCAACTGCACCGACTAATAATTCCCTCCTGTGTATGCAAACCCAGTACAAAATGAATTAACATTAAAACATCATAATATGAGCAGATGTTGTGATATTTAATTTCTAAGTACTTAGAATGCTGTTTTAACAGTGTACACAGTCAGTAACATGGGGGATAATCAGGGGCATGGGGGAGTGTATGTTTGGGGCTATAGATCACCCTGCTATGGAGTCAGCCAACAGAGGAGACCAGTTACTACTATGAGAAGTTTCATTATTTACTTCCTCTATGTACTCAGCCAGTAGTCGAAGGGTAGCAGTTCTCAACAACAACTCCATCAATACACATTTCAACAAGACCTGCAACAGTGAATGGTAAGGCTACTAAGACTACCACCAAGTAACAATATTAGATTAACTGTCTCATCTGAATATTACCAACTGATACCACTAGTGTAACTTCCTCTCAACTGTACCGAGTGTTATGTGGGTCAGATTTTTAGAAAATGTACAATTGGCAGCTCTACATATTTAGGAAATCTGGCTAAATTGGACTGAATAATGGTCAATACCATGTATATCTAAGTAAATTTGATATTGTACTGGATGAAAGTATCAGTTAGGTTATGTTAAACTGCATTTTGAAGCACATAATTTTTTGTCTTAAACTTGGGTTATTTGAGAGGATTGGTGAAGTTGAATTGGACACCTTCCGAAAATCTGACCCAAATGTAAAACAATAGCAAGGGGAATGTTATCAAAGTTGAACTTCACATGTCTTACACTGTGCATGCTGCAAAATTCCTTTTTAAATATGTCGTCTACATATTTAGCAGCAATGTAATCGCATATTGAGGCAACTTTTTTGTGAATAATATAGCATCATATCATCAATGAAAGTTAAATGTACTTGAGAAAAAGATGAATATTCCTTGTTCTAGATAAAACACTTTCTTACGCTTTTACTCAGACATACAATCTCCATGCATCAATGTGTCAATCAAGCTGGTAGACGATTGTTATAGCAAATGGCACTCTGTTTGGGTTCAAACTGGACAAACCCCAAAGGGGTGAGTTCCCGTTTTCTGATGGGTCTCGATCAGTTTGAACCCGAACAGAGTGCCATTTGATATTTATTACACACTCTATTTGGATGTTAAGTTATGTGGACGGGACAACGTCATCTGACCTACGCTGTGCCAATGAGATTGCATCTTTGGCCAATCTGTTCATGTGAACAGTTCAGATCAACTGCACTGCACCCCCAAACTGCGCCTTTCTAACTGCTCATGTGTGTAATAAACATGCAAACCCCTCTTGGGTATTTTTCAGATACACCAACATTGCATACCTACAACGTTATCATAAACCATTTTCACTTAATGAAGGTACCTAGGTCGAAAACAATAAATTTTCTACCATTGCACCCTTCTTTAACTTTCATTTTGGGTAATTTTCTCTACTTGATTTCACACAGTATATTTCTGAAACCACCAAATTAGTTACACTTATTATTACTCATCAGCAGTAGGTAATAACTGACTTGAATTTGAATTATTCTATAAACATGTAACAATAGCGGGAGGTTGATGACGTCCTATAAGTCAGAATATGAGTAACACTTGTATTTTTTATGACCATAAATATAACAGCAGAACATAAATTCAGTCCTATAAGTATGAATATGAGTAACAACAACACCTGTATAAACCTATAACAGCAGCGGAATATTGATAAATCCAGTCCTATAAGTCATAATATGAGTAACACTTGTATAAACATATATCAGCAGCGGAATATTGATAAATTTAGTCCTATAAGTCATAATATGAGTAACTCTTGTATAAACATATAACAGCAGCAGAATATTGATAAATCCAGTCCTATAAGTCATAATGTGGGTAAAACCAGTATAAACATATGACAGCAGCAGAATATTGATAAATCCAGTCCTATAAGTCATAACATGAGAAACTCTTGTATTTATAACATTATTATTCCTAATATGATTAACTGTTTGATAAACATATAAGAAAAGCAGAAAATTAATAAATTAATAAATGTTGTTCTATTTTGTACTATAGGTCAGAATATTCTTAAGGGTAGTAACATTGTATTCTGATGTAATAGCTCAGAATGCAACTTTAACATAAAAGGATCATACATATGCTATCATTGAACGTCGGGACCTATATCAAATCAGAAATCTTTATATGGTTAAGTATAGTCATTCTATAGAGGCTCCATATATTTCCATATAATTGTTTTATATTCCCATAGCTTATACTAGCGTACATGACTCATCATAGGAGTGTCCCATCTTAACATACACACGGGTCAGATTTTCAGAAAATGTGCAATTGGCAGCTGTACACATTAAGTAAATTCTGCTAAATTAGGCTGCAATTTGGTAAATACTAGGTAGATTCAAGTATATTCGGCATTGCAGTGAGTCTAGCAATCTATTTGGTTAGGCTGAAATGCTTTTTGAACTTTATGTTCGTCTGAAATTTGGGTTATGTCAGAAGATTGGGGAAGTTGAATTAGACATTTTCTGAAAATCTGACCCATATATATATAGACACAGCTAATAGCCATCGCTGTGCTTTTATTCAACTGTCAGTGATTCATGACATTGGTGTTCACCAGCGTGACTCCAAAGGCCTTAGAGAATGTAAGACTTATATAAATAATGACATGAAACTTTATTTCCACTTTTTGTATATGAACCTTTGGAGAAAATCGTGGGAACGTATTTGTATCGGTGCTCCAGAGCGACCGTGTCAACCAACAAAACACTGTAAAAATATGTTGTTATGCCACTGTAAAAGTTAGCATACACATAATACACATAATATATTCATTTTTCATTTCCATAAAACAGTAGCAGAACTACCTAGAGTACATTTCTTATGGCTGTTACCTTAATTTTGAATATATAAGAATAAAACTAGACTAGATATAATAAAAATAAAATACATAGGTATGCAAAATGACTAAAGAGTGGTTAGTCGAGCAGTGCAGCATGACTATACATCTAGGAGTATCTCAGGTTATAATAGAATAATAATAACGATGGCAAGAATTGTAAATCGTTATGATACGATCAGATACTACAAATCATGTACATGTAGTGTTTAAAAGGGCAGTCAGATATTCCTCACAAATATATAAAATCAACAAATGAGATCGTAACAAAATACATTATTACTTGATACATCAATTCTAACCATGCGTGTCTCTGTAAAGCTGTCTCTACACCACTCCCGATACCATCTCCCGATACTGGCGACACTTGCGATCGCCATTTTGTTCCCGATAGTACAGATTTCCCCGATAACGTCGGGACCTGTCGGCGGCGTCAGTAAAGCCTCTACACTGGCGATGTTCGTAGGCCGACTGTTGGCGACGCACACAATATTTCAAACAAGTTAGAAGGGATCGGCGACTGTCGCCGACAGCTGCCGATAGGTATAAGTGTCGGGAGGCCGTCGGGAAAGCCTCTACACCAGCCCCGACAGTTGGCCGATAAAAGCATCAGCAAGTATCGCCAACTGTCGGCGACGCACAATCGGGAGTGGTGTAGAGGCAGCTTAGACCTTATACTAGGGTGTCCAGCATGACCAGAATAGATTTTTAAATCCATATTTCTAATATATATGCGGTCGTAATAAAATACATTATTACTGAATATATTAATTACAATTTAGCGTTACCCTTATACTAGGGTGTCAGAATATAATAAGAATAAATGTTTAGACCTACACACTAAGAAATATCCCTAGAAATGGTATGAAATTGCGTAGTGCATTTTATTGATTTCGTAATATTAATTCTACGCAGCAAGAGGCATTGGGATAACGCAATGTATGGATTATGCAATCAGTCAAGCACGTACAAAAGGGAAGGCTTGCCTTCTCATTGTCTTAACTAACATCTCCCATAATTTCTCTATGTAGCTATATATAACTAGATGCGAATATGAATCCATATTTCCTTAAAGCATTGTTGCATGAAATAGAGGTGTATGGTGAGGAAGTATATCCTACCAGAAATTAAATTGAATTATTTTATTATTCTATATTCCATGATTTATGTTTGCAATATCTCTCGGTTGACAATTACTAATAAAGTAACTAAATATACTCTATGCAATAACCTTTAAAACGCATAGATATATTCAATGCAATGTCTTGAGATTTGGTATACATATTTATGTGACTAGGAGGACTAAACGCTCAAACAATAGGAACATTCCAACAAAAAAATCTTGTGAATAAATCACTTTGAAAAACTTTGAAATTAAAAAAAAGAATGTGCAGGCATAGAATTGGCTAATTTATATTGATTCAAACGCCTTGATGTTACCGACGAAAATAATTTATTACGGAAGAAAGAACCATCCGATTTTAAATCTGAAAGCATGGCTGTCTTTGTGACATTCATGGGGTTTTGGGATAATTTTTAAATCCAGATCGGATGCATTTTGAGGGAGTTATGAGCTATATAAAGCGGGAAGCAATATTCTTGAGTTTTTTGAGATTGTGACACATTTTCCTGTTACTCATCACACATATACCTGGATATATTCAATATATATTCCTGAAAATAAATATTCCCTGCTCTTCCTCTCCTTTCCTGCCCATCTCTTTCTTACTTTCTTTCCATTGCAATCTCCCTGTCTGCCTTTCCCCCTCTTTCTCTTTCTGTTCTCTGTCTTTCTGTTCTAACACACACTATTAGCATTCAGATTGATTAGTTGAGGCCATGTTGATAGCTGATTTAGTAGTGTAATGGTTAGATCACTTGCTTGTTAATCAGAAGGTTGCTAGATTGAACCCAAGCATGGGGAAGTTTTTTTTTTCTTTCTGTTTGGCATCAGTGGTTCTTCACTAGTGGCCGTCAGGCACTAATGGTCGTGCCAGCTTGTCTGGGACTGGCCACGGCGGCCTATAGGGGTCTTATGGATTAGGAAACTTCTCCTAATCCTTTAGCTTTCATAATATATGATTTACGATGTTAGAAATAAGGAAGAATAGGGATTAGGCGATTTTTGAAGGAGAATTTTCGCTAAAATCGCGTAAATTTAGGATATCCGTGTTTAGAGTGTGTATTTGTAAAAGAAACTCCTACACATATCTATAACTGTATATCTGAATTTTAAATAATTAAATCCATGACTTGGTTGTACATCTTTTCAAAAATATTTTTACTTCCAGGTTTTGTAAATTTTGATTTAAACTATTCCATGCTTCTGTAGCTTTATAGAGGAAACAATTTTGATAAAAGGCCGAATTGGGGTGAGACAATTTTAGTTTTTTTACAGCTGGGCTCCTTATGGGTAAATTTCTTAAATCGAGATTTGACTGATTTTTTGCAAGGTGATGTGCACATTCTAGGATATGGACCTCCCTTCTCAGATCATTTGGCAAAATATTTATATTTTGCAATAGATTATTCACATTTTCTCTTTTATTGAGATTCAGAGCTGTACTTGTACCAGCACTTGTACCAGCAGTACAGAGATTCATATAAGTATGTCCATATAACGAGATCAATATGAGTAAAATATCAGTGCTTCTGACCTTCACGGTGAAATCAATTCAAATGACCCCATCCAAATGTGGTGTGTTTCAGGTAAATGAGTCATAAGTCGCAAGAAAAAGATTTTGAGATATCATTATATTTGAAAAGATGAGATCAAGCGGATTCCAATGGTAGTAAGCAGTCTTATAATCTAATAAGTATTTCTAAATTTTAAGTTTGATATTTTCAGTTTTGAACACAGATTTTCCAATATTTTCCGGGGGCAATAAACAGTTAAGTAACTAAATATACTCCATATGATGACCTTTAAAACAAAAGAATATGAAAGATTGATTATCCTGAAATTTGAGACATCGATCGATATAACTATAAGTGATAAACTCTCAAAAAATCAGTACATAATATGTAACATACTACAAATAGATAACTACAGCCTATTCAGACAAGACAGAAGTACCAAGAAACGTGGTGGGGGACTGATTATGTATGTTAAAGATGTATACTCAGTTGACGACACTACATACAATCATTTAAATACCTGTACTGAACCCATAGAAACACAATTAATTAAGATCAAAAAAGATAATGTAAAGCCCATGATCATCTGCAACCTTTATCGCCCACTAAATGGGAACTTGTTGATTGCGCGGGAGGTCATGAGAAAAATAACGTTAGAAACTGACACAAACTCTGAGATGGTTTTCTTGGGAGACTTTAATGTGGATCACCTGGAGGAAAGGGGGGAGAAGGGAAATCGGAAACTATCCCCAAACCAAATCTCAGACCAGATGTTCCAGTTTGGCCTAACCCCACAAATAGCCACCCCAACAAGAGTCAATAAGAAATCTGAGAAGCTAATAGACCAAATCTACGCTAATGCCAATCACATAAATGACAGGGGGATAATCCTAGACTTCACCAGCGACCACTTCCCCATTTCATTACTAAGAAAAAGTGCAGAAATAGATACAACAAAAAGGACATTTCCTCAAGGGATTGGAAAAACCTAGACCTAAACATTCTGAAAGAAATTCTTAGGGACGATGACTGGACAGACTTTTACCAGTCAAGAGATGTAAACAAATGTTGGGAAAAAATGCATGGTAAAATCTCATTATACTTAGATAGAATGTGCCCAGAAAAAACATTTAAAAATACCAAAATTAGACCAGCATGGTATACCAATGAACTGAGAACAATGGCTAAACTCAGAGACAAAACGTTTATCAAAGCCAAACACACAAATGAGAAAACAGATTGGGATAGGGCAAAACAACTCCACAACAAACTCAACTAAAAAATGCAAGTAGCTAAAAATCTGTATCTAAAGAAGGAAATCGAGGACATTGGGAAAGACAAAGCAAAATTCTGGGACCTAATCACCCCCCTACATAACCCGGGGAAATTAAAAACAAAGTCCACACTCAAGATCATGAAGAATAACGGTAACTTTTCCACACCCAAGGAAACCCCTGATATAATGAACAAATTTTTTGCAGAAATAGGCCCCCAACTCGCAGACTCCATACCCATCCCGACCAAATCAGAAGAGGACTTAACTTTGATGGCTAATGTTAATGGTAACAACCAAGGGAACCCTGGGGCCCCGTTCTCCTTCTCTCCCGTCTCCCAAGAACAGGTGATCAAACATGTACACAGGTCAAATGGCAGAAAAGCCTCTGGGATCCCACACATCCCAACGAAAGTTCTGAAACCAATTATGTTAACTCTATCTTGCCAACTAACCTTTATTTGTAATCTCTCAATCCAAACCAATGAGGTACCCAAAGAGTTCAAGGAAGGCATGATAACCCCTATATTTAAAGGAGGCCAAAAAACAGAATGCACAAACTATAGACCAATAAGGGTTATTAAATATCCAGCTAAGATTCTAGAGAAAATAGTCCATGAACAACTCTACTCCTATCTAGAAAACAACAGCATATTCTATGAACACCAATTTGGGTTTAGGGCAAACAAATCTACCCAACAGGCCCATCACAGAATTCTAGAATCTGTGTATGGCAACTTGAACTCAGGAAAGACCACAACACTGGCCTTCCTGGATTTCAAGAAGGCCTTTGACACGGTTAACCACAACATACTTATTAACAAACTGGAAAAAGTCGGCCTTACTGAACCTGCTCTTGGATGGTTCAAAAACTACCTCTCAGACAGAGAACAAAAAGTACATATTAATTGTTGATGAACTCCAGTTGGATCTAACCAGGGTTGGTGCCTGGTGTAAAACCAACAAGATATCCCTTAATATAAAAAAGAGCCAAGTAATTCTTTGAGACGGCCTTCGCGCTCCAGTCATGTGATGGAGGCAGCAACGATGGCCGCCATCTTTCTTTGGTGACGCCATGCAGCTAGCAACGCGCTTACATGCCTGTGCGTATCAACCACATTCAGGAAATAGGGCTGTTGGAGAGTGTCTCCCCAAACCACCCTATTTTATTCCTACTTCCTTCCTACTCAAACTTTAATCTCAATTTAGTATGATAATTTTCGTTCAATAATAGAGGCATGGACCCATGAACGGGGCTATTCCCGGTCAAAGTACCACCCTCAGTCAAAGTACCACCCTACCTATCATAGGACCTGTGCGACTGGTAGGCCCCTAGAGGCTATATATATGACTAGCAAAGTACCCGTCCTCCGGACGGTCACCCTCTATCACCACACTTCCCCCTCTCCCTCTTTTCCCTCCCCCTCTTCTCTGACTTTCATATCTGTTTTTTTCTCCCAACCCTATCTCCGATTTCCCCCCCCCTCTCTCCCCTCTTCCCCCTCCCCACTTTCTCTCCCTCCCCTCTCTCCCTTTCCCTACATCATCTCCCTCCCCTCTCTCCCTTTCCTATTCCTACACCCTCTTCTTCACTCTCCCACTCCTCTGCATGCAGTTATAGAGTGTAAATCTGTACTGGAGTATCTTGTTTTGGTGCAAAGAAAGGACTTAATTGTGCGATTGAAATCACTTGATCCTCTTTCATTGAGGGGTAATTAGAGGTCCAATGAATTTCTGTGTGGGCGGGTAAACTTGGCGGGTGAAGAAAAAAGTTAATTTCACCCACTGAGTTAGGTCCCCCTGGATGTAGGTTGTGGGAAATGACGTAGTATCTCACAGGGGCTTTCCCAGGCTATAAATAGAATGTGGTTATCCCGATTTAAAAAAGGCTTCAAATCACATTTCCACCCCAAATACCTTCACAAACCACATACGACGACATCCAGAGAGGGGGGAGAGATCTCTAAAGATGAGTAAAGTAGTTTGTAAAACAACAAATTCTGAGAACATTCTGGACAAAGAAAACCTTCTTTCTACCATTTCTTTTCTACCTCCTTTCCTAGAAATCGCTCTAGCTTTATATTATATGGATGTGTGAATGCACCACCCCCACTGCCGCCACAATATAGGCGTTAGATTGTTTTTTCCTTTTAAAGTTTCATGATTAACCAATAAGTGATGCAACGATTTCATAGAAATGATATCTGTAATATCTTGAAACATTTCGAAACATTAGCCTATCTCATTTTTTCCCCTTATATTTCTTTCACGCCATTTCTGTTACATAGCCTATCAACTGAATATAGAAACTTCTTAGGACTTCCACTGGCCCAATTGGGTGACTAGCATTAAATTTTACTTGCCCAGCGACACCTTTTCGCCCTAGACAACTAAACATGTTTTTGAGCCCTGAATCTAGATCATAGATCTGTCTATATACTCCTATGCTGCCGCAACGGCTGCTACTCTTCCTCCAAAACAATAACAATATTAGGCCTAGTAGCGCGGGGGTGATAGTTTATCCCTGCCATATAAGGGGTGAGGGGAGGAGTTAGACATTAATCGCCGACCGGTCGGTCAACAGACGGATCTTGTGCCCGGCCTTTAATATACATTTATAGCGGGGATTTGTCCACAGGCTTTTACTCTAAAAACAGAGTCTGTATACGGTATTCAGAATTAGACAGATATATCAAAGAATGAATATTATTGGAGTGCAAGAACTAAGAGTAAAGAAATGACATGAGGCTCCCCCACCCCCCCGGATCTTTATTCATGTGTGTGAGGGGACAAATCCACAAGCTGAGTGGGAAGAAATACTATATTATAAAGATATCTTGTTTTTTGTGGGGAATTCCTCACGTCAGGGATGTCACTAAGTGTTGTGCGGGGATATGGATATATTTGTGACCACCAGGGACCATAGCGAAGGGTGAGTGAGATTGGTTGCTTTACACCCTTATCAAAACATTGAAGGTTATATAAAGGGCGGGAGAGCTTAGAGGGAGGCAGTTTAGGACCATACCCAGGAAATACTGATAGAGAAGAAGGTAGAGAGACAAGAGAAAAAGAGACCTGTGACTATTGATTAATTCAAAGTTAGTGGAAGACTAACTCTAGTATGGGAGCAGCCATACCCATGACCATTGAGTTGAGGCAGGTTCGACTGACTAATAATTTGGGGCAATCACAGCCAATAATCACTAATTTCCGCCAATATATTGATCCAGCTACAGTGTTTAGCTCTTCTTGATAGCCATATGAGACATTTTCTCACTTGAAAAATCAGCATTGACTGTAAACACAAGCAAGAACTCTTCCTAAAATCCGTCCGTCGACGCCCGCGCATACATTACACACTGCATAACAAGGCTAGCAACACCTTTGTATTCACCTACACGGGAGTTGCTGCTGTCGGGTCCGCAGGGCCACCTGCAAAGTACCCGGATTCCCGTCTCAAAGAATGTCCATACAGAACCGGAAATCAAAAGATTCTCACCACAACCTTCCGGACATACTAATAAATAACCAGAAATTAGAAAGAACACATTCCTACACATACCTAGGAGTAGAGATCGATGATAAACTCTCTTTCAAAAAATATATCGAAAGGCAAATCACACAAGCACAAACAAGAATAAAAGCCCTAGGCAAAATATTTAGAGCCCTCTCTAAATCAACAATCCTGACACTCTATAAAATGTTTATTAGACCAATTTTGGAATATGGCGACACAATCTACAATGTGGCACCAAAACAAACACTAAATCGCTTGCAATCTATCCAAAATCATATCATCAGGCTAGCATATAATCTACCAAAACGAACAAACGTAGACCACCTCCTTGACGATGCTGGCTTACAACAACCACACATCAGGCGACAGATGCATCTGTTGGAAAAAGCCTTTAGAGATACCAAAACAGAGGGTAGACTAGACACCCAGAGAGAAAATCTTCGAAGCTTGACAAAAGGTCTAAACCTAATAATACCAACCCCCAAATCGGAAAAATTCAAAAAGTCATTTGTATACCAGGCACAAACCTTATGGAATAACCTTGACAGAAGCACCAGGTCCATTCAAGATCTGGCAACTATCCAGAGATACATAAAAACTCAGTACAACCCCACTTAACTATTATAATTTCTGCTGATTTCATGTAAGAATAAGTGAGATCCTGTAACTACTATTTAACACTAATCTATCTAGCATGTAATGCTAAAGTCCCACCAGATTGATATCCAAGTTTATTGTATTGTATTTCTACTCTAATTTGTTTGTATGTACCCATGTATATCAGTATATTCTTGCCTACATACCTATGTTTATAGATAGGTAGGTACTGACAGTACCGATGAGATACCGGCGATCTCAGCACATTGTATTCTATTATGTCATATTATATCATATTACATTGTCAACTAGTATAGATCATTTTCTAAATTCAGGGCTATTTGGAAAACCTGTATACTTTACAGATAATACTCCTTTTTCCATATTTTATTTCATTTCAATTTCTAGTCTGTACTATGTATTACACTTTGTAAACGTTTATGGAAATAAAAATCTATTATTAGTTGCATAGTCACCATTTTGAATCTTGATTTGCATGGAATCATTTATCAGTGGTCAAATATCAATATCCATGTGTTTTAGATGTTTCTATAACACATAACTACATCTTACCCATCATGCATTTCGTTTCTATAGATCATTTACACAACCTTTACACAACCAATTCTTGCAATTCTCCATGAAATTGTTACAAAATATGTGTATGTCAAATTTGTATTGAATCTATTCCAGCATGCACTGTCATAGACATGCACAGTGAAACATGCAAATCCCCTATTCTGCCGCACTGTATTTACATTGTTCCTTGCATCTACTGGGTTTGAAAACTGTCTAAGGGCATGCTGTTCATGATATGAGCCTCACTTCTCTAACATATATTTTTCTATATTACCCTCTAGAAAGGTATAATAAACATCAGTATGATTACATATGACTGAGCAGTTTACAGAAAAGACCAAATGCGAAAATACAAATCATAAAATCATCCTTAAAAAGATAAATAAATGTATTGCGTATTTAACAGGTCATCATGCCAACCCAGGTCCACCAGAACAGAGCGTACAGTGAGAGGTCAGGTTCATACTTAGTGGATCCATCCTATCATGACTATGACTCTGTTGATGAAACATCCAGACCCCCATCACATATCTCTCATAACTATGAGCAACTGAGGGCGGGTGGAAGAAGTAGAGAAGGACGACAATTTTCAGGGCACATCCACTCAAGCTACATTCACCCAACCAATACTACATACAGTGAGGGGTCAGGTTCATACTCAGTGGATTCATCCTATCATGACTATGACTCTGTTGATGACACAGCCAGACCCCCACTAGATATCCCTCATAGCTATGAGCAACTGAGGACAGGAAGGACAAGTAGACAAGGACGTGGGCCTTCAGGGCACATCCAGTCAAGCTACATTCACCCTGCACATACAGCGTACAGTGAGGGGTCAGGTTCATACTCAGTGGATACATCCTATCATGACTATGACTCTGTTGATGAAACACCCAGACCCCCACTGGATATCCCTCATAGCTATGAGCAACTGAGGACAGGAAGGACAGGTAGACATGGACGTGTTCCTTCAGGGCACATCCACTCCATCTACATTCACCCAACTGACAGTGACGCCTCAGGGTCATACTTTGTACCAATAGAACCATCCTACCATCAACATGATGATACTGATGCTGCACCAAGGCATCCCAGATCTAGGAGACCAGAGCCCACTTCCCAGCGTGTTAGGAAAAGTAGACAACATAGGCCACCTTCCCGGGCAGGTGAGAGCAGCCCAGGAGGGACAGGGTGCCGCTCTCCACCCTGGTACATCTGTCTCCTCATTGCTATAGGGATGTTTATACTTATTGGCATCATAGTGGGAGTACTAGTAATATTCTTGTTCAGTGGCAAAGGTGAGGAAGGTATCCATCCCAATCATTTAACTTCTTTTGATAATATAGATGTATACATGTGATCTCACATGGGTCAGAGTTCCAGAAAATGTACAATTCGCCTTCACCGATCATCTCAAATATTCCACAGTTTAGACAAAAATTAGCTTCAAAATGCTGTTTAACCTAAAAGAACTGATACTTTAAATCAATACGATACCAAATGTATTCAGATATACCCGGTATCCTTCATTTTCAGCCTAATTTAGGAAAATTTCCTGAATATGTAGAGCTTGCAGTTGTACATTTTCTAAAACTCTGGCCCGTATACTTCCATTAAAGGTAAATGCCAGTGTTTAATCAAAATTGAATGAATCAATGGTTTACTGTAATTAGGAAATCTGCCTTCACTCATCAAGATTCATTGTATTTGATTTAAGGCACAAGTGTAGCTGACATACCAGCTGGTAGCTCAAGTCCAAAACCTACAAATCCCGACCCCTCGCCAGGTGAGGCTTTTTTTCACCCTTACCAACTTGTCGGACGTATGCTCAGCATCTGTTCTGGGTTGCATATGTCACTATTGTACTGAGAACAAATATGATGTAAAGCATGCATCATAGTTTGCACTGAAATCCATGCAATTTTTTCCTATTCTAAGCAAAACTATTTGTTCCATTTAAAGTTTCTTAAACAAGCTGCTCAGCCTTGGCAGGCATTGCTTCTAAAGTTTTTTTCTTGAGCCAGTCATTGCAGTGCTTCAGGGTAACATTTGGCCATGCACTGTGGTGCTTTACTCAGATGGAGGCGGGACCCAAGTGGCTTAGGATCATAGGGCCCAGACCCTAGCGCCCAGACTCAAGTGCCCAGGCCTTGTATCAAACCGCCCATGGCTTGGATCGAAGCGCCCACACCGTTTATTAGTCACTTACTACAATTACTTGTATTAGTCTATTTTGACTCGGGACAGTTCACTACCCACTTTACTGACTTAGGACCACCACTTTAAGTTAGGTTTAGGGTTAGTTTTTGTATTGTTTAGTGCTAACGGCCTGGGTGATTCAATCCAGGACATATGTGCTTTGATCCAAGGCCAGGGTGCTAGCGTCCAGGCCAGGATGTTAGGATCTTGTGACGCTACAGTCCTGAGGGGCTACAGTCCTGTGATCACTCAGATTTATCTATTTTGTTAGCATTCATATTAGCACTCTGTTCCAGGAACAACTAGTGCACATGAGAACGACCGTCCATCCACTCGCAGACCTGTAACTCAAACTCAACGTACCACACCAGGTGAGCATTGACCTGTAGATATGTGCCATACTGAACTCAGGTATATGATACATTTCCCATTGTTTACTTAGCATTCCCACTCTGAATTCTCCTTGAGGAACTACCAGCACACATGAACTAGCACACATGTCCCTCTCCCCACCAGCCTCTCCAGTTGGCACTCACTCTGTTTCTATTCTATAGTAGGTACATCCACAGGACATGAGGAAGTGAGTCCATCAACTTCTGTCAGAACCAGACCTCCACTCACCACCAAAGGTAAGTATCCAGATCATTAGTGACCAATGTTCTTAACTAAATATGTGATCTGTTTCAGGAAAATGGGTCATAAGTCGCAAAATTGATATTTTTCAAAGTGTTTTCTCACAAGATCACATCATTGGAATATTCTAATTTTTGGAAAGTGTAGCACTTATAGCTATATCAATCGATGTATCAAATATCAGGACAATATATCTACTTCATGCTTTCGTTTTAAAGGTCCTCATTTAGACTACATTCAGTTACCTTACTATTTATTGACCCCCAGAAATATTGGAAACTTTTTTTTTCAAAAACGAAAATATCAAACTTAAAATCTGGAAATACTTATTAGATTATTAGACTGTTTACTATCTTTGGAATCGGGTTGATCTCATCTCATCAAATATAATGGTATCTCAAAATCTATTTTTTGCGACTTATGACTTTTGCGACTCATTTTCCTGAAACGCATCACATATGAGAGACATTGGTTGGTGCTTATTCATTATCACAGGTGGCACATTTTGTATCCTTTTATACACCTACTCTACATATCTCTCACCTTCACTACATTTTATTTCATTTCAAGAATTCTTTAAAATCTTTATACATATTTAAAGATATATGCGGGTGTCAACACCCACGCCACCTAGCGGCTCCTATTTTTCTTTAAAATATTTCATTAAAATCATAAGTTGAGATGTATTTGTGCACCATTTTCAATATCTACAGGGTTTATTTTTATTACAGCAGTTTTGGGTCATGTTTTTTAGGATTCATTTTCATTGATTATGCTGCTTGATTACTAAATTTGGGTGATGTGGTCAATTTCAAATGACCACAACTTTTTTTTAACCACGTCAACATACTGTTTTTCTTAGGTAAATCTGTAGCATAATATACCAAATATATGTGTAGAAAGTATTAATGAAAAGTCACCGATCATTATTTTTTTATATAATAAAATGTGAAGAAAAACACATTTTTCCATAGACTTCAATGCTAAAGCACTGTTATTTTTAAGTGGCTGTAGAAAAAAAAGTAAGTCGATGAGATGTACTTTTTTTTCATTTCTTGCTGTCTTATGTAGTCAGGAATGATCCCTGAACGTTTCATAAAAAAGTCACCGACCAATTTTGTTTCCATTGAACACCCGCATATACCTTTAATCTGCTTGGATCATACTATATATATTATTATCCAGCTTATTTACCCAGCTCAGTTCCGAACACCTCATGAATAAAACCCAAGTGAACAGGTAGCGCCTGCCTTTGTTCCTTTTGTTCTATATAAACTCTCGATTAATAAGCTTCGGATACGCCAAGGGAAACGAACCTGCGACTCAGATTCACTACAACTGGTGCCGTGACCAAACTTGGCTTTCTGTCTTATCAATTGAGCGTTTGGGCTTATAGTTTAAACTTTGCTAGAGATTTTGGTAAATCTTTGAGATGGCTACCAATGCAAATGGAGTCCAGGTGGCGGATGCAGCGGCCCAAGTTGGCCTGCGCATTTCACCAGCTGGTATGAAGGGTTACCGCAAACCTACTCCTGGCTCTGGTGCAAAGAAAACGAATCCGAAGGTAAAAGTGACCAGTCCGAAGTTGACTCTACAGCCGGTTGCCGCTGCTGGAGGTCAATGGACTGAATTTCGAAGGAATCCTGCGATGGCAGATTCCTTTGAGGAAGAAGAAAAGGAGCAGCTGAGGACTGAAGTGGCCTCCTGGTGCCATGCCTATTCTGTGCAAGGACAGTCGATGCACGATGCCCGTGGAACTATTGATCAGCTCATAGAGCAGAATCAAGAACTCCAGAGCACATTGGTTCAGGTAACTGATGACTGCCATGCCATTACACGTTTGCTATGTGTGGAGAATGAAAAATTACGGAATGAGGTAGCCAGGGTGGATGATATGTCGCGAATGAAAAACATGTTGGATGATTCTTCGGAGGACGGGGACATGGATCTATATGGTTCACCTCCATAACCTAAGGAAGGTGGTGGATCATACATCCTCCTCACTCCGAGGCATTTTTCTGCAGAAAAGACTGCTCGGACACCTGTGCCCGAGCATCTAAAGATGTCCGAAGCAGCTGGCGGTCAGGCTGTAGGCGAACCTGTGCAACATGCTACTTCCAGCGGAGAGCGTGTAGCAGGTTCTAAGCAACCTAACCAAACCCAGCAAGCTTCTCCTCCACGTGGAGGATCCAGGACACCTAGACAAAAAGATACGGTGACATTCACTGCCTCGTCTCCTCTTCACGGAGGGGGAGGGGGTAGGCCTTATGTTGGAGCGCACTCCAGCATTAAAAGACCAGCTGCTTCCACAACGTATGTGCGTGGTCATGTTGATAATAGCCAATATGTGAGGAATGCTGGTTGGCAATGGACTACAGTCGGAGGGTTGCCAGATACTTCTGGAATCCAAATACCTGGCGTTCATGCGATTGACAATTCTCCCATGCGACATATGACCAACCAAGTGTCAAACTACTTTCGGGATAAGTCAGTGGTGCAGGGCCTGAAGTATGAGGGCGCTATAGGCGCCGAACTCACCTTCAGGTATCAGTTTGTGGCAACAAATGTTAATCATGCCCCTAAACCGGCGATTATAAGAAACTGGAATCCTAAGGATTCCTGGCGGACACATCTCGGAGAGATGAAAGTGCTAGCCGAAGCGCATAATTGGACACCTGAACAGTTCCTTATGCAGCTTAAGTGCAGCTGCCGCCGTCAGCTAGGCGAAATGGGAGATTTGCCCCCAGGTTTGGATCTTATTGGTTTTGTAGACCATATGGATACTAACTTCGGTGAGCATTCTCTTGAAAAGAAGCAGTCCGAATTCTATAACTGCAGACAAACCCCTAAGCAGCCGAGCCGTATGTTTGCCAATGAGGTAGCCAAACGTGCTAGACATGCTTTCGGAATTAATCTGGACAATACTCTGCATACCCTCTGCTTGAGAGTCTTCTTGAAAGGCTTGATCAACCAGGAGAAAGCTGCATGGGTGAAGCTTAAACAGCCGTTTGACCTTCTCCAAGCAATTCACTGGGCCGAGGTATGGGAGAGTTGTCCTATGGATTTCGTGAACGCTGCTGTCTTGCAAGCTGCTGCTGTAGGTCCGTTGGCTGTTGCTATCCCATTGGAGGGAGCTGCAGCCGAAGGTTCCCAGTCGGGAAAGAGCAAGAAAGCAAGTGCCAAAGAAAAGGCCATGGTACAGGTTAGCCAGGCACTGGCATTGCAGGAGTCCGACGATGATGATCAGTCCGACGATCCCGGCAATGCGATAGTGCAGGCTTTCCAAGCATGGCAAGAAAAGCAAGGAAAGACGAGTTCCTCAACTCAGCAGTATAAGAAGTCTGCTGGGGGGAGGGAAAGAAGAACCTGGCAAGTTCGGAAATGCTATTTTTGTAGTGAGGAGGGGCATTTCGCCTCGGCTTGCCCCACTAAAAAAGCTCTACTCGAACTTGTGAAGAAGCAAGGCGCTCCAGGAGGGAAGCCGGCTTCGGAAAACTAGGTTCGGCTCCTGTAGTAAGCGATACGGGAGCCTCGGACAACACGCTTCTTAGTACCACAGTCTGCGAGGATCATGGTAGTAGTTTAGGAACTGGGAAATCAGCCCAGGCACCGGTGTGTAAGATAGGGTTAAAGCTTAGCGACAAGAAGCTACCCGATCTGATAGCTGGAGGTCCTAGGCCGTTGCCGGACGGTGATTTTCTCCCTGAAAAGATTCAGGGATGCTCGGACAAGAGCCCTGGCGTGCGTTGGGGACAGGCCGAGTACCAAGCTGAGTCAGGTCAGGTTGTCTTGGTAGAAAAAGGCCAAGAGAAATCTGCTTGGATTCAGAAAGTTTCTCTTCAACAGCTGGAAACTCTGGAGATCCCTTCTAAATTGTTAGTGAGGGAGAGATGGTATGCCCCTGTAGGCATAGGTGGGAAGAGTGGTTATTTCTTGGTAGATCCAGGCGCAACGACAAGTTTGATTACCAAGGATTTCTATGATTCCCTTCCACATGCGCCGCCTATGATTTCGGTGCGTATGGCGTGCTCGATGGGTAATGGAACGCCTATAACTACATATGGGAGCGTGCTCTGTCCATATGAAGTGTCAGGTCGGACATACATGATGACATGTCTGGTAGTCAGCGGTCTGAAGGGCCCTGAAGACGGGATATTAGTTGCAGATTTTTACTATGTGCACCGTTGTTGTTTAGATTGGTCAGGACTTTTTTATTTGGAAAACTTCGGACATTCTGTTGTATGTAAACAGTGGAAGAAGAGGTCCGAAGGTGAAGAATTTTCCTCTATAAAGACTATGACTGTGAGCGAAGTAGATACTGGAATAGCTGTGACACTTAGGAAAGCGGTGATCATGGAGCCCAATTCTATTACACTTGCAGAATTAGACTTTGATAGTGGCTCAGACGCATCGGATGCTTGGATGTTCGAGCCAGACCAAGGATTGCTAGAAGACTTCGCCTTAGGGAGCCTGAATACATATGTTTCAGGTGGAGGTTCAACCGCTTTGGTAGCCTTCAGCAATCCGTCCGGCAGCTCAATGAAAATTGGCAAACGAAGAGTGGTGGGCAGATTAAGTAGAGTTACTCTTGTGGCAGAGGATTCCGCTTTGTCTGGAGATGACGGTAGCAATATTATCAGAGAGGCAATCATTAATTCTATACAGGTTACAGAATCGCCTGTGGCGGATGATGATCTGATAGCTCCCGACATCTTAGTACCACCGAGTGCAGAGTGCCCGCTGAAGAAGCTGGTCAATGATTCGGGTTTGTCCGAGAAAAACGAGAAGAATGTTGCTCTGTCTTTGCTGGAGGAATTCCAAGATTGTTTCTCTCTTCCAGTTGGCAAAGCCCTTGGTTGTACTGATAAAGTTCGCCATGTGATAGACACTGGTGATGATTGCCCGATCAAACAAGCATACCGGCGTATTCCTGTGGCGAAGAGAGACAAGGCAGAGGCAGAGATTTGGAAAATGTACAGAGAGGGTCGGATTGAACATAGCAGTAGCCCATGGGGTGCTCCTATTGTCATGATGGCCAAGAAGGATGGCACACAGCGTTTTTGCGTTGACTATCGTCAGCTAAACTCTGTCACTATAAAAGATAGCTTTCCACTACCTCGGATCGATGAGTGCATAGAGTCACTTGGTGGAAACCAGTGGTTCTGTACTTTAGATCTTGAAAGTGGGTATTGGCAGGTGGCGATGGATGAAGATAGCAAGTCAAAGACTGCATTCTTATCCAGTGTAGGGTTATTTCAATTCAAGGTTATGGCCTTCGGATTGTGTAATGCCCCCGCTACCTTCCAACGCATGATGGATCAGATGTTAGATGGCCTTCGCTGGAAATCATGTCTGGTCTATCTGGATGATATCGTGGTTTTGGGGAAAACTCTTGAAGAGTGCCTAGACAACCTGAGACTCGTCCTTGAGCGTATACAGGATTATGGTCTTCGTTTGAAACCCAAGAAATGTGAATTTTTCCGCAAGAAAGTGGAATACTCGGGTCGGATTGTGTCAGGCCATGGCATTTCGGCGGATCCGAAGAAGATCCAGAAAGTCAAGGACTGGCCAATCCCCACAAATGCTAGGGAAGTAAGGCAATTCATTGGATTCGCCTCCTATTATCGAGATTTTATGAAAGATTTTGGTAAACTAGTGATTCCCTTGCAGGAAGTTGTAACCGCGGCAGGTAAGGATAAACGATATACTAAACCCATAGAGTGGACTCCTCGTTGCCAGGATGCATTCGATACATGCAAAAATTTGCTAATCTCTTCTCCTACTCTCGGATATCCTCAACCCTCGGGTAAGTTTATCCTTGATACAGATGCAAGTAGTTTTGGCATGGCGGGAATCCTGTCTCAGGTCCAGGAAGGAAGGGAGGTGGTTCTGTGTTTTGCAAGCCATAGTTTATCTAAGCCACAGAGGAACTATTGTGCGACAAAACGTGAGCTGCTTGCCGTTCTGACCTACCTGCTAAAATTCCGACATTACTTGCTGGGTAATAAGGATTTTATTGTTCGGGCAGATCACGCCTCCTTGCGTTGGCTGCTCAATTTCAAGGATCCAACCGATATATTAGCTCGGTGGCTACTCACCTTACAGGAATTCGGACTGGATCAGAGCATGATTTTGCATCGGGCTAGTAAACAGCATGAAAATGGTGATGCGCTGTCGCGCTTGCCAACCAGTAAATGTGGAAGACCAGACTGCCTAGATTGCGGTGCGCATGATGCTGTTATTGCCACTAACGAAGTTTCCTTAGGGACTCAGCGGAACGTGTTGCAAGAAGCTCAGCAAGCCGACCCACTTGTAAAAAGGTGGCTGAAAATGTTAGATGGAACTATGCCGATTCCTAGCAGGGAAAATCTTGCTGGTGAGTCTAATGAGTTTCGGGCATTTGTCAGACATCTTGGTAGTATGGAGGTCAGAGAAGGTGTGCTATGTCTGGGGTGGACAAGACTAGCCACCGGAAAGAAATACTGGAGGAAAATTGTCCCTGTTTCCATGAGGAAAGAGATCTTCCAGGGCATACATGGTGCCAAAACTGCAGGTCATTTCGGAACCTTCAAGAATGTCTGGTCAGCAAAGATGAGATATTTTTGGTCTGGTATGAGTTATGATCTGAAGCGGTGGGTACGAGCTTGCCCGGAGTGTAATATGAGGAAGACTAGAGGTGGTGGTGGGATTTCTTACCTTAAGAAAGAAAAACATGGTGGTAGATGGAACTGAATATCGTTGGATACTCTAGGGCCTCTTCGGAGTACCCCTAGAGGTAACAGCTATATTATGGTTGTAGTAGACCATTTCTCTAAATGGGCCGAAGCCTACCCCATGGCCGATCACACCGCTGAAAGCTGTGCAGAAGTTCTTTTTCGAGAATGGATCTTGAGATTCAGATGTCCTGTGTCGTTGCAGACAGATGGAGCTCCTGAATTTCGGTCTCAACTCTTGAAATGTCTACTTGACATGCTGGGAATCGAGAAGTTAATTACCCTCCCATACAGGCCTATGAGTAATGGGCAGTCCGAGAGGCTGAATAGAGTTCTTGTGGAACAGCTATCTTGTATGACTGATTCGGACAAAGTAGATTGGGATATGCTGACCCCTTGCATTGCTCATGCATACAGAGGGACAGTACATGCTGCTACTTTATGCACACCTAACTCAGTAGTCTTCGGAGAAGAGTTGGAAACGCCCATGGACATAGTTCATGGAGTTGAAAGAGGAAGTCTTGATTTCCCTTGAACCTGAAACAGTGGATGAGAAAGGGACACCAGTACGTGCGGAATAATCTCGGAATATCTCCGGTTCACCAGATTAGGGATTATAACAAACGTTCTAGGCCCCCCAGTTTTGAGGCGGGGGAGGTGGTATACCGATTCTGTCCCCCCAAGGCAAATAAGAAGCTCGGACCCAAGTGGGACGGGCCTTATAAAATCAGAAGGTTCATAGGAGGTACCACCTGTGAACTGGAGACAGCCGAAGGTCTAATGCGATACCATATCGACTATCTGAAGCCGGCTTTTGATGACAATGGGCCGATTCAAGCAGTTAACTTGGATCGGGCTCCAGAATTCCGAAAGCAGGAACAGGCTGGTATGGAAATCTTTAGACTAGAAGCTGGGAGAGTGGTGCCAGGGAAAGATTGTCCAAAGTTGGTTGAGAAAGAGAAAATTACTGTAGCCGCCAAGCCGAGAGGTAGACCTAGGAAGATCCGAAAGGGTAGTTCCAAGGAAACCTCCAGTAAATCTCTACCTCTAAAGAAAAGAGGGGGTAGAAAAGGAAAATCTGTTGCCAAACCTGACAGTTCCTTAGCAGACTCGGGACTTACGGCTACCCCGCCTGGGCTTTTGGGTCCGGGAAAGACTTTATCTAGAAAAGAGAAGTCTAAGGTAGCTACGGTCTGTCCGAAGAAGCGCGGGAGGCCGAAGGTTCGCACAGATACGTCCGACCAGCCGGTGGCGCCCCCGGTCGTTTTGAATAGGAAGCGCCGAAGGCCTAAGAAACAGCTGGTCCAAGCTGCTCCTGTACCTCCATTGCAGTCGAAGAAACGACCAGGTAGACCAAGGAAAGGAGCTGTGGTTAATGCAAAACCACCAGATCCTTCTTCTCCTGGCATAGCAAGGGCTAAACGTGTACGAAAGGCCCCAGTTCGGTTGCAGATGAGCTAATTATGGTACTGGACCGAGGGTGATTTCTACCCGAACTAAAAAATCACACAACGAGAAGTCAGACGGGTGGTGGACCGAACTAAGAGCCGCCCTGTCCCCTATTGATAAGCAGTAAAAATGGACTTTATTCATTTAATTCCATTTGTGACTGGGAGACGAACATGAGTCTCGGAAAGTACTTAACCTTGCCCTGGGTACCGCTTGTATGTTAAACTGGAAATCCAAAACGTCTTCAGTGGCCACATACTTCAGTGTCAGCATCGGAATCTATTTATGGTCAAATAGAGCGTTGCCTACGCCTGGGGTGGGTTTGAGGAAATCAGAGAATGATTACACCTCTGCATCGTCTCAGCAGAGACCCAAATAGCTGAGTGGGAACACCCGCCCAAAGCTATTTTCAGGCTCAGAAGGTGAGCGCGGGAAGAAAACTGGCGCTGCAGTAGTGCGGCGACTGAATGCAACTTTGGCGTTGCAGTGGTTAAATACGCTGGTGTTTTACCGTTTCAGTCAGTCTACTTCCTGCTTCCGCGAAGCAAAGCACCGAGACTACCTCTTAGAAAGAGAACTGTGCAGTAAGTTTTATCAAGTGATGATCCTTGTGAAATATATTGCCCTGTGTTTGTAGTCCCTTTGCTCGAGTAGTCAAGTTGCATGAATGTTGTGGGTCGTATATTAACTGTGTTTGGGGCACGTTGATAATGCGCGGGCTGGCGTGGGACCTATAGCGGCCATGTTGTTTCACCATTGGTGTAGGAATGAATGAACGTTGCTATCCGAAGGTGTTAAACTAAACTTGAACAGCGTATCCACTGCTGATATACCAATAAACGTTCAATCTTTGTGTTTTGGAAGTAATCAGCCAACTCACTGTGCCTCAAGCATGGGTATATTCATGTAGTGAAGGTTTGGATTTCTCGGTGTGTAGTAGCTGTCAGCCACAGCAGAAGCGTGTCCGAGAGGAGTCCGAACGTCCATCTGCAGCAAATAACAGGTATTTTCTGTATTTATTACTACCCATACCATCATTATACTTTCAGGTACCGATTGACTAGTGATGTCGACCTCAGGAGAATTCGAGAATATGACCGAGGACCAGTTGGCTGATTCCCTCAACGCCAAGCTGTCCGAGTCTGATCTAGAAATGGATCTGGACGGTTCGGACTGCGAGGTATTGTCGGACGAGGAGGCTAAGGTCTTGGAAGGGTCTCGGATCCTTGTAGGCATGGGTCAGGCTGACGCAGGTGGCTCTGGGACCGGCACCGTAACTTGCTTGGGCGCAATTATGGAGGCCGAGGATGCTAGGAAAGCAGCTGCTGAAGAGGAGGCAGCGTCGGTAGTAGACATGGCTGAGGTTGAGTCCGAGACTCCCGAAGCCAAGTCTGTACCTTCGGCTGGTACCTCTAAGCAAAAACCTAGATCCCCCAGAAAGCAGGACAAGCCGAAGATGAAGGATGGAGAGATGGACGAGTCCCTGCGGACTCTATCTCCAGATCCTGCTGATTCTTCGGCGGCAGCGACTGAGGAGCTCATGGGTTCACCGGCCAAGAGCACCCGGTCTTCTGCCCGTCAAGTTTGCAAACCCCGGAGTTCGGACCCCAAGTCGAACTCGAAAGGCAAGGCACCTGCCCCAGCGACTGGAACTACTAAGTTGAAGTTCCGGAAGCTGAAAAAGGTCCATGTGCATCGTGCTAAGGTGAGGGAGGATCAGTTGGCGCACTTGGGCTCGCTGACTAAGTTCAATGCCGAGTTGGACAAGGCCTCTGATATTGTCCCGCTGAACCCTAGGCACGATCGACCAGGCTCACGTCATCTGATGGCCACAGAGTCCGACTCTGAAGATGACCATGGACTCATGCTCCGGTATGAATCCTGTCTCTACCCAGGGTTGTGTAAGGCAGGTAAAATGGAACCTGGTACCAGTGAGAAGCTCCGACTGGTACCAACTCTGTGGGAGCCTGGGTTTCGTTGTCCGTACCTGGTGTGTAGGCGAGTGAAGCTCAATGCTTCAGGTGTCCGAATTTTCTCCACCCGAGAAAGGTTCTTCAGGTACCTGTGCGAGGTTCACACCCCTCAAACAGAAGTGTGGGACTGTCCATATGAGAACTGTCGGCAGCAGCTTGACAGGAAATCAGAATTGGTCAGCCACATCATGAATGGGGAGGAGCTGCTACACAACCAGGGAAGGCCGAAGGCGATGGAGAAGGCGGCGAAAGTGAAGCCTGAGTGGAAGCCCTTCGGAGCTTTCATTCGGACTACCCATCTTTCGATGGCCCATCTTCGGACCCTTCGAAAGGCTGGTGAAGTGGATGTTTCAAGAGCTGGTACTGGAAAATCCAAACCGACTCAGACCCCGGTAAAGTCTAGCACAGTGACTTCGGACAAGTCAAGTGCTAGTACTAGCTCGAAGGCCGCAGCCTCCAAGCGTCTGAGGACTGAGAGCCAGTCAAAGGCAGCTGAGTTGACTGCTCCTCCTGCCAAGAGGAGCAGACGTTCGAGGAAGGCCCAGAAATGGGTGGACACAACTCTGGCCGAACTGCCTTGTGCTTTGGAGACCGCTGCTCTGGTGGAAACATCAGAGACCGGCGTGAACCAGGCGTTGAAAGCCCTGCAAGTAGCTGCAGAGGATGCCAAGAGGCAGGTCAAAGTGACCGTGGCCGCTCTTGTGACTCCTCTGAAAAAGCTTCAGGCGGTGAGGGCGAAGGTGGATGAGGTAGGGACGCTGAAGGAAACGATCAGTCAGCAGGCTCTCCTCATCCGGACTCTGAAGGCATCCAATCAGGAGAAAGAACAACGCAACCTGAAGCTCTTGGAGGAGAATACCAGACTCCAAGGCTTGCTTTTGGATGATTCGGACGAGTCCAATCAAGGTGTGAGCAGGTCGGAAAGTTCCCTGGGTGGAAAGCCGACCTCTCTCCCTGCCAAACCAGTTGAGGAAGCTCAAGCCTTGCCTTCTTCAGGCTCGGGCGAGACTCCTGGTTTGACCGTGGTGTCCAGTCGAGCTGGTGGGACGTTGGAGGTTAACGACCAACAAATCCATTTCCTCACCAATGTCCTGGACCAGATGAAGTCCCAACGTGAGCCTCCCCAGCCTCAGAGAACTGTGGCTTCGGCTGCGTTGGGCCGGGCGCCTCCCGAGCAAGGTATGTTTGGCAGTATGTTCGATACTCCGGACAGACCTTCTGCAAAGGACTCGCCCGATGGAACGAAAGACGACGACGGCAAGAATGACTGAACGGAGGAAACGCATGGACGATGATGACTGGACCATCCTTCGACCCGATTAAACCACCTCGGATGCTGTTCAGACGCCCTGGCTCCTCGGATCATGACCTTGGTGTGTGGCGCCGACATTTACGTGTAGTCTACAATAATGAAAGTGATTGCCTTTTTCATAAATAAGTTCTGTAGAACAGATTGTTTGCTTGTTAGTGAGGACACTGTATGCTCCTGCCTGTCAAACGTGAAAAGGTTTTTCCTAAATTTTCTTTCTTACTTCGGATAATTGTTCACATTAGTTAGGACACAAAATGCTCCTATTCGTCGATTCCTGAAGTTTTCATAAGATTGATTTATTTGTTCATTGTAGAGAGGACACACTATATGCTCCTACTTGTAGACTGTACTTTTCTTATACCCAGTCGAGTTTTCAAGATTTTTCTTTTCAAACTCTTAAAAGAAAAAAGGGGGTATTGTGGTGTTATTGGGTTTAGGTGGCCGCTGAGGGTTAGTTCATCCGAACCTCCCCAGTGGTCACTACTGGTCCACGGGACTTTTTAGTCTAAATGATATGTTTTGCCTGTCGCCTTTTATATATTTAACAGCAGCCAGCTGTTGGTCGATAGTAACCACGACCCGGGTTTCTACCATTTAATGTAAGCTGTAGAGTCTGTGATAAACCTCTCAGTGTGGATAGTGTTACTTATACCTCTGATTGTGGAATGTTGATTGTTGTTGTATAGGTCTGATAGACACCTTTGGATGAGGGTTACCTGGCTGGCCAGGTGATCCGAAATCCGCAGTCTAGTCAGGTCTGGAAGCGAACTGATGCTCAGTTCCGAACACCTCATGAATAAAACCCAAGTGAACAGGTAGCGCCTGCCTTTGTTCCTTTTGTTCTATATAAACTCTCGATTAATAAGCTTCGGATACGCCAAGGGAAACGAACCTGCGACTCAGATTCACTACAGGTACCATTTTTAAACATTGGAAATATCATTTTTCAATATCGAAAAATGAATTTTCGCTATCAAGAATGCAATTCTTGATTTCAAGGAATTGGTTTCTTAGTATCTATTTTCAAAAGTGTTTTTTCATATCGAAAAATGAATTCTTGTTATCAGAAAATAATTCATGGATATCGATAAACATTTTTGATATCAAGAATTAATTGATCGATATCGAAAAATGATTTCCTGATAGAAAAAAATGATTTCTTGGGAGGGGAATCAGGAGCTGTTTAATTACATAATGACAGTTACAAGCTTAGAAGGTATACATGAAATTCGAAACATCTTGCAAAATATATATGACTCATGAACCGCTGATATGGAACATGAAATACTCTGCCACCTCCTCATTTTGCTTCAGTTCCCATTTTTCATCCGGCATACTTAGGTCCCAACTTATCATAGGCATGAAACAGTAAACCTACATTCTTAAGTTTCTGACTGAGCCAACTAATAAAGAAATTATCTCTGAATGATTTGCCAATGTCCCTGTTGGCTTCTCTCAGGGTCATCAACAGAATCACCATCTGATTTCACCATCTCATTTCATTTGTCAGCATCATCTTTAGATTGAAAACTATCTTGAACACATGAATTAAAGAAAAGGTCAATATATTTTCTTTTTAAAGACATTTCATGTCGATAAACAATTTTATATGATCTCTTCATGAACTTTGAACATATGGGTCAGATTTTCAGAAAATGTACAGCTCTACACATTGTGGAATTCTCCTGAATTAGGCTGAAAATTAAGGATACCAGGTATATCTGAGTATATTTGGTATTGCATTGATTTAAAGTATCAGTTCTGTTATGTTAAACTGCATTTTGAAGCTAATTTTTGTCTTTAATGTGGAATGTTTAAGAGGATTGGCGAAGTTGAATTGTTTCAGAAAATCTGGCCCATATATACAGTGTCTGTATTCGACCCGAACAATTGTATATTGCAGGTGACTACATGTTACAGTGTGAGGTACCATCAGGAAGTTTTGGGTACAAGACTATCTATGACCACTGCTGGGTGGACAGCACCACTCTGGTGGCAGTACAGGGCTGGGGTCGCCAGGTAGTCAAGTATACAATAGACAACAACGGTGGGTGCACCTTCACCATCCTAGCCTCGGGATATGATGCTAACCGTATGGCCTGTGATTCAAGCACCAAGATGGTATATACAATAGACAATAGTAATAGAAGAATAATTATTTATAATCTCAACAACCCTGGTGCTCCTGCTGTGCAATGGTATCCAGAGGGTGTTGAGATTCCAACTCGTGTCAGTGTCAATGAGCGGAATATTGTTGTCAGCGGTACTTATATAACCCATGTGTCAGTCTACAACAAGAAGAGGGAAGTGATCTACCAGGTTCAACTTTCTGACAGTAATATTCACACACGCTATAATTACCTGACTGGTTCCGGTGTATGGCTGGCTAGCCTTGCAACAAGAGATCAGTTACTTATATATAACTTACATACTAACACATCACATATAGTGGGAGGGAGAGGGGAGGGCGATGGTCAGTTCAATGACCCATGGGGAGTGTGTGGCGGTCCTAATGAAGGGTCTGTGTTTGTAAGTGACTATGGGAATGGTAGAATAAGTGTGTTCAGCCTACAGGGTGACTTTGTATCACACCTTACTCTGGTCAATAGGCAGGTAACAAACCCAAGGTCTATCTCAGTAGTGGACAGGCCTGGAAGCACTAGTCTCATGGCTGTTGGTACTTGGTCTGGTGGCTCATCAAATGGGGACCTATTTATATATAGCCTACACTGAAATAGTTGATGCCAACATAGTCCCTGAATTATGTAAAGATATAGGTTATAATGACATGTGGAATAAAGGGTTAAGTGTGGGAGCACGGCGTGGGTGGAGGGTTGTTTTAACTTCACAGGCTGAATATATACTGAATATACACCATATATAGGTATATTATATGGGTTTGTTTCACCTTTTACTGAAGTACTGTATAATTTGTATAGAATATGATTATTAATGAGGAAAATAAGTATATGTAAACATCATGTTAGAAATAATGACACATTTGTAAAGCATAAAATCAGGCTATTCTGAGAATATTTATGCTCGATGTATGGAAATTGTTTATTAGTCCTGAATAAAATATTTACAAAATCAAAAAATCATAATATTCATTATTAATGTCAATGTTGGAACAATATACAAACACAGGTACTTTTCCCAAAATTAACGTAGTTAAAGAAGTTAACATTCGTCAAAAACAAATTAATTATAAGTGTTTTTCAATTTCTTTCTGAGCTCAGATTATCAATGGACCATATTTAGTTGTGGTTAATTATATTTAGTCTTTTTTGCCACAAGGCTTTATAAAAGTCCACATTTATTGTTTAGAAATGCAATGTCATTGTTTCTTGTGCTGGCTTCATATGTTATTGCTCACCAACAACAATTGAGATAAATCATTTATTTTTGTCAGTACAAATCAAATGTTTCCCTAGATGCTAGGGAGGTATACTGGACATCCATGTGTATATAGGAAAGCTATATTTATTCCCATACACCTGGTGGCTCACACAAATATGAGTATTCTGGGATTGTTAGTACGCAGATAAATGAGAGAGACACATCCGCTGGTTGTACTACTGTAGCGATAAACCACTTGGTTTGTGGCATTTGGATGGTCTGGATGGCCAGGGATGGGCCAAGGGCGTTTTGGGTCAGACCACATAATACAACCAACAAAACAAACAAAAATGTCATTGTTTACTAACCTCACATCGATTTAGCCCACGTGAATAACATTACAATCCCACAGGGTTGGCTCCATGGGTCCATATTTTTGTTTTGGTAGCAGGTGGAACAAAATTTGTCAACACGCCTCTTCATGTAAACATAAAAAACCTCATCGTTGCCACGTTTCGGATCCAAACTGCACTGATAAATGTCATTTGTAATATTATGCACCGTTCACAGTGTTTTCTAATATGGGAGACCAGCAACAAGCCTATTATGTGCGTTCATAACTCAACAACCTCCGATCTGCCTGTGATTATTCATACACTTTTACACTCACCTCAGTGTCTTCTCCATAGGTGGCGCTACTGATGGGTCAGCAACACCTTAGGCATTGCACAAACATTTGCTGCAATGGGTCATTACGATTGTTTCATTTGTATTATGGGGTCTGGCCCAAAATGGACTAAAAAGGCATAAACCGGTCGCTGCTGGGGCATCAGGGTGTTGGTTCCCTGCTTTACCGCGCTCTTGTTTACCGCTCACCTGCATTTTGCGCTTAGGCATACCGCTCCCCTCCCATACCGCTCCCATGCATACCGCACACCTACCTACCGCACTCAAGCTTTGCGCTCCCGGCCAACGGCCGACACACCCCATGCAAACCAATTTGACCGATGTCAACACCATCCACTGAATAGGAGAATTTGCATAGCCACTACAAACTTAAGAAAACAGTGTGGAATATAAGCCTACATATTATTCACAGAATATATACTCTCTTATCATTAGAAATACAAGAGATATTCAAGTTACTCTGTCCAAACGTTCAAAAGTCCAAGTGTACACATTTCTAATTTGGACCCATACATGTAGAGATGTCGTCCTATCACATTTCCAATTTGTGACGCAACTATTAGAGGAGGAGCGTGGGAACCTTCCATTTCTCAGGGGAAAGGTTCACACAAGGGTGGGTGCGGCCATGTACGGAGCGGCTACTGTGGAATGGCTACAGTGGGCATGGTTAGTCACACCAGTGGCATGGGCGTGAGTCACGGTGTAAGCTGTTGCGGTACAGCGCGGAAAGATTTGGCCCAGGTGTCTGTGGCCCTACTCCTAGTCCTCCTGTGGGGCATGTGGATGAGTGTCCATCCCCCTTGAGGACAGCGGTGGTGCTGCCTGGAAGCAGGCAATGGTACTACAGAGTTCTTCAGATCTTGGGCTTGCACACTGCTGTGGTCTTCATTGCTAGTAAGGCACAAACCATATATTACACAAGTTATATTCAAAACAGGAAAGAGTGTGAATATTATCAAAAGTACAATATGTTACAACAACTACTTCAACGAGACTCTATTGTTGTCAATCGGTACAATCATACAATATATCGGTATTTCATACTAGATTCTATACTTATATATATATAAATATTTTTATTTCTCTTCAATACAATTACAATTTTGCAATTAGAGAAAATGGTCCAACTTTCAACATTATTCAATATTATTAGGTTTACAAAGCTATACCATAAAATTGTATTTTTTATTCCACGATTTGGCCGTGAGTATACAATATAATTGATATACTTGCTGCTTACAAGGTCTACAATATGAACAGTGATGTCACTACCGTTCGAGCTATGCAAACAACACAATTTGAAGAAATGAATGCTAATAAAGTTGAATAAGTTCAGATTCATGGAATAAACACAAGAAAATGCGAGCTTCGGTGGGCTGTATTCGTCTCATATGGCCGAAAACAGTCCCCCTCCCATGCGATAGTATGCCATTCATGCTATAATACTAGATTTTTTATTTATATTATGTTTGGGAAAATATTGGCAAAGTGAATTATATGCATTGATGAACTTATTACAGCTTACCTTAACCTAAACATTAGGTTAGAGTATAATCTTTGGAGAGACAACGCAATGGACAATTTATAGTTGTTGAAAATGTAATGTAATATCTAAATATATGCCACATATTGAACAGAAGTTATCAAGTTTGACATTGGTATTATTATAGAAATTATGAATTTTTGATTCATCAACAATGTATAAATTTGTATAAATGTACACAAGAACCAAACGAAAAGGACTAGATATTGTATTATGATGTATTATTAATAACACAAAAAAACAAAACGACTAAATTGTACAAAAAAGGTAGTGTCACAGGATACTGAGGAAAATATGGAGAAATCCAGGAGATCTACCTGTATGAAAGAATAAATAAAAACGTATTCAAATCAAATCAAAATATTTCGCCTACCTTGTCTCACTTCTGACTAACATACTTGAACTTCTATGTACTTGCAGTCTTGATTTTTGTGACAAATAAATGGCTGATACCAACATACTTTCATGTATTTTCACTAATTTGGCGTATACAAAAAGTATGCTTTCTCCACATTAAAAGCTGTGTTCCACTGGCCGGCTACCACTCCGGCTACTCTTCCCGCTACTTTGACTGTCTATTATCCCTGCTTCTAAAGAAGCGTGAGTAAGCAACTGAAATAAACAGAAATAGGTGCTATCGCCACTTTTCTTCCACCCCTACTTCTACCGCTAGTCAGACATCTGAGCAGACATATTTGATTAAAATAAATAATTGTACAGGTTGGTAAACCTTTTATTTGTCGTATTAATAAGTTGATCCGATCAAATCACATCTAAAAGTACTATTACCCTCGGTTTGGTGGTTTGCCCTCGAGTGTCTATGACCACCCAGACCACAACAAACCTCCCAACCTCGGGGTAATAATGCTCTAACAGACATTTGTATAGCATACTTAAACCAGCTTGTTTAACAGTGTACAGGGGAAGTTATCAGAGCGTGGATGAGGACACTAGTACAGCGTATTACCTACTGATCCTCTTCTACTGGACCCTGCGGCTGTATCAGAGAGATATCCACTTTAAACCAGAAACATATCAACCATTCCTCCAACACTTCACCGTAAGTGTACACAGGCTAGTACTGATAAATGTTATTTCAAACTCAACTATTGTTTAAGAATCAATTGTCTTATGAAAATTGTAAGTAAAAGTTGTATTTATGCTATTATTGATTGTGTAACACCAGCTCTTCCTGCTCTGTTAGAAGTGAGTGCGGAAATACTCACCGTGGTGTATACAGGGGGAGGGGGGGGGGGGCACTCCCTCCAATACTCACCATGGTAAGTGGTTAGTGACGGTGCAAACAATCACTAGGGGGGGGGGGGCACTCCCACCAATACTCACCATGGTAAGTGGTTAGTGACGGTGCAAACAATCACTAGGGGGGGGCACTCCCACCAATACTCACCATGGTAAGTGGTTAGTGACGGTGCAAACAATCACTAGGGGGGGGGCACTCCCTCCAATACTCACCATGGTAAGTGGTTAGTGAGGGTGAAAACAATCACTAGGGGGGGGTGGGGCACTCCCTCCAATACTCACCATGGTAAGTGGTTAGTGAGGGTGAAAACAATCACTAGGGGGGGGGGCACTCCCACCAATACTCACCATGGTAAGTGGTTAGTGAGGGTGCAAACAATCACTAGGGGGAGCACTCCCACCAATACTCACCATGGTAAGTGGTTAGTGACGGTGCAAACAATCACTAGGGGGGGGGGGGCACTCCCTCCAATACTCACCATGGTAAGTGGTTAGTGACGGTGCAAACAATCACTAGGGGGGGGGGGGCACTCCCTCCAATACTCACCATGGTAAGTGGTTAGTGACGGTGCAAACAATCACTAGGGGGGGGGGCACTCCCTCCAATACTCACCATGGTAAGTGGTTAGTGACGGTGCAAACAATCACTAGGGGGGGGGGGGGGGCACTCCCACCAATACTCACCATGGTAAGTGGTTAGTGACGGTGCAAACAATCACTAGGGGGGGGGGACACTCCCTCCAATACTCACCATGGTAAGTGGTTAGTGAGGGTGAAAACAATCACTAGGGGGGGGTGGGGCACTCCCTCCAATACTCACCATGGTAAGTGGTTAGTGAGGGTGAAAACAATCACTAGGGGGGGGGCACTCCCACCAATACTCACCATGGTAAGTGGTTAGTGAGGGTGCAAACAATCACTAGGGGGAGCACTCCCACCAATACTCACCATGGTAAGTGGTTAGTGAGGGTGAACACAATCACTAGGGGGAGCACTCCCACCAATACTCACCATGGTAAGTGGTTAGTGAGGGTGCAAACAATCACTAGGGGGGTGCACTCCCACCAATACTCACCATGGTAAGTGGTTAGTGAGGGTGCAAACAATCACTAGGGGGAGCACTTCCACCAATACTCACCATGGTATGTGGTTAGTGAGGGTGCAAACAATCACTAGGGGGGTGCACTCCCACCAATACTCACCATGGTAAGTGGTTAGTGAGGGTGCAAACAATCACTAGGGGGGTGCACTCCCACCAATACTCACCATGGTAAGTGGTTAGTGACGGTGCAAACAATCACTAGGGGGAGCACTCCCACCAATACTCACCATGGTAAGTGGTTAGTGAAGGTGCAAACAATCACTAGGGGGGTGCACTCTCACCAATACTCACCATGGTAAGTGGTTAGTGAGGGTGCAAACAATCACTAGGGGGTGCACTCTCACCAATACTCACCATGGTAAGTGGTTACTGAGGGTGCAAACATACAAAGGGGGGGGGGGGGGCACTCCCACCAATACTCACCATGGTAAGTGGTTAGTGAGTGTGCAAACAATCACTAGGCGGAGTGCAGGTTTTGCAAGAGGCAACTAGGTTTTTCTAACTCTCTGTTATTGTTCATCTTTTGTTCATCATATGTACAGAGGCCGTCAGATTCAAAATAAGATAACCAATTGATTTCCATCTATACCTTGTATTATCATTACATATAATATCTTAAATTACATTATTGTACTGATTTCGGCCTAGCTTCTTACTAGTTTGATAATCAAGTTTGGTCAGTATTAGCAAAGGGGACGTAAAACAAGACACAGAGCTGTTATTCATAGATTGATTTGTATCATCTTTATTATGCAGCATCTTTAAACATATCAAAACCTAAATACATATTCAAAAGCCAAAATATTAAATAAAATTGTTTGTATTAAATATCATCAGGGAGGACAGAGGGAGTGGAAGCCAGGTTTGATGTGTGGTACCCCAATAGTTAAGAATACTGGCACTACAGCTTGTGTCGCTGTGAATCAGGCCCCCCACCCCAATCCAATAGCTAATCAATTTTAAAGCTATTTCTAACTATGTGACTGTTATAGTGTTACTGGGAAAGGCAATCAAATTTACGTGGGCCACTGATGTGTCAAAGATTATATGCTGATATAACAACTTAGCTGTTGTTTACTGATTTATGATCAAAAGATATAGCTTAAAGGTGTTGCAGGATACTTTGTCTAAATTCAACATCGCCACAGCCCCACCTGGTATACAATAGTGATAACACAACCTTGAAAATTATGGTCCTGTACAATCAGCCTGTCGCTTCCACTCGCTCTGTTTATACCTCCCTGATACCATGCAGCAAGATATTTCAAGTTATAATAATGAGGAAATATCTAAAGATATTTCATTTCTGTTTTTAGCTTGAACTGCATTCTTATATAATTATAGCAGATTGTTTTTATTAACAGCAAATCATGTCCGCACAAACTTATGACAACCAAGCATTCAGGAATGATTCCATCGGATCATCATACCTTCACCCAAGAGATGCCTCAGAATCATACTTTGTGCCTCTAGAAGATGATGGTACTTATACCTACATATTGGAAACACCTAAGCCTCCACCAAAGCGGTCTAAAAACTATGAACATCGACAGCCTTGGAGGGAACCTGCACCCGCCCCTACTGATAGTGTTGCCCCCAAACGTTCTGGTTGCCGGGCACCACCGTGGTACATCTGGCTCATCGTTGCTATATGTCTTCTCATACTCGCTGCTGTTATTGCAGTAGCCATTGTTGTGTCTAATAGCCAAGGTGAGAAAGCAGTAATTATACGTCATTGTCTCAATACTGTAAAGTACCGGTTAACAGGCATATTTACAATGTCAGAGGAGTTGTAGACTGAGATGTATATAGGAAGTATTCCTTAGTATCATGTACTAATTACAAACACTTTTGACTCATTGTTCCTAAAAAGAACTTGTTAGGTCAATATGTCAATGGTGAAGTCAGCTATTATAATCTATTTTCTAACATCAGTAGAAAACTTATTGAGAGCAGAAATACTATAAATATATTGACCCACATCAAACTTTGATTTTCACATTGCCCTTTGTGCTCTTTGAATGCAGGTTCTACTACCGGCACCCAAATTGACCCTACACCTAAACCGATTGGTGAGTAACTAGTGCCATCAACAGAGCTTTTGATAGCAGTAATAAGCTTATGTTTATTGCGAAGTAGGGGAGACTCGTCCAGACGGTATAAGGAAGTAGTGTTGTGTATATAGGTCAGGTCTTTTAAGGTTTACCTTGCCGAAGTCGGTACAAGTGCCAAAGGTGCTCGTACTGGGAAACCTTATATAGGTTTCAGTTTTTGCCTCTTTTTGCAGGTTGGCGTTGCCTGCTTGTAAGGAAAACCTGATTCCGCCTATTGCTACCTTAATTTCTGATGCACTTGCGTACACATCGCGGTCACTTTACGCTCCGCGAATTGATAAAAATCGCTATTTCTACTCTACATAAATTGCCAAAAACATAAAATTCAGAAAGAGCATGCTTTTCTACCCCTAAATATGTTTTTATATCAAGGTCAGTTTGTGAAATGAACCATATATGAGTTTAACTTTTCAGTAGGCCTTAGTAAACAAAAAAATCGCCAAAGTAGGCCTACAGGTGTTGGGTCGATCGGGATAAAAAACAAATGGGACAAAAATCGCCGGGGCAATTGGGACAAAAAGTGGGTTGATCAGGACAAAACCTATTAATTTACCAAGTTGGTATTTACAAGTGCCTGACTATGTCATAATTCCTATAAAAGGTTGTCACAACAATGCTATAACACTTGATGACAGGAAATCATAAATTTGTAGCCCAATTACTGCAAATACCTACATTATTGAGTCAGGTGGTAAGAAAATGTACAATTCACCTGCACCATTCCTTTCAGATTTGAGAAAGAAATCAGGTTCAAAATACAGTTTTACATAACCAAGCAGATTTGTTCAATCAACTTCACACCAAATATACTCAGATATAGCTAGTATTTTTCATTTTTCAGAGTAAATTAGCAAGATTTACTAAATGTGTAGAGCCGACGATTGTACATCTTTTGATAACCTGACCCAGGCACATTGTGGGGAAATTACGCCCCGGCGAAGTAATAAAAACACTATTTCTACTTGAAATACATTGCCAATGTGTTTAACTTCTGAAAGAGCATGCTTTTCTACTCCCATGACTGTAGTTATATCACCGTGAGTATTTAGATAAGGAAGATATAAGGGAATCTGTTATCAATAAACAATAATTTTAAGAACCGATGCAGCGACGACTCAATAACGTATATCAAAACTTCTGCTAATTTTCCTTGGTCCACACCAAAATTTCTTGTTTATGTTAATATTCTCGATGGGATAGTCCCCTGGCAGAACGTAGTATTTTTGGTAATTCAATATTTTTGTTACATCTGCTGATTCCGAATGTGTTGCCCTAACACTCTTAAGGAATCAATGCCTCAAATCACAAAGTTAAAATTTATACTAAATTCAATAGTATAAATCCAAAATACTGGCCTTTTAAACATTAGTTTTAAATATAGGGAGCAGTGTTCCTACAAGGTTTTTTTGGTTGTATTTTTTGATTCAGCATTTGGCTTTAAGTACAACCTCATGCCAAAGTTTAACCCTAACTCAAATTATTAAAGAGCTAGGCTCCCTTTCATCCACTTCCACTGTGTAATATTTTCCTGACATCACCCTACTTTTCTGAGAAAGGCTGTATCAGCTATATCACATTCAGACTGCCAAGTTTGGTATTCCATGTTAAGTAATATTAAAAGCATGTATATTCATGATTGACTCCACAGATGGCGATGTGTGCGTGTCCCAACCCTGCCAGAACAGTGGACTATGCACACAAGGAGATAACATGTATACTTGCAGCTGTCACGCTGGGTTCACAGGCACCAATTGTGAAACAGGTGGGAACATCATACAGTATCTTATATAGCAATTATATATACATATATATGTCAATATGATTAATGAACAGAATGAGTTGAGGCAGCATTTATAAATTGCAAGGTTTATTCACCACACATTTTTAGTGTCTTTTTTTGTTATTTTTCATTCCCACCAGTTAAGGTTTCACTGTGAGCTTTCAGGCCATACATCATGTTTGACCTGAAAAAGGTGCTTCTTATACATGAAATTATAACATCTATAAATTTCTGGCTAAACAAAATTGGTAACCTCACAGGGTGTCTATGCTGGGGTAGTATGTTCTGATATCAAATACAAAAAAAATAATCTGCTATTGGGGTAACTATGTTGCCACCATTTCATGAGAAGTGACCAAATATATGTTTATATTTTGGGGTAAGTGCATACACTCTATGTAAGGTTATGCATTTGATGGGCATTCAAAGTTTAAAAGGTTATAAACGCTAATGATATAAATGAAATGTTAACCACGTAAATTGTGTTGCCAAACCAGGACACATAGGATTTGTGACTTTAATAGTTATGTGACACCTATTTAATCTATCGGAGAACCTTATATCCAAGCGCCATATTTAACCCTAATTTTGATAATATTATTAGCCTCTCTAATTCATTCACAAAAGAATCAATAACTGAATTAGTGAGTTTAAAAGAAAACCAAGCCCCATATGTCACGATATTACTGAAAAATATTTCTGCTCTTAATATATATGTTATAAATGATAAATCATATGATAAAGATATCTAATATATAACTCACCAAGTTGACATAGTAAATTATGACCTATTTATTTTTCTCACTTTCTTTACAGATATCAATGAGTGCTCTAGCAGTCCCTGTGTACGAGGCACCTGTAACAACCTTGTGAATGCCTACAGCTGTACTTGTCCACCAGGCTTCGCTGGTGACCAATGTCAAACTGGTGAGTTATATACTAGACTGTCTGATATCATTACTATATCAATGACCAAGTAACATAGTGACTTCATCCTTGAAAGTGCCCATAACCTAGCCCAAACAAAAACGAATTTACACAACAAAAAATATACCAACTAGATGTCATTTGAGCAACGGGAGACATTAAAATATTAGCCACCCTAAATCGTACTTGTACTAGAACAGTTTCTTGTTCAAGGGAAAAGTGACCTAGAACTTACTGTAACCAACAAATGAAAGAAACGCATTTCAAAGTACAAATAGAAAATGTGTACATTTAGTAACTACATGTGGCTTTCATGGATATGGAAATCTCTCTGACATGGACACATGAATCCGTTGATCTGAGTTAACGATTTGATATATTTTTGCATTCGTATTTTTCCACCAGAACTGTGCTCCTACCCTGAATGTGCCTTACTTGCCATACTAAAGGAATCATTTAATAGATGTTAGGAGAAGTTTGGCATTGTACATCGATTATAGTATTTGATATACATAATTCTCTAATTACCTGTACTGTTACGGTTTAACGTTTGCTTGTAGTCAAAAACCACCAGATCGCTCATATGATCTGTTTTATTCTGCTTTATTCGGTTTTGTAACACAAGGATAGAAAGTAAATCCCAACGATAGTGATTATCAATCTTATATTTAACCATGATATCAATGAAGCTTATCAACCTCATCACTGTTCACTTTCTTCTTTCTTGTTCAGTTTTCCTTCTGTAGTTAGGCATTCACTTGCGTTAGAAACCTTCAATCATGTTCATATGATAACAGCTTGAAGAGCTGGATTATATCTAGAAGCCTCTCAACCCTGTGAGCACACCTCATACACGTGTATACCTTCCAACAAACATTAATATTGTGTTCTGACTATTACAGATATCAATGAGTGCGACAGCAGTCCCTGTGTGCGAGGCATCTGTCGCAACTTTGTGAATAGGTACAGCTGTACTTGTCCATCCGGCTTCTCTGGTGACCAATGTCAACTTGGTGAGACATCTAGATAATATCTTGCATCTTTATTATATCCATGCACTAGTAACATGAGACCTTCATTTAATTGCAATTTATTCTTCTGTTCTAACAGTTCTCAATGAGTGCTCTAGCAGTCCCTGTGTGCGAGGCACCTGTAAGAACATTGTGAATGCCTACAGCTGTACTTGTCCACAAGGCTACTCTGGTGACCAGTGTCAAGTTGGTGAGTCATTTAACTAATCTCTTGCATCTTCATTATATCCATACACAAGTAACATCATGACTTCATGTATTTATATGTGATCCGTTTTAGGAAAATGAGTCATAAGTCGCAAAATAAGGATTTTGAGCTCTCACCATATTTGAAAGGATGAGATCAAGCTGATTCCAATGATAGTGAAGAAATGCGGGTCATTCTTCGTAATAATTCAGGGTCAGTAGTTGGGCGAGAAATTAATCAACGCAACACACAGAGATGTATGCTTCAAATCAGTACCAGCCTCGGAAGAGACCGATTTTCATCTTTCCTTTATTTTTATACTAGACAGATTAGGACGAAATACACTGGTCCTGCGCTGATTGGCTTTGGTCCCGTTGGTCCAATTAATTGACAGGTTAGATTAGAGATCCAATCAGCCACAGGATAACAATGACAGGCACTTATTAAAACGAGGCTCAGAGTGACCACTGCCACTCTGACCAATCTCTTTGGGTGGTGACCAGGTCACGGGGTTATCTCCCCTCCCCTCTCCCTCCCACTCTTTAATCAGTATTCCCTCCCCTCCCTTGACCTGGCGGTCAGCCCCTCCCCTCCTTTCCCACGTGATTGACTTTGAGATAACGGTCAGACCTGGACCCCACCTGTACCTTTGGACTTTGGGATGATAAGAAATCCGCGAGCGTTGTGGCGGTAAGAAAGTGTGGGTAGCCTTCTGGCCGGTAGGGGCGCGACGAATGTCTGGCTGAATGAGACAACTTTAACTTAAAATTAGACAATTTGGGCTTGTCAATTTTACATACGTCCCAATCTCATTTGGTTCGGAGAACTGTGTACAACGTAGTTCTCCGAACCACTCTAGGAGCAGACAACACATCGACGCAACCCTCATTTTAGTTTCCGGCCGACAACCCCCGAGCAACCCCGAGTATCACCAAGCGGCGACCCCCTTGGCTGACCGAGTTCTGCCGAACCGGAACCCCCGACCTAGAACCATAAGTGGGCATCACTTTTCTTCCACTCACGAATCCACTGCCATCCCCAGTCAAATTCTACCCTCTTGCTTCATTAGATTTGGGAGTTTTGATGCCCGATATCTAATTCCACATGAGAGACCTTTATTTACGTTGGGGCACCTCGATCCGGCATTTTTTAACTACTGGATTTTTAACCTTTGGCCCGCCGGACGAATTCACAGCGGCCATCCCTATGTGGATCGAGGCTCCCTTTCTCCCGTAAGTACCTACATGTTTATACAATTGAAAAATGCAAAAATAGGACAATCTAGAGAAGTACAGAGAAAGAAATCACTCCCCTAAATCAAAATAATAGCTAAAGATTTTACAATGCCTTAGCGTAAAATTATTACTGAGGTACAGCAAACCCGCCTCGGATAATTTGTAAACACAGTCTCTTAAGAGTTTTCACTAGGTGGCGTATTACCGCACTGTCTTTTGAGTTTAATGTATTGTTCATCAATATCTCGGCTTTGCTTGTCTATGGGTTCTCCCCGTAGAAACGTCTCAGGCATTTTCACACAGTCTTTGAATATTGCCTTATATTTTTACTCGTTCTTGGGCTGCCTATCACTACTTAACGTCCGTAAGGTGGCAGCATGTATCTTATACACTTTCTAGGTACCTGTCGCCGTGAACATCCTCAAGGTGGCGACACTGGTACATACTTATACATTTCCTTTGGGAGCCTGGCTCCTCTGGTCTAGAAGACTGACAAGATTCTTTTATATTTTCAGCCCTTCTCTCGACCCAAAAATGGCCCGCTGAGGTGTGCACATCGGTCTAGTGACTACCGACCGTTCCTAGGCTGGTCTCCGTGGTATCACTACTCCATCAACAACGTGACAACCTCCCATCTTTGCTTCACCCGACTTTCAGAGGACGGGTCCTTCATCGTCCTCTCTCTAGTGGTGGCTTATTCCTTCACATAACAGCTAGCTTTCTCACCCTAACTTGAGCAGAAGAGTGCGTCCCACTGCAAGCTAACACCGGGCGTACTTACTAGGTAGGAATTGGTGACTAGACCAATTAATTAAATTCTACGAAAGGGGTGAGGACCTTGTCCACAGTCCAGCACTAGGCCTGCTTTAGAGTAAACTAAACAGCTTTCGTGACAACACCTCCTTTGTAATCATTACCATTAGATTCCAATTAAATTAGCACTACAAAACATTTTAAAATCAGAATCTGCTCACATTTGCACTTAAGACTAACATTATATCGGCTTAATTTTATCTCACACCACATATTCATCTGAGTCGTTGTTTTAACACACTACTCCACGGGGTACTGCAGATCTTTGCTTCATATCCATCGATCGAGGGGGTTTTGGGGGTGTATTCTGTCTAAAGGAGGATAAGGGGTCAGTTTGGAGGGGTTGGGTCTCCGGGTTTTCGAGATCGTCAGTACCGCCAAGGGACTGGGGTTCAGAATCTTGCAGTGGAATCTCTTCAGCGGGTTGCTGTTGGGATGGGTATAAATTAGAAAAGACATTGGGGAAGGAGGGAAGAGGGGCAGAAGGTTTACTGGGTAGTCTATCTAGACTCTGGTTAGGACGTTTACCTAAGAGAGGGAGGCAAGAGCCGTCTCTCTTCCTCTTCACATACACCACCACTCCTATCAATCCAATCACGATTGCTAGGGTGAGCATGAGGGTCGCGAATCCCCATGTGGTAGATGCGGAGAAGGAAAAAGGTTGTACCGTAGGAGGAAGGGGAATATCGGTCAGAGAAATTAGGGGGACGTCGATTCTGCTGTTAAACTGGAGTTGTTGCTTCAGCTCAGGATAGTCTTCGAACTTTCGATAGGTTAAGTTGAGAGAGGGTAGGGACAGGGCTTTGGGGGGTGGAATTCTGATCGTGGAATTATGTTGCTCGATGCTGCGCACCCTCCAATCTTCACTATATAAGACGCAGCCACTGTTTACTGTGACCCGTGTGTGTTTGGTAAAAACATTTCTTATAGGTTTCTTACTGATACACCTTAATACAGTCTCGACTGGAAAGTATACTGCAAGGATAACCGATGACAGTTGTTCAAAATCCCTGAATATTTCGTTACTGACATTGCCACGCTTCTTAATCTCTATCTGACACTTTACTGGACCTTTGCCTAAAATTATTTCTGTTTCACATGTTGGTTTTAGGTTCTCCAACGCAGAGGAACATACAGCTGGGCTGTATCCCATGCAGTGGTTAGGAACAAAAGAGGCACCACTAGAGACACTGTCCATCGCTAATTCAGCGATGCCCTTGATGATTTTGAGGTAGGATGGCCCATAAGGGGTAGGGAAATACCTTAGTTTATAGTGTAAATACTTAGTAGCCGAAACTGCAGGGATGACCACCTGATAAACTAATTGCTCGTCAGACTCAGATATGATTTGAACTTGTACACTTCTGTAGTACCAACGAACATCGTCTATTGGTTGGTGTCCCCTCTCACTCAATTGGTGAAGAATTTCATTTAAATGTACTTCAGGTAATATTTCATCAGTCAAGTACCCGTGCTCTAGGTGTGTTCTCTGGCGATGGAATAAATCAATTTGCCTATAATATACCAGCATAATGCGGTCAACTTGGCTTAGGGCCTGATCAACCTCTCTTCTCATATGCATACGATGAATATCTCTAGAAAAACCATTTAAATGATGAACAATTTCAGATACCTGGTCAGTCAGATTTTGGCTTATCTCTTGCAGGTTTTGGATGTCGACTCGATTCTCTCGTAGGAACAGACGGGTCTGGTTTACCACAGAAACCATCTCTGACTGGAAGTGAGACATCACACTGAGGCCTGCCTGCGATGCCTCCACTGCCGCTCGGAGCTCGTCGATCTGGTCTGTGGTAGCTGTACCGAAGAGAGATCGGCTGATCATTCCTACCACTCCTAGCAGAGCTCGCTTCGTGCGAACTGGTGGAGTGGGTAGATGATCTTTGATGAATTGAACATGAAGCCGCCATGTTCTGAGGTCGGTGATTCCTACCACTTGCTGCTCGTGTAGTCCTTCCATCTTAGCTTCAAGGATGTGGAGCCACGACTCCATAGGCGGAGGAGCAGGGGGCTGGAGGAACATTAATGCTGTCCATGTTGCTGTGAGGGCCCTTACCTCCCCAGCCGAGTATACCAGCACACCTTCTTCCTCGAAGATGTCTGCTTGGCTGCAAATGAGGTAACAGGTGAGCAACAGTAACCCCTTAGTCACTGTCCCCACCGCCATCTTGTGCATCTGGTGCTGAGGTTGCCGGCGTGTCAGGTACTTGGTCAGTAGAAGCTGATGTTCTCCTTCAGTGGACTAGGCTCTCTAGGGCTAGCAGGCACTCTCCGCTTGGCATGGAAACGCCTATGTAAATGACGCTGAGGATTGTCTGGTGGGAGCACAATCCGCGGAGCTGCTATCAAGGCCCTTGTCTGAGACCTGGTGCGTATATGAGGAGGTGGTAGAGGAGTACTTGGAGTCCTAGGTGTTGCTCTTCCAGTTGGGTTAACTGGAGTCTCTTCTATGTTTGCAGGAGTCCTGTACCTCATCTGAGGTGGTGTGAATGGTGCTGGAGCCGCAGGTGGAATGACCAAGGTTTGGTTCTGGTCAGCATTATAAGGAGGACGACGGGGCGGATCCGGAACCTCTGGTTGGTCCACGTCACTACCCATATCTTCGTCGGCTGAATAGAATTCTTCCTCGACTTCCGGTACCATTTCCACATCCGCAGCGCCACCTACAGCTGGATCTTCCGCCTGGAGATAGACTTGATTCACAGGTGGAAGCAAAGGTTCATGTATTAAAGCATTGGGGTCAACATTTAGATTTTGCCCAGGAGGTTCAGGGGGGAGTGGCCTCGCTGCCCGAGCCCGTATTCTCGCCCGATTGAGCCTGCCTTGGCCTGCCCTGTTTTGCCTATTCCTAACTGTATCCCAAGCAATATCCCCAGATACCAATTTTATTCTCTCCCGATTCATTAGTTTTCTCTGACCTTGTGGGTCTCTTACGATCACTACAGCTCCCCTTACACCTAGGACTGTATACCCATGATCCCATCTAGGATCTAGGGGCCCTCTGGCGCCTGCTAATACAACTACTGAGTCACCTACACATAAGTCACCAGCATTTGCCCGAGCTCTAAGCCTCTCATAATTATACTTACGGCTAGCTTCAGTATTTTCTGCAGCCACCCGGAAAGCATCTGTGAGGGCTTGTAATCGTTCACTTAACACTTGGGGTTCTGTACCATCCGGCCCAGGGAAGATCTTAACAAAGGGGACCGGGGGTTGACGACCAAAGGTGAGAAAATAGGGAGTGAAATTCGTGACTGAAGAGGTGGAGACTCTATGGGCCCAAAGTGTGGGTCCGAGTTGATTCTCCCACTCTGCTGGTCGCGCATTGATGAATTTTTTTAGGATATTCTTAAAGCTTTTGTTAAACCTCTCCGTCTTACCGTTAGTTTGGGGGTGCCAGCCAGAAGTATGTCTGACTTGCGTCCCAATGGATCTTAAATAACCTTCGACTTGTTGATTCATGAATTCTAGACCCCTGTCAGTAATGATTACCTCTGGGGGCCCGTACCGGGGTACATATTCATTTGCCAGATAGTCAGCTATATTTTTCCCAGTTTTTCTATCAATAGGTTTAACCTCCGCCCATCCACTACAATGATCAATTACAACTATAATATAACGATTCCCATTGTCTGAAACAGGAAAAGGACCACATAAATCCATTCCCACTATCTGACCTGGGTACCTTGCTATAGGCATAGCTGTGGGAGCAACCTTATCTTGACCTGCACGATTTACTGCACACTTATCACAATTACTCAACACACGGAGGGTATCTTTCCTCATAGTAGGCCACTTGTAGGCCTCTAATATCCTATCAAGGGTTTTTCTCATTCCCTGATGGCCCACTTCAGTGTGTGCTCTTCTTATCACTCTGTAACAAGCTGATTGCGGCAACACCAATCTAGGATAAGCTGGTTTATTGGGTGGGGACATGATTGTAAACAATAATCCGTTGATTAGTGTGTAATCGTCCACCTCCTCTAGGCCCAACTGATACTCAGCCATCTGTTGCTGCTCTGTTCTGACTTGTTCTCGCTCAAGCTGATCAAACTCCCAGGGGATTTCCTCTGTTTCCTCGAGGGCACCTACTTCAAAATTACTGAGAGCATTCCCCTCCCCCTGGTCATAAGTTTCATGAGTCTTTATGCGAGATAACATATCAGCCCGTACATTGTTCTTACCTTGTCTATATTCGATGGGGGCACCGTATTCTGCTATTAAAACAGCCCAACGCTGAATTTTTGTATTTTTAACCTCACCAAGAAAGAGCGATTTGAGGGGTTTATGGTCAGTATAGATGGTAAAATCACTGCCATATAGATATGGTCTAAGTTTAGTTAGAGCATAAATAATGGCAAAAGCCTCCTTTTCTATAGTCGCCCATTTGAGTTGGGGACCTGAGAGTTGTTTTGAAATATACTGAACTGGTCTTTCCACTCCATTCTCATCAGACTGGACGAGTATGGATCCCACTGCGTATTGACAGGCATCTGTATAGAGCTTATAAGCTTTTCCAGGTTGTGGATGAGCCATGATTTGGTCTGAAGTAAGAACGTCTTTTAATGTTTCGAACGCTTCTTGTTGTTCAGGACCCCATTTAAATCTAGCATGTTTCTTTGTTAACGCCACCAAAGGTGTTACAATTCTTGCATAGTCAGGAATACACTGACGATAATATCCACAACAACCTAGAAAAGATCTAATGGCGGACACACTGTCAGGCGGGAGCATTTCTCGAATGGCTTTGACTTTGTCCGGATGTGAATTTATCCCTTGTTTAGACACCTGAAAGCCCAGAAGATCAACCTTGTCTTGAAAGAATTTACATTTACTCTTTTTGATGGTAATACCATGTTCGGATAAAGTGTCAAAAATGATTTTGAGATGTTTTTCGTGCTCCTCCCGTGTTTTAGAATAAATCACCAGGTCATCGATGAATATACCAAGAAATTTCCCAATATATTCGGCGAATATCCGGTTCATTGCCCTTTGAAACACAGCCGGGGCATTAGTTAATCCGAAAGGCATTCTACGCCATTGAAATAAACCTCTATGGCAGACAAAGGCCGTTTTCTCTATGCTTTCAGGGTGCATTTGGACTTGCCAATACCCAGATTTGAGATCTAGAGTGGAAAAGATCGCTGCTCCTGTTAGACTATCAAAGATATCTTGTATATTTGGTAGGGGGTGGGCATCTTTCTTGGTCACAGAATTTAATTTTCTAAAATCTGAACAGAACCTGGTTTCCCCATCTTTCTTAGGTACTAAAGTTATGGGACTAGCCCATGGTGACGAGCTTGGTTCAATCACACCTAACTCAAGCATTTCGTCAATCTACTTATCTACTATCAGCTTTTTGTTTAAGGGAAGGCCATAAGGTCTCTGATTAATAGGGCGGGCATTCCCCGTGTCAATCTCCATGTATACATCTTTTACTATGCCTAATTTACCATTTTTGCCAAAAACTTCTGGGTATCTTTCTTCCCAGATTTCTTCCTCTGTTTTGAGGGAAGCAAATTCAGAATCTATTTCTTCTTCTACCGCTTGACTTTTATATTCTCTACCTCCTAGACGTATGATTCTTTTTCTGTGCCAGATTACTGAATCCAAAATGTCCAGAGCATCGTCCCCTAGTAGGAGATCGTGTTGGAGGTTTTTAACAACGTATACAGGAAGATGACTACCCCCAGCCTTAATTATCGCCCTGCCTTCTGACTGCAAAGCGTGACCACTCAGTGACCGTAATTGTTCACCTTGTTCCAAAATTAACGGTCGGTGGTTTACCTTATTGAAATGTTTCCACAAATCATACTTAACTAAACTTCTAGTGGCGCCGGTGTCGATAAGTGCTTGTGCTTTCCTTCCCGCCACAGGAAGGGCCACACGAAACCGCTTATCCGGCGAATTTATTCCCCCGAAGGGAGAACAAAGGGGTTTGTGGGAACTCTGGGAGTCAATGCTTGTATAGCCGCTATAACGGGTTGCATTTTGTTATCCATTACTTCTTCCATGTCTGGCCGTACAGCCGCTCTCATTTGTGCGAATCGAGTAGGGCATTCTCTAGCAAAATGTCCCTCCAATCCACATTCATAGCAAGTATTCTTACCTCTAAACCTTTTTCCCCCCTTCTGTGCCCCTCCCTTCCTTTTCTGACCCTGTTGTGACTCTACCTGATTAGAATTGGCAACCGGGGCAGGGTTTGGAGCGCTATAAGGCGGAAATGCAGGCAAATAGGATGGTTGCACAAAGGGAAACTGAGTCTGGTTCTGAACTGGTGGTGCATGAACTGTTACCGATGAAGGTTGAGATCTTTCCCTCCCTAAGAGTTCTACCATATTTCTTAATGCTTTTAATTCGTCCATCACAGCTTTTGTTTCAATATTGGTCTCCCCAGTAGGGGTCGGTGGAGTCAGAGTTTGGGTTGGCGTCCGAAGTTTTGGGAGTAAGGCGCCTATTTCCATAGGTTCCTCTCTCCTTTCACCTCTAGCTGGAGCATCGGCTAACGTATGGGTATACGCTGCCGTTGTCGCCAGGTCAATTGCTTCCCCCAAAGTCTCTGGTCTTGTTGAGAATACCTCGCACCGTACCTGTCTATCGGTGAGCCCACGTATAAAATCTCGAGCTAATTGTGACTGAATTACAGGCAAGGCCAAAATGCCTGGTTCATAAGCCCTCATAGCTGTTTCCAGGTATTTACGGCCATAAATTCGTATGTCTTCGTATGGGAGTTGATGGATCCCCTTCAACTTCTCTCTAAGTTGAGTGGTCTCCTCTTCTCCCATAAACAAGCGAATTATTTCCTGTTTTACACCCTCCCATGTGCGTTCATCTCCCCGTGCTTCTACATAAGATTCGATGGAACGTGCTAATGATCCCTGCGCTAACAATATAACTGCTTCTATGGCTATGTTATCATGTGCCCCTACCGTGATTCTAACTCTGTCCAACCCCTCTAACCACTCTCTGAGTGATTCTTTGTTGGTCCCATCGTTAGGACCCAGCAAGGTTGCATGTCTCTCCATACGCCTTCTAACTACTTCTATTGACGCATAGTGTGCTTTACGATCAGCATCATTGAGTGCATTTACCTCTTCGGCGGTGATATCCCAGTTAATGGGTGTTGTCAACGCCATTTTGGAGGTAATTGAATTAGCTGATTATGTGTAAAGATGAATTACTATTACCTGCTTGATTTGGAATATTCTATTTCTATATAGAGAATTTGGAATATTAATTTTTGCCTAGATCCAACGTAACAATTTTTGTGCAGGTATTTCCAAAAACAAAAATTTTGATCTCTTTAGTCCCTATTCTTACTCATTACATTTTATCCCAATGGTAAGACATAGTGTCTAGCTGTTCACTGCTGAACTGAATCACACTTTCAGAGGTGCCTACGCAGTCGTTCCAATCCTCAGGTTCTGCGATCGGTGGATAACCATCATTGAATATCTCCTCTAGGAAAATATCCTCAGCTTCGAGGTATTGTGGGAACTCTTCCACATACTCAATTCTTTCCGCCGGTGGCATGTCTAAAATACTATCTCTACAGGATAAAGTAAGATAATACTTGTGTGATCAGCTAATGCACCTTCCAATAAAAGCCCAGCTCAGAGTCCCAAACATACAACACCCATAAATACAATGGCAGTTTTGAAAAAGGCACACTCACCTGACTCCTTTTGCTTGCTTCTAAGGTCGGATACTGATCTGACCAACTAACTAGCCCCTAATCATGGTCGCCAATGAAGAAATGCGGGTCATTCTTCGTAATAATTCAGGGTCAGTAGTTGGGCGAGAAATTAATCAACGCAACACACAGAGATGTATGCTTCAAATCAGTACCAGCCTCGGAAGAGACCGATTTTCATCTTTCCTTTATTTTTATACTAGACAGATTAGGACGAAATACACTGGTCCTGCGCTGATTGGCTTTGGTCCCGTTGGTCCAATTAATTGACAGGTTAGATTAGAGATCCAATCAGCCACAGGATAACAATGACAGACACTTATTAAAACGAGGCTCAGAGTGACCACTGCCACTCTGACCAATCTCTTTGGGTGGTGACCAGGTCACGGGGTTATCTCCCCTCCCCTCTCCCTCCCACTCTTTAATCAGTATTCCCTCCCCTCCCTTGACCTGGCGGTCAGCCCCTCCCCTCCTTTCCCACGTGATTGACTTTGAGATAACGGTCAGACCTGGACCCCACCTGTACCTTTGGACTTTGGGATGATAAGAAATCCGCGAGCGTTGTGGCGGTAAGAAAGTGTGGGTAGCCTTCTGGCCGGTAGGGGCGCGACGAATGTCTGGCTGAATGAGACAACTTTAACTTAAAATTAGACAATTTGGGCTTGTCAATTTTACAATAGTAAACGCTAGGACACCTAATAAGTATTTCTATATTTAATGTTTGATATTTTTATTTTTGAAAAAAAAAAAATTTGCAATGTTTCTGGATGGGTAAGTACCTGTAAAGTAACTAAATATACTCCATACAAAGGCCTTCAAAACGCAAGGATATATTTAATACAATGTCCTGAAATTTCTGACATGGGTTCATATGACTATACGTGCTAGACTCCTAAGAAATCAGAACATTCAAATAAAGAGATCTTGTAAAAAAGACACTCTGAAAAATATCAATTTTGCGACTTGTGACTCATTTTCCCGGAACACATCACATATTTATTCTGTTCTGACTATTACAGATATCAATGAGTGCTCTAGCAGTCCCTGTGTGCGAGGCACCTGTAAAAACCTTGTGAATGCCTACAGCTGTATTTGCCCATCAGGCTTCGCTGGTGACCGATGTGAACAGAGTAAGCTGTTTAAGTCAGAGTTTGTATTTGTATTTGTTTATTGATTGCATTTTATCAGGTACATGATAATAATTCTCAGTGTATCAGAAATATTACAGAAAATCGAAGTTATCATTAATGAACATTTCTTTGAATTATTAAATAGCTATTGAATGTGTATATGACTAACATCATCTTTAACATAGTGACATCTTTACGCACCCCTGTGGCAACCACTACACTGTGGTAAGTGTTCACGCATTTCCCTAGTGAAAGTACGCGAAAGGCGGGTCAACTTGTTGCACGGTCATAGCGCTTGTCTATATTGGCTTTTCGCGTACTTTTCTACTGGCGGCTGCAAGTGGCTAATGACGTCACAACGCGATCGCAGCGCCCCGTCATGCTGTGGTGATTATTTTCACTACAACCAGTAGCCCCAGAGCAGGGTGGGGGTGGGGCTGGGGCTGGGGGGTGGGGGTTTATCCATTCTTTTGTAGGCCTGTACTGGCCCACGAAAACACTGCTTGACTATTTATTTGTTTATTCATTCAAATGTACTATTCCCTTAAAAATCATCATTTCATCATTTTGGTGCATCGTTTCCCATGTGATGAATATCTTCCCCATGCCAGCTTCTGTAATGAAAAAATACAGGAACAGACCACATGCAATAAAGAGCTATATTTAAATAGCAGTATATTCATAAATGACATAACCAATTGATATCATTGATTGTGCTTAGATTTGAATTGCCAGTCACCAACGCCTACCATTAATTAATTCGTGATTGTTTATCCATAAGTAATACCCACAACGGCTATCACCTCTCTCTCTCTCAACTTCCACTACCCATTCATTTACACATTCATTAACTTAGCCTATATTAAATATCTTCCCTACCTTTCGATCTGAGCTAACCCTATACAATATCCATCCAACTGAGTATTAAAGAGTATAAACAAATCTCTAAAATCCAGGCCAGCATTGTTGTGTCTAATACAAATATTCCAAATGGGTGGATCCTATTTATGTATATTGTAAAGAATTGGAATCTTTAGATCCAAGATCCGACCTATTTAGCCCTGATCATGGTCGGGGCATGCACGCCACACATGGCCTGGCCAGGAGGGAGGGGGAGATGAGCCACTCAGGGCTCACCCCACCTCCCCCAGCCCGACCTAATTACTTATACACTGCTCTGGGTTTATCAAGAGGGGGGAAGGGCTAAGAGGGAGGGGGGGCCGGCACGAGCCATGGGATCTATGAGTAAGGGGTGGGAGGGGGAAGGCTGAGGAGAGGGATCCAACTTGCATGCACTCCATTTATGGTCTCTGCCTGGGGAGCAGAGGTCGGCGTGTGGGCAAGGAAGATCCTCTCTCCCTCAACCAATTAGAGGGAAGGGGAAGAGCCAGTGGAATATTTCCTGGGTTTGATTGTATGAATTATTCATGATTTTGGAGTATAAAATAAAGTGAATACTCGGACCTAGGTACTTACTCGCTGAGTCACCACCGCCTAGGCCGAATCCAGACGAACTACAACCTCAGACTTCTTGTCTCACTTCTTCATCTTACTGAACCTATGGGCTAAAAACCCTTAGTCTTCTTTACACTGGCGAACCACTTCTGGGACTTGTTGCTAAGTTGAGCAACAACCCAATCTTCTGACTGGAAGTGAGACATAGCCTAGGAGAGGCAGGATGAGCTGGAAGAGTAGGTGAGTGGAACTCTAAAACTCTGATTGAGCTTATAAATTATACTTATGGGATGTGTGGAGGGTGGATCTGGGCCACTGTATAGGGTTGGGAGAATGATCACACTCAAACACTCATAATACAAGGAGAGTGGGTGAGCAATGTTCGGGGTAAAAACTTTGCTAGGTTCTGGGTTCTGTTGGTTATAACTCTGTACCTTGTGCCATCTAGTTTTCCTTTTTTTTCTTTACTCTCTCTCTCTCAACAAAGTGTAAAACATGGCGGACATCAATTGGGATCTCAATGCCGCGGACTTGGCCATGCTTGACGAGGGTCAAAGGAGGGCCAGGTTTGCAGCTATTAAGGAGGTCAGAAGGCGCATGGAACGCCATGGCGCCATGCTAGGAGTAAATGATGGGTCCAATAAAGACACTTTGAGAGAGTGGCTAGATGGGATAAGCAGGGCAAAGGCCTATTGTGTAGCGAATGATACGCTCACTCTAGAGCTTTTGGGAACTCTTGCCAGCGGGCCTCTAGCGAGGTGCGTGGCAGGATTCCTACAGGTACCGGCCAATAGGACATGGGATCTGGCGAGGGCTGAGATTTTCCGCCTCTTCATGAATGAAGAGGAGGAACAGCAGCTGCGAGCAAGGCTCACCGATCTCTATCAGCTCCCATATGAGGATGCAAAGCAATACGGACGCAAGTTCCAGCTAGCGTCTCAGAGGGCTTACAGCGTGGATAACCTGGACCACGAGATAGTCCAAGAGACGTTGGTCAGGAATTTTGTGTTGGGACTCAGGGATGAGCAAATACGTCATGACGTATTTGCTGCTCGCCCTGATACCCTGGCTGAGGCAATAAGACAAGCCTCAGCTGCGGCTCACACCTTCGCTCTGGCAGGGCAACCTACCAGAGGGGATAGGAAGGATGAACCAATGGAAATTGGGGCTATCCTCCCTAAGAGAGTGGCCCCCTCTGGGCCAAATCCTACAGATGCTTCAGATTGGAAGCTGATAGCTGATTTGGAGTCTAAGGTGAATTACCTTACGAAATTAGTAGAGAGGATGGAGACGGGGAAACCATCCAACCCCACAGTGATCGTCCCCCAATCAGGTGCAGCACCCCAGTACCCCTTTCAGACACCCATGTTGCCTATGTATCCCCCATATTTCAACACGTCCTATCCCCCACCCCCGATTGCCAGTTCTCAGGTAGTAAACCACCCAGGGAAAGGGAAGGGGAAGGGAAATGATAATCCAGGACCGGAAAAAAATAAGCAGGGAGGAGGGAAGAGGTTTAGGGGTAAAAATGTCTGTTATGAGTGTGGGGAGGAGGGACACTTCGCAAGAGAATGTTCCCACCGCTATGCACATGTACAGGCTGCAGTGGTGGCGGCCATGCAGATGGCCTCTACCACTCAAAAGCCAGCCAAATATGTTAACCAGGGGGAATAGAAACGCCGGATGAGAGGTTCTGCCTCTCCATCTCAGTGGCGGGGATGGAGATGCGTGCACTCATTGATACCGGCGCATCAAGGAGTCTAATGCGGGAGGATGTATGGAGAGCCTTTTGCAAAACCCATCATCGGCCTCTCGTATTGACAAAGGGGGAATCTCTTAAATCACTCTCTGGTCATGATCTCAAAACTGAAGGGCAGGCGATAGTTAACTTGGGGGGTAGCTCATTTCCAGTTTATATTGTAAGAAGACTTCACCATGAACTGCTTCTGGGGGATGATGCCTTATTTATATTAGATGCCCAAATTAGCTTCAGAAAAAGAAAGGTAATTTTGGAAGGAAAAAGTTACAGAAGGCAACAAGTGGGTAGTGCAGATCAAGAATTCGCCTCTATCCACACAGAGGCAGAAGCATGGGAAGAAAAATACCCCGCTGTGTTTGGCATAGGAAAGCAGGGAAAATTAGGTACCTTTAAAGATGTGAAAATGCACATAGATACTGGAAATGCGCGCCCAATTAATCAACGCCCCTATCGTTTGCCCCTGGCCAAGAGAAAACTTGTAGACAAAGAATTAGATGAAATGCTGGAGCTGGGAGTAATAGAACCCAGCAGCTCAGCATGGGGAAGCCCGATATTGTTGGTCCCAAAGAAAGATGGGAGCAATAGACCTTGTGTCGACTTCAGAAAACTAAACTCTGTAAGCAAAAAGGATGCTCATCCACTTCCAAATATTCAAGATATTTTTGACAGTTTAGCAGGATCAACTGTCTTTTCCACCATCGACCTAAAAAGCGGCTACTGGCAAGTAGAGATGGACCCGGATAGCATGGAAAAGACAGCGTTTGTGTGTCATAGGGGCCTATTTCAATTCGGTAGGATGCCTTTTGGACTCACTAACGCACCAGCCGTCTTTCAACGGGCCATGAACAAAATGTTTTCGGAATTTATTGGCAAATTTTGCATGACTTTCATAGATGATATTGTAATCTATTCCAAATCTGAAGAGGAGCATGATCACCATTTGGCTCTGGTGTTTGATAAATTAGAAGAATACGGAATTACAGTCAAAAAGAGTAAATGTATTTTCAAACAAGAGAAGGTAGATCTCCTCGGCTACCAAGTTTCAAAAGATGGAATTAATTCCCACCCAGATAAATGTAGTGCTATCAGGGATATGCTACCTCCAGAGGATGTGAGCGGAATTCGCTCCTTCCTAGGAATGACTGGGTATTACCGTCAATGTATCCCAGATTATGCTAAGGTAGCTCATCCTTTGGTCAAACTTACCAAAAAGTATGCCAGGTTCGAATGGTTGGAAGAGCAGCAAAGCTCATTTGAAACTCTGAAGGAATTACTAACTTCAGATAGAGTAATGGCGCACCCTCAGTTGGATAAGCCTTATCGTCTCTATAGCGATGCGTGTGATTACGCAATTGGGGCCATATTGGTCCAGTCTGATAGTGAAGGCATAGAGAGGCCAGTTCAGTATATCTCTAAACAACTCTCTGGGCCACAACTCAATTGGGCTACGATTGAAAAGGAAGCTTATGCAATCGTGTATGCCTTAAATAAGCTCAGACCTTATCTACGGGGTAGCGAATTCAAAATTTACACTGACCACAAGCCTTTAAAGTCTCTGTTTGTGGGAGAAGTTAAAAACACCAAAATTCAAAGATGGGCGGTATTAATAGCAGAGTTTGGGGCTCCCATTGAATATAGAAAAGGGGCTAACAATATCAGGGCAGACATGCTTTCTCGAATAAAAACAAACCCCAAGAAGGAAGGGCCGACTCTCAGTTCTCTTGAAGTCTGTGCCTTGGAGGAGATAGATGAAATTCCTTGGGAATTTGATAAACTCGAGAAAGACAAAATACGTTTAGAACAGAGGGAGTTGGAACAATTTCAACAGGGGATGGAGGATGAGGGGGATTACACCATAATTGATGGCATGCTTTTTACGCTCACCCCTCCCCCAGGCAAGCCAGCCTACCCCCGCCTGGTCCTGCCACCCTCAGCTAGGCATAGAGTAGTGAGGCGCGCCCACACTGAAGTAGGCCACCAGGGCATGAGGAAGACCCTAGATAGGATCCAAGAGGCTTATAAATGGCCCACCATGAGAAGAGATACCTATAATGTCTTAATCCGATGCGCTAGGTGTGCTGTAAACAGAGTGGGTAGGGCGCGTGTACCTCCTACTGCGATGCCAATAGCAAAATACCCTGGTCAGATACTGGGAATGGATCTCTGTGGTCCCTTCCCGGTCTCTGATAAAGGTAATAGATACATCTTGACTGTAATAGATCACGCAACTGGCTGGGTAGAAGTCAAACCCATACCCTCCAAAGCAGCTAAAAACATTGCTGATTATCTGGCTAATGAATATGTCCCTAGGTATGGCCCCCCAGAGGTGCTCATCACCGACCGGGGACTCGAATTTATGAACCAGCAAGTGGAAGGGTACCTTAAATCCATAGGCACTGAAGTAAGGCATTCTACAGCTTTTCACCCCCAGACAAATGGTAAAAATTGAAAGATTTAACAAAACTTTTAAAAATATACTAAGCAAATTCATCAATGCAAGACCAGAAGAGTGGGAAAGCCATTTAGGTCCAACCCTCTGGGCACATAGAGTCTCCACTTCTTGTGTAACTGGTTTTACACCATATTTTTTAACTTTTGGCACCAATCCAAGATATCCCTTTTCTAAAATATTCCCCACTCCAGAGGGAACAGAAGATGCCGTACTCAGTGAGCGCCTACAGGCCTTAACAGATGCGTTCAGAGAAGCTGCTGAGCGCACTGAGGCCAGTAGAGTGGCTAATTATGAGAGATTAAGGGCCAGAGCAAATGCAAAGGATCTAAAAATAGGGGATCATGTGGTGGTGCTATCAGGCACCAGCGCTCCATTGGATCCCAAGTGGGATCATGGTTATGTAATAACGGGGATAAGGGGTACCACCCTAACTATGAGGGGACCCCAGGGTGAACGCAGGCGTATAAATAGGGATAGGGTAAAAATGGTATCTGGGGAAATAGAATGGGATATACTGAGAACTAGGCAACCAAGGGCGGGTCAAGGAAAGAGAAATAAGGCTTGGAGACAAGCCCAAAAAGCTCAACAAGTTCATGTTCCACCACCTCCCCCACCCCAGCCTAGGGCAGTGCCCGACACTGTTTATTTACCCATACCAAACATGCCTCCTCCAATTCAGATAGAACAGGAAGACCAAGCGAGAGCAGAGCAACCAGAGGACGAGCACATGCATGTGGAGGACGAGGACCAAGTGCCACGCCCACCTCAACCACAACACGTGCCACGCCCACCCCAGCAGCGACCGCCGAGGGAGAAGGTGCTAGTACTAGCTTCACCTAAGCCAGTTACATTGCGCCGACCCCTGCCACCAGCCGTTGCTGTGGAGACTGCTCCCCCGCGCACACCACCACCAGGTCCTGTTACCAGGTCAAGGGCAAAAAGAGGGAGGATAGAGACCCCAACCAAGTGCCCTAAACCCAAGGCTCTGACCACCACCTCTGAATGCACTGAAAAGAGGATCAAAGTGTTCCACCCTCTAGGCTCTACTAAGAGGGAAAGGCCTGACTCCTCACCAAACCCAGCCACGCCCACTTCACCCGTGCAGAGGCCGAGGAAGCTGCCCTGTATACCCCCACCATCGCCACCACCATCACCACCACCTACACCCCCACCCCCACCGTCACCCCCACCACAGCCCCAACCATGGGAGTTCGACCCAGGGGCACCACCAGTGACGGACTTCTCTCAACCTACACCTTCCAGTCCCTCCTCATAATCACCCTGGCTATGATGGCTAATGGCGATTTGTTTGAGGAGGAAGGGGTGTTGGTGTATGAGGAAGGGGAGGTCAGAGCCCTGACCGCGACTTGGACAACAGTGATCGTTCTACACCCCCACACGCCCCCTCCTGTCAGTGCTTGGGTCTCCGTCCTAAGAAGACGAATTGGAGAACTCAGACAGGCGGAGGTTGTGGGAGACGGAGATGTCAGTGCCTGGGAGGAGCACATGGGTTTCCTCCAGGCAGAGATTCCAACACCAGTCCAACAAGACACCCGAAGGAAGAGAGGCCTATTCAATTTTGTGGGCTCGCTAAGCCGTGCCTTGTTTGGCACCGCTACTGTAGGACAGGTGAACGAATTAAGGTCTGCAGTACAAGAAGCTCAGGCTAGCGAGAGCGCATTGGCCCATTGTCAGGAAGAGATGGTGTCGGTGTTGAATCAGACAAGGCTCTACATGACAGAGAACCGCTTGGACATCGCGCAGCTCCAAGCTGCAGCAAGCAACATCTCCCGCCAAGTGGCAGACATTCTAACACAGTTAAATGGTTTCAGTAAAGATATTCACAGGATTCATATGAAAAGGGAAGTGGATATTCTATTGCAGCGAGTGAGTAGGGCGGTGGAAAATTACCACCGTCAAAACGAATTATTTTATCGCCAGCGCATTCAGCTGGAAAGGGGATTCTTAACAGACCAGATTTTACCACTGGCCTACTTATCAGAAATATTGTCTAAATTACAAGAAGGGAAACATTACACCCCCCAAGATAACCGCTGGTATTATAGACACCTGAACGTTCGACTATTATTAGACGGCGAACAGGAGCTAATATACCAGACAGTAATTCCGGCAGTTTCAGGCACTCAATTTTTACACTATAGATTAAAGTATTTTCCGGTCCCATATGGTGCTGACCACCTGAGAAAGTTGGTAGGAGAAGAGGAGGTGGCCCTAGATAGCATATCCAGCGCGTCATTTCTTCCTCAGCATTGTATCGGGTTTGAACCCCAGATTTGCTCAGCTGCAATAGAGCATCTAACCCCGACCTGCGAAACAAATATTATTTTAGGTAAAAAGCCAGACCTTTGTAAGGCGCAGATTGTGAAAAGAAATAACTTAACAAACCAAGTGTTTAGAGAGGGAGAGTCCATTTCTTCTGTAATTCTGGCTATTTATGAACCTCTGGAAACAATCTTGAGGTGCCCTGGGCAAAAACCAGTGATACAAACGTATCATCGGCATGCCAGGGTGATTTTAGAAGGCGGTTGTCTCCTGGTTGGAAAGGATTGGCGTGTAAGTAGCATCCAACGCCATGAGTCCCATATAACACTCCCCATCCCCAAGATTATGCCCCTCCCTGGGTTTAATCTGACTTATGGCAAATTATCCCTTTACCCCCATTTAGATCAGCAATTGACTTTCCTGCCAAGAGCTGAAATACCCTTACTAGCCCTGACAGATTTTCCTAAACCCGTTTCCCCCCTGATCTCCTCCACCCCTTGGTCTGAAAGTTCTATCTGGGGTATAGCCACTCTCATCCCCACTCTCCTAGGAGTCATGACCCTGGGAATAATCTACCTCCGCCGAAAGGGGCTCGCCCCAAGAGGCAAAGTCAGCCTTTTGTGTTGTCTGAGGAACCTTAAGCCCCGAGAGAATATCCCAATAGGACCCCCAACCCACCACCCTGTAGCCCTAGCCCTCCAAGACCTAGATCGAGAGGAGGGAGAGGCCACTCCAGGCGCTAGGACTGGCTCTCGTTCCCTCGAGCATATCCCTGCCCCCTCCCCCGCCTCACCATATTACGCTGCCAATTTCGGACTGACCAGGATGAAATAATTAGTCTACCAAAGTTTATTTGGTTTCTCTGGGGTAACAAACACTTTTTGAACTTGTCTGTAACTTACTCTTGTTTAATATTTAATATTAATGTTTGTTCTGTCCTCTTCTCGGGTGCGAGGGAGATCACAGAACACAGAGTAGTATACCTGGGTGAAATCCATTTTCTCTCTCGGGAGGAAATGGTGGAATCCGTGAACAAGGATCCAGCCCAAAAAGGTATTTTTTATTTCAACTCTCATTGTGAGAAGTTGTTTTTACACAAACAGAATCGGTCGAGACAGAGGAGCCTGAGAGGAAGCACCATGGAATCGAAGCCCTCACCTTGTCCCCGACCATTCTGCTTTGAAGAGGTATTTTTCCAAGTAATAAGAGTTTATACGTGATGCTACAGTAAAGTCGACATGTGTTCTGTAGCGTTTGAGGTTAAAAATGGAAATGTGGTAGTGTTGACTACCCAACCGCTCTCACTCTCCATGGCCAAAGGAGGAGAGAGAAAGAGACGGGTGTCCTGTCGGTCTGCGACGAGGTCCAGCGGGGGCCTCGGCTGACCGGCCGGGCAGAGGAGACGGCGGTGACGACCGTATTGGAGAACTTTGTGAGTACTAGCTCAGTACAAAGGAAGACATTTAACAGTGTTCAGAAGCACACTTAAAAACACAGAGACTTCTCTTACATAATATTCGACTAAAAGACTTTTTAGTGCAGGGTGATGGCCTCTGATATAAATGAACACTCCTTTTTGATAGAGCCACTCCCTTTGGAAACTTTCCATCTTGACCCGTTAGGTCTACAGATATAATAATTTATAATACTTTTACTTTACCCTTTTTATGATTTTGTGTGTGTAAATTATGTAACCTTATTTCTATTTTTCTTGCTTGGTTGGACTGGGTTGATCAGTGGCTAAATATTTTGTTCGAAAGAAAGCTTTCAACAAAAATAAAATATGGGACGAATGTAAAGAATTGGAATCTTTAGATCCAAGATCCGACCTATTTAGCCCTGATCATGGTCGGGGCATGCACGCCACACATGGCCTGGCCAGGAGGGAGGGGGAGATGAGCCACTCAGGGCTCACCCCACCTCCCCCAGCCCGACCTAATTACTTATACACTGCTCTGGGTTTATCAAGAGGGGGGAAGGGCTAAGAGGGAGGGGGGGCTGGCACGAGCCATGGGATCTATGAGTAAGGGGTGGGAGGGGGAAGGCTGAGGAGAGGGATCCAACTTGCATGCACTCCATTTATGGTCTCTGCCTGGGGAGCAGAGGTCGGCGTGTGGGCAAGGAAGATCCTCTCTCCCTCAACCAATTAGAGGGAAGGGGAAGAGCCAGTGGAATATTTCCTGGGTTTGATTGTATGAATAATTCATGATTTTGGAGTATAAAATAAAGTGAATACTCGGACCTAGGTACTTACTCGCTGAGTCACCACCGCTTAGGCCGAATCCAGACGAACTACAACCTCGGACTTCTTGTCTCACTTCTTCATCTTACTGAACCTATGGGCTAAAAACCCTTAGTCTTCTTTACAATATATTAGACATTCAAAAGGTAGCTCTTTCTCCACGAGAAGGGTCATTTGAGATTTAAAAATTTTAAAAACATTTTCCCCCAAATTCCATATCTCTCCTGTATTGGTGAACATATTTTTATATAGTTTTTGTCTCTTATTTCTCTAACTTCTATTGGCAACAAATTCCACAGAACCTTCACTCTTCCTATTAAACTTTGTTTAATGCTCTCTTTCTTTCCTCCAACCTCCGGTCTTCTTTTTTACCTTGCTCCCGATGCCTCTGGGCGGGAGGTAGGAGGCCCTGCCTCGATCTAGTGGTCACGGGAAGGCCGGGGTGCCTTGTGCAGGCAAGCGCGCAAAGCTTGTTCGTGGAAGGGGTTGGTCACGGTAGGGTTTGTGTGCGGTTCGGTCTGGGTGCGGTTCGGTCTTGGCGGAAAGATCGGCCCCCAGTAGTCTGGCCAGTTGTATTAAGCCATGATGTTGGTACAATAGTAGAGCAAGGCAAGAGTGCTCCTCTATCCACATTCACATGAGGTTTTTTATCCTAAGAAATATTAATCTTCAACAAGCTAACTTACTGGGCGACCACTCTTGAGCTTTCTCTGGGCCATTCTCTCAATCTCTGGCTTTCTCTGTCGCCCAGGGCGTCGCCACTCATTACTTGTTATAGCACATATCAAGCTAAACAGTCATTTACTATAGCATCTGTTAACCAACCTCTTAAAGCTTGCATAATCATGATGAAAGCGATTTTTCTTGTTCTATGAGATGAAACTAAAATGGAAGTGAACTTACCAAGAATACTTCCATTGACTTTTGATGTGTCCAGTCGTTGAAGAATGAATTGGAATTGGAATGAATTATTAAATGTTCACGCGAGACTCAGGCTGTTGTAACGATCAAACCATGCATATATTATACATGGCTAGAATCAGCATTACGTTCTCTTTCAAATGATGTATAATATGTCATATGTGCGATATACTAACGCGGCTCAATCAGGGTTTTACTCCAGGGTGTTTGGCAACGCTCTGCACATTGTCACGGCCGTCACTTACTCACTCACTTGCAATGATCCTTTATTCATCTAAATATAAAAACCAATAATGAATGACACAAAACTGAAACAAAGTTGAACATGGCTTATTCATGAGATGTGATACTAAAGATCATAGTTAATGAATTAGAGTGAAATAAAAGAGATGCATGCATCATACTTACCTGGGATACGTATGTACTAGTATACCTAAAACTACATCCAATTACTTTTGGTGTGGGTTGCCCAGTGGTCGGAGAAGTAATGATGGTTGTATGGATTGTGTAAGGGTTGGTAGGTATATAAAAAGAATATAGCTGTCTAGGTAGGTCTCTGCCGCCGCCACTACTGCCGCCGCCACTACTGCCGCCGCCACCCCCCCCCCCCCCCAAAAAACAAAGCTTCATCGCCCTTGAGTGACCACCACACCTAGCTTTCTGGGGCGCGTGGGAATACGCGAACTAGACGTGTAGTACAACGGGGTCTTTCGTGTCAAAGCACGCTTATTTATAACAGTGTAACCTTTCGGCTAAACATTATAGTTCAAGTTTGTAAAGGTGGTGCCATCTGATGGCTGTTCTCAACACCTTCTTCACAATCACACGCTTAAATAAGCTCGGCCTGACTCGTTAAGTTGTGTTTTGGCTTAAGCTTAAGCCAACTGACTAAGAAACCGGGTCCTGTAATTCAAAACTGATGATTTTCAAGAAAAAGCTGGTCAATGTCTTAATTCTCTTCACAGGTAATGCTGGGAGTTGCCAGAATCAGCCCTGCCTAAATGGTGGATCATGTGTAGAAACAGAGACCTCCATCATCTGCCTCTGCATATCTGGATACAGTGGCACACATTGTGAAACAGGTAGGTTTACAGCATGTAGTGGGTCAGATTTTCAAAAAATGTTCAATTCACCTTCACCAATCTTCTCGAATAACCCACATTTCAGACGAAAATAAACTTCAAAATACAGTTCAACCTAACCAAATAGATTGCTAGAATCAATGCAATGCCGGATATATCGGAATTTAACTAGTATTGACCAAATTGCAGCCTAATTTAGCAGAATTTACTAAATGACAATTGTACTTTTTTTGAAAATCTGACCCATTATGTTTGTCACTAGTCTGTGTAAATACAAAAGTGGAGTGTTCAAGAAAAATGATTCACAAGTCGTAAAAATGATATTGTTCAAGTGCTTTATTTCCAAGGCAATAGGGGACTTTCATAGGGGCCATTTTGAATTTTGATTCACATACAATTATGGGACTAATGGTACAGTGTAAAATCTATGGAAAACATGATATGTCAGCATGGAATATTTATCAGTGCTCTAATGTCAATATCCATATGTTATACATGTTTCCATAAAACAAGCCTTCGTCTTTCCTATCATACATTTGGTTTTTATACATTCATATGTTTATACAGCCTCTGATATTGGTGGGTACCTTTTCGCAATTTTTGATAAAAACTTTGTCAAATATTTCCATGTCATATTTGAACTGAATCCGTCCCAGCATGCACTGTGCTAGACATGCGCAGTGAGACATGCAACACCCCAGTAAGATCCAGGCATATATGTGGATATCCTGAAGAACATGTTAAACTAGTTTACTAGTGACTCTCCATGAATTTTATTCAGCTTTTTTGTAGAAAATTGTCAAATTCTCTCAAAATCCATTTTTTGCAATGTGTGACTGATTTTCCTGTAAGACATCTCAATTCAAGGTATCATCTAAAGCGAATGTTAAATGGTTTGCAATATTTCTGGTTGGATGATTACTAGTTAAGTAGATAAATGGTCTACAGATGTTAGGGCCCAACAACGATAGGCTGCAATGATGATAGGGCCAACTTTCGCTTATTTTCAGACATTAGGGCCCACCCACCTTCAGACGTTAGGGCCCACCCCAGAATAAGCCATGGGCCCTAACATCTGAAGCTGGGTGGGCCCTAACGTCTGGACTTTGGGTTCTAACGTCCAAGCTTTCTGGGCCCTATCGTCTGGGCCCTATCGTCATTTGGCCCTAACGTCCAAGCTTTCTGGGCCCTATCGTCTGGGCCCTATCGTCCTTGGGCCCTAACACCTGGAGCCCAGCAAATTATCCTTTGTAATGTATGGATATATTTTATACACAAACTTGAAATCTGGTATATATATATTCATGCTATGGGCAGCCTTAAATATTCCTGAAATTAAAACATTCCCAGAAATACATCTTGTGAATAAAACACTTTGAAAAATAGCAATTTTGCGCCTAAAACACATCACAATTGTTTTGGTCCAACCTAAAATAGAGGCTTCTGTTTAGGATGCATTTAAAGCTGCACTCTCAGTTAACGTTAGTTGAAATCTAAATATTTGCCACCTTTTATTCCATTGCCAACTCAGTATTTGGTCCTTCAACCAAGTTGTTCAAGAACTTGGTTGTAATTGCTAGAGGACTATTAAACCGTCCTCATTCGTACTTGGAGGACTTGCCTAAATCCCTTCCTATGGTGACATCACTTACTATCAGATCAAACAATTTGAAGGTGCCTTTCCAGCTAAACTAATTCAGCAATTTTGTTATTTCTTTTTTCCCAGACCCTTAGTACTGTAGAGTGACAGATGAAATGAAGAAATGTATCCTTGCTGATATTGGTACCTCACCGATGGCAGATTCTCACAATGATTTACCAGGAAAAGAATTATTGGCACCAACATATGATTATTACGCCTCCAGAAGCATTGCTGATGATTGAACTGTGATACATAGCAATCTGGCACACAACTCTACATATCACATGCTATCAGACTAACACCCACTGGACTGCATTCTCACTAACTATTTCTCCACACACTTTCAATGGGGAAATAGTTAGCGTGAATGAGGAGCAACGGGCCCCTGTGCATATATGTGATGTGTTTCAGGAAAATGACTCATAAGTCGCAAAAAATAGATTTTGAGATACCATTATATTTGAAAAGATGAGATGAAACTAATTCCAATGATAGTAAACAGTCTAATAATCCAATAAGCATTTCTAGATTTTAAGTTTGATATTTTCGTTTTCGAAAATAAACAGTCAATAAACAGTAAAGTAATTAAATGTAGTCCATATGAAGACCTTTAAAACGAAAGAATATATTACATAAATTGTCCTAAAATTTGATACATCGATTGATATACCTATAAGTGATAAACCCTCTAAAAATTAGAACATTCCAATAATGTGATCTTGTGAAAAAAACACTTTGAAAAATATCAATTTTGCGACTTATGACTCATTTTCCTGAAACACATATTATCACCAACCATGACTATGATCTGAAAGGATGCAATATATTCAAATTTAACATTTACAATAGATTGGTTACAGCCTCCGTTTTATCTATGCTAATGGCTTGAATAATTTTGATCTGAAAGTTTAATAATCAAGACAATTATCATTACCCTGGTGATCGTAATAAAAGTGAACAGATCATGTCTAATTCAAGTAAGTTTTTGTAAGCGCTTTATTTTCTTCCAGCACAAACTTTCTCTCTATGGATATAACTAGGCATAACACAGATATAAGGTGTCAAAATGAATCCATATTTCATTGTATGCATTTTACAATGTATGTATGTATGTATGTATGTATATTGTTTATTTCCGAAAACAGGACATACATGAAAATATATGATAATTTACATCGGAAATGGGTCTGTCCTCTTCTGTGGCAGCCACAACTTATCCAGAGGGTCCCTTAGACTAGACTTTTAAGTTACAACTTACGGTATATAGAGGTATAAAGTGACTAGTTACCTACACTACTGCAATGGGATGCACTAGCTATATCTTTATCAAGGTGTGACTCATGGTATTGGGTTTCCTTGTGTATAATTTTGTGGATAAACGATCTGAAAGGATGCAATTTATGTAATATGATGTCTAAAATGTTACTAGTCTGTTTAAATGAATAATTATAATAAAGACGCTGTTAAAAGATAACATTACTTGTTTTGTACAATCATAGAGTATGGCTTATTATCAACAATAATTATGAGTATGGCAAACCATCAACAATATCCTTGTTCTAGTTATGATCTTGTTTCCTCAATAAAGCATATTTATCTAAGAGGATATTCATATGTCCTACAGTTTAAGATACAATCATATGCAAGGGCAATTTGTACAAAAATGTGTTTTACAATATGAGACAAGTTAAAGTGATCTTACTCCTACTACTGTAACATTTACGATAGCTTAACAAGAGAATGTACAACAGCTTTGAACAAGCTATGAATATCCACATGAATTGGAGATATTTGTACTTTACACTATCCTATTGAAGGAATCATTTGACCGAAATAGCATATATGAACTATGACAGGCTATAATAGTAGCAACTATGTTCAAGTAGATGATCAATCACAACGGAATCACAACAATTGTTATTGCCCGAATAGTACAATGTTTCAAGATATGTATATGGGGTGTATTTATATATATATATTTATAGGTTTATATCTGGGGACTTGGTGTGACCAGAACCAGAACTGTTTGACATTGCCTAGCAACCAGGCTCCCTGCAAGTTTGACTTTTCAAGGCTGCTTCAGTTGGTTGGACAAGCATTTGAATATTTTATCCTAAATTACAAGTGAATGTAAGATGCATCATCAAAATGCTTGACCATGTAAGATATGTTCTTAAATAGTGTGCTTCATTACTTAGTAGACACAACAACCTATATCATTTTGTAAACAGAAATATATAGGTACGCTTGTATTTAAAACCTATCATGGGTAGTATACTCCCCCTTCATATATCCTGGGTAGTAGCCCCCCTACTATCCAAGCTATCCAAGCCCGCACATGTGTGCTGGATGACATGGGCCATGTCCACTATTCAAGCTACAATAAACAGTTAACATCTAGACTTCACCGTGTCCACTTGCTTTCTTCCTAACATGAAATATCATAATATAACATATTGGTGGAGTCCCTAAACAATCCAAATGACACCCAAAAGGAGCGAGAAAATATACAATCCAGCTTATAAAGGAACTACAGATTTGAGGAGAGTGTTTGCAGTTAAGATGAGCGGGCATGGGGCCACACTAATGCCTACATGGTATTATTGTGATGAGGACACTACAAAGCTTTTCAGACGGATCAAAATATCCCAACAGATTAGTCTCAGCTAGGCCTGTATCATGGAGAACTCACCATCAGGTAAACTCTATCATTTTCATACACAAAATTCTTCCTTAAGAAGTACCGAATGAGAGGATTCAGGATTCTCATGCCATGAACAATTTTTATAAAGGCATATGCATCATGAATCAACAGATTACGCTGAAATACCAGAACTTCCTTCTTATAAGTAGAAACTTCAGATACAGACTGAGAATAGACTGCAATTGTGTAATTTAAGAAAATAGAGGATATCATGAGGAAATGAACAAGATGGAGATATTTCACTATAAACTCTGGATTGTCACCCAGATTAACAGTGTTAATTATCATCTTCATAATATCATACAAGCTGCTATCAAAAGTAGCAAAATCAGAATCAGGGTTGATTGTCCCATGTTTTGTAATTGCACGGTGAAAAATATCTGCAAAGCCAAACTGCACGAATAAACCCAGTATTATTAGGTCAATAGAATCAAAAAGGATCTGCTTTAATGCTATCCATATGTAGCCTTGGTGCAAATGTTGCATTCCATAAAGGCAGTTCAACAGGAAGTAAATCTTCCAATTGATATCAAACAAATGAAGCAGAAAACTTGGTGCATGTAGCCATTGGTGATAAGCTGCTACCCCTACAATACACATAAAGTAGCAGTAGAACTCAGAAACAAGTCCAAATATATAGACAAAAGTCGGCTTCAATATAGATGAGTTTTCATTTGTTGATAGTTGACACTTGGTGGACATCTTTTGCATTGATTTCCACATTGCTGAAATCATGATGATAACCAAAGAAGATATTGCCAAACAGAGAGTTAACAGAACTAAGATAAAAGGCCCAGAAAAATCCAAACATGTGTTCAAAGGATTAACACTATGACTTGAAACATTTTGTATGGCATGTGTGCTTACAGTGTACAGAACAGGGTAGAACGCCTTTGCACAATGACAGGACTGAATCAGGAGAAAACTTGATAGAAATCGAAGTAATAATAAGATAAATGAAACCAGAATAAAATAGAAATTTGTTTTATATCTTGACTTAAACCACTTTGTAATGATCTTAGAGGTCAGAAAAGAATTTAATTTCTTGTTTTGTAATGATTCCCAATCACAGAGCATGAGGAAGTTAAGAGGTGATGTATTGTCTCTCCTGGCATCTGTGTGTTCGTAGTCAGTGACATCATACATGTTACATGAACCCCATTTATACACAAATTGCCTGTGTAGATAAACACCTTCAGTATTCATGATCAATTGAAAGAACTGGATTAGATTGAGCTTTACAGTCAGTTCCAGAGCATTAAGTCCATTGGAGTCTTCCTGGTATATCATAAGCTTCAGGTCTTCCACTGACACAATAGATTTTAAATGTTGGTAGAACTTTAGGTATGTCTCAAGTTCATCTGGATTGAGGTGTGCACAGTGGAGCAAGTAGTGTATGATACTGAGGGAATGTTCAGGTGTGAAATGTTTAACTCCTTCCTGTAAGAGTAGCTCCATTATATTCAGTGCACCGGCAGCAATAGTTAGAGATAGAGTGCTCCGAGGTAGCAGGGAAACTCGTATTTTACAATCTTTGTCATCTTCCAAATAAAGTCTTGCTGCTGGTAAAGTTCCAGTAAATATAACATTCTGTAATTCTTCATCAGCATTCTGAAGCTCAGTCTTAAAATTATCAACTGCATCAGCCTCTATTAGAGCTACTATATGCCTAGGGTATTGAGGTTGCATCATGCCCACTTCTGTACTGGATGGGAAGGTGTTGGGTTGGTTTATATAGGCTGAGCCTTGCATATCTGGTGATGGTGATACTTTAGATCTGCTGATCATCTTACTGGGATGATGTCTGTACTTGAAAATTGGTAGCTACAAATGAAGAGAGGAACTAGAAGTTGACTTAAGACTAAGTAAGATATTATAATATATAATCTAAAGAAGTGATATGCTATGCCATATGTAGCCTGGGAAGACCAACACTGAGTTGACAGCACAAAACTTCTTCCCAGCCTTAGTAATATGTATGCATGTTTAATGGAAATAAAGGTTCTCATAGGGTGATTTAAGCAATTAAGTACCTGTAGATGTAACATTGGTACAATGTGTAGGCTAACCATGTAATTGTATTGATATTTTACTAATGAATAGTGAAGTAACTCACATACTGAAAATCCCAACTAAAGGCCAGAGTAAATGTTATAGTGACAAACAATTAATATTTAGTAAGCTTCCTTCGGAACTAGATGAGCTCTCCTGTTATATCTTCTGTGTGAAGAATTCCAGGTGTTTGTATGTGAATGCCAAAATGGAATGTGACCAGAATTTGTTGTGTTTAATGATTCATTTAGAGAAACACCGAGTGCTATGGATGGTCCAGAGCTAAAGATCAATGCCCGAGGTACTCATTGATTGCATAACATCATAAATTCAATGTTGGCTTCACAGACAAATGTAAAATGCATTGATATTTTCTTGGTAAGGAATACATAGTTCCATTAGTGGCAGGTTATATATGTTGGAACAACTCTTATTATTTGCCAATTAAACATTGCTAATGGGGAGAGATGGGCAGTATTGACGTCTATAGGAGGTTTCAAATATCCGCTGGGTGAATTAAAACAAATAACACATATATCACATTTCCAGCGGATAGCTGCTATGCATTTATTTTGAATTGTAGTGAAAATGTATACAAAAAAAGTGTGTTTCTGTTCTTACATCAGGTTAGGCGTAGTTGTGCCTATCTTTCATATTGTAGAAGGTTAGAATTATGAGGAACAGCTCTCATCGATATTATATTTTAGACGATGCTAAATTGTATATTGTCTAAATGTTTTAATTACTATCTGAGTTGTAATTTCTGTATAAATTAGAAATGTCTATTATTTTATGTTTATATTTGTATCCTTCTTATACTTTGTTCAGCTCATTTTGTTTTCGATAACTTCAAATTTACCATTTGTGTGGAATTGTTTTCGAAATAAAATATATGTCAACGGCTACAGTGCAGGAAGGAATCAACTGTCTATCTTTAGTTTGCTAGGGAACTATATTGAGCAATTAAGAACATAAGCTAATAATTCAGTGTTGATCATATAATTGGTTAGTCGGAAATTCTGGAAGACCTGGTCCTATTTGTCAGATGCATGTAAACTATTCTGTGCACCTTTTGTATCAACATAAATTCATTTGAATTGAATTGAACATGGAAGTCATTTAGCTACTGATGCAATTGAAGAATTTTCATGCAAACTCTTCCTCTTCTAAAGAAATCTATTGTAGTGTCTAGTAGTGAATCATGTCCGCACAGAACACAAACACTAAAACTAAATACAAATCTAGATACTTCAGTCCTTGCTATTTTCCTTCTTTATTTCCAAGTTCATTCTGAATCTCCATGTTGAGGTTGGCTACCAAGTAACCAACCAAGAATCTCACAAACTAAAGGGTAGAGAAGTACAGCATATACAGGTAGAGAGGTATCTGAACTGGCATGTTCAAATACAGTAAGCTCACACATATAAAAGTCAATTTTATAGCAGGTAAAAATGTATGACGGCGGTACACCAGGTTGTCGAGGGAAGACCTGCCTATGAGCAGAGGACTGAAACCTATTCCTTATTTCTGTATCAATGTAACTGTAATTTGCACATATCCGTTACTACATAGATGTAAATATTGCCAAGGCCATTGTAAAATCCCATGTTATCTCTCTTACTGAGTATGGTTTGCTAATGCATAATATGGCTAATGCTAATATCATTAGTAAAGTCCAAACATCTATAAACAGGGCCCTAAGACTAGTTTTTGTAAATCAAAACTTATCGACCCTAGAAATAAAAAGGTTATTAAAAATTGATGACCTACAAAAGAGAGGAAACATGGTAATTCTGAGTCTAATGGCCATAAGAGTGAAAAACCCTGAGTTAACTCAAATTATGCCTAGGCAAACTAGACTTGCCTCTGGGACTAATCTAAAAGTCTTCCAACCCACATCGGAAAAATTTCTTAGATCTCCCCATGTCCAAGGGCCCATATTATGGAACAAACTACCTCCCTTGGAAAAGGTTAAACCTTGGAGTAAATTAAAACTATATTTGAAGACCCAGTAGCTGCAGCAGATATGTGTGCATAATATACAAAATGTATGAATATTATATCTGGAATTATCTCCGGACTTTGTGATTCTCACAGATAGTGGACTTGACGAGGCCAATGGTCTATTCAGACTAACTATATTGTTGTTTTATAAATTGCAGATTGATTGTATTGTATTCATGTATGTTGTACTATTTTATTTTAGTTGGCAACAAAACTCACAAAAAAAACCTAGTATTAAATACGGTCTATTTCTTGTCTAGTGGAGGTACATTAAATGAGTCTCTTGTAAAATTGTGTAAGCATAATATTGCCGTATCAGATCTTTGCTAATGTATTGATGATTAAAGGTATATGCGGGTGTTCAATGGAAAAAAAATTGGTCGGTGACTTTTTTATGAAACGTTCAGGGATCATTCCTGACTACATGAGAAAGCAAGAAACGGAAAAAAAAGTACATCTCATCGACTTATATTTTTTTTTACAGCCACTTGAAAATAACAGTGCTTTAGCATTGAAGTCTATGGAAAAATGTGTTTTTTTTCACATTTCATTATATAAAAAAATAATGATCGGTGACTTTTTATCAAAACTTTCTACACATATATTTGGTATAGTATGCTACCGATTTACCAAAGAAAAACAGTACATTGACGTGGTTAAAAAAAAGTTGTGGTCATTTGAAGTTGACCACATCACCCAAATTTAGTAATCAAGCAGCATAATCAATGCAAATGAATCCTAAAAAACATGACTCAAAATTACTCAAATTACTCAAAACCCTGTAGATATTGTAAAAATCGTGCACAAATACATCTCAACTTATGATAATAACAAAATATTTCAAAGAAAAAAGGAGCCGCTAGGTGGCGTGTGTGTTGACACCCGCCTATACCTTTAATACTTTGTTATTGTAAATTGTATCTACAGCAGAAATATTTTCGGACATTGAAAGGTATCACACTTATGAAATTTGTTTCGAAATAAAATCTGTTTGAAAAAAAAACGAATTAATCTTGAATAAAAGCATTATATACACATATGATGACACTTAGTGAGAGAAGGCTGTAAACACAAGCAAAACCACCTGCAGCAGCAGGGTTATGAACTAAGTAGTGGAAGCAAACAGAATCAAGTGGATTCAAATTATTCTTGAAAACAAAAATTCCAACAACTTTAAAGCCCTCGAAGTAGACATGGGAAGAAGTATCTAGAGTATCTTTCTTAGAAGCCTAGGACTTCTTTAAATCATTTTTATCGTGATATCTTTGATTTATGGAATAATTATTACTATAGTAATACCCCTGCGAACGCAGAGGAAATCTGTAAGGAGAGACTATGGTTCAACAGATTAATTTAAGACAAAGGTAAAATGTTTATCTACGAAGTGTGGCAAAGAAAAGGAATAAATGTTATTGGTGATGTCATGAATGAACAGGGCCGATTCATGTCCTTATTGGAATTGAAAACAGACTATAATATTGATACTTTTTACTACTGCAGGAGAGATCTTGTCAAAGCGATACCTGTCGAATGGTGGAATATAATTAACAGTGAATCAGAAATGCCTGTAAATGATAATATTATGATTGTAATTAATGGAACACCTGTCAATGTAAGATCAGTGAGTGCCAAAGTGTTGTATAATGACTTAGTTTTAAAAAGAAAACCAAAAATTGGAAAAATGTACGCGTGGAGAAATATCCTAGGTTTAAATGAACAAGAAATTGTGAATTTTGAGTGGAAGAAAATGTTCAGCCACCCGTACTTGGTCACTCAGGAAACGAGACTCCAAACCCTACAATATAGAATTATTCACAGAACGGTTACCTGCAATAAGGTGCTGAAAAATATGAATATTATCAAGACCAATAAATGCTCCTACTGTAGGGGGAGTGGATAGTATAAAACATTTTTTCGTCCGTTGTAAGTGGACCAAATAATTATGGCAGGAGGTATCAAAGATGATATGTGATATGAATCACTTAAGGTCTACCAAGAGTGGAAAGCAAATATTTCTAGTAAGAAAGGGTGTTGTTATTGTTAAACCTGTAGATGTCATCTTTGGCATAGAAAACAGTGGTATTAGTGAGAAAATAATTAACTGGATTCTCCTGCAGGTGAAGGCCATAATTCACAGACAAAAGTTATTCCATCAGGGCTTTCTTTCCATTAAAATCGTGATATCAGACTTAACTGCCAGAAGCAGGACAGTATTGTACCAAAATAAGGTTGTCAATGCCCCTAAGGAAGTTAGGGAGGCCTGGAGAAAACTGTTTGCTGATCTCTCTAGTTTACGCTTGTAGTTGACATTATTTTTATATTTGTATTTCCTAATAGGTAAAAACAGATCAACTTTATTTTTATACTTGTAGTGTTAATTGAAAATAATACATAGAAATCCTTTTATGTCTGAAATGAGTGAGGAAAAGGGCAGAGTTGTACTTCATGATGTTACTTGCCTAAGGAGCAGTGGTTCTTTGTTGAAAGATTGAATAAAAGTGGTTTAAAAACAAAAAAAACTAAGTAGTGCCTAATTCGGCCAATCCGGAAAGAGAGCCGAATGTTTGGGCAAGCGATGCCGAAACAGAGCAAAGGGAGCTACTCTGATCCGCCACCACACTACAGCATTAGTAATTCACAAATTGATATAAACCTTACTCTGTTTATATGTATAGTGTAATATCTAGTCTATATCTTATTCCAAATTGAGGGGAATTTGGCAAACATGTAGACATAGATAGTACTCCATTTTCCATTCTTTATAGTTAACCTCTAGTTAAGATAAGCTAAGAAGTTTTCGTATTTATCATCTTCAAGAGTACAACATGAGTACATTTGTGTATTGTCTAAGTAAAAAGACAAACAGGTTGACATACTGGTCACTATGATACAATGAGGTATCATTTCTTTCGACTGTTACCAGAATTTGGAATATCTGATAGAACAAACTAATTAACTAAGTCGCAAAATTGATATTTTCCTAAGTGTTTTTCACTAGATCTCACAATTGGAATGATCTAATTTTTGGTGGGTTGATCACTTATAGCTATATCAATCGAGGAATCAAATTTAAGAACAATCTATGTAATATATCCTTTCGTTTTGAAGATCCTCATATGGATTACATTTAGTTACTTTACTGTTTATTGACCCCAAGAAATATTGGAATTTTTTTTGTAAAAAACGAAAACATCAAACTCAAAATCTAGAAATACTTATAAGAGTATTAGACTGTTTACTATCATTGGAATCGGCTTGATCTCATCTATTCAAATATGGTGATATCTCAAAATCCATTTTTTGCGACTTATGACTTATTTTCCTAATACGGATCACATATCATAAATGCAGAAAAAAGAAGTAAAACATGTTGCAATGAAGTACATTATTACCAGGAGTTATTTGGGTATATAGTTATAATGGTGTAGCTGCTGGTACTGCTACTGTCACGATCTGATCTATAGTGGATCTTACATTTTATCTTTTTTATTTTGCACTATTGTATTTTTGATATATGTATTTTGTTGTGTATGCATATATACTTCTTGGTCTGGACTAATTTACCTCATTCTCTTGTTAGTGCAACTCACTGTTAGCTCGTAATTATATATTATTCAACTCAGCCTACTCTTGAAGAAACAGTTACACCTAGACCAGTAGTAAACTTAGACCAGCCCCTGAATATCAAATTAAATAGTCATGAAATTTATATTGTAGTATTTTATAGTAAATATGTTTCTTCAATTTCTAACCACCCACAAATCCACTGGAACACTTGGAATTTAGGTTTCAAAACTTAGCCTATGTTTATGTAGTAACCATTTATGCACATACAAAATGTCTTGAATTGAATTGAATGTGGTAAAGCTGCTGTTACTGTTACTGTGTGGTAAAGTCATGAATTCCCAATATCATTACAGCAGATCGTACTTGTAGCAGTTGCTAGTTTGGCTTTTTACCACCAGGCGTCCTGGTAGTGGGCGTGGTTTGGCACAGTTCCTCACATTGACGCTAGGATTGTTTTAACGACTTTTACTAAGCAGGATCATGGCGCTACTGGTGGTAACCTCCTGTAATGGGTTGGCAACTGACCAGAGTGGGGATTATCCATTACCAATGATCCATGGTTGAGCAATGGTCCATGTTCCCAACTAATGTATACTAATCAACACTCTTTGAAATGATGATGTTATCCTGCCTGTTGCATATCAATTTAAATGTATATTTTCAGTTTTCTTTCTTTCTTACTCATTGAAGGACTTTATTTTCTGAACAAGTAAACTTTTGTACATAATTTGTTTATTGTGTTTATGTGTTTATTTTTATGTAATGTGAGTCCGATAAATAAAGTAGTATCGTATCTTATTGTATTTTATCTTATCTAGGGGAAGTGTTAGTATAAGCTCCTAACTACTACTGCTACACAAATTAAAGGTAAATGCCAGCGTCGTCAGCACTGCAGCAGGCGGGATTTCAAGGAACTAATGCATAAAACAATAGAATTTGCAATATTTTGTTCAAACTTTATCTTGAGAAAGAATATGGGAGAAAAACAAAACGGACAAAACAGGATGTTATCGTTATATTTTGTGTTTTAGGGATGAGTAAAGTGTACTGCTATTGACTATTGATTTCAATGGGGGAAAGTCATTGTGATACAAGTTCAGCTGAATACATTTTTTCCTTATTTGTTTTAATTGAATCTTTTATTGCAAGGATCCACTGCTTGAGAATAAATAAAGACAGTCAAGCAAAGCTTCCTTGTTATTCTTACATTCCGTTAGGGGCTGTTTGCACTCAAGCCACATATTGTGATGATTAACATTTTCAAAAGTGACCTTGCTTACTACCACGCCTCAAAAAGCCAAAGCGATTGAAGCAAATAATACTAATAGGGTCTATCCACTGCTGCATATGGCTGTGAGTATGGCACTGCGTATGGTGTGCAGAGTGGCTGGCGGCCAAACCTTGCATACTTATGCTTGCCTTCATTTATATAATCTTCACAAAGACAGGGGCGGATCCAGAGTGGGGGGGTTCGGGGGTTCGAACCCCACCCCCTTGGGTCCCATGATGCCCTTTTTGCCCTCCCCTAAAGTGCCCTTTTTTATCCGCCCCAAAATGCCCTTTTTTATCCGCCCCAAAGTGCCCTTTATCCGCCCCAAAGTGCCTTTTGTTCCGTCCCAAAGTGTCTTATTTTGATGAGAATATGTCCGCCATTGCTTCTGATAGCTCCAAGCGTCCCTTCGCAATGTTACCTAAATTGGACCCTACCAAGTCCATCATCAGCTATGTTCCATGGTCCAAGATTCATGGCAACGTCAATGTAAATATTAACTATAATATCAATAAGTAGAAAGGTTTATATAAAAGCCATTTTGTTCTGTTATTTGAGTTCTTGAGTTCATATTTGAGCTCTTGTGTCATCCTCTCGATAGGTAATCCAAAATGAAAATGCCGGGCGGTACGCGCGCATGAAAAATCAATGTCTAACCTGAATTTCTCAGAAAATCATGAGAGTAACTTTGATTATTATGAAAATATGGACCACATTTAATAGTTTAAGTCCCAATATTCGCAGAATTTAAGAAAAAAACGAGAAAACATAGGACTATTTCTTGTTCCGTAATACATTCCACCGCATCCCTTTCCTTGCTCAAGTGCGCATTGATATATTCCCCACTCAACCAGAAGTAACCAAGCCAAGGCGGTTCGACCGCATTGTAGCTGTCAGCTCGTGAGGCATTTTTTAGTGTTTTTATTTAGTTTACCGGTTCGATTCTTTTTTAGATTTTTATGGAGGGATAATGAATACAAAATTGACTTCTGGTCCAGTGGGAGGTCGTTATCTCCCTTGGGCTACGCATTATCGTCTGGGTATACTGGCCGTTTTTTTTCCAAGTTTTATTGCAATGAGTTTTCTGTTAGATTCGAACATTATACTTATACGATTTCTTTAGTTAGCATGACAATAGAGTGTTCATTAAAACTCAATTCATTTATATAGGAGTAATTCTCCCAATAGGGGATCATTTGGTTTTCAAGTATAGGCTGTATACAACCTGTATTTAGGATTATAACCATTTTATTATTCCTTGGCTAAAATGAGGCTGTGGGAACCCTACTTCTAAAGTTCTTACCAGGTATGTCAAAATCTTCGCCCCTATGGCGGAAAAAGTGCCTTTTCAGGCTGGAAAATAAGTAATAATTATGGAATTGGAATATTATAAATAGGTGTTTTTAAAAATTCTGCTGACATTAAGTACAACCTGTACCTAGCCTAGGTTTTAGATTTTAGTCTAAAATTCTAATAAGTATTTCTAGATTTTGCGTTTGATATTTTCATTTCTGAAAAAAAAATCCAACATTTCTCGGGGGCAATAAACAGTAAAGTAACTAAATATACTTGATATGAGGACCTTTAAAATGAAAGGATATATTAAATACTTTGTCTTCAGATTTCATACATTAATCGATAGAACTATAAGTGATCAACTCTTCAAGAATCAAAACATTCCAATAAAGTGATCTTGTAAAATAAACACTACAATTTGTGTGACTTGTGACTCATTTCCCTGAAATACAGCACATATGCTAATCCCGATACCATGTTTTGATTATATCTATACATTTCTCAATTCATCGTAAGGAGTTTATTTAACTAATTTACTGAAGTCAGTGACCATTAAGTAATAATGGGAACATTTTGTTATTGCACCCACTGATGTAGAATTACTTATCCACTGTTTACCAACAATTAAACTGGCTCTTATTTTCATAGGTAACGGGATCTGGGTTAGCTTTTCAGAATATGTACAATTGGCAGCTCTACATATTTAGTTATTTTGGCTAGAAAATGATATATTATGTGTACATCTACATTTCGTATCGCATTGATTTAAAGTATCTGTTCTGTTATGTTAAACTGCATTTTACAGCTCATTTCTGTCTTAATTGCCGGTTATTACAGAGGATTGGTGAAGGCGAATTGTACATTTTCTGCAAAACTGACCCATCTCACAGATCTACTTTGTTGGCCGTATAACTCGTATACCTAATTTTCCTCTAACAATTCACATATAGCTTGCTAATAGGTCCAGTCAGTAATGGTAATCCTTTATTCTGCAATGTTGGATAAATGGGTCAGATTTTCGGAAAATGTACAATTGGCAGCTGCACACATTTAGCAAATTCTGCTAAATTAGACTGCAATTTGGTCAATACTAGGTAAATTCTAGTATATTCGGCATTGCATTGATTCTAACAATCTGTTTGGTTAGGTTGAACTGTATTTTGAACTTTATTTTTGTCTGAAATTTGTGAAGGAGAGGAATGGTGAAGGTGAATTGTACATTTTCTGAAAATCTGACCCAAATAATCTATTAAGCGTGCTTGTTCCATTGCCTCTATATATTCTACAAAGCTGTCTGGCCGCTTATTGTACTATATTACAGTGTATTGATCTGACAGCATCACTCCATACACTGCCAATTCTATAGATTCTGCTCCTTTATCTCCACATGTAGCTGTCTAATCGCCTCCATTGGTATAGTAATGGCTACTAATGTGCATTGTAAGTGTTATAATGACCCCATGGTAGCCATGCTGAGCCACAATTAGTCGCTAGTCGCACCTATAGCCTATAGACATACTGCACACATCATAGACTGTGTGTTAGGCCAAGACAAAAAATAGGTGTGTTCCCGATTTACCCCCCCCCCTACCTAAAAAAAACTTACCCTACCTAATTTTGTTTTTACCATACCTGATTTTTTTCCCCATCATATCTGACTTTTTTTGGAATTTGTTGACAAATAAATCTCATAAAAGCTGGAAAAGGTGTTTTCCTAACCCGAAACTGTCAAAAAGCACATTTCCCATGTTCAAAACAACTATTGTTATGAAAAAGACATTTTTTCAGTTCCCGGGAGGTGGTTTCCAAACAACAAAAAAACAACAAAAAAGCCAGATAAATCGGAAACACACCTATTTTTCTTTGGCCTTAGAGGTCAGTGAGTCATAGTGTTAGAATAGAATAGAAAATCTTTTATTTGTCCAAGTTAAGCTTTACAGTAAAAGAGAGACATAGGGTCGACATGCCTATGCATTGATAATATCAATGCATTTCTTCCTGCTGTTACCCCGATTGGAATATGTAATTATTAAAAAGGTGAGTATGTAACAGAGTAAATATATCTAATTAAGTTTTTGATGCATGCATGTCTAAATTATTATATTGTATAACCAATAGGGGACATGCATATGCCACTGCGCATGTCGGTTACGGTGCATCATGGGATGGATTGTGATGAAATCTGACATACGAATATTTGGGAACATTTTTATAAAAAAATGTAAGAATGTTTTCACCAATATCACAGCCTTTATAAATGTTCTATGAAAACCAAATGCATGATGGGAAAGATGGATACTTGTGTTATGGAAACATGTATAACACATGGATATTGCCATTGGAACATTGATAAATATCCCATGTCGAACATGGCATGTTTTCTATAGATTTTACACTGTACCATTAGTCCCATAATGCCATGCGAATCAGGATTAAAAATGGCGGCTTTGCAACTCCCCCATTGGGTTACACTATTTACAGAAATATTTGTATAAATTGCTGGATCTGATAAATAATAAGAAAGGGGAGAAATGCCTTCCAAACGAGCGTGCTTATCTGACCCTAGGATTTATTAGTTTCCTTTTGCACAACAGAAATAAAAGAAAAACAAATTTAGCTGAGAAATGTCTTTTCGTTGATGCTTGCTGTTCAACCTCCAGGCCTAGACGGACACAGGAAAGTCTCCCGTTAATATATATATATGCTTGGACCTGAGCAAATAGCAGACAGGCATTTTGATGACCTCACACTTCGCATTCAGGTGTCCAGTAGACGTCTAGAATAGGATTCTCATCGTGGCAATTTATACACATATTCCATTAATTAATATTCACCATCCCTACAGATATTGGGTATAGTATAGTATAGTATAGTATAGTATAGTATAGTATAGTATAGTATAGTGTAGTTAGTGAATGTTTATTGAGGTTTTGTACTGGGGACAGGCTCATATATATGTAGGGGAATGAGTGGGGTGGGGTCTAAATTATTGAATGATTACTCTGAATCGGACAGAATGTATGCATCCCGATATCTTGCTACCACATAGTAGATATTAAAACAAGGATCCCCCAGAAAGACCTCCTCAGGGAGAGGCTGGCATCCTTTTCTGAAAATTGATGTAACTGTTTGATTCGGAATAAAAATACAATATATATATATATATTATATATTGATTATACCTCTTGGTGAGATGGTATGGCAGACCATAGGCTACAGTATAGGAACATCAAATCACCCGCTGGGCGATATTTGCATATCATATTTACCTCTGGCGGAATTGTTGTTGAAAAAATAGCCCCCATTTTCGCATAATTATTTAATGCTTTTAAATAATTATTTCTAAGGAAAAAATATGTTGTGTCTGATGATGAAAGGATTAAAGTTTAATTTCCATAGGATTTTCACTATTCTTTCACCGAAAACGTCTGAAGAAGTAACCTAATCCAGACTAACCAAAAACAATATTTATCGATTCCCCAAACATTTACACTGACAGTCAAATATAATGAGGTATCAAAGAAAACTGTAGGATATCAATATAAATATCAGGGACTTAACAGTACTCACATTATAGACTTATTATTTCCTCAGGCATATATCTAGTAACATTTTAACTTATAATATGTGTAAATGACAATGTTCTAGGTCATGTTTTTCGTATTTGGGAGATAACATGACACAGTGGTCTATAGTCCAGATGTATGTGGCGCATGTTTCGGCGCCCAATACAGTTCACAGAGTGTGTGACTAGACGCCTCCATTAGACACGACAGGTAAGTATTAATATTTGACTTTTATTTTAAACTATCATTTTAAGATATGAAGACTATTCTCCTCCAATGTGGTTACATCTCCATGTATTTGTTTCCATTCTCATTCATTCCTGTCACTGATCAATATTTTTTTTCAAGATAGAGTAAGGAACCCAAAACAATGAGGACAGAAGGGGGGTATTTGATGTAGGTTTGTTTTATTGGGGGTCCGACGTTTCGGGCTTCAATGGCCCTTTATCAAGAATTTTTTTGGGACGAAATAATATTGTATTCAGGGAGATAAGCACCATGTGCTAAAGTTTTTAAGTGGCTCAGCTAGGTAATCCTGGTCTTCTTTCTTAATCGGAAATTTAGCTTTTCTCAGGTATAACAAATTGTAGCTATATTAGTTAGCTATTGAATAACATCTTAAGTATTTCTTTGGAGAGAATAGTATAAGGGTAATAACGGGAGAAGATGAGTGTGAATGGATGGTAAAGATGAAAGTGTTGGGAGCACAATATTTTCTTGGCTTAAGATTAACACTGGGTCGTAGTAATTTTAATTACAATAATTATGATTAAAGGTAACTCTTGATTGTGTGTGAGGACAATAAGTGTCAGGTGGCAAAACAACAAAAATAAAATACCATAATATTTGGGTCAGTTTTTACAAGTGTGCTGTTTTGCCTAAATATCTTATTTCTGGCCGTATCATCACCGATATGCCTTGGAACCTAGGGACGATAGTCTCATTTGATTCCTCTTATCAAGAGCTTTCATTCCATCCATACTTTTGCTAGGCTCATTCGAATATTTGATGTCTAAAAATGCTGAAAACCTTTATTTTCCATCATTTTCTTATAGAAATCACCAATGAAGTAAATTAAAAACGAATCCGCTTGATTCCATTTTTGCAAATTTGCAAAAATGGAATCAAGCGGATCAGTGGTAACTAGCACATTTTTAGGTTTCCCCAAACGCTTCAATCGGTTGTCTGTGTGTGAGGGGTAGGGACTTAGTGTATGCCTATAAATCCCTACCCTTCTCATAATCCCTTCCTACCTTTTAGTATAACATGATTATCTGATTAACATCATTATTTAATCGGTCTGTGTCTTTAAATCCCTGCCATTTTCATAATCCCTACTTGCCTTTTTTCTGTAACAAGATTATCTTATTAGCATCATTATTTAATGACATTGCCTGCATAAATTAAGGTTTAATAGAGACCTATATAGCACTAAGTTAGTTATATTTTCCTTTGAGGTATCAGTAGTAACATCTCTTAACTTGATTGATAGCAGGGGGCAATGAGCTTAGATTGATTTAAATAAAAAAATATATTAAAAACTTGTTGTATTTGACTAGATTAATGAGATGTATCTTAGTGTCAGCAGATTTGACCTTTAGAATCGACACATATTTACAGGGATATATATTTTATATATGGGTGAAATCGTGAGAAAATGTACAATTCGCCGTCTCCAATTCTCTTAAATAACGCAAATTTATGACAAAAGCCATGTTCAAAATTCAGTTCAACCGAACGAGATACATGGTTTGAATCAAGGCAATATTACATATACTTAGATGTACCAAGTATTGACCATTTTTCAGTCTAATTCAGAAGAATTTACTAAATGTGCGGAGCTCTCAATTGTACATTTTCTGAAAATCTGACCCATGTATGGTCCATTCTAATGAACTGGCTGCTTTGGGTGTTTTTTCGTGGGGTCAATTTCCAGAATGGATTTATATTCTAATCCTGTTGATATGTTAAACTGACCACCCTGAGCTGTTATTACTGAAGGTTGAGAACAGTAATCTCTGAAATTCAACCTACTGTGTTTGCTTCAAATCTAAAGTAGCTTGTTCCTGTCACCGTTATTATGCAATGTATATACCTTTACTTTTGATGGTTTAGAATCTACTGGAACTAGTATTCCTATGAATCAATTATAATTATTTTCCTAGACAGACTATGTATCCCAGAATATGAACCCAGAGAACGACGTTTTACTGGTGAGTAAATAATTGTGATGTGTTTCAGGAAAACGAGTCATAAGTCGCAAAAAAAAGATTTTGAGATACCATTATATTTGAAAAGATGAGATGAAACTTATTCCAATGATAGTAAACAGTCTAATAATCCAATAAGCATTTCTAGATTTTAAGTTTGATATTTTCGTTTTTGAAAGAAATATTTCCAATATTTCTGGGGGTCAATAAACAGTAAAGTAACTAAATGTAGTCCATATGAAGACCTTTAAAACGAAAGAATATATTACATAGATTGTCCTGAAATTTGATACATCAATTGATATACCTATAGGTGATAAACCCTCTAAAAATTAGAACATTCAAAAAATGTGATCTTGTGAAAAAAACACTTTGAAAAATATCAATTTTGCGACTTATGACTCATTTTCCTGAAACACGTCACAATTATCTTTAGGGGATTGGTCGAAAATTAGTGAGCATTTTGTTAGCCACTAGCTATCCTAATTATTTACTGCCTAATTATTCAATTTATCTTCATCTGATATGCATTAGAGCTGTCGTGCTAAGAATAAGAAATGGAAGAAATGATATTCTAAAGTGACATCCAAGCAATCGGATAAGAAACTTTTTGCTACTCATAATTTATGTATAAAGAGGGTGTGATATTACAGGTATGCTCCAACACAACTGTTATAATATAATATATTATTGCTGAAATATTAAGTACAGTTTAAAGTACTAATGTCTATATATAAATATCAGCAGGTAATGTGAAGTACAATGAGGCAGTCAGAGAGTTGGCTAAGGTTTATGGGCTGAAAGCATATTCAGTTGGGGACTTAGATCTATCTATGCGCTATCTGTTTGCTGAGTACGCTCACGCTAGTACAAAATCCCAGTCTAAAAACAAGGCTAAGAAATTGTTATATCATAATTTGTTTCCATCGTTATTTTAACATTTTATCATTAGTAACTAGAAGGGAACATGTCTGACATTGAAATCAACATCTAACAAATTGATGATGCCAGCAAATAACCATATTTAAAATTAAGAACTAAGTGTCAGTCACAACCACAAACACAACCAATTGTAATTGGCACAATGATTCACACAGAGAGCGGCACTCAGGTTGGAGACCTGTGAGTGTGAGTGGAGGGAGGACCATTAATTAGGCCTATGTGTGGCTTATTCCTTACAATCAGGAGAAAACCCTGATAATCAGTGGAAAAAACATGTGAAATATGTGAAAAAACGTCGCCAGGTGGCGTCGCCTAATGTTTAAATATGGTTAGCTTTAAGAATTACTTGACAAAATAATCTCCAAATGTCTCTCTTGATTTAAATACTGGGCTGTGTCCATTGGGCGACGTTTTTTCTCTTGATTAGTGGGCGACGTTTTTTCTCTTGATTGATGTGTTTCAGGAAAATGGGTCACAGGTCGTATAAATTAGATTTTCAGATATCATAATTATTGAAAAGGTATGATGAATCGGATTCCAATGATGAAAATATTAAGGACATCTAAGACATGTTTCCATAATTCATGTTGGTTGTATCCATGTATTCATGTTTGAAAAAAAGTTTGCAATATTTCTTAATGGGGAATTACCAGTAAAGTAGCTAAATATACTCCATAGGACGATCTTAGGAATTGAAGGATATATTTAATACACTGTCCTGAAATTTGGTACGGACATTGCTATGATCATTAGTGCAAGGCACCCCAAAAATGAGAATATTCCAACAAAGAGATCTGATGATTTAATCATTTCTAAAAATATCCCTTTCTGACTTGTGACTCATTTTCCCGAAACACATCATATATTACTCTTCTGCAGGAAAACGTCCCCCTCCTTGAGTGGATATTGTCATGAATGACAAATTTTCAATAAGTAATGATAAAGTGGTCTAAAATGGTGTGAGTTATGTATTAAAAACATCAAAAATAACAAACAAGCTGTATATAATTGACTAAATTTGGCATAGATTGGGCGACGTTTTTTCACTCAGAAAAAACGTCGCCCAATCTATTTTTTTGTTGTCCCCTATTTGAAAAGATTTTATACAAGAAAGAAAAATCTTTTTTGCCTATTACATCAGGAAAACATTCAGTTAGAGAATGATGAAAGATATAATTGATGATATACAAATATAATAAGAGAAATTATCTTTACTAAGAAATATAGGGGTGTGCAACGTTTTTTCACCAAATTTTCTTCACCAATCTTTGATAACCTCCTGTACACAAAATAATGGTCTAATTTAATGGCAAATTCAGTTATATTACCGCCTATATATTACCTTCAAACCTACCAAATCTCAGATTGATCAAACAAAATATAATTGTTACCCTTTTAGAATGGGCTGCACCATTTTTGTGAGAATGGGTCAGATATAGATCAAGTTTGGTCTTGTCATTTGAAACATTTTGATACCAAACACTTAAGGCATTCCATAGATGCTCCATAGATGCTCGTCAAATGCTCAAAGCTAGCTCGGAGCAACTCTGCCGAAGTACCATAATGCAGAAACATGGGAGGGATGCCCCATTTGAATTATGACAGTACAATACTGAAACAATTTAAACCTAGGACGGAATGTGACAAAAGATCATTACATTATCAATTATCCAGTAGCTGGAATAGATTAAATAGTAATATACGAAATCTGGATGAAAATGGGCTAAAGTCTCATTTAAAATATAGTTTACTATTGAGTCAGCGTGAACATGGCCACTTGATTAAACTAACCACGTGTCGGTAGTAACGTCACCCGCCCCCTCGACAATCCATTGACTCAGACGATGACAGATTAATCCAATTTTATTGTATCACACTTGTACATTATTATATTGAGAATGAAGAAGACTGTACATCACTTTATATAACAATAATATTGCATGGACAAATGAATATGAATTAAGACAGGTGGTCATAAAAGCGCATCACCGCGAGGCCATGAAATTGTAATGTACTGTCGTATAAAAATGAAGAAAAGAAAAAAAAATAAATTATAGAATTTGACTGTTAACTTAAATCATCATTTTTGTTCTCATGCAGAAGTCAGTCTAAATGATTCAACAGTTAAATTTAGGTATATGCTTTTAGATGATACCACATACACTAATGTGTTACAACCCCAAATTTCCAGAGATATCCCACATTTGCCCTAGTTGCCCAAACGGGAAATAATTGGCCACATGGCTCCAGCAACAATTGTTGCCCACGGGCCCGAAGTGGTAAAGGTCTTGGTGAATCCTATGAATTCATTTCCAATTCTGGTTCATGTTATTTCAAAAACGTAAACAAGGATTGGAAATGAAATCATAGGATTCATTGGTAGACCCAAATTGGGTGCAATTGGGAGGCAAATTGTCTGTGTGTGTGCAGGGCTTAAGCCAAGGATTACTATAGCAATAGACAACGAGGATTTTAGCGTGAGAACTGTCTGTACTCCCATAGACGTCCCTCGGCCTTCGGCCTTGGGACGTCTATGGGAGTACAGACAGTTTGATTGCTAAATCTGAGTTGTATATTGATTTTAGTCTGTGATGGAACACCGTGGTGGCGCCACTAGACCAACGCAGTCTGTAGTATAATAAGTGCACGCGAAATCTTACCCAAAATGGACTAAAAGATAGATAGACGGTGGGAGAGAAGGAGAGAGAATTGTTCTACATGGAGCAAGTGGAGAAACAGTAGGAGGTGTACAAGGTTGTTATTGTAATAGTTTTATTTCCAGATTTTTTTCTTACATCATTTCCAGAAATCGGACAATTATTTCACAGTCAATAAGAATAATTACCATCTGCGGATTTTCATTCTTAGGCCTTCCCGGGTGTCCCTGTTATCATTGCTGAATATATCAATTTTATTCCGATGTCATTTTTTAACATTGTGTAGATCTATCAGCTATTAAATTATTACATAACAATTTGTATATAACATTTAACTAACATCACATTTCTTAAAAAGATTATTGACATCAATATAGTTCCATTTAAATGGATTTCAACCTTACTCCTTTGCAAGGAGGCAAGCAGACTTTTCTTTTTATTCATTTTTTATTCATTTTAGGCTAATATGCAGGGTATGTGGTTAAATATGCCTGTGTAGTGAACCTGTTGAAAAATGCCATTGCCTTGACAGGGAACCAAACCCGGACCTTTGGATTGACGTTCCAATGCTCTACCACTGAGCTTTCGCGGCAAGCACAACCTCAGCCGGTCACATTCCCAAGTTCAACCACCAGGACCACTACACCTGTATATTTAGTGGACATATGGCGCCACCCCAAGGGCTGATTACCTCTCTTGACTAATTGGCGACCAGGTCATCTGAAAGCCGCTAGTCAAAACAAAAGTAAGTCCCACTCCCCCTTTCCATCAGAACAGCCTCCTTACCTTTGAGATTTTGCTATGAAACCCCTACAGCCTAAAAACATGATGTGAACATGCTTGTCAAATCCTGCAACACATAACAATGGTATTTTAGCATTTAAAAGAGAAGGGTCTTAGAAACCTCCTGTAACTCACTAAATAATGCTGGCAACACCCAATAGTAATGTTATTCCAATGGATGTGAACACTACCAGACATTTCTTTGAGCCACTAGTACAATGAAGCCATGCTTCTACAACCAGACACGGGGACCATTTCAAAGTAACCAATGTATATATATCATGGGAAATTTATGATTTGTAAAATTCGAAATTTCAAACTTGTTCCAAACATTTTGTGTGTTTGTCTACTTATATTTCAATGATTAGTGTCAATTATTTTATGTTACAACTGATTTAATAGATATTGGAATTATCAACACTTTGTCATTTTTATACCAATTTCTGAACCCCAAAATAGCCAATTAAATGACTTATCAGACTGTTACAAAACAATTGGTTGTCTAATAGAACAACTTGAAAGGGCCTATTTGCCTGCTCTTGTATAGTTCAGTGCATTCATGGGCATTGAAAACTTACACATTGGCATGGAAAACAACAATAGAAGCATATTCTGTCAGCAGAATGGCATATTAATTCTCTTCAGATACATGTATACATACTTTGTATTCTATTACATATTCCTTGGCCCAGAACCTTCAAAACATTAGGGGATTCCCCCTATTGCAGATTGGGAATGAAACTAACAAGCAATCACCTTCGCTTAAGGGCCTGATCAACTATGCAGTTTTTGCAGTTTCTGTTTAATCTGCAAAAAAATGCTCTGGTCTAAATCATGGTATCTGGTCACAATGTATCATGGTTTTATTATATTAAGGGCCTGGTCAACTAAGTGGATTTGTATGCGATTCTCAGAGAACTTAGTGCAAAAAAGTCCTCTGTGGTGCAAAATCACATGAGAATCAACATTAATGTTTTCATCAACCTTAAATAAGAGGCCCTTATTATTTTCTTGGCATATCAATGGGGTTTTATTTCCACATTCAACTTAGCCTGTCAACGCATTGTTGCTCTTCCCAGGTTCTATGTGTACCAAAGTGTAATACAATTAATATTTCTATATAAATAGGAGTCTGATATCTCCACATGCAATTGCAATTGCAATTCATGATGTTTAACAATGTTTAAAGTGTTGAGGCATAGTCTGAGCTTGATACAAATATTTATCTGAATTTGTTTTGCCATTTCAGGAACGTATGTAATGTTGATGATAGAAGCACAGGGTGCAAAAGGCATTAAAGTTCCATGAATTGCCTTCCTGAGAGCAACAATGATGTTGAAAGAAGAGATTACTATCTCATTGACAAAGACCTCACTGAAAGGCATACCAAGAATCTTCTCCTCTAGTTCATTTACACTTAAATTCATCTGGACAATAGCTTCCCTTTCTTTCCTGGCCATCTGCGGTTATAATGTTACTTATAATGTGATGGAGTTCTATGAATACAACTCTGTGGTAAGCATGACAGAAGAAGGGCTGGATGTTTCAACCCGGCACAGGAACCTAACTCCAGAAGTGCTTATTTGCAACACAAACCCTTTCTCTAGCAACATATCTGCCTATCAGTCAGCGGACGTTCCTTTACCAAGAGACTTTTATGAGCTTGCTTACCAAACCCTTGTTTGTAACAATTGTGATCAGGATCTCAAAGCAGCGTTTGACCTTGGAAGAAGAATCATGTTGACACCGCGGGGCTATTATCAGTCTGTCGGCAAGGAGAGAGCATCCAGAATCAGCCATCAACACATGATAGTTGACTGTAAGGTGTATGTATCTTACTATGGGATTATTGTGGCTCAGCCATGTGAAGGACAAGTGGTTGTAAAGAAGGTTGTCCTGCCTGACTACTTCAACTGTTTTCATGTTCAGAATGTTGGCAGAGATGCTGGCAATGTTATCTTGGGCTATGCTTTTCTCCTTCACCTGGATAACTATGAGGACAACCCAAACAATTATGTCACATCATATACTGTACCAACTAGAGGAACCGGAGCTTATATATCACTATTTCCCCAAGGAACACCTCCCAGTCTAAACCGTGAAAGTACTGCCATTGCTCCAGGAATGGACACTAACATTGCTTTTAAAATATCAACTCGTAGGAGGCTGTCACGCCCTTATTGGGAGGATGACTGTGAGGAGAGCTTTGATGCAAGCGGTGAGAGCCCATATCCAAACTTTAACTACACACAGGACATGTGTGTCTCTGAATGTAAGATACTGGAAGTGGGTCAAAAATGCAATTGTACAGATATTTCTACTTTAGGTTATCCAGAACAAAACTTCACCATAGACTCAAATTTAGATTACTGCATGTCACTGCTGGGGAAAAGTGTTGAAGACTTCTTCACAAGAATGTATTGTTTGAAAGAGGAATTGTTCAAAGCTGCTGATACATGTATCAAATTGTGTAAAAGACGATGCTCCATTACTGCATACAAATCAGATATCCTGCCTTCTAAGTGGCCTACCAGGTCACAATTGGGAGAATTTTACACAAATTTTGTTGCAAAGAGTGCATTTCATGACAAGTACAAGCAATATTCTAATGTTTATGAAGCATTAAAAGTGGGGAACTCAAGTGCCTTTTCCGATCATAAATTAGGAGCAGCCACCAAACTGATAGAAGATAACTTTGCACAGGTGTCGTTGTACTATTCAGACGAGCAGGTACTGCGGTACATTGAAAAGCCTAAATTAACCCCTAGTGCACTCCTCTCTCAACTTGGAGGAACCTTGAATCTGTGGGCAGGAATAACCGTTGTCCTACTGGTAGAAATCGTAGATTTCCTTTTGAGGCTCCTCGGAAACTGTGTATGGTTAAAAGATCTGACATGCACAAACTTTAAGGGTCCTAATGAAGTGGTTCCTATGTAAATGATGTACACTTACTTGTTGTTCAAAAATTAAAGTCCTTCAATGAGTAAGAAAGAAAACTGAAAATATACATTTAAATAGATATTCAACAGGCAGGATAACATCATCATTTCAAAGAGTGTAGATTACCATACATTAGATGGAACATTGCTTATATCATCAATACAATATAATCAACTTGCTCGAAGATGTGTAAAATCTTGTTATTGTTGTGAATCTGGGGTTTGGGTTTTTTTTTGTTTTCTTTTAAAGATATTATTTATCAAGCATCTCACAACATGATTCACAAGAAAAACAGTTGAGAACAGGTAACACAGGAACATTTGTAGCCTTCTAACAGCTGCTGCAGTCTACATTTTAACAGGTTAAAACAAAATAAAAAATAGCACATTCAAGGTAATTAGAGGTTTGTAAATATACAGGGTTAAATACACAACCCATATATAACGTTAAATTCCCACCCACACTAAAGGGTGGTCTCCACTGGCTGCGGTAAGCTCTGCGGTAAGCCTTGCTATGGTTTGTGCTGGTTCTGTAGGTGGTGAGGAATGACTAGGTCCTTGCCTACATGGTCAGTGAACGATGTAGGCAGGACCTCGCCACTCCTCAACAACACAGCACCATCGTAAGCCTTACCGCAGAGCTTACTGTAGAGCTTACTGTAGAGCTTACCACAGAGCTTACCACAGAGCTTACCACAAAGCTTACTGCAGAGCTTACCGCAGAGCTTACCGCAGAGCTTACTGCAGAGCTAACTGCAGAGCTTACCGCAGAGCCTACCACAGTCAGTGGAGACCACCCTGAAAACAACACTTTGCAGCCAACTAAAACTCTCATTTTGTATTATGCCATAACAAACTCAAATCTACAACTTGTTGTAAACATAACCACTAAACCTTCCAGCCATTCACTACCAAATCTATATTCTATCATTATATAATTCTTATTTAAGAATGCAATTTCTCAATGTATTTTAAATCCTGTGCATTTAACATTCTTTTGTCAAAGTACAAATTCTTAGGTAAAACATTATATAACTTTATTATCAAAAAATGTATTCAATAAAATGTTGCAACCCAAGCTTGCCTCAGGTTTTATCTTATAATAATAATATGAGGTAGCTCAACTGAAACCCTGTTAAAAAGATGAAATAATATATCACCAGTAATTCCAACACTGTTTAGATTTAACCTACACTGCCAATTGCATCTGCTTCCTTGGACAGCTCAACAAAGGGAACAGAACTCTGGAAAGCAACTGTTCTCCCTATACCTAGGTTCTACCTATTCCTTAGTCTTGACACATGGAGGCATATGTCTTGCAGTTTAGTTAGGTTCCCCAGTGCAATCAACCATAATTTCTCCACTATAAGGTTCTCAATCGATTTAATCGGAACATGATTGCACTGTGCCATGCCTGAAGTACTTCTCGTTTTTTTATCTGCACCTTATTGGTGTCCTTTCATACCATCATCAACATTGGGTGGATGAGATACACATCATTACTGAGGGGGCTGTGTGGTGGGTCGCCCCTGAATACATGACATCAACGCTGCTGTCCAACTACACCTACATCCAGAAATTTTACCCGCTAGTACTTTTGCTTGCTGTACTTATTTGTTTTTGTTCTTATAGTTGTTGTTTTTTCTCATCTTGAATGACACTGCATACCCACCAGCCACCCACCCTTCACTCCTCCCTTCACATTAGAATCCATGGGTTAGTGTTTGATACCTGACTGCCTACCTGCCTAGTGTGTGTGTAGCCTTGAGGCAAGGCTACACACACACTAGTGGAAGGCTGTAGCAGGCAGTGGCAGGCAGCGGGAGGGGCAGTGTGTGGTACTGGGCTATGTGAGTGAGTGAAGGTGCAGTGTGTGTGAGAGGTGCAACAGGGGTGGGAGTCTAAACCAATCTTTATAATTAAAATTGCAACTTTCCTGTACCACATTATACATAAGTCGTCCCCTGAAAAGGCCTCATGAGGAACAAAACTTGCCATTCAGACGATGTAATGGTACCCATTTAGATGGGAAAACATAAAAAACAGGTCCATGGCTGGGAGTTCTGTATAACTGAGAAAACCAGGGGTATTTGAGCAACGTAAGGAAGTTTAAAGGTGGTCTAAATCCGCCCTGTAGGGGGCGGGTCGGTTGCACAAAGTCCAGGCTAGAGGCGGAGACAACCATCAGTTCCAGCCGGTTCCATCAGAGGGCGACAAGATGCCATCTTGCAGGCTGCACTACAAACACCCTCCAACAGAACACTAGTCACATAATGCCATGCGAATTAAGACTCAAAATGGTGGCTATGCAAGTCCCCTATTGGTACAGGGCCTTTTTTTAACTGATTCTTAGTCAGGTTCCAACAAGGCATGTGCCACGGGAGATAATAAATATATATTACTCGATGTCAGTCTGTGCAGGCCATAGGCAATCATATGAATCATGTGGTTCTTCTTCCTTCTTGCTTTCTCTAGCAATGTTTGCATAGATACTGGTGTTCCTGTTTTCAAGGCATTTTTGCGATTTTTTTCAGGAAATAAGTCACAAATTGGATATTTTTCATAGTGATGTATTCATGAGATATTTTAGTTGGAATATTCGAATATTGGGGTTCTTAATGCAGCTAGTAACAATAATACAGGTAAGACATTTCAGGGTAATGTATTAAATACATCTATGCCTTTCTAAGGGCATCCTATAGGGTATATTTAGGTACTTTATTTGTAACTATCCACCCAAAAATATCAATAAAACTTCTTTTTAAAATAAAAATATCAAAATTATAATATAGAAACACTATTTAGATGTTCTACTGTTTGCTGCCATTAGAATCCGCTTGAGCTCCTCTATTCAAGATAATATCTCAAAATCCATTTTCTGAAACATATCACATTCATAGAATGCTTCCAGGTTTGGCATTTCGGCAGTGTAAGAACGGCCTATTTGTTCAATTACCACTACTTGAATTCCCTCTTTCGTTGAATATATATCTGCTTTTGTTATTGCACATAGGTTGTTTTGGATGAAATCGCAGAAAAATGTACAATTTGCAGCTCTAGAGATTAGGAAATCCTCCTAGATTAGGCTGCCATGTGGAACTGTATTTTGAAACTCATGTTTGTCTTAAAAATGTGGTTATTTGAAAAGATCATGTATTGGCAAATCTGTCTAGCAACCTTTCTGATTCTTTGCTTCAATCTTCTCTAAGGCCAATTGGTAAATTAGCCACTCACAGCCCCCAGTATTTATTCTTGTCTTGTCTGATATGAATTGGTCTTTTGAGACCTGTTTGGTACTGTTGCGCCATATCGCGGAATAACATGGGACTACTTAGTTCACATGTGGCGCCTACAATGGTAATGTGATTATAAGTACAAGTGCCTTCGGCACTTGGGATACAGCAGGTTCGATATGTAATGTCCCTTCTCTCGTTTCCCTCTCCCCTCACCCTATTTCTCTGCATATATCATGAAAAACAAATGGAACAATAGATCTTCATTATTTTGAATATTAGACTTGCCAGAAATCAATTTGAAAACAGAAATAAATAGGATTTAATATTATTTGTAATGTTAGTAAATAAAGGAGAGACAGGGGTAGCGGAGGGAGGGGGAAAGAATAAGGAGAGAGAGGGGTTACTAATATAAACCTCTTAGTTTGATTCAAGGAAAAATTAAAAAAAAATCAAGAAACATACAGTAATGTCAAAGTAATATATATTTTGGAATAATTAAAGCAAATGCATCTGTGTAAAAATGATAACTAAGCTTTGAGAAATGAACTTTTATATTGAGACATGTTTTTTAACGAGGAGGGATTATTTAAAGTGTGTAAAATACTTTAAAATAACGTTATTACAGATATCTATCAACATTATCAAGTCTCCATCAAGTCTTGTCCAAATGATCTACACAAACAATACGTATTGGGAAATATGAACTCTTGTTTACTGAAATCATACACAACACATACATGGATCTTTCCATGAGATATCTATTAAAAATTCCTTGCTGACCATATACATGTTTTATAACTTTTAGACAGACACAACCCAATGTTTTCTTGTGAATCAAAAGTCACGATTGTGGATATGCAGATCCCCTTTTCATGTCAAGATAATATTACAAACCAAGTTGAAGGTGGGGAATCCAGCCGCAAATGTGATGTGTTTCTGAAAAATGAGTCATACGTCGCAAAATTGATATTTCCTAAAGTGTTTTTTTCACCAAAACTCTTTATTGGAATGTTCTGATTTTTGGAGGGTTCATATTAATTCATAGCTATATCCATCGATGGATCAGATTTCAGAACAATCTATGTAATATATTCTTTCGTTTTAAAGGTCGTCATATGGACTTCATTTAGTTACTTTACGTTTATTGACCCCCAGAAATATTGCAAACGTTTTTTTTCAAAACGAAAATATCAAACTTAAGATCTAGGAATACTTTTCAGATTATTATCGCACTATTTTTGCGACTTATGACTCATTTTCCTGAAACACATCACAAATACAACACAATGTGTAGTGAAGCTGTTATTGATGTCTCAGCATTCTACCGGTCATTTGGAACATAGACTAACAAAGAAACAGCCAGAAATTATAAGCAAGTTTAATTAGAACTTATTGGATGAGTTGCCGCACAGCCCATAAATAAAGGATGAGATCGAAGATTGAGTCCTTTGTTTACGCGTCTGTGCGGCAACGAGTCCTATGAGTTGATTATTATACATGCCTAGATTTGCATGTAAAACGTGCTTAATTAAAAAGATAAGAAAGAAAGCACTCGCACAGGCAAACTTGCGTCGGCAACCTTGCGTCGGCAAACGTGCCCCACCAAACTTGCGTCGCCATGACAACACGGCGGTAATGTACTAATCCAATACCGCTTTACAAGTAATGAACGGCTGTCAGGGCCTCGGTATTGAATGCTTGTATATTAATCATTATTATATGACGACAACAGTAGAAGGAATAGACATTTTAATCTTAGCCATTTTCTAGGAACGAATAAAGATAAATTAGACAATCAAATTCTCTCCTCAGAAAGCCTTCTAAATGGTTGAAGGAACTTAGGGATAATCTAACCTTAGTTAAATACTGTAATGCACTAAAGATGGAAGCAGCTCACAAAATAGAGGACTGGAAATCGTTTAATGAGTTCATCACTGCCTGTACTGACAACAATGAGTCAATATAATTATCGTTTTGATATCGTAAACTCCATCATGACACTGTGTTAACTGTACAAATACGTATGATTAGTTAGCTGAAAACCTGAGGTCACCCTTCTTGTTCTCCTTTCTTAATTTCTCTTGTCTTATTTTATCATCAGATATCTACTCAAAGGAAATACTGGAAGTCCACTTCCAGATGTATGTCTCTTTTGTGTACATTTGTAGCTGTCAATAAATGATTACATTGATCCTGTCACTGTATAAGTCCCTGGTTAATGTACTTCATACATACTGGTGTCATACTCTTAATTCCATGATTAAATATTCTAAATATGATTATATAGGGTTACGCAAGTCAGTATTAGATATGAATTAATTATACATAAACCTTATGAATAATCCATGTACTAAACATTACATGTATTTTATCCGAAAAATAACCCTTGAAAGTGTATATGCCAGACATGATAATTGTCTGATGTTCACAGGTGTGTCTACATATGTGATGTGTTTCAGGAAAATGAGTCATAAGTCGCAAAATTGATATTTTTCAAAGTGTTTTTTTCACAAGATCACATTATTGGAATGTTCTAATTTTTGGAGGGTTTTTCACTCATAGCTATATCAATCGATGTGTTGAATTTCAGGACAATGCATGTAATGTATCCTTTCATTTTAAAGGTCCTCATATGGACTATATTTACTTACTGAAACTTAAAATCTAGAAATACTTATTAGATTATTGGACTGTTTACTATCATTGGAATCGGCTTGATCTCATCTTTTCAAATATAATGGTATCTCAACATCTATTTTTTGCGACTTATGACTCATTTTCCTGAAACACATCACATATGTTATCATAACAGATTCACACAAATAGCAAAAGCTTAAGGACTCCTTGACAAGCTAAATGACAAAGCAATGGATACTCCAACCATAACCATCAATAATAGTTCCACATCTACAACTACAACAAAAAGAGGTTTTCCAGACTATGCCTTTCTTGCATTTAATCTCGATATATTTAAGTAATTAAAATCAAAGGGGTGCTTTGAAGAGCTGTGAGCGTCATAGAAACCATTCCTCTTTCCATAATTCATTCTCTAATTTAACATTACAGTAAATAACACTTACTGTGAATGTGACTAATAATACTCTGTCATTGCTATTATCTTCATTATACCATATATAATTATACCTAAGCGACGTACAGGATATTTCATAAAAATCTAAAATGCGATGATAATTCGACAGAGATCTGGGTTACATTTGTATTACAGTTTAGAATAGGTTGTTGTCTTACAATTAACAAAGTAAATCAAATCCAACTAAAGAGAATAAAAATTAAATAAATGTTAATCTCAATGTCTTTATCAAATTCAGTAATAAATCTTCTTCCAACCTTCCGTATAGACTTCCCAATAAAAACATTTATAGTTAACATTCTGACACCAATACAGGTCATCCCGGGTAAGGTGGAATATGGAAGGAGATGTTATAAACTGGATTTAAGCGAACAACTTTTGTTTTTCTTGGGACGAATTGTATTCAGGTTGATATGCTGGCTTTAGCCATACCTAATGTGGTTCGGGTCAGACCCGGTCTGCCTCCACACCCTGTTTAGGTAATACATTCTTATCAATAAATGCGTGTGGAATCTTAAAACAGTTTCATAGCAGTTTCATCTAAACTTCATCAATAGTTTCCTAATAATGACATGCATTAACCACTTTGTTAGAGAAATTAACAAGAGATTTAGGACGATACAATTCAGGGAAAAAATTAATTTAGGACGAAAGGCGAACAATGGAAGGTGTTTATTAACGACTTGCGCATTCATTTCCTTATGGCATGGAGGAAAAACACAATATCCATATAATATAAAGCTAGAGCGATTTCTAGGAAAGGAGGTAGAAAAGAAATGGTAGAAAGAAGGTTTTCTTTGTCCAGAATGTTCTCGGAATTTGTTGTTTTACAAACTACTTTACTCATCTTTAGAGGTCTCTCCCCCCTCTCTGGATGTCGTCGTATGTGGTTTGTGAAGGTATTTGGGATGGAAATGTGATTTTGAAGCCTTTTTTAAATTGGGATAACCACATTCTATTTATAGCCTGGGAAAGCCCCTGTGAGATACTACGTCATTTCCCACAACCTACATCCAGGGGGACCTAACTCAGTGGGTGAAATTAACTTTTTTCTTCACCCGCCAAGTTTACCCGCCCACACAGAAATTCATTGGACCTCTAATTACCCCTCAATGAAAGAGGATCAAGTGATTTCAATCACACAATTAAGTCCTTTCTTTGCACCAAAACAAGATACTCCAGTACAGATTTACACTCTATAACTGCATGCAGAGGAGTGGGAGAATGAAGAAGAGGGTGTAGGAATAGGAAAGGGAGAGAGGGGAGGGAGATGATGTAGGGAAAGGGAGAGAGGGGAGGGAGAGAAAGCGGGGAGGGGGAAGAGGGGAGAGAGGGGGGGGGGAAATCGGAGATAGGGTTGGGAGAAAAAAACAGATATGAAAGTCCGAGAAGAGGGGGAGGGAAAAGAGGGAGAGGGGGAAGTGTGGCGATAGAGGGTGACCGTCCGGAGGACGGGTACTTTGCTAGTTCTGTATAAATCCTTATTTTGAGAAGGTAAAATGTGTAAAATCTGCGCGGTCGGAGTAAGAGAGGTTAATACTATGTGGTATATAGCAGCAGGATGTCGCTTCAACAGGAGGCTAATGGTACAAAAATGAAAAAAAAAAATAGAAAAAAAAGAAAAAGCGTGTCAAAACTCTAGAGAGCGGTAAAATTGTAAAATCGAAGATGGCAGGATTGTGAAATAAAGTTTCATGTTTTAAAAATAACCAAGACAGCTATGGTTGTCATACAGTTGGTACAATATGATAAATGAATCAATGTGTAACAGAGGTATCGGTAGTAGTCCCTCGGTTCATACAATGTCTCTCCATCTCGCTTATGTTTCCACTCTTCATGAGTCTTCATGATTGCCATCTGAAACAGCATGAATACATTGATCATTTTTAAGCAAATGAAATAGATTCACTGCCTACATATTTTTATGAATGCAGAAACTAAAAGTGCAAAGCTAGTTGTAGTTAGAGTAAATATATAACTGCAGTGGAACCTCACAATGTATAAAGACTACCTCATTAAAGGGACCACCCCTTAATTATGTTTTTTTTTTTTTTTTTGTTTTTTTTTAGAAAACTTTGATTCAATCTGTAAATAAAAAGCCATTCTTAGTCCCGGGGTTGATTACATCTTTTTTACATCGTACCCTCTGCAAGACCAGTTTGGCCAGTCCCAAGTTATTCCCTCATATTATATTAAGAGCCCTCTAAAGAGACCACCTCGCTATGAGACCAAAATGATTCAGTTCTGATGGTAGTCTTAATAGAGAGGTTCTACTGTATGTTGTAATATACCTTACCATATCAGCTAGTTGTAGTTAGAGTAAATTTGTTCCGTTTTAGGAAAATGAGTCATATGTCGCAAAATATCGATTTTAAGATTTCATCATATTTGAAAAGAGGAGATCAAGCGGATTCCAATGATAGTAAACACTAGGGTGCCTAACGTGTATTTCTATGTTTAAGGTTTGATATTTTTATTTTTGAAAAAAAAGTTTGCGATGTTTCTTCACTGGGTAAACCAGTAAAGTAACTAAATAGACATGATACAAAGGCCTTCAAAACCCAATGATATATTTAATACAATGTCCTGAAATTTATTACACAGAATCATATGACTATAACTGCTAAAACCCCTGACAATCAGAACACTTCAATTTAGAGATCTTGTGGAAAGAACACTTTGAATAATATCCATTTCGCGACTTATGACTCATTTTCCTGAAACATATCACAATTATACCTTACCATATTGACATTGGTCACCAGAGAAACCTTCTGGACAGCTGCAGCTGTAGGCATCATGATGGTCATCGCAAGTGCCTCGCACACAGGGACTACTGTCACAGGCATCAGTTTCACTGTCTAACAAAGCAACAATAGGGGATTTACCACCATTTTGAATCTAGAATCGCATGGAATTATGGGACTAGTGGTACAATATAAAATCTATAGAAAACATGTTCAGCATGGAATATTTATCAATGCTTTAACGTCAATATCCATGTGTTATACAGGTTCCCATGACCCAAGTCCCCATCTTTCCCATCATGCATTTGGCTTTCATAGATCGTTTATACAAGCTGGGATATTGGTGAAAACATTCTTGCAATTTTCGATAAAAATGTTGCCAAATATTTTTACGTCAGACTTCATCAGAATACATCCCAGAATGCACTGTGACTCACATGCCCAATGAGACATGCAACTCCCATATTATGAACGAAATATCAAGATATGTTACATCATAATACACAATCATGACATGATAGTTATTAACACACATTAAGAAAGGACCTACATTCACTATTAACTTTAATGACTCTAATTACACTATGAAACTAATTAATCACAATATTATGCAAGTCTACTAAAAATGATCAGGTAACAGCAGAGTTCATAAACGAATGTGTGTTAGCCAATCAACAATAGACACATTCACTCATATGGACTCTTTAGTCGGATCCAGGGACTCATATTTCTATTTATTTCTCCTCATTTCTCCTCATTTCTCCTCATTTCTCCTCATTTCTCCTCATTTCTCCTCTTACAATATTCAAGATATATTCTAAGGTTATGATCCAAATATCTTGGATCAAAATAGTTTTCAAAAGCAAGAAGTTGATAAGTTCTGATAGTAAGGTGTATCTGGGTCAGATTTTCAGAAAATGTACAAATGGCGGCTCTACACTTTTAGCAAAGTCTGTTAAATTAAGCTGCAATGTGGTCAATACTAAGTAAATTCGAGTATATCTGGCATTGCGTTGATTCTAGCAATCTGCCTGGTTAGGATAAAGTGTATTTTGAACGTAATTTCTGTCTGAAATGTGGGTTATTTGAGAAGATTGGTGAAGATGAATTGTACATTTTCTGAAAATCTGACCCATGTATAAGGTATGTACCATGTTCGCCGTCTTCCTCGTCATGTTCCTCGGTACAGACACACTTGTATTCCTTCCCGTCTGCAATGCAGACTGAGTGGTGGGGGCAAGGGTTGTTGGCACATGGACTGGGTGCTAGAAAAACAACAAGGGAGTAGTGGGTAACTATCAGTATAGTCTGTCCGAAACGTAGTTGACATGTGATTCCTTAGTCCCTTTAAGGGGAGGGAAAAGTGGGGGATTTGTTACTTCAAACCGTTGCCCCCTGAATCGCCATTTGCAACTGACCATGGCTGTTTGCGACCAGCCATGGCCAAATATACATCTGTATTTTATTGCACTGCCTCTGTTCTATGTGCATCAGCTGTTGGTTGGTTTAGATGGAAGGAAGGGTTGATTATACTGGCCCTGTTTCTACATCGTTTATTGCAATGTGCGACTAGCAGGGTAAAGGGTTCACAGGTCCTTGTCATAGATAGAATTAAAAATTCTCCTACTTAAAGGAACAAAGGTATTATGTGTCAACTACTTTTCGGACAATCTATAGAGGCCTACACCTTCTGCCTTCTCAGAAAAAGAGGATGGGGAATGAACATAAAAAGTGAGCGCAAAAACCAATGCCTCAAAATCCTCAAATTTCTCTGAAAAAGCACCTTGCGGCTATCGATTTAAGGATACGATCAAACTAAATCATGAAATTAACTCATATATACATAATTCACAACAATGAGGAAAGAGATGTTGTTCCATAACCCTGCCGTAACAAACATAATCAACTGAAAAGTACACAATTGAAGGATCAATGATCAATGTGTCATGGAAGGACTGTAATTCCTGAGCATTTTAGTGTTGGTTGCACCGACTGGCGTATTGTTAAGGAACTATGAACCGGAAGTCTCAGTTGGTTGGAGTGCGGGACATTAGAGCCCGGGACAGTTGGGCCAATGGTTATTAGCACCCAAGCTGTGGGAGCTTCATTCAGACCGCTGGACACTACCGTCTGGGCCCTACGATCTTGGGGCGCCATTCTCTGGGCTATGTTGGTTGCATGAGTGGAAAGGTTGGAAGGTTTGTTTGTTTATCAAACTGATAGTGCAGCCGACATAACTAATGTGCTAAAGTTACAAATAGGTGTACATGTGTTATGTTGGTTTTAGAGAGCTAAATTTAACTAAATACGAGAATGTGATGGTTGGAAAGGCGTAAAAAATGATCATTTTGGCAGTAAAGGCTTGCTGAGGAAGGCAGCATGTTAGCAGTGTCCTTTGAGTGGAACAAAAAATAACTAAAATAGCATCCCATGTTGACCGGAAACGTTAAATTAAAATGCACATAAATGGTGGAAGGTTGGTTTGTTGACCGAAGGGATAATCCGACAAAATAACCAACATGGAAGGTTACGTTTTGGCTTGGTCTGTTCCATGTACCAGCAGTAAAATAGTAACCCATGTTGTAGACTGGACAAGGTAAATTATTATTTGAGTTTGTCATGCCTTAAGTACATTTAAATGATTCTAAAAGTGTCTAATATTTGTGGAAATGTCTTTAAACAGTAGTATTGAATCCAAAGATCGATGACTAAAGGGATTAATTTCCTGAGGTTTGATATCTTCAACAGTTCTTGAGGTTTATTTCCCCATCAACAGCCTCAGACACTAAACCTCGGGAAATTAATCCCATAGTAAAGTTTTCAAGTAAACTTTGTGTTTCATTTTGAAAGCTCAGTACGCAAACCTTACCACATTGTTGCATTGAATAATTGCTCGCCCTGCTGCCACATTTAATTTAACTTTAAAGAACATACCACTATTCTAACAAGCAACTCTTGTTTTTGTAACATTCGCAAAGTTTGTAGCAAGAAAGCAACACTGACTCTGAAGGGTTTGGACCATGCCTGTTGATTCTCATTTCATTGAGAAGAACATTTACAAGAACAATCTGACCACTTGCCTGGAATTGATGAGGTCCTGATGTCCTGATGTCCTGTACTTGTTTCTAGAACTGAATACAGAGAGCGAGAGCCCACTGGAGTGGTAGGTGGAGGTAGAGGTACTGCTCTGGGAGAGGTACTGGTAGGTGGAGGTGGAGGTACTGCCCTGGGAGAGGTACTGGCTGTGTTCACTTTAGCATATCCTGTAGTGTCTAGAATATAGTATGTGATGTGTTTCAGGGAAATGAGTTATAGGTCGCAAAAAATGAATTTGAGATATCATTATATTTTAAAAGATGAGATCAAGCCGATTCCAATGATAGTAAACATTAAGGAAATTAAAAAAGTAAATTAATTAATTTCTATGTTTCAATTTCAACATTTTGGGATGAACAATTACTGGTAAAGTAGGTAAATGTACTCCATAGGATCCCCAGTGCCGGGGAGTTCCTAAAGTTTGTCGCAGGGCCGTCTCTAATGATGTTGGTTTTTCAAATACCATCAATAATTAAGAAATAATTCCTTAGGTTTTGGCTGTTTGCAGGTTCCATTGCCTCAGGGAAGTTCAAGGGCTTGCCAGAGAACTTCCCTGAGGCAACAGGACCCAAGAACAGAAAAAACAAAAGGAATTATTGCTTTTAGATGTGATTTGATGAGATTGAATTTCTGGGAGACAAAAAAAAGGATGGACAAACCTTTTTTTCATTACGGCAAAAAAACATTAGCACACGCCGTGAGAGTCGCAATACTGTCTATGTGACCTGACCTGGAAGTGAAAGGGGAGGGCTCCAAAAACAATAGATCCCGGCAGAGATGCATGAGTATATTTAATACACTGTCCTGATATTTGGTCCATGTATTCATAAGGCCTATCTGACTAGATACTCCAGAAATGAAAACATTCCAAACAGGACATTTTGTGAATAAATGACTCATAAAAATCTACATTTTGCGACTTATGACTCATTTTCCTGAAACGCATCACAACTAGTGAGTGAGTGTCAACAAGGCTAGTGTTTCTTGGCGAGCAATTAATAGAAAAAATCTCAACATGTCATTCCTTACCTGAGGTGGTATGGTCAGGTTGGGGACCTGTGGAGGAGGCTGCCACATCACCTTATGCAGTGGAATCAAAAACAGAAATGTAATGGCATCACACATTAGCTGAACAATGTTCCTACTAAGAAAATCAAATAGTATTGGCATAGGGATAACTGTTTACAATAAGTATCAATAATAAGCACTTATTGGACGTGTTGCCGCATGGCGTGTAAATAAAGAACAAGATGGAAAATTGAGTTCTTTTTTTATGAGTCTGTGCTGCAACAAGACCTATAAGTTGATTAATATACGTGCCAAGTTTTGCATGAAAAACATGCTTAATTAAAAAGATAATAACATAATTTACCATATCTGGTTTTCGTATTAGAGGAATATAAGTAGAAACAGTTGAAATGATGGAGGAAGAAAGCACTCTCACTGGCAAATTTGTGTTGGCAACCTTTCGTTGGCAAACTTGTGCCACCAAACTTGCGTCAGCATGACAAAGCGTTGGTAATGTATTAGTCCATTACTGTGTTACAATAAATGAGCGGCTGTTGGGGCCTCGGTAGTGAATGCGTGTGTAATAATAATAAAGGATAACACTTATATCAATACTATTCTAGGACTACTTCATCATGTTAAGTGTTGATACATATTCTACACTGTTGAGTCTCTGAGATATAATTACTGCTTTCTCACCTTGGCTATTAGACACAACAATGGCTACTGCAATAACAGCAGCGAGTATGAGAAGACATATAGCAACAATTAGCCAGATGTACCACGGTGGTGCCCGGCAACCAGAATGTTTGGGGGCATTGCTGTCCCCAGTACTGTGAGCAGCGGGTTCATATTCGGGTGGTGGTGTAGGTGGTGGTACAAAGTAGGAGTCATGCCTAGATGTTATATGTTCCCGCCCAGGCTGCAGAGGTTCATATAAGGGTGGTGGTGTAGGTGTTGGCACTATGTAGTCATTATCAGAACGTGTGGGGGCAACACTATCAGTAGGGGTGGGTTCCCTCCAAGGCTGTTGATGCCCATAGTTTTTAGACCGCTTTGGTGATGGCTCAGTTTCCAATATGTAGGTATAATCACCAGGCACAAAGTATGATCCTGAGTCAGGCCTAGATGTTATATCTTGAGGATGAATGTAGGATGATTGGACGGTGTCTGGTCTGCTTATACGGCTGTCATAGGGCATGATTGGTGTTTAACATTAACTAAAACCTGAAAAATGTTGTAGAATATTTAACTAACATCATTGAATAGATTCTAATAAAATGTCTTTAATATAATAACTATTTAGAGTTGTATCTGATATCACGCGTGTGATATTGGTGGTACATCACATGAAACATATGTCACACTTGGCAGTTTCTCTGGTATGTAGGCCTGATAACTTGAATTATGATAAGTTATTAATCTTCACTTTGTATAATTAATGGTTCTTTAGTAATAATGAAGAAATAGAGATTTGGTATTCACTATCTACAGAAATATAGATGTAGATTAAATATTTCTGCTTATTTTGTTTGCTTCCAGCCTAGCAAAAACAGCACCACATACAAGACTTTTGCCAGTTTATCGAGAACCAAGAGCCTGTATTTATAGTGGGTCCATCAGCGCGGACAACCAAACACCATCTCTCTACAATGGTAGCAAAGAGCCAGGCTACTAAAGACAGACACAATACCCAGTTCCGGCAAGTTCCTGAAGCTTGTCACAGGCCGTCTCCATGATGTTGGTTTTCAAATACCGTCAATAATTAAGAAATAATTCCAGAGGTTTTGGCTATTTGTGGGTTCCGTTGCCTCAGGGAAGTTCAAGGGCTTTTTTATTACGGCCAAAAAACTCCAAAAGACAATAGATCCTGGCAGACACACAGCAGGGTTCTATAGACAAAAAAATAATCCCAGAATCTCATCAAATCGCGTCTAAAACTAAGTTGTGCCTCCTATTTAGTGTAAAGACAAAAGACCCAGGCTCAGGAGTGGGTTAGGAGTCAAGTGAGTAATGCTGGTATAGCAATAGACAACGAGGATTTTAGCGTGAGAACTGTCTGTACTCCCATAGACGTCCCAAGGCCGAAGGCTGAGGGACGTCTATGGGAGTACAGACAGTTCGAACGCTAAATCCGAGTTGTATATTGATTTTAGTCCGTGATGGACACGTCAGGTGGCGCCACTAGACCAACGCGGTCTGTAGTACCATACATGCATGCAAAATCTGACCCAAAATGGACTAATGTTGGATAGACTGCTTTAGCCAGTACCTTGGTCACCGGGCCTGGAGTAGTGGGCTTGCGGTGGAGTAACAATAGTGCATAATGGGGTCTGAACTTGGTATCAGCAAAGATTATTAGCGGGACTTGGCTTACTTAACTAGGATAGCCGTGGGATAGCTGCACTCTTATTTAATCCCTGGGACTGCGCATTTCTGCGGTAATAAGGATGCACTCCAAGTTAGGGTATTTGTTAAACCAACATCATGAAAGAGGTAAGGGCCGTGACGACACCCTCCTGCAGACATTAGGTGGGGCACAGAACTACCCTGCAAGGGGATGTGGTCTTAGCTTGAAACTACAGACTAGTGTCAACCATGGACCGAGATACCTCTGTATCTAGCAGTAACGTGTTGCTTTGACGGCTTTTGAGTCAATATGTTATAAAGAATTGCATTCTCTGGGTTGGAAATCCGACCCAAAATATTTCCTAGAACACATTATGTGCATTAGTTAAGGGTTTGGCCAAGTATAAATAAAGTGGAAGGGGAAGCTTTCAGGAATGACGAACTTCAACTACACCCGACTTCTCTACTTGTTACAACACCAAACCTATGGGCAAATGCTCTTAGATTCTTACAATGTATTACAAATATGTCTATAAGAGGCACATTGAATAAAGATATCTTTAAAATACATTTATTTGCGATATGGTAAGAGTAAAGAAATGTATTGGTGTTGTTCCAACATGGATGTAAGACCTCTAGCAAGTCTAGGGTCACAAGTCTAGGGATGCTTCCATACCTCCAGGTGGGGAATAAAGACTTGAGTCTATAAACAACTCATCCTTGTGTTAATATCTATCATATTGCTCCCCTAATACTCATGGCTCCCGGATATCTTATGGGTCAGATTTTCAGAAAAATGTATAATTCAACTTCGCCAATCTTCTCACATAACCCAAATTTCAGACGAAAGTATTGTTCAAAATACAGTTCAACCTAACCAAACAGATTCCTAGAATCTATGCAATGCCGAATATACTCGAATTTAACTAGTATTTAGAGGCAAACGATTTCAACTATAACCTCCATAATGGTAAAAGCTTCACTGGGGTGATGTATAGAGCGAGTATTTATCACCCAGTGCTAACTCTAGGGAGATTGTTTACTTTCGATCCCCACATCGGTACAACTATATGACTAATTCTCTTTATTTTGCGCCCCGCCGCCATGACACTTACGCACGCTATAGCATCTTATATGTATTAACTTACCGCTATGTGTTGAAGTGATGCGTGATGTTATCCGTGTAGTCAGTCTGTTGCATACAGGCGGAGGGTTAGAGGGAGCAGGAATAAGTAGAGAAAACACTTGGCTCACATTTTCAGAAAATGTACAATTGGCAGCTCTACACACACATTCAGGAAATTCTGCTAAAAGTGGCGGAAAAATGATGAATACCGGGTATATTTGAGCATATTCAGGATCGCATTGATTTAAAGTATGAGTTAAGTTATGTTAAACTGCATTTTGAATCTCATATTTGTCTTAAATTAGGGTTAGTTGAGAGGATTGGGGAAGTTGAATTGTACATTTTCTGAAAATCTGGCACAAGTAGAAAACACATGTATCACTTGTTCCTTGCTTGAGTGCCTCTGACATCACGGCTCTCAGATGTTACCTGTAAAACAGTTCTCAATGACCTTGTAATGTCCTCTACACCTTCTGCAGGACAACCTTGGGGACTACCACATGTAGCATGGTTAATGTCCTTAAGTTATTATCCATTTCACCAAAATAACAGCTTAATGTAGGAAATAATTATAATACAATACAGATATCATGCAGATGGGTACAAATGTGTAAATACCCTTCCCTACAATGCACAGTTTGGGAAATATTCTCAATGCAAAATACATTATTTTGATAATTAAATTCATTTTAAACGAATTACTTTTAAACGAATGGCTTATGAAGTATGCATGAACTTATCTGCTTGGATCATAATAAATATTATTTCACACGTACATAATTACACTCTGTCTAGCCTCTGAAGAACCAAGACGTCAAAGAGTGCCGGTATAGTTTAGAATTGCGGTTTCGGTTCTTTACAGGCTAGACAGGGTGTATGATACATGTACACAATTAACTGCATGTTGTCATATGTAAATGAGCGAAATTCTGAGAATATAACGGGTAGAATATACTGCATAGAGTTTTGCACCAATATGATCGGAAAAATATTTATTATTTAACAATATTTCATAATTAATCACTTCATCACTCCAATTACAAATATTTTCATTAGGTTATCCTAGATACCACTCTAAAATTCTAGTAGCATCTGCATGCAAATGGAAAATCTTTTAAAGATTGACTATTCATTCAAATGCCGATAGGCCTTCATTTTAATTATTCAAATGTCGTTTGATTTAATACAATCATTTCCATGTTGATATATATAAGTAATTATATGATATTTACTTCATATAATTCATCATTTCGGCAGCCTGGAAGACCTGGTTGCAGATGATTATTAAACTCCATTCCAGATTACTGTTATTAATATGTATGATGTCACGACGAATTGTATGTATGAACAGAAATTGAAATAAAAATCTTTGTGAATATAATTTGTTGACCAAGGACATGAAGGACTTGAGCACGTCGACCTCTCTCGTTGTGAACGTGACATGAGTGAGTAGGAATGGTTATAGGCCAGATTTTCAGAAAATGTACAATTCACCTTCCCCAATCCTCTCAAATTATCCACATTTAAGACAGAAATGAGCTTCAAAATACAGTTTAACATAACAGAACTGATACGTTAAATCAATGCGATACCAAATATACTCAGATATACCTGGTATTCTTCATTGTTCAGCCTAATTTAGGAGAATTTCCTCAATGTGTAGAGCTGCCACTTGAACATTTTCTGAATATCTGAGCCATACACTCCTGACTTGTTTTATCGATGACCTCACTCCTGATGCTCCAACGAAGAATTTTAAGTCACGAAAATAATATTTTTTAAAGTGACATCTGACAGTGACTCCCTTGTGTTACATTAGTGTTTATCATATATTATATTGCGCTTCAGGGGGTTCAAAAATAGGAGACACTAATAGGGGATGTGCATAGCCACCAGATTGTCAACGAATCACGGGAGGCGTATCTTGGTGAAAACACTGGCGAAAACCCTCCATGTTCTATAGAAGGAAGTATACATCATAATATGATGTATACATATTATGTGATGCATAAAACATAGATGTTGAGATACCATTATATTGGAATAGAGGAGATTATGCCGATTCCATTGGTGGTAAACATTTAGGACATGTAAGTAATGTGTCTATATTATAAATTTGACATCTTGGTTTTTGGAAAGAAAGGTTATTGATAGTTTTAGTGGATGATTACTAATAAAGTACCTAAATACACTCCATGAGATGACCTTAGATATGCATAGATATATTTAATACATTGCCTTGAAATGTCGTACATGTACTAATATTACTAGCAGTATTAATGACCAAAGAATTTGAATAATCTAACAAAGATATTTTATAGATAAATCAATTTGAAAAATATTCATTTTCGTGAAACACATCTCCTGATACTGAAGCTTCGAGTCGGTAGGGGGTGTGGTTGATGTATGTCTAAATAAGACTAACTAAAATAAATCCTACAACTTTAGATCTAGATTTTAAAATACAACAAGTTTTAATTTGCCCAATTATGCATTTGGAATCAATAGATCGTTGATAGAAGAGATAGCATTGTTGACAATTTTCAGTCTTTTTAGTAGAACTGTAATGCTAATATTTGTCAGTTTCAATGGGATTCAATCACAACATGCATAATCCCGCAAATCCCCTATTTACCCAATGACGTGCAGTGCAACTTTCCCCCAACAACAAGGCTATACTCATGTTACATTCTCACGAAACGTAATGTTTATTTCTTCCAAGGTGGTGAGGAATGGCAGACACATGCTAGTATTGCTTCCTTATATACTCCTCCTGTGAGCCCTGAAAATGCGGCCCTCAGGCATGAGAATTGTAGGGAATACCTTAGTATTTGTAACAGTCATTAAGATTGTCATTACCTTTTTGTTCTGTAATTAAACATATAAAATGAGTTAATGTCCAGATGGTAAGATAGATTGTTTAACTAAACACCCTAGAAGTTGGGTCCAGGAAGCGGACAGACCTAGAAGTCTTGCATTCTCATATTATAGAAATAGATGGCAGATTGTAAAGTTTTGAATATTTCTGACTTATTCCAGACTTTAGATGTCTATAAAAATGTATTCAAGTAAACCTGCACTGAGGTCTGGTTCAAGTTAACGGGTGCAGTACATAGATCCGTCCTGAAGGAGTACAATGTCAGATTGTAGTACTTTTGGGAAGAGATGAAGTTGTCATGACTACTTTTATCCTATTTTATAGACCCTCCATATATAGACCTGTATATAGGTATTATGTAACATTATGCAACATCATACTCGTAAATTTATACTAATATATAATATGTAATGAAGTCACTAAGCTTCACGCTAGGGGGAGCCACTAACAATAGGGACCATGGACCGCCCCCATGACTCTAGAGTAATGAATATTAGAAGTATAATTTAGATTGCCAGAGGGACCCCCATGCGCATTTCAATGTATACATACTGATGTTTCTGCCATTAAAAGTTATGTCTGAACAGGACAAAATTGCTGCTCTTTTATTCCTATACTATATCCTATACTTTATCCTATACTTTATTCCTATACTATGGCCTAGACTCTAGATCGTCAACGATAATATATCTCCAATATACTCTATAACTAGCACCTTTACCTCGGAGATATTCTCTACATATCACATGGTGGAAACCCTAAATGTTAAAGCTGGAGAAAACTATTAACTCAATTAAATTAGAATTAGATTAATAACTGGAGGAATCATTTATGTTAATCTGCTTTGGTTACCTAAGCATTATACCAAATGGTCACACTTAGTGGTTAACCTTGGTACATTAATCTCTGAAATGTTAGAATGTTATTTGTACATTATTTTAAGATTTAAGAAACTTTTATTGTTGATCATGTCACTATCAGGGAACTTATCTCCGACATCTGGGAGGTTTACAAGCTCCCTGTTGGTTTACATGCTGTTTTTTCCAACATACAATTCCCCAGTCGTCATTGACGAAAGTGGGACGTTGTCTATTAAGTAAATTTTAACATACATTTGTTATATAATAATTCTCTAGCGCAGTAGATCATTATTATACTTATAATTCTCTGAAAGTAGCTTGAATTTATGATAATAACAGTCTGAAGAAATTTCTTTGAACATGTCTTAATCTATTAATCAATAAGATATTGTCCGTCCATATTGAGGTGTTTTTTGCTACCATTTTAAAAGTATTCGCATCCTTTATCCCATGGGCTTCCATCTGCAACATATTCCACAAGAATGGTATTCTATGTAGTATTGATTTTCGCAACTGCTCATTTTTTGGAATAATTTGTTTCATGGGTCCTGTTGCAAAGTTTTGAGTATTCAAATTTCTAATATCTATTCTTTTTGGATCTCTTGCTAGACGGTAGCCCACCTGCAACAGATGCAATCTTCTCCTATGCTTTAATGTCAATATGTTTTTATCTATATGGATGTTATCTACATTGGTTCTGGATGGGAGTCCATAGATTTTTCTCAGTATTTTATTTTGTATTATTTGTAATCTATTTGTACTGTTCGTCGTATGAGAGTTGTGAAAAAGATCAGTTTGATCTATCAGTGGTAAGACCATCACTTTATGAATTAACAATAGTGTTTCTTTGGATATTTTACCACGTAATTTTGAGATTTGCCAACATTTGTAATTCATTGAATTTGTTAATTTATTTATTACTGTTTTAAATTTCAGGTTTCTATCTATGTAACGATTCCAGTATGTGAAGATATGAACATTTCCATCAAGCTCCGGGTACCTCCGGGTACCTCCGGGTATCTCCGGACATCTCCGGATATCTCCGGGTAGTACACCCGGGCACCACTAGGAGGCTACATTGCAACCCATGATGATATTGGCAGTTTATATTATGCGATTATTTTATTATTAATTAATCATTCTTATTATGTGATCCGGACTTTAACCATGATGGTTATCATATATTTCTCTATTTATTTACAAGTTTGTACTTATTTCATCATTATATTTATTTAGTTATTCCTGATTTGTATTGTAAACATACTCTGTTCTTGTGTTGAATATTATTGATATACCCAATGTATTTGTATATTAATCGGGTTGAGGAGCAAGGTCTTCAACCCAACACACAAGGAGGAATAAAGGGAACATATGAAAGAAGTATTTCACTCTTGATGTTTTATCTCGGATTCGCGCTTGGAACATAGAATATTTCAACCCTTGGTCCTTTGGAACTTTAATATAATCCGGCCACTATAGTTCCTTTCCTCCCATCTCCTGCTAACGATATTGGTAATATATTTATTCTCGCAGAAGTAAACCTATACGATCACGAAATATCATTATTTAATATCGATTAATGTTAAGCCGGAGCTGAAAGACAGACGTACATCGATGGCCACATAGACATTGGAAAGAACATAGGCAAGAATCGCAACACTGGTGCCGTGAGTGTGAGGGAAAAATACTTTTGTATTTCTTCCTAGAACACTGGATTGTCTGCTGGACATTGAAGTTTCAAGGGAATATACACAGTCTGCTTATTTTTCTCACTATCCGGACCCATCCGGACCTCCAGGATCCTCCGGATCTCATTGGATCTTGGTCTCCATTTTTCTTTGGAAGAGTCCGGAGCTGGAGATAGTCATTGGATATCGTCTGGATACATCTCAAATTAACACGGAATATTTAAAACTTGGGTTTATTTTTATTTTTGGGCAGAGTGATATAAGACAACTTATGTTCACTGGTTAGACTCCTGGATGGTGTGGACACTGCTTCGCCTTGCTGTTGCTGTGGAGAGATTTTTGATTTTCTTCTCCTGAAGGGTTCAAACACGATTGGACTGCTTTTTGTTTTTTTTTACTTAGTATATTTTTGTATTTCTTCCCAAATAGACGGACTTGGAGTCACAGGAAGGATTAAACATGGCTACTGATTTGACGAAGGAGATAATATCTGGCATAGAACTCAAGGACGTGGATCCTAAGATCAGGGATTACATCTTACAAGCAGCTAAAGACAAGGAAGATGTTGACAAGAGGTTGGCATTGACAAGAAGCGAATTTAAAGATGTTGCTGGTGAACGTGATGCTGCCATAACTACGATGGATCAGCTCCAGGAGGATCTTATTCGTAATAGGAATGCTTTGGATCAGGCTGCTTCTGATACGGATTTGCTGCATAAGGAGGTTACTTCGAAGGAAAAGGCCTTGAAGAGTATGAATACGGAACTGCTATTAGCTAAAGCTAATGTCGATGATGCAGTGAAAAACGTGGACTATTGGAAGAGTGAAGCTCGAGTTAATAAAGCTGAGTTAAACGAAACCAAAAGTTTGTTTAAAATGAAAGATGGGTCTGATGTGAGAGATACTGAATTATGGAAATCATTGGATTCCAATCCTTTGTATGGCCATATTGGAACACGCGGCGGGAAAAAGGTTTCTTTTATGAAGAAATCACGAGGATCTCTGTCGTTGTTTGATGCTGTGGAAGTTGAGGAGGATGAAAATATTTGTCCGATCAAGATCAAGGATTCTTCCACAGATATATCTGTGAGTCATTGGTCAGAGAAGCCCAAATGCTCAATGCCTCCAGCCTTCGAAGGAAAGGATTGGTACCAATACCTTGTTCAATTCGAAAATATTAGCTTTGCTAACAATTGGTCGCAAGAAACAAGGATGAAAGTGCTTTTCTCCAAATGTAAAGGAGAGGCTGCAAGCGTTGTTAATGATTTTGACATCTCCGAAGGATCATATCAGGACTTAGTCACCGTATTATGTAGGATATATGGAGGAGGTACTCCTGAAGACCGAGAAAATACCTTCTATTCAAGAAAGCAAATTCCTGGTGAGGATCTAAATGCCTTTGCAGTTCATCTTAGATCTTTGATGATCTGGGCATTTCCGGGTGAAAGACATAATTTTCATACTCGGCTGCTGATTCAGCAGTTCATTAAAGGCATGTTGGACAAAAAGATCGCATTGGAAGTTCATGCTCGTCAGCCTAAGTCATTATTCGATGCCCTGGACTTAGCGAATCGGTATAAAAGTGGAATAAAGACACTTTTTGGGGTTAATGCCAGCTCTGATGTGTTGACTACAGTTGCTGCTGTTTCTCATACAACTGTGACCGAGTTTGACGAATCAGATGAGGAAGAATATGGAATAAATGCTTTGGGAGAGAGAACAAAGTGGTCGGGCTACAGGAAAAGTGGACCCTGGAGGAATAAATCATCTCAGACTCCTTATTGCAAGTGGTGTGATACAGCCGGACACTCTACCTTTTCATGTAAAGGTTTCCTTGATGCTAAGAACAAATCCGGAATCTTGGATCAGAAATCTGGTAAAAGCATGGCTGGTCTTGAGGGAAACGACTAGTGGTTGTGTTGGACAAGGCCATCAACTCAACCACCCTATCTCAAAGTGGCTTTTCCGACCAGACAATTACAGCAATGAATAATTCTTCAGGACCTTCTTTCTTAGGGGAGGGTACGGCCCCTGAAGCTCCTGATTTAGTACTGGTGACCAGGTCTGAAGAAAATATTTATTGTCTGCCTAACTTAAAAGGAGCGAGATGGTATGTACCTGCTACTTTTGGAAGAGATTTGTATCACCTATTAGTGGACACTGGAGCCTCCATCAGCTTGATCGATGAGGGGATATATTCCTCTATGATCAACCCACCTTCATTGTTACCCACTTCGGATAAGGTCATTGCTGCTAATGGCAGTGATATAACCTTGCTGGGTGTTGCTAATTTCCACTTTGATCTTGGAGGAAAGTTGCATGTCTGGAGATTTTTCGTTGGACGTATCCATAGAGAATCCGGAATATTAGGCTTAGATTTCCAGATGGCAGTGGACATGGCGTTTAGAAGCAAAACTGGGGAGATTGATATAATTGGAAAGAAAACTTTTTGTGAATTTGTATCGAATAATGGAGCCCTAAGAGTTAAGGAAAGAACTAAAATTAAGAAGAATTCAGTGACGATGGTAGAAGCAATCTGGACTGGCCCTAGGAATGGCATGAGCAAATGTGATTTCCTTGTGGAACCTCCTATGTACATAGACGATGACAGAGGCTTAGTGAATTTTCCTACCATGATAGGATATAGAGAAGAGGAGGAGTTGTATGGGTTGCCTGTGATGAATATCACCAACCAGGCACAATTCATTGAAGAGGGTGAAATATTAGGCGTTGCTGAAGTGGTTTCTCAAATAGAGAACACTAGGAATGATGAGTCGATAGACATCGCTGAACCTGAAAATTCTACCTTGGAGGATGAGCGAATTACTGTATTGTTGGAAACAATTGCTCGTGATCCGGCAATGACCGAATATAATTTGCCTCAGTACCTGGAACAGCTGGTTTCTCAGAGTGACATTACCACTGAGAGGGAGAAAGATTTGGTTAGATCTGACCTACTGGAATTTTTCAATATATTCCAAAAACCTGGAGGAGACCTAGGCAGAACGGATAACGTAAAACATCACATAAACACTGGAGATTCGGAGCCTATCAAGCAGAGCTATCGCCGCTTACCCATAGGCAGGAGAAAAACAGTGGAAGAAGAGCTAGTAAAGATGTTAAATAAAGGAGTTATTTCGCCTAGTGATTCGCCATGGTCATCACCGATTGTTCTGGTCAAAAAGAAGGATAATTCCATTCGTTTCTGTGTGGATTATCGCAAAGTAAATGACATCACTAAGAAAGATGCGTTCCCCCTACCTAGAATCGACGAAAGTCTAGATGCTCTTGGAAAAAACATGTATTATTCTACCCTGGATCTCGAATCAGGCTATTGGCAAGTGGAATTGGATGAAGAATCGAAGGAAAAATCTGCATTCGTCACCCATATAGGCTTGTTTCGCTTCAATGTGATGGCATTTGGGCTATGCAATGCCCCAGCCACATTTGAACGCATGGTAGAAAGTATGTTACAAGGATTGCGCTGGACAAAATGTATGGTTTACTTGGATGATATAATTTCCTATGGAAAATCATTGGAAGAAGCCAGGAAAAATCTGAAATGTGTCTTTGAAAGAATACAGAAATTTGGTTTGATTTTGAAACCGAAGAAATGTGTACTTTTCAAGCGCTCTGTTAGATTTCTAGGCAGAATAGTTAACAGCGAAGGGAGCAGACCAGATCCGGAGAAGATCGAGGCTATTACACACTGGCCACAGCCACAAAATATCAAAGATATTCGTTCCTTCTTGGGACTTGTAGGATATTACAGGGATTTTATTCCAGAATTTGCGGAGAAGGCTGAGCCTATGTTCCAACTGCTCAGGGATCATACGAAATTTGTATGGAATGAAGATCGGGAGAAATCGTTTTGTCTACTGAAAAGTGCATTGATTTCTGAGCCTATCCTAGGATATCCAACCGAGAATGATTTATTTATTCTCGATTCTGATGCCAGTAATTTTTCAATTGGCTCAATTTTGTCTCAAGTACAGGACGGAGAAGAAAAAGTTCTTTGTTATTTCTCCAAATCATTGGATTCTACTCAGAGGAATTATTGTACAACGCACAGGGAGCTGCTTGCGGTGATTAAATCCTTGAAAAAGTTCAAGCATTTCATCTGGGGCACAAGATTTATCATTCGTACGGATCATTCTTCATTGAGATGGGTCCTGAATTTCAAGGATGCTGATGGAATTTTAGTTCGGTGGCTGTCTATTCTAGCTTATTTTGATGTGGATCAATCTAAGATTTTCCACCGTCCAGGAAAATTTCATAGCAATGCCTATGCTCTTTCAAGAATGAGGAAGATCAGGAGATGTAAAAATCCTGGCTGTGTCACGTGCAGGAAGGACCCTTGCAAACCTATTGGTATGGTATCTTCTGTCGACGATATGACAAGCAAATGGGAGGAAAAGAAGGGATTTTTGCAGGAAGTTTTCCCTTGCTCAGAGGGTGAGATGGCGAAATATCAGGATGAAGACAGAGATATTGCCAAGATCAAGTCACTGGTTCGAAGTAAAGAGGAACTTTCCACTCAGGAGATTCGTGCAGAAACACGAGAGTTTAGAGTATTGTATGGTTTCCTCAGCAAGATGATAATACGCAATGGGATTCTATATGTGATATATCATGAAGAAGCCTCAGTTTCTGACATGACTATCGTTGGCCCGTTGAAGATACGGATGGCTATTTTCCGCATGTTACATGGTTCTCCTCAAGGTGGCCATTTTGGAAGAAAGAAGACCCTAGGAAAGGTGAAGCAAACATTTTTCTGGCCACTTATGTCTGAAGATATAGAGCGATGGTGTGCTTCTTGTGATATTTGCCAATGTGTGAAAGATTTCCCTAGGAAAGGGAAGAGACCGCTTCATAATGAAATTTCTGGCGCAAGATTTGATAGGATAGCTCTGGATATTGCTGTAAATTTACCTTTGACTCTCAGGGGTAACATATGCTTTATGGTTGTCCAGGACTATTATTCAAAATACATGGAGGCATTTCCTATGCCAAATTACCAAGCTGACACTTGTGCTACCCACCTTATGGAAGGCTGGATCTTGAAATTTGGAGCTCCATTGAATATTCATTCGGATAGGGGTGCCAACTTCACTTCTTCTTTATGGAGAGAGTTGTGCATTTTGATGTCTATAAAGAAGACATTTACCAATTCTTATAGGCCTCAATCCGATGGATTAGCTGAAAGATCGATTAGGACTCTGAAGACAGCTTTGTCAGGCTTGGCAAATCTCCATAGAAATGACTGGGACCAGCTGATTCCATATATCACCTATGCTTATAGGTGTAGTTTGCATGAATCAACCGGCTGTTCTCCAAATCTACTTACCTTCGGTGAGGAAATTTCAATGGTGCCTGCAGTCATTTATCGGAATTATGACGAAAATTTTGAAGCAAGGTGTCCAAATAACCAGGTGTTATACATCAGAGAACAACTCCTGAAGTCACATGAATTTGTAATGAAGAATTTAAAACGATCGGTGAAAGCACAGAAAAAGGTCTATGACAAGAATACATTGGTCAGAGAATATGCTCCTGGAGATTGGGTCTACAAATTTATCACAGTGAAGACTGGACAGCCACTGTGTGGAAGATGGGAGGGTCCCTTTCAAATAGTTGAAAAACTAAATGAATGGACCTATGTCATTGATAAAGGCACGAAGAAAATGGTGAAAATACATGTGGATTATCTGAAGCCCTGCCTAAAACCTGATAATGAAAGCAGAGATAATGATTTATCGCCAGAAAGTGCAAGGAGAACCAGAACGAGGGTGATTAAGGCTCCCACAAGATATGGCTTTCCCTGATTTTAAATGATAATTTTACTCAATATCTGGAGGAGGAATATTGACTTAACATTAGATTTTATTCCTTGCCTTCAGGAGAGCCATATACACGTAAAGAAGCCTCTGGTGAACACAGGAGAGAGAAGATACGATTACATGGTGGATTTACGGCCATTTTGAAACCATGATTGGGTCTATTTCCACATGGAAATATTCCTTTTATTTTTAATAACATTTCAAGCTAACCTAAGGTGTTAGATAGGCTTCTTTGAAGCATTTCTGTACAAAACAGTTTCTACGGCTCTTCCTCGAGCGTAGCCTGTAGAGCTACCAATCAGGAGACGGTCTCTTTCATCGGGGCCCGGGGAAAAGAGCCTGAGTTGTGTTTATTTCATATATAACGATAGGATATGAACTATACGGCTATTATTTAACATTTTCTGTTCGAATTCCTTGCCAAAGTCGATTCTCGATGATATTTTCTACATATTCTAACCTATCACCGATGGAAATAAACACCGCGCTAAGAAGTAAACAACGCGGAACGTTGCGTTGGCGAGCGCCATGGCGGACACCTCGTCATACAGAGCGTCTACCATTGCCGGCAAGACCCTGGTGCCCTTGGATCGCTGCAATCTGGCGTTCTATTTATACCGAGAGAGTAGTATATGGAATCTAGGATTTTTCTCAGAAATTTGACCTTGGATATGTATTTCTTTAACATAATGTTTTGTTTTCGAGGTAATAAGGAACTTGTCTCCGTATCTATTACCTAATATGGTTATGTAAGCGTGCGGACTGGATCCTCTCGCTGCCCACCTCGTGTATGTCCATATTTGGGCATGAAATCAGGGCGTGGCACGTGCTTGGCACCGGCTACTATATAAGGCGACAGGTCAAGCGTACAGCAAGCAGTCTTCCCTCGTCTTACCATGTGTGATAAGAAGTAACCGGAGATTTTGCCTGCTTACACCTGTATTCCTGCTGATAGAAGTTTCTGGAAAAGGCTAGAATTCATCATGCCTTCATCTAGCGAGGATGAGGTTGTATACGATAGGTCTACCAAGCTTGGTAAAGAGAAATATAGAAGAAGCAATGGGACTTCTGCTGCTAGCGGAACCAGCTCATCTCGTGTGTCTAAAGAGCGGAGGACAGGATCCAAATCGCCAAGTCAGCCTCGTCGTGTGTGTGAGGAGTTTGCTGACTCAATAAAGCCTCCCATCTTGAAGCTTCAAAAGCCGTCTGACACCCGGAATGGTCGTTGTGTCCCGATACCCAGTCCAGGACATGACTCAGAATCGGAGGAAGTGATATATTATAAAGTTTCTGAAGATGATCTAGTGACCAAATATGAAAGATATATCGATGGAATCATAGCCAGAATATCATGTGAAGACACCCAGCGGGAGCTGAAGTCGATAATTTACAAGGGACATGACACTAACAAGGGTGGCTCTTGCCCTTACTTGCGTTGTGCTGGCAAAGTCTTGCATTCAAAGCTGGGATGGCTCAGACATATGGAGGAGAGCCATCTGCCTCGCAGATGGGAATTTACATGTGGGATTCCACGAAAGGAGGGTGGTGGCCATTGTAAACGTAGGGAGATACGCCTTGTCTCCTTAATCCGGCATATGATGTGGCATCATAATTTATCGCAGCAACAAGCTGGATCCCGCTGCCATAACAACGAAAGCAGGAACTGTAATCTTGCTTCAAATCCGGATTATGTGCGAAATGACCCGCTGGTGACTGTTGCTGGCAAACGATCAGCCCCTACCACCTCCCCTTCTGCTGATTGCAAACGACATATTCCTTCACCGTCAGTCAGATGTGAAACAATTGCTGTGAGCCCTGTCAATCTCAGGGAAATTGACCTGGAATTAGACAATCTCCACGAAAGCGAGGCTGTAAAGAATCTCTCCGTTGCTCAAACGCAGCTTGTCAAGGCTCATTCCTCTTTTGCATGTGCCTTGAAGAACTTGCATGCTGATTACGAACATTTCAGTAACATTGGTAAAGACAAAGAGGCATGGTCGGAGGAGAGAAAACAACTTTTAGATGATGTATCGAGTCTAGAGGTTAAACTGGAGATTGCTCAACATTCCCAATCCTTATTGGAGGATGAACTAGAACTGGTGCGAGGAAATGAAAAGTGTCTGCAGAAACAGCTTGATAGGGCGGTTGAGTCTGAAAGAGAGACTGCCGACGAACTGAACAAATGCCAAAAGCTTCTTGAAGAACGTGATGTGGATAAAAAGACTGAAAATGAAACAGCAGATTCCGTCGTATTGATTCCTGGGTTCAGCTTAGAACAATCGATCGCAATCCGTGCGATTGTGCATCAGTGATGATTATTTCCTGGACAATTGTGTATATACTATGAATCTTTATTCATATATAGTTGAGCAATTTTTTTTATGTTGAAGGACATTTAAATGTTGGTATATGATACCCCACGTTTTTTTTTTATGAGCTATTGTATAAATGTACATATGAATCGTTTATTTTGTTTCGTTAACATGTTCATAAAATTTCTCCAGTCATTGAATATGTTCACCTCCTTTTAAAATTTTATTTTCGTTGGTTGGGGAGGAGTGTAACGATTCCAGTATGTGAAGATATGAACATTTCCATCAAGCTCCGGGTACCTCCGGGTACCTCCGGGTATCTCCGGACATCTCCGGATATCTCCGGGTAGTACACCCGGGCACCACTAGGAGGCTACATTGCAACCCATGATGATATTGGCAGTTTATATTATGCGATTATTCTATTATTAATTAATCATTCTTATTATGTGATCCGGACTTTAACCATGATGGTTATCATATATTTCTCTATTTATTTACAAGTTTGTACTTATTTCATCATTATATTTATTTAGTTATTCCTGATTTGTATTGTAAACATACTCTGTTCTTGTGTTGAATATTATTGATATACCCAATGTATTTGTATATTAATCGGGTTGAGGAGCAAGGTCTTCAACCCAACACACAAGGAGGAATAAAGGGAACATATGAAAGAAGTATTTCACTCTTGATGTTTTATCTCGGATTCGCGCTTGGAACATAGAATATTTCAACCCTTGGTCCTTTGGAACTTTAATATAATCCGGCCACTATAGTTCCTTTCCTCCCATCTCCTGCTAACGATATTGGTAATATATTTATTCTCGCAGAAGTAAACCTATACGATCACGAAATATCATTATTTAATATCGATTAATGTTAAGCCGGAGCTGAAAGACAGACGTACATCGATGGCCACATAGACATTGGAAAGAACATAGGCAAGAATCGCAACATCTATATCAACTCCTAAATATTTATAAGATTCTACATCTTCTAATGCAGTCCCATCCGGACTCAATACATTCTCGTTCATGTCATACTGTTGCTCATTTGCCCACCTCAACCTCAGCATTTGTTTTGGAAGAAATGTTTGTATTTTTGATTTGTCTAAATTCAGTGATATCTTATTAACTTTACACCAATATGACATGGCATGTAAGTCCTGTTGAAGCAGTTTTGTAGCTTCTAGGACATTTGTGCCTTAGACAAAGATGATGGTATTGTCTGCAAATAGTTGTATGTATAAAAATAGTTTTTTATGAATTTGGGTATGTCATTAATGTATATGCTGAATAATAGTGGGCCTAAAGTTGTTCCTTGTGGGACTCCACAAGTTATTTGATTTGAGTTGGACATTAATTTGTTTGCCTCAACTGATAGGTAATTTTTTATCCAATTTAGGTCTTTATTTTTTATTCCAATTTGTTCCACTTTTTCTAATTTGTTATAAACATCGATGGTACAGATGCCTACTGGTCCTGTCTTCAGGTGGATCCTCGTTCATCAGTTGTTTCGGCGCTGTCCACTACAACCTCCAGAGGTGCGCCAACTGGGGTGATCAAATCCCAGCCCAGGACCAGCTCTACTCTCTCCACCTCTCACCTCTCTTCCTCCACAGCCACATGGATGCTGTTTCCACCTCCCTACACAGAGAGCCAATGAGCCGTTTCCTCTCCCCTCCTACCACTCCTATAGTTCTCAGTGCCCTCCACATCGACTGGCCTGCAAACCCCCTGCATCCGATCTCCACAGGGAAGCACCATACCTTCCAGCCTCGTTGTTGGCATTCACTGACTAGGTCCTGGTACTTGGTCTTTTTCCGGTCATAAGCTTCCTCTATTCTCTCCTCCCATGGCACAGTCAACTCCACTATTATGACCTGCTTAGTTGACGGTGACCAGATCACTATGTCAGGCCTCTGGTTGGTGGCTGCTACCTCCTTGGGAAGTACCAAGCGTGTGTTAATGTCTGCTCGCATCTCCCAGTCACCTGATGTCGCTAGCAGCCCACTTCTCTCCGTTCTCTTTGTAGTTGGTTCCTCTCCTGCTCTCACAAAGTTGATAAACTTTGGTCCTCCCTTTTTCACCTTTGTACTCTTCCTTCGCAATTCCAGGGTGTCAGCGAGGGTGGCTAGTATCTTATCATGTCGCCAGGTGTATCTCCCCTCTTTCAGTGCTACAGAACATGACGAGAGTACATGCTCCAGATTGGCTGGCCTGCAGCACAATGGGCAATTAGGATCCTCCGTCAGTCCCCATGTTACCAGATTAGTTGGGCTTGGTAACACGTCGTACACAGACTTTAGTTGGAATTTGAGTCTGTATGGTTCTGTGTTCCATATCTCGCTCCAAGATAGGCTTTTTGATCTACACCCTTCCCAGTTTAGCCAACTCCCCTGCTTTTTCATGCCTGCTGCTCTTACCATCCTGCCTTCCTCCTCCATGGCTCTGACTTCTGACTGAACCAAGTGTCTCCTCTCTACTCCTTTTGCTGCTTTCCATCTGGTGGCTGGTGTCATGCCTAGTCCTTGTCTCCCTACTGCTATGCTTCCGACTATGTCCGCTTGCCTCAATCGTGACTCTGCCTCCTTCATTGAGTCATCCACTTTCCATTTCCGTCCTGTCCTTAACTCCACATGTGCTGACCGTACCTTGTCATCTTTGCTGTCCTTCAACATCATGAGCTGTCTGACCTTGGTTACCTTAAACTCCTATGTGATTGATTTGAGTGGAAGCTGCAGCTTGGTGCTTGATGAGTAGAGTCCTATGCTGCTGAAACTTCTAGGGACTCCCAGCCACCACCGTAGGTACCTGCTTGCCAATCGCTCTAACCCTTCCACTTTGGTCATTGGTACATCATACACCAGGAGTGGCCAGAGCACTAGTGGCAGTACTCCATGTTGGTAGATCCATGCTTTGTACCTGCCTGGTAGACCACTCCTGTCTACACAAACCATCCACTGCTCTGTCTGGTGGCACATCTCTGTTACGTTTTTAGTGTCACAGAGGGAATCATTGTAATACTTCCCAAGGCACTTCACTGGCTTTTCGCCTACTGTTGGTATTATGTCGCTCCCCACCTTGAAGTGTTCTTCCTTCACTTTTCCCTTCTTGATGACAAGGCTCCTTGATTTGATCGGTTTGATCTTCATCCGTGCTCCATCTATGACTGACATTAAGTCCTCCAGGGTCCATCTTGCCTCCACCTCTGTCTTGGTGCTGATGGTCATATCATCCATAAATGCTCGTATTGGTGGTTGTTGAGCTCCTGATGCCATGATTGGTCCTCTGTTCTTCTTCTCTACGGACTTCACCAGCAGATTCATTGCTGCAGCAAACAAGATGACTGAAACAGTGCAACCTGTCATGATTCCCACTTCCAGTCTCTGCCATGTTGTTACATAATCCTGCACTGTGAATCGGAGTAGCATGTGATCAAAATACCCCTGAAGCATGTCTCTAAACTTCTCTGGGATATGGTAGCATTCCAGAGTCAGCTGGACTAGCTTATGAGGAATTGACCCATATGCATTAGCTAGATCGAGCCAGATCACAGCTAGTTCTCCCTTCCTTTCTTTTGTCTCTCGGATTATTTGTGTCAATACACTTGTATGCTCGATGCAGCCGGAAACTCCTGGAACTCCTCCTTTCTGCACTGCTATATCTATATAGTTGTTACTTAGCATGTAATCTGTCATTCTCTTTGCTAGGACAGCTAAAAATATCTTCCCTTCAACATTCAACAGTGATATGGTGCGGAACTGCTTTAGATTGTTAGCATTTTCCTCCTTCGGAATAAAGCAACCCTCTGCTTGGTGCCAGCAATCCGCTAAACATCCTCTTCGCCATGCCACCCGCAGGAGTCTCCACAGCTGTTTTGTCATTTTGGGGCAGTTCTTATACACCCGATATGGTATCCCGTTTGGTCCTGGTGATGAGGATGATCTTGCCTTCCTTATGATATCTGTAACCTCCTTTAACCTAGGTTCCGCTTCATCTAACTGGTGAGTTGGTTCTTCTGGTTTCATGAGGCTCCCCAGACCTTCCAGATTCTCTTCCCTCCTGGGGTCACTGTATGTGTCCTTGAGAAGGGCTTCTACCTCCGCTCTGTCTGCCTCCAGCCTCCCTGATCCCTTACTTCCCAATAAATTGGACGTGAACTGGAACGGACTTGCTATGAATCTTGCTCTAGCTTTTGTCCGCTCCTTCCTTCTTCTGCGGCCCCTTTCTGCTCTTCTTAAGATTTTCAGTTTTTCTCTCAGGGTCACCCTCAGCTCCTTGTTTCCTCCTTCCTAGATTCTCCCTTTCCTGTCTTTGCTTCCTCCTCTCCAAATCTGTCTAGGCCTACATTGTACATCAATGTTGTCATGACTTGCATTTTCCTATCCATTCTTCCTGCCAAGGTGTTGTTCAAAATGGCTTCCATATCACTGTCGAACTGCTCCCATGCCATTTTGTTGTTGCTTCCTGGCCACTTAATTTTCCTCCTCTTTCCATCCTCTTGGCTCTCTTTCTCCCTTCCCTCTTGTCTCACTCTCTCTTGGCTGCCTTGTGCTGCTACTTCTTGACTGTCTATCTCTTGCTCCTTTTGGCTCCCTCCTGCCTTTTCTTCTTGACTGTCTATCGCTTGCTCCTCTTGGCTCTCTGCTCCCCTCACTCTGTTGTTCCTGCTGGTTGTGTCTTCCTCCCCTGTCACTTGGAGGCTGTGGTCACTGTGGTTGGATTCCGGGACCTTCTCCTCCTCCGTCTCACCAGGTTTCCCTGTGCGTTGTGTCAGGTTTGAAATTCGCTTGCAGTAGCAATACCACAGAAAAAATGGTACTACTTCTGAGTGATTATTTAAATATATGGCCGTATTAAGCTGATATTTATAAATCCACTCCTTTTTGTTTCATAAAATTCGGTAAATTATTTGCTAAGCTGTGAGAGATAAATTAAAAGAGTATGATGATTTTCTGAAGGATTGGCATCCTATAGGATTAGCCATAAGACAATGGACCCTTAATTACATAAGGGTAGCTCTATGCAGTGTCCACTTCACACGGGCAGCCACAGTGAGAAGTTATGGTCAGCAGGCCAATGTTGCAATATTAAAATCTCTTTTCGCGGGTCAAAACCTCATCAGAACACAACATATTTGGTATCCCTTTAATCAGAAAACCCTGCCTGATATGAATCTGTACTGTCCCAATTGAACATAATCTTTTCCATCAGCGTAAAGTTGACTTGAAAAATTAAAACGTCCGTTCGACCATTTAGAAATGGAGTATCTCGTACAAACTGGTACCACATGAAAGAGGAGAACGCCTTCTAATTGGTCTGAAAATATTAGGATGCTCTGACCATATTCATTGCCGTGCAAACGTGGAAGAAGTAAACATCCTTTTCTAACAAAGAGCGCGAAATGTCGCGCAAAGCGTATGGGCGCCCACTCCCTCAATTGGGGGTCAGCTTTCTCACGCCTGTGGTAATGCTACTTGCAGCCCATCTTTCCCATGTGGATCCTCAACCCATGATTATTCTTGCATGTCTTTCCACAGCTGCACACAGTCTGGTTCCTCTTGGTCAAGCTCGTTGTCCTTGTTTGGTCTCCGCTGTGTTCCTTCCAATGGGTTGCTCATCCTCCCCCGCTCTCGCACAACCCTGGGGGTATCTTCTGATATATCTGTTCATGGCAAATCACTAAGGTACTTCCAGATGGAAGTTGTGTTTTGGCCGGCCAAGCCTCTGCACCCTTGGTACCAGTCTCTCCTAATAGTCTATTGTGATTTACGGTGTCGAAAGCTTTTCTGAAGTCGAGGTACGCTGCCATCATCATTCATATACATGTAATCATTCATACATGTAATACATGTAATCATTCATATTCATGTAATGATTTGCACATCATGGTATGTGTAAAATGGAAACTGTGATTACCCTACATACAAAACTATTGTGTATGGCATGCTCTGACCTGCTATACTTACGATTATGTTTATATTGTGTTTACATCATACTTATACGCAATATCAGTTGCTGGCGGCATGATAAATATAACGTTAGTCTATCCCACTACAAACACTCACCGACAATAGGTACTGTACTACCCGCTTCCCCCAACCCAATTATAGCAGGCGTGCTCAGTGTTGTATTATTTTTTGTACCGGTGTTACATTCATTGCGATACCTATGTATATAGTATATACCAGACTGTAACTGGTGATATATAACTAGATTAAGTTTACAGTATAATTAGTCCTAAGCAAAGAAAAAATCAAATGTTGTCCTCACTGAAATTCCAAAGATCCTACTTTAACAAGTCGTTAACATTGTGTAATATTGAAGGTAAAACGGCGAATCGAAATACAATATAAGATCAAAATTGACATGTTAGAGGTCCTGACACTGGACTTCAGCCCCCCCCCATACTCCCTCTGCAAAGAAAAGCTAGATTATTACATAGACTGTAAGACTCACCCCATCCCACATCATTATTCATAACTCCACCAAATCTCGCCAAGTTTATCATCAGTAATAAGAGCTAGTTTACTTATGTTAAAAACGGTTTTTCATCTATTTATAATGAACTGTTTATTGTCACATTATATATATATACTTGCGTTACCTCTCTGCATCGGCTAATTGTATAAAGATCTAAGCATCAGTGCGCCACGAAAAGCACTTGAATTTGTGAGCCCCGTATCTGATGTTCCTTGAATAAAATATTTTTCAAAACGTGAAAAAAAAAAAAATATATACAAATATATTTCTAATAAATAATTGACTAGGGCATCTTTTTTTGATATTCGTACAATAGATTATTGTTCTCTAGGTACATCATTAACTGTTTGTGCATCGTTTTCTCAAGTAGTTTTGCAGGGAGGGATATGGATGATACTGGTCTATAATTACTTGGATCTGTGCTGGGACCTGCCTTATATAGTGGTATTACCTTTGACTCTTTCCATTTTGGGGGGATTTTACTTGTTTTGTATGTCATATTTATTATTCTAGCCATTTGATGGGCCAATATAATTAAGATCTGTTTTAAAAGCAAGGCTGGTAAATTATCAAATCCTGATGATTTTGATGATGGGATACCTTTAATGGTCTCTATTATTTCCTTTGGTGTTACTGGCTGGAATTCAAAATTTCTTGAGTTATTATGTACCTGGTCTAAGGGATTTTCATTATATAATTCAGTATCTTCCTGGCTTGGTGGAGATAATTTCTGTGCGAGGTTGTTTCCTACTGAGGCGAAAAAATCATTGAATACGTCCGGGATTTTTTCTTGAGGTATCTGTTGTTCATTCTTTCTTAGTGTTAATTTTTTTATTCCGGTGATGTTTTGTTTTATCTATTAATGGGTTAAGGGTTTTCCAAAATTTGTTTGGATCACTCTTATTTGATTCTAATTCTTCCCGTATAAAGTTGTTTTTTTAAATTCCTTGCCTGATGATTTATGCTTCTCCTCAATTTCTTGGCTTGTTCTAGTAATTTTAAGTTATTATATTTTTTTGCTCTTTTTTTATCTTTCTTTCATTAAATCTAGTATATCTCCCGTTATCCAAGATTTTCTTGCCTTTACATTTTTCATCTCGCATATTAGGCACATATTATCCACCTTTTATAATTATGTTTAACATATTGTCCCAGCACATATCCAGTTCACCTGATTCAAAAAGCTTTACCCAGGCATGTGATAGCAATTTTTGTTTCAATACTTCTTCATTTAATCTTTTGTATGAGCGACATTTAAAACTAATATGATTATATTGCTCCTTTTCTTTCTTTATTATCAAATAAATCGGTTTGTGATCACTTACATTGTGTGTCCCACACATTTTTAAAAATTTTGTGTTTGTGAAGATCAGATCTATAGTTGTCTGGGTATTCGATGTTACTCTTGTTGGGAGACTTGTTATTTGTCTTAATGAAGTATTGTATTCAATCGCTTGCAACTGGGCTTTGCTTGTTGATGATCTGGTATAATCTACATTAAAATCTCCTACTATTGTAATTTCTTCATTTTTTGGTAGCAAATCCAATATTGTATTTCATGGCCTCTGCCAGACACCCGTCAGGAGCTCTATAGATGTTCAAAATGGAGATGGCTTTTATTTTTTTTGTATTACCCTCGTTGTTTTAATTTCTATGTCTTTCATGCCTATTTGCATTTCAGGGATGGGTGTTGGTATCTTTAAATTTTTTGAGACATAAGTTATTAAGCCACCCTCCGTTTTCTTGTCCGTCATCCTGTCTTGTCTTTGCCAGTTATATTCTTTCAGCTCAATCATGTTTTCATAAACCTTATTATCTAACCATGTTTCCGTCAGACAGAAAATTGAAGAAATTGAAATATTAGTTAATAAGCTAACAATAAATATATTATATTTATTGTTAGCTTATTAACTAATATTTCAATTTCTTCAATTTTGTTTAGTAAGCTACGTACATTCAGACATATTATTTTCAAGCCTTTTGTTTTGTTGAACTTCTCTGTTTCTAAGAGAGACAACTCCACATTCTCTTCATTCTTTTTCTGGCTCGCTGATATAGTTCAGCCGATAATCTATGGGGCATGAGCCGCACCACCACGTTAATATTCATTTCAAAACTCTCATTTGATGTTGGTAAGTATTGTAATTTTTTTTTTTTTATTATGCAAATTTTTCTACCTGGTATCAACTATAATATCACTTAGAGCTAGTTTTACACATAACTCTCTTTTCCCTCCTAGATACTCTGAATATGTGGAAGAGCATTTTGCTCAAAACGGAACAGAACAGAACAGAACAGAACAAAAACAAGTGGGGCCTGTTCATGTGCCCCCATCATCACAGTTTCTTACTTTACTGACAAGGCGTTTCCTTAAGAACATTTTAGGCCATAATTATGTACCTTGTGTGATACTCTCGGTACTCATGGTCGTATTTTATATATTATAAGCATTCCCATGGGGGAATTATATCTGTCATTATCATGTTTCTACCTGAATACCTTCATCTGTCATCTCTTTTAGTCTTATACATACGTCTACATAACTACACTCTCACATATGTATATATTCATATCTACGTGTGCATTTTTACCCTTATTATGGCTTATACCTATGTACATATACCTGTGTAGTGTTTTTCCGTCTCACACTACCCAAGTTCGATATATCTATTCTCACGAAGGGAAAGAAGACCAGACACACAGCTCTTTAGGTATCACAGGCTTTATTCTCCACACAAACCATGTCCGATAGTGTTTATCGGACCCAACATAGGTGACCAGGTATTGGCCTCAGAGAACAAGTGGCAATTATGGTACACGATCATTGCAGGTGTTGAGAGTCAAACAATTTTATTTTTTTTAATAACTTTTATTGACATATTTCACATTCACCATTCACCATTCACCATTCACCTCAAGCACCAAATAGTGGAATGATGTGGGAATCAATCTAAACATATCATTATTATTGAATTATATTATTGTTCAGGATGTTTATACAGAAAGGTCAAATATAAGAGTGATCAAGTATGAAATGCAACAAATCGTAAAGTGATATACTATAATGACATGGGCTCACAGGGTTTATCCGGCTGGAAATAGCCATGGTTTTCCGCCAACTGCTGTGTCTAACTAAGTCTACTGCTTGTAGTGTATGCTAGGCTATGCCTGTGTCCTAATACATTCCACTATAGCCAAGTGATTAAAGCGTTAGACTTCCAAACTGGACATTGTGAGGTTGAGTCTTTGAGCACACAGCCTGTTCATATGTTTCATTTTTAAGTCTTTTAATTTTTACAATTCAATAATATCTTCTTTCGGCTTGGACTTGTTTTAAACGCACACATGTAGTTATTGGTGCAATTTCTGTTCAACTGGTGAACAAATAAGAGAGGGATATCACTGGCAATAAGCAACCATCATCCCCCTAACCTAACCAGGTCACTATGTCAGTTTATGCATAGGGAATGAGGGAGACAAGAAGAGACTTGACATAGAAACAAGAGCCTTCGACTGAGGCACCTCCACCAGAAAAAAACCAAATCACATTAAAACAAGGATCCATGATGAGAGATCAATTAAAGTATTGAATTAATTAAAGCCCCATTTTTTGTTACGTATCTAGGGGCTGAGAGCTTATTTCTAAATATTTTTAGTTGGAATTCGGAAAAGTATAAAATTGATAAGCTTATTATTGCTTCTAAATCACTATATCAACTTTGTCTCTAATTGTTTTGTAAATCATTACATCAACCTCATTTCTAAGTACTCTTGAAACTTGGAAGTAAAGGTTTTTCACTCATCATGGTATATATCTATTCATGTAAACAAATGTGACTTATTGTCCTTTAACACATCACATATAGCATGCTACTCCCAACTTGTTTACTCCGGAAAGTGGTTCCATAAATGGGTCGGATTTTCAGAAAGTGTACTATAGGCAGCAGTACACATTTACTCAATTCAAATTCAAATTCAAATTCAGAAATTCTTTATGGCATGATTTTGTTCACATTAGGTCGGTCAATTCTGACACCAAGACATGCCAGTTCTTCCGATGACTGCCAACATCTCCTTCTTGAATTTTTTGTTACAGCAATAACGTGATAATCCCTTTATAGGGCTTCATAACAACTTAATAATAATAACATGTATGTCAGCTTTGAATGAGATGAATATTTACATCTGAAAATAGTACATGAGGGTCCTAATAACAATCTAAATCATTTTTATACATCGTTATACATCAATATTAAAGGGTACAGTGTAACATACAATTCCTCAGTTATGTCCAGCATGGAGCACTAATACAAGTTATCCTGACTGCGGACTGAGAGGCGAGAGCGACATAGTTGATTACAGTTAGAGTTTGGCAGCGGTGACAAGTAGGAACACAAATCTTTTAGGCAGGAGCAGTAACATTCTACAGAGAAGAAATAAAGTATCACAGTAGATTGATAAGTAGATATGAGAGAGAAGGCACACTTAATCGGTGTATGCTAATTTAGACACTAGTGATGAGTATAAGTATAAACAGTCGTATTTCAGTGTGAGCAGAAATATTTCACACTCTAAAGGGTGATAATAATGTAATGTTATAACAGTTCTAAGATCAGAAAGGCGCAAGAAGCTGTTGTGTATACTTCCTAAATGAGGAACTGTCCTCTATTTTGTGCGCTGCTGGTTTCAGCTCATTCCACCGTATTCTAGATTTATATGTATAAGAGTCAGTGACCTTAGACAACTTGGTGGTCAAGACTGTCATGTTTCTTTTTCCATTTGCATGGCTTCTAGTTGGCAGGTCTCTTATATCAATATTATTTTTATTTTGGGACAAGTAAAAAGCAATATCTAATGCATGTTTATCCCTTCGTGTTTGTAGGGGCCAAATATTTAGGGACTCATGCTCGCGATCCACATTGTCGTATTTGGATTTATTAAAATTTATCCTTAAAGCTAAATTTTGCTATGGTAGGCTGAAATTTGGTCTATGCTAAGGAACTCCGAGTATATTGGGCGTTGCATTGATTCTAGCACTCTGGTTAGTGAGGTTGAAAAGTATTTTAAACTTTATTTCTGTCTGAAATGTGGGTTATTTGAGAAGATTGGTGAAGGTGAATTGTACATTTTCTGAAAATCTGACCCATATAATGTATTACTGGTCCTTGTAACATTGTCACTATTTACTTGACCAACATCATGACCACCTCTCCATTGTAATATAATACTGACTACATTGATCTAACTAGATGTCTCCATACACTGCCAATGTTAAACATTCTGCTCTTTTACCTTAACACACAAGTGCTTAATTGCCTCCCATGGTAGATCAATGGCCACTAATGTGCATTGTGAGTGGTATAATGATGTCATTGTCGCCCTGCTCAGCCCCACCTAGAAGCAGCCTATAGATCTACCACCCAAAACATAGAAAAATGAGTCATAATATTGATATATTTCAAAAGGAATTATTAGTAAGAATGTTCTCAGGTGGGGGTCCCTAGTGCTGTTGGTAACATTTGTGATGTGTTTCAAGAAAATGAGTCATAAGTCGCAAAAAATAGATTTTGAGGGTGGACAATTATTATTAAAGTAGCTAAATATACTCTATGGGATGACCCTATAAATGCATAACAATATTTGATACACTGTATTGCAATTTAGTACATGTATTCATCTATCATCCAGCATTAGTCACACCAACAATGAGAACATTCCTACAAAGAGATCATGGGAATATATCCCTTTGAAAAATATCAATTTTGCGACTTATGACTTATTTTCCTGAAACACATCACATTTATAAGATAAGATAAGATGTTTTTTATTCGTCAACATAAAATCACAGTTACACATAGGTAAGTGAGATAGGTAAGGGAAATTGACAAAAAGGTCTACATGCCATTATGTTACAACGAGGTAGCATCTCTTCCGGCAGTTACCATAAAGATGAAGCCATATAGATGAAGCTATACATGTTCCAAAACTAAAGACGGTGTATTGAATATAATCATGCAGTTCTAGGGTCATGTTATGAACTGTATTTAGATACTTTACTTTTCTCCCAGAAATTGTGCATAATTCCTTTTCAAAAATAAAGATATCAAACTTAAAGTAAGAATTACTTCTTATTTACTGTCTTTAGAACTAGATTTTAATCTCATTTCTTAAATGATTGTGATGTCAAAAATCAATTTTGTCCAAGTAGTTCATTTTCCGGTGACACATCACATAATGTGTCATAAAAAAGTGCATCCCTTCAGATATGTATTAACTCCATGTATTCCTACACATCAAAACAGAGTGAGGTTTTCCCAAACCCAGATTAACCAAATACTACATTTATTGATGCCTCGGAAGTCGGCACCAAATGAGTATAATTAATATCACATAGAGATTAAATATAATAAATTACTCTAAATCATGTATAGCAAGTTATCAACACAGTATTATTGAATCAATATTTCCGCAGGCATGAATCAAACTTTAAATTTGACTAATAACCCTTGTAAGTAGCTTTCTTGAATTGAATCATATTGAATTGAGAAATTGTCTATTTTCCGAGGATATAAATAAGTGCGAGACTTGAGAAAGGGGCCTGCAGGCTCCTGAGATAAACCCAGCTCTTCCTGGCATTCTTTTTCATAGAAGAGAGAGTTTTTACCTGTAATCTCAGTAAACAAAACAGTTTGGTTGCCATGCCAACCCCACGTAAATCATTAGTTGAATACGCACTATGTGTAAATCTCTCTAGATACATTGTTTTCAGAGCAATGAACGTATAATGAACTCGTTAGACAAGTATGACAGTCTATTAGGTGTTCATATTTGGGACACAACATGACACAGTGGTCTATAGACCAGGTGTATGTGGCGCAGGTTTAGGTGCCGAATACAGTGGACTGAGTCTGTAACGAGACAACTCCGATATACACAAAAGGTTAGCATGAAGTCTTACGTTTATTTCTATTTTCAATCGTTCTGAGGCGTTAGGACTATTCTTCTCTAGTGTTGTTACGTTTGCGTATTGATCCTTTAACGTCTGGAGAAAAACCTGGTTATTCATACTTAGCTCAGCTCATAAAAAGGGCATTTGAACGCAATTTACATAATTCACTAATGATGAAGAAAAAATAGATACTAGCAAATACATGTACTACGCACAGGATTTGCTTGTGGGACAGTGGGGCCCACATCCTCATATCTCCTTGTTTCTTCTCCCACCATCTTTCTCTTTCAAGTAGTCCCTATGCACTAGTATCTGAATTAACATTCATACCACAAGTTTAGATGGTTTGTGGTCACTGTTCAGTGTTGTGCTGTTGTGTTGCCTGTTCCTGTCCCTGTTCCAATCCTTCTCCTGCTCCCATTTCCTCTCCCGTTCCCTCTTTCAATGTGCGGTAATTAGTGGGAGGCATCATCTGGTATTATGTAAAATGTGTTGTGTTTTAGGAAAATGAGTCATAAGTCGCAAAATTGATATTTTTCAAAGTGTTTTTTTCACAAGATCACATTCTTGGAATGTTCTAATCTGTTGGGGGTTCATCACTTACAGCTGTATTAATCGATGTATCAAATTTCAGGACAATCGATGTAATATATCCTTTCGTTTTAAAGGTCCTCATATGAACTTCATTTAGGTACTTTACTGTCTATTGACCTCCAGAAATATTGGAAACTTTTTTTTAAAAACGAAAATATCAACCTTAAAATCTAGAAATACTTATAAGATTATTAGACTGTCTACTATCATTTGAATCAGCTTGATCTCATCTTTTCAAATCTAATGGTATCTCAAAATCAATTTCTTGCGACTTATGACTCATTTTCCTGAAACACATCACAAATGTGTAATAGTAGCCAACAGTCCAACGCCAAGCAACTACCTTAGAGGTTTTCAGGGACACAACCAACTAACAGCCAATCAACTCCCTTGGCTGAGACTAGAAAGCCTGTCAATCAAACTTATACTTCAGTGTACTATAACATCAAAGTGTGAAATGTATGACTGATCAAGTGAATTACATATGGCATCCTAACCTGATTTTACATCTAAGCTTAAACACCTCACACACAGCTACACAGGTTATAAAGATGTAGATGCAGCACACATAATACTGATCCAATTGATCTCAAGCTTCAGGCCTGAGATCAAAAATGTTAATTTCACACACTGTACATTGTACTGTACTGAGTGTTGAAGACTGAGGCCCCTTCTCCCCAAGGTTTTCAACACAAATTCTGAAGAAGCAGGATGAAAGGATCACCGAGTCCTGCTTCCTGAAACAAACTTCAGTACCAGAGTGGTCTTTGTATACCACCTCCCCTTTCTCTGCCCCTTCCGTGGGGCACACTGACCTATATTGGGCACTGATAAGAACCCACTAAACATTCAGATCCACAAAACACACCACACACAACCACAACCACACATACAACAACAGCACACAATACAAGAAAACATAAAACCAGACACCTGGTGTACCATATGTATATATGTTGATAGATACTATCATTTCGATGTTATTAGTTCCCATGTTTAGTTACATTATATAGCCATTCACCTAGTTAGTTAAAACCACACTAGACACAGCGAGAGGCAGGATATATATATAAATAGATTTTATTTCCTTTTGTACAAGTACATTGAAAACAAAGTTTCTACAGCCTCTGCAACCTGCAGGTTTTCCTACTGGACTTTTACAATGCATTGTGATTATTTAGGAATATATAACAAGAACGCATTATACAAATACATATTAGTGGAAAAATCCAACTCTTCCCAGCTATTCCATGTCACTGGGGTATTATTTGATAATATAGTTAATGGATATCCGCCTTATATGCGGTGAGATCAGAAAACCACTGAAGGTTACATTTTGTCACACTAGGTAAAATACCTGCGTATAAATTGACGGTTTACATTATGTCACACTAGGCATACCTGTGTATAATCAACAGTAAAACAGTAATACAATATTCAACAACAATCCGAACATGACCATCACAGCTCAGGTCAGACACCTATTATGAATGTTAATTTGTTGCCTCCACCCCATCCCAGGTCCCCTGCATATATACAGTTCTTAGAAACACCCTAAAATCTTTTCTACTCTTACATTCAAAACCCCTCTTTTCCATATTATTCCAGTAATAAGGGATCAAATATAAAAGGGATTTCTTTACCTTCTCGGTCCGGGGGGTAATAGTTTTTAGGAGCTTTTTATTACAGGTCCCCCTTAGGGTCCTTGCTTTTTGTTCAATATTAATCTCAACCCTACTATAAGGGTAGGCTAGATCTAAGATATGTACTTCTCGCCTCTTTGCTAATGGCGCTAGTTTTAGCTCCCTTTGTATGGCATCAACATTGGTTAGTTTAGGTAAGTTGAGGGCTATACGGACAGAGGAGTTTTGGATGACTTGAAGCTTACAGATGCTGTAAGCTTTGGTCTTGACAAATAGTCATGTCTTGCTGTATTAAAATGTTGAATAAAAAAAATAAAAAAATAAGGGTTCGTTTTTAGGCAATGCTGGCGCTCCAGGAGGGGTGTGAGTGTACTTATATGAAAACACATTCAAATATATGTGAATACTACCAACTCCAGGTGTGTAATACCTCATTTTAATGATCAAGATATCAATATCGCTTTTTACTCATTATAGTTATTGTATGCTGTTGTAAATATTTTCTACTTTTGTAGATCATAGGGGTGACTTTTCTAAAAAAGTTTTATAATATTAGAGTAATGATTTTCTGCTATTAAACCATTAATTATTTGAAGTCAATTGCTTCTATAATGATTGCCTAGGCATTATGCTTATCATGATATGTCATACCTTTGACTATAATAATGTGCAGGCACAATCAATCAATACAATGTTTAATTGCCAACTGTTAATCACAAGCAGTAAATACAAAACTGCCTGTAAAAAAACGAATGAGTATGTTCTGGAAGAGTAAATTTCCACTACCACATGTTATAACTAATTTGTATTATGACAAGAATAATATAATGTCGCGGACGCTACCTATATTGGTATACAGAGTACTGGTTTTAATATTGATTATATATATGTTCTAGAAGGAAGCAGATAACTGACAAATGAAGTCTAGTACAATAATTTATTCTCATGATGTTGGCAATGCACGAAAAGCACCATACATATGGTCATGCATAATTTAATAATGATAGTTTAAATGTTTGTGGCCAATAAAAATATTTAAAAAAAAAATGTAAAGTATATTTAATTTGAACTACTCCGTCCTTAGTTGCACAGATAGAGCATTTAAGCCCATTTCTGTAACTGTATAATGATTTGTCTGAATAAAAATTCTTATATATTATAATGGCTTCGCAGAATTTTTGGCAATGTGACCTTTAAATATATCTGAGATCTGGCCACCGTTTTTGAGGAGATATCTTCAATGTATGTTTTTCACTTCCATATTAATATATGGTCCATTCCTACGAAATGGGCCCAGTGCCCTTTTCCCTACCTTTGGCCCCTCTATGCCTCATATCTCAGTCTAATATTCATTGACATTAAAACAAATCATACTGACACATTCCTCTTGGCATGAGAACTCCTCTGATATATACATTATTATAGGGCTGATGGATATTTAATGTGTTATAACCCTTTAAAATCGATATTTTCATAGAAAATTGTCAATGATTAAACCTATTGGACTTGGAGATTCAGAAATTTACATCAATTTGTGTTATTTATATGTGATTAATTTTGCTCAATCACCAGGTTCGAATTTTAATGCATTTCAGCAACCCAACTTACTTTTCAAATATATTATAGCCCAAACAAAATTAAAAAGGGTTTTTTTTTGTTTTTACATCGCACATGTTGCTAACTTTCATGCAATGAACTTGTGGTATGACACAAGAACAGAGCCCATATGATATATATATCAAACAATCCCTAACATTTGATACCTAATAAGTCCAAATAGGACTGTTAGTAAGGATGTTATGCCTGTTTTAAAAAGTTAAATGGGAAAATGGCTAATTATGTATGTTTTTACATTGCCACATTGTTTAGTTGTGCTTTTCAATTCTAATATAAAAAATCATTTAAAACTAATATGAATATATTGGGCAATCAATTCTCTTGTTGTGTATGCAATATGAATGGTCTGAACAAATATGTCTTGTGCATAGAAGGGGAAAACACCTGTTTTTACGTCGCATATTGTATGTTATTACGTCGCACGTTTTTACGTCGCACGTCGCATTTGCTTGATACAGGAAAAACAATTTAAGATAGAAAGTTGTAACATGGACCAGAAAAACCGCAAGAATATCAGCTTTCTGCTGATATAAAATCATCCATAACCCCTAAATGGTCTGAACAGAAATGTCTTCTGCATAGAGTGGGAAAACACCTGATTTTAGGTCGCACGTTTTTACGTCGCACGTTTTTAGGTCGCAACATTTGCTTGAAAGAGGCAAAACTATTTAAGATAGAACGTTGTAACATGTACCAAACAAACCGCAACACTCTCAGCATTCTGCTGATGTATAATCATTCAGATCCCCTTAATAGAAGCAAGGCTACTACCAAATGAATATATATACATTTCTACTTTTTAAATGACCATTTGTGATCCGTTTTAGGAAAATATACTAAATATACTCCATACAAATGCCTTCAAAGCGCATGAATATGATTAATAATATGCCCCGAAATTTGTTACATGGCTTCATCTGACTATGAGTGCTAGACTCACTAAAAACCAGAACATTTCAATAAAGTGATCTTGTAAAAAAAAACACCTTGAAAAATATAAATTTTTGCGACTTGTGACTCATTTTCCTGAAACACATCACATTTATTGGTTTAGATATTTAGAATGAACGTTTTTGGCCATAGATTCCTAGATAATTGACTCTGGATGTCATTTATTTCAGGATTATATAGAGGAGAAAATGAGTTTCTAGGAAATATTATCCAGAAACCTCTTATATTTAATCTAAATTTCATATTTTCTCATTTCCATCACAGAAAATGAAGATTTTTCAGAGAATAGCTTCATAGTGTTTTTACATTGCCCATATTTTCAACCTGGTTTAGAAAATAAAAACATAATCCCTGGCAGAAATAATACTTGATTCTTCAAGGTAAGGTAATAAAAAAGCAGTAGGATTCTTTTTCTCTCTCATTTCTTGAAAATAAGGAGAATGGTGATGAAGGAAAAAAGGTCAGGTAGTGCCAAGGCTGTTGTTGAAAGGTGAACTGATTTTTACTTTTGCCATTTCTAAATCAAAATGAGAGACTTATTTCATTGCAAGTTGAATTGAATTGAATTGAATAATACTTTATTTGTCTAGGTTTGTACATAAGCATACATAAGTAGAGTAGACAAATGGGTGAGCTCGACTTCTGGATAAAATCCAGGTCTTCCAGTCGCCACCTGGTAGTAGAAAAAGTGAACTAAACTAACAGAGTTTACATAGGGCAAAACAAGTGAACATATGGGAAGTAATATAGTTAACTATATAATACTACTTAGACCATGTTGTTAGACATTTAAAACATAATATAATAACAGTAAGGTGCTGACAGAAATTACACTGAAAGCAAGTACATTTAAAGGTTGGGCAAGTTCGAGTCATTCGACATAGCTTTTCTTAACCTCTATTAAAGTTTGACTTAGTATAGACTATACATCACGTTCAATATATTTAATATATTTTTAATGCGATGTCAAGTGGTATAAAAATGGAATAAAATACAATAAAATAAGAGCCGTAGCAACGGTCAAAGCTGACTAGTATCAATTCTTGCGATACATAGCACCATCAGTTAATTTTTGACTAATATTATCTGACTATTTTTTATTTTAGTTCCAGCCTCTGCTAAAGTTTTCTATTTGTTAATTAATATTTTCTAAGTAACTTCTTAGCTGTTGTCTGGTTGTAAACTCATGAGCTTCTGTGGGCAGTGCGTTCCAGCCTAATTTTGCTTTATAAAGAAAACTATTTCTATATAAAGCTGTTTTTGGAATATTAATCTTTAAATTTTTTCTGTTTTTAGCATGGCTTCTTGTCGAAAGTGATCTTTGGTCCAAGTTATTGCTTGTTTTTGATAGATGGAATGCACTCTCCAATATGTGAATCTCTCTTCTCTTTTCATTTTTATATATTTTTAAAGTTGAGAATTCATCGTCAACATTTGTTCTCGTGTTAACCTTTAGGATAGATCGAACAGCTGCGTTAAGGAGTGACTGTAGTCTCTTGAGCATTTTAGCAGAGGCTGAAGAATAAAAGACATCACCATAGTCTATATTTGGTATTATTAACATTTTCACAATGTCAGTTTTGACTTTTTTATTTAATATATAGCTCGACTTTTTTAGTAAGGATACTTTCCACCTGACCTTGTCGATTACTCCTTGTACATGGTTGTTAAATGACAATTTCTCGTCGATCGTCAGGCCTAGATACTTATATTGGTCAGTTTGGGATATCTCTTCTCTTCCCAAGGTCAATTTTGGACTTGTTTTTTGTTGGTTAATTTTTTTGTTTCTTGTACTAAAGATTATAAACTGAGTTTTGCTAACATTCATAGAGATCTTGTTGATCTTGCACCATGTGTTGATAGCATCTAGATTGTCTTGTAGCTGGCATATTAGTTTTGACTCTTCTTTATTGCTATTAAAAAGTACAGTGTCATCTGCATAATGTTGGATAACTGAATTTTCTACTATTTTGTGTAAATCATTTATATATATTGAGAAGAGGATCGGTCCTAAAATTGTTCCTTGTGGTACACCGAAAGATATAGTGCCTTGGGAAGAGATCAGACCATTGACCTTCACTGTTTGTTTCCTGTCAGATAAATAATTTTTAAACCAAGCATTTTCCTTGTCTAATATTCCATAATTTTCTATTTTTGATAGTAAATTGCCATGATGTACAGTATCAAAGGCTTTTTTGAAATCCAGAAACACTGCCATAGTCGATTTTGCCTCATTTAGACTGTCGTATACTTCTTGAAGAAGGTCAACATGAGCATGATTTACAGATCGACCTTGTCTGAATCCGTATTGTTTCGAGTAATAAAGATTATTTGTTTCTAAATGTTCTGAAAGTTGTTTTTGTATATTTTTTCTAGAATTTTTGCTGGCATAGAGATACCTGATATTGGTCTATAATTATTAGTTGATCGTTTTGAACCCGCCTTGTGCAAGGGTGTGACTACTGCAGATTTAAATAAATCTGGAACAATAGACTTTGTCAAAGATAAGTTCACAATGTGTGTAAATTGAAAAACCAACGCTTTTAGACAACCTTTTAGGATTTTTCCAGGTACATTTTCTATACCAGAATTTTTGTGTGAGTCCATGCAAGTCAGCACACCCAAGACTTTGCCAATATTATGGGGAAATAGTTATATTACCCAAAGAAAATGTCAAATCAAACCCAAAATTAATTTCTCATTGTCAAAATCCAACTATTTAGTGTCAGTTTTATGTGCGACGTAAAAACATAGGAAATCCTAACCCTGTTTTTAATGTTATGTAGAATAAAAACTATTTAATCAATTTTGTAGCAAATTTTGATTTGAAATGCTCTATTACTCTACTTTGTGTTCCCCAACTATGGAAAACATTGAAAGGATTTTTTTTGGCACAATGTTTTCAGGCTACTGGGCCCATTTCGTAGGAATGGACCATATATAGATTTCATGATACTATATATATAACTAGATATCCAACAGACAATACATTGTGTAATTGTAATATGAGATAATGTATAAGCTGACCATGACTATATTCCCCTATTTTCTGATATTGACTATGAAAAATGAATGTTTTCAACATCTTTACTGACCATAGAGTATTTATGACATACTTTAGATAGACAAAACCATACGTCCACTGAAATCAATATCTCTGCTGCATATTTTGATATAACTTTTGTTTGAACATTTGATACATCAGCCATGGACGCCTGAGGAAGCTTTTCATGAGAAAATTTAATGACCATGTAACAGTTGTAGGTTGTTACTAGTATTACAGATCACATTTCAATGTATGTAAAAAGAACTTTGTAATAATACCTTCTTATATTAATCAATCAAACAATCAGATGTTTCTAATTGTGAAATTAAATTGTTATCTTTCTATGAATGAGACTTTGGTATCTCAAAGTCCACAAATGCAGTTATTATTCATTAATCTTTGATGATGCTTCAGCATGTTTAGGCATAGGCTCATGTCAATACAAAAATCAGAATATCAGATTTTTTGTTTGCAATTTCAGCAGCATATGTAATGTTGATGACAGAAAGACAGGGAGCAAAAGGCAATAAATCAAATGATTTGCTTTCCAGAGAGCAAAGATGACATTGCAAGAAGAGATCATTACCTCCTTGAGGAAGACATCCCTTAAAGGCATCCCGAGAATCTTCTCCTCTAGTTCATTTACACTCAAATTCATCTGGACAATAGCTTCCCTTTCTTTCCTGGCCATCTGTGGCTTTAATGTTACTTACAATGTGATGGAGTTCTATGAATACAACTCTGTGGTGAGCATGACAGAAGAAAGACTGGATGTTTTTGACAACCACAGGAACCTAACTCCAGAAGTGCTTATTTGCAACACAAACCCTTTCTCTAGCAACATATCTGCCTATCAGTCAGCCGGTATTCCTCCACCAAGGGACTTTTATGAGCTTGCTTACCATACTTTTGCGTGTGATGAGTGTGATCAGGAACTCAAAGCAGCATTTGAGTTTGGAAGAAGAATCATGCTTACACCGAGGGGCTATTATCAGTCTGTGGGCAAGGAGAGAGCATCCAGAATCAGCCATCAGCACATGATAGTTGACTGTAAGGTGTATGCATATTACTATGGGATAATTGTGGCTCAACCATGTGAAGGACTAGCGGTTATCAAGAAAGTTGTACTGCCTGACAACTTCAACTGTTTTCATGTTCAGAATATTGGCAGAGACTATGGCTATGTTATCTTGGGCTATGCTTTTGTTCTTCACCTGGATAACTATGAGGACAACCCAAACAATTATGTCACATCATATACTGTACCAACTAGAGGTGCAGGAGCTTATATATCACTATTTCCCCAAGGAACACCTCCCAGACTAACCCCAGAAACGGCTGCCATTGCTCCAGGAATGGACACTAAACTCACCTTCAAGATATCAACTCATAGAAGGCTGTCACGCCCTTATTGGGAGGATGACTGTGAGGAGAGCTTTGATGCAAATGGTGGAAGCCCATATCCAAACTTTAACTACACGCTGCAAATGTGTATCTCTGAATGTAAGATACTAGAAGTTAGACAAAAATGCAAATGTATAGAAATTTCTACTTTAGGTTATCCAGAACAAAACTTCACCATAGACTCAAATTTAGATTACTGCATGTCACTCCTGGGTAAAAGTACAGAAGACTTCTTTACAAGAATGTATTGTTTGAAACAGGAATTGTTCAAAGCTGCTGATATATGTATCAATGCTTGCAAAAGTCCATGCTCCATTACTGCATACAAATCAAATATCCTGCCTTCAAAGTGGCCTACCAGGTCACAGTTGGGAGAATTTTACACAAATTTTGTTGCAAAGACTACATTTCATGACAAGTACATGCAGTATTCTGATGTTTATGAAGCAATCAAAGTGGGAAACTGTGCCTTTTCTGATCAAGAATTAGCAGTGGCCTCCAAACTGATAGAAGATAATTTTGCACAAGTGTCTGTTTTCCATTCAGATGACCAGGTACTGCGGTACATTGAAAAGCCTAAAGTGACCCGTAGTGGACTCCTCTCACAACTTGGAGGAACCTTGAATCTGTGGGCAGGAATAACCGTTGTCCTACTGGTAGAAATCATAGATTTCATTTTGAGGCTGTTTTGCAGTTGTGCTGAGCTGAAGGAGGTGAGAGGCCTAACCTTTAAGGATCCTAATAAAGTGGTTCCTTTTTGAATTCTAATTCTAGATTTGTGACGTGTTCTAGGAAAATCAGTCACAAGTCACAAAATTTATATTTTTCAAAGTGGTGAGTTCACAATGTATCTTTGTGGAAATGTTTTAATTTGTTTGGTCTGATACTCTCTTTGTCGCATGGATATAATTACTTAAATTTAAGGCAGTTATTGAAATAATTCATGCATTTAAAACCGTACAGAAAAAACAGAACAACAATAAAACCATCATCAGTTTGAAGAGTATTGTGGTCAATAATGTCATATACAAGGGTACAACTACCCAGTTACAGCTCACAAGTCAATCTATTTGAACACCTGTAACTTTATTTTTAGTTGATTTATCGGTTATGATGAAGTAAAGGAAAGTAATGTGCCCATCATTCACCATAAAATCGTCAAAAACATCTATGAAAAGAAAGCCAGAGCTTATGTCCACGGAAACATTTTCATGGCCTTTCAGTGCTGCCAAAAGAAGAAAATATACATGTATACATTACTTGTGGAAGAGGTACTAGGAAAAGCCTTCAATGCTTCTGTACAGATCAATAGTGCGTGTTACTTGTCATTAGCCCTTGTTTTATGTGTAAACAATATGCTTTGATTACAAATATCTACCTTGCCATTAATGGAACTATATTTCTCTACGCTGGGAGTTATGTGCATTTTCCATTCATCTATGAAGTTATCATTGGGCTCTTTATGTCGTACAAACAATAAAAAAAAAAAATTATATCTTGAGTAGATTTCTGATTCTGCAACATTTGTAGTATCTGGTGTTTCTTTGAATGTCAATCATTAAACACAACCAAATTCCAGTCACATCGAGTTCTAGATTTAATCCATGAAGACCCAAAGTTCTTCACAGAGAAAACAACAGGAGAAACTCATCTAGTTCTGAAGTAAACATATAAATAACTATATCATTGGGAAACATTATACACAGCTGCTGATTAAGCTTAGCTATAACCTTTAGATTGATATTCAGTACAGATCGAATTGCATTGTTATTTATAACTAGGAAAATAAAATAATTCTAACGGATTATATTATGATAATGTCTCATTTATATTTTTTAAATTAACATCTACATCTTATTAAACCAACATAAACATGAATGTTGGATAAAACGACAATAAACTATCTACACTGGGTTTTATTTCCACCCTATTAAGGAATCATCAATTTAAACAACTAGCCCCCCTTAGCATAATACAATCATCCATCACCTTCGAAAATCAATATCTAGTCCCCCTTCATTCATAGTTGCCAGACGCTACAGTATATATCTAAACTATCACCATCGCAAGACAAGCATGCAGACCAACCCATAACCTTCACATCTAGTACAGAAGTGGGCATGACGCAACCATAGTACCCATAGCATATAATAACTCTCATAGAGACTGATGCAGTGGATAGTTTTAACACAGAGTTTCTGAATGCTGATGAAGAATTACAAGATATTATCATTACTAGAACCTAAATTTCTACAAACATTTAAACTCCATAGGGCCAGTGAATTGAAGCTCATGATGCGTTCTATGATATTACCGCACAAGTAGGTGGTCTGGCGTTGAGGGTCACATGGATCCGAGATGATTCTTTTTACATGGCACACAAGCCGATAGGCGAGTGTGTTATATTGAAAAGAATCGTTGAGGGTCTATGCGATCCTCCACGCCAGGCCACCTACGAGACGCGGTGCTATTTTTACTCCACAGTGCTATTAGATTAATTATGAACTATAAAACAAAGTTCTTTATTGACTTACAAAGTTACAGCCATCCTTCTCTCACTGATGCCGGCGACGACGCAATAGTTTACATCGTAAAGTTGCAATTCTACTAACGCTAGTAAGAGTCATTGACAACGCAATTTCCTGCGTGGAAGGGAACCAATCAAATGAGTTTATTTTGCACATCATTATAGGCTCCGCCCATGTGGTACAAAACAATGTACCACACTGTATGTACCACACGCTGCTACATACAAATGTTATTTGATACACACTTCACCGTGTAGTAATCATAGTTCTCTTTACACTTTGCTTGGCCATATCCTCATTGTGTATCATCATTGTTTCAACAATGTGGAAGTCAATGCAGTGTCAACTATCAACAAATGAGAACTCCTCTATATTGAAGCCTGCTTTAGTCATTTCAACACTTGCTTTGATTTTTCTGGGCCGTTTATCTTAATTCTCTTTACACTTTGCTTGGCGACATCCTTATTGTGTATTATCATGCTTTCAACAATGTGGAGGTCAATGCAGAAGATGTCCAACAAGTGTCAACTATTAACAACTGAAAACCCCCCTATATTGAAGCCTGCTTTTGTTTATATATTTGGACTTGTTTCTAAGTTCTACTGCTGTTTGATGTGTATTGTAGGTATATCAGCTTATCATCAATGGCTACATGCACCAAGTTTTCTGCTTCATATCTTTTATGTCAATTAGAAGATTTACTCACACAATAGTTCAAGTCGTAGAGTTAGTCATTTGATCACTTGCTTTTGATTATTCTGGGCCTTTTATCTTACTACTGTTTACACTTTGTTGGCGACATCCTCATTTGTTATCATCATGATTTCAACAATGTGGAGGTCAATGCAAAAGGTTTCTACAAGTTGTCAACTATCAACGAATGAAAACTCATTCCCCTGACGAAGGCTACCCACAGTAAAAAAAAACAAAAAAAACCAAAAACTGCTACCCACAGTCGGAACGCATAGGGTTTTCGCCAAGAAAAATGAAACATAATTATTATTCAAAACTTCTTTTGGAGTATTTACTTGTTTAGCGATCCACCTATTTCAAAAGAAAACTCATCTGTATAGAAACCAAATTTTGCCTATATATTTGGACTTGTTTCTGAGTGCTTTTTGATTATAAGTAGAGCAGCGTATTACCAATCATTCATGATCATTAGATATTTTGGTGTCAGGTATTTTGTTCTCTAAATTTCCTCTGACTTTCCTTTGGATAACTTCTTGCATCAAAAATACGTCTACCAGTGAAGTATGAGTTTAGTATTCATGATAAGCTTTGAAATGGCAACCAATGGTAGAGAACATGAACTTTTTGGGTGTGGTCATGGCGGCCATCTTGAATTTCTCAAAACCCTCAAGGGTTACAGCTTGGCATTCTTCGGATTCTTATTCTACAGGGTGCAAAGATATATAATCCGCAAAGATCCTTGTGGGACCTCCAGTGCCAGGTCCACCGAAAAAACCCATTTGACTGCTGAACTACTACCCAAAACGGAGTTGTTTTTGTCAACATTCATCAACTGTAAATAAATAGGTTGGATGTACTGGGATAAACCATTTCATTAGTTGTGAGTCAATGCCTTGAACTGATATTTATTCAGGTTGGTGGTTGGCATAGGCCATGTGATTAATGTACAATATTTGGTTATGTGGTAAGAATTAAACTTTAATGAACTTTGAGAAATAAGAAATTTGAGATACTGGTCTATCAGTTTCTGCCCAATCATTTATTCAGTTCATTAATGGATGCTGATTAGTTCACTAACAACATATATTACTCCATTGGTTCTCCATAAAACATAATAAAAATGATCTGATTCTGATTTTGGTAATATTTTATTCAAGACAAATAGACATGTTCATACATCCATTATAAATATTCTCAGAATAGCCTGATTTTAAATTATACAAGTACAACGATAAAATTAATAAAGTATTTACTTTCTATACGATTAATGATTCATCAAGTAAGATTTAAATGAATTATACATGCTGACTAAAAACTAATACAGACCATTGTAGTATAATACATTTTACTCCGTATATTAAGTACATATAAAATTTGTTGTTTTAAAACATGTTCAAGAAAATTGTCCATTGTTTTTGGACAAATGTCCCCCCAAAAAAGCAAGATATACATAGACTGACAAGGCAAGAGAGTCAATTTCTTCAATCTCTGTCACAAAAAGTATATGTTCATATCTAAGAAGGGCATCGTATAATAAAATAGATTAAAATAGAATAAATAAATGATGATCCACAATCCCACCTTGAACTCAAACACAATCACAACTCGTTTATTGAGTCAATACCTTCAGGAGTAACACCTATATCTAATGTATTATGTATTTTGTCAACTTAACTTCCTTCTTTAGGTTATATGTTCTATTTTCGTGTAATACACTTTGTAATACATCACCATTAGATCAAACTGATGTAATAATCGATTCATATTCAAAATTAAAATGTACTCTGTCATGGTAGCGGCTGGGAGAGCTGGATCATATATAGATGCATGTCTACCTGTTGCATTGGTTTTGTCTGTTTATTTGCAGTGTTTGTTCTATGGTGTGCTTTGTGAATTTGATGAATAAGGTAGTATCTTATCTTATCTTATATAGAATAAATATGAGAGGATGGTTATTTTGTACTTTTTGTTCTGATTGTTTCCATAATCATCTTGAATAGTTTTCACCTATTTATTCCCACCATTTTGATGATGTTTCCTTTCATAACCAATCTCTCAGACCCTAGTAAGATAGGTTGATTTATTTTGAGGTGAAAACTACTTTCATCGGGTACATGTACACTTGGTCTTTCCTGTGAAAGACGGGGCTTTGTTCTAATTATGCTAGCAACAGAAATATTGACCATGGATTAAGGAAGGAGTAATAATAAATAATGTGATTACAATTGTTAAGTCTCCTCATGTGTTGGTGTTTCTTTGATTGATTATATTAAACTAAAATTGATTATTAAATATTAGAGTGTAAGGTTAATACATTTTAAATCGGAACCTTTATTTATGTTTTTAATCTGATCAATAGTAATGCCAATATTTGGAGCTTTACTATTCACGTTGAACAAAGGACAGCAATAAGAAAAATAACAGTGAATAGTTCGTTAGCTATAGCTTTATTTAATGACAATATTATAGGGACAGGGGCAAGTACATATTGGATTTTTATTCTGAACAGACAATACATTACAATCAGAAAGGATCATACCATCACGTGACATTCAGGTCTTTCAGGCAAATCTCGCTTGTTAAACATAATTATATGATATTTAACCAGTATTGCAAAATAAGTGTTCGGTAGTCAGTCATGGTGTTTGAGAGTGTTTGAGGTCCGTGTTTAGTTAGAGTGTCTATCATTTTGTGACAACAGAAAATATTATAGGTTATAGTTGTGTGATTGTCTTGTCTTGTCCAGTGATAAAATTTCCCGTAACAAATCGGGGAGTAAATACAATGATATTACAAGGCTTGATTTCTCTTGTACAATAGACTCCTGTACGGGAGGCTTAATACATCAAGAACCTTAAAAACATTGGAATTATCTCGCCGTGGTGTTCATAGTGGTAGAGTACCGCCACAATAACATATATATATATTTATAGTCAAACAAAATACAACAGTATAAGATTTCAACCCCCCTTCCCTGGTGCTATTGTTATATCGATCATGCTGTAGAGAGGATTTTCCTCCAGGCTGCAGGACGTAATTGTTCGAGGTGAAATGCTGCTGGTAAATGCTGAATGTCTGATCCAGAAAGCAGGTAGCAAGGTCACCTGTGACCTTGTTACCCTTCAGCTTATATCCGAGATTGGTTCCATTACAGATGTGTCTTGTGCCACCCAATCCAGGATCCTTATCAAGGTTATCATAATTATGGCAGTTGAGCAATGCCTACCTGCTGTATTGAGGAGATGAGAAAGCTTTCATTTGACAGATCCCACAAACCACATGGCTGTGTATAAGCTAGGTATCATGTATCATGGAGAACTCACCATCAGGTAAACTCTATCATTTTCATACACAAAATTCTTCCTCAAGAAGTACCGAATGAGAGGATTCAAAATTCTCATGCCATGAACAGTTTTTATGAAGGCATACGAATCATGAATCAACAGATTACGCTGGAATATCAGAATTTCCTTCTTATAAGTAGAAACTTCAGATACAGAATGAGAATAAACTGCAATCATGTAATTTAGGAGAATAGAAGTTAACATGAGATAATGCAAAATATGGAGATATTTCACTATGAACTCTGGATTGTCACCCAAGTTAACAGTGTTAAATATCATCTTCATAATATCATACAAGCTGTTACCAAAAGTAGCAAAATCAGAATCAGGGTTCATTGTCCCATGTTTCGTAATTGCACGGTGAAAAATATCCGCAAAGCCAAACTGCACAAATAAGCTCAGCATGATTAGGTCAATAGAGTCAAAAATGATCTGCTTTAATGCTATCCATATGTAGCCTTGGTGCAATTGTAGCATTCCATATAGGCAGTTAAACAGGAAGTAAATCTTCCAATTGACATCAAACAAATGAAGCAGAAAACTTGGTGCATGCAGCCAGTGTTGATAAGCTGCTACCCCTACAATACACATCAAACAGCAGTAGATCTCAGAAACATATCCAAATATATAAACAAAAGCAGGCTTCAATAAAGAGGAGTTTTCATTTGTTAATAGTTGACACTTCTTGGACATCTTCTGCATTGACCTCCACATTGTTGAAAGCATGATGATACACAATAAGGATGTCGCCAAGCAAAGTGTAAAGAGAATTAAGATAAACGGCCCAGAAAAATCAAAGCAAGTGTTGAAATGACTAACTCTATGACTTGAAACATTTTGTATGGCTTGTCTGTTTACACTGTACAAAACAGGATAGAATGCATTTGCACAATGGCAGGACTGAATAAGAAGGAAGCTTGGTAGAAACCGAAGTATTAATGAGATGGTTGAAACCAGAACAATATAAAAATGTGTGTTATATCTTGACTTAAACCAATTTGCAATGATCTTAGAGGACAGAAATGCATCCAATTTCTTGTTTTCTAATGATCCCCAATCACAGAGCATGAGGAAGTTTAGAGGTGATGTATTGTCTCTCCTGGCGTCTGTGTGTTCATAGTCAGTGACATCATACATTTTACATGATCCCCATTTATACACTGATTGTTTGTGTAGGTAAACACCTTCAGTATTCATGATCAACTCAAAGAACTGGATTAGATTGAGTTTTACAGACAGTTCCAGAGCATTTAGTCCATCAGAGTCTTCCTGGTATATCATTGCCTTCATGTCTTTAACTGACACAATAGATTTTAAATGTTGGTAGAACTTTAGGTATGTCTCAAGTTCATCTGGATTCAGGTGTGCACAGTGAAGGAGGTAGTGTATGATACTGAGGGAATGTTCAGGTGTGAAGTAAGTAACTCCTTCATGTAAGAGTAGCTCCATTATATTCTGTGCACCAGCAGCAATAGTTAGAGATAGAGTGCTCCGAGGGAGCAAGGAAACTCTATCTTTACTGTCCTTGTCATCTTCCAAGTGAAGCACTGCTGATGAGAAGGTTCCAGTAAGTATAATATCCTGTAATTGTTCATCAGCATTCTGAAACTCTGCGTTAAAACTATCCACTGCATCAGTCTCTATTAGAGCTACTATGTGTCTGGGGTACTCTGGTGTTATTATGCCCACGTCTGCACTTTCCTCTTTTGTACGGACTGAAACTTGCATGTCTGGGGATGGTGATACTTTAGATTTGCTGATCATCTTACAGTGATGATATATGTACTTTGATTTTGTGTAGCTATAAATGAAACAAGAGACTTAAAGTGACTTAGCATTTAAGTAAGACATGATATACAATCTGTAGATGTTACATGATCAACTTGTAAGTGAATCATATAATTATTTTACTATTTTGCTAATGAATAATCAAGTATTTTAAATAAACTGATAATCTAAAGGCCAGAGTAAAAGATATAATGAGAAACAATTATTATTAACAAAGCTTACTTCAGAATGGGATCAGCTCTCCTGTTATTTCTCCTCTGTGAAGAATTTCAGGTCTTCATATGTGAATGCCAAAATGGAATGTGACCAGAATTGTTGGGTTTAATGATTCATTTAGAGGTCAACCAAGGGCCAAAGATCAATGTAAAAGAATCTCCTTGTTTGCATGGCATCATTGACTTAACAAACAAATGTAGAATTCATTGATCTTAGGAACACACGGTTGCATTAGTGGAGTGGGTCAGATTTTTTGAAAATGTACAATTCAACTTTGCCAATCTTCTCAAATAATCTGAATTTCAGATAAAAATAAAGTTCAACATACAGTTCAACCTAACCAAATTGATTGCTACAATCAATGCAATGCTGAATATTCTCGAATTTACCTAGTATTGACCAAATTGCAGCCTAATTTTGCAGTTTACTAAACGTGTACAGCTGGCAATTGTACCTTTTCTGAAAATCTGACCCACTTATTTTGGAACAACTCTTATTACTAGCAAATTAAACACTGCTAATGGCGAGAAACACATATTGATGGCTTGAGGCCAGTCAGCACAAATCATTGAAACGTTACCACTGCTTTGTTGCACATTGATGAAGCAAACCATTTTGTTTATTCATTTAGAGCAAGAAACATTACAGGACATCACTACTGAAGAAAAAACGCCATATCCACGATGGATGTGTTTCAGACGGTGCCACATTTAAAATACAGGATGAATATAATTCAACCTAATAAAATAAAAGGACCCTAATTTTGTTATCGACAATATAAGGGTATAGCAAAATTAATAATACAAGACCAAAATTTGACCTAGACTATGTTCATGTTAAGTATTTCTATATCACTGCAGCTAATGTTAGGTGTCAATACCCGACCATGGCGGCAGAATGGTAGCAGGTGTATGTAGCGCATGTTGCAGTGTGTTTTGCCACAGAAATTAAAAAAGAAACAATCAACAATTATTTAACTTATGTTTGTCATCGATCCGAAATAATGAATGTTTTGCACTTTTGTGATCACCCATTTTTCTCTTATTCCCTTATTTTGGGCCCACCAAACATGTGTTTCTAATTCAAGCACTTATTTCTCATTTGTTGCCAAGCTTATCTTAAATTATTTGTCACTATAGGTTATATTATAACTATATATATATTTATACTTTATATATATATTTTTTTTTTTTTTTAAAAATTTTATTTATCCAGCATCTCAAGACATGATTAACAGTAAAACAGTCGAGAACAGGTAACACGAGAACATTTGTGGCCTTCTACCTGTTGTATAGTGTAGTATAGTGTATATATAGTGTAGTGGTGATGGTTAATTTGTCCTTCATTTCAACAGGTGGAACTGCCACTCTGGGGGTACTTATGTAATGTGGGTCTCAAATCTCTTCATATTTACCATCAGGATGGAACTCATGTGCATTTCTACTCCTCATATTAATGCATGGGGCCTAGGAAGGTTGGGTTCCACTGGCTGTTACTCCTCCTGCTACTACTCCCATTTCATTGCAAGCCTATTGCTCCGCTTCTCTAGATGCAGGAGCAAGCAACTGAAGGTATACAGGAATAGGTGCTATAGGTGCTATAGGTGCCCCCTTACTTCCATCGCTAGTTCTACTGCTACATATAATTTTGAGCAGACAACATTCTATTTTAACATGGAAATGTACGCATCAAGTAACATGAGGGACAACATAGAGTGGTGCCAGTACCCCACTTCAGCCCCCGCTACTTCCCGCTACAAAGTAGAGGCCGCTTCAAATAAAACAGCTATGATAGAAGTGGGAGCACTCTACGCTTCGAAAATGCTTCAAAAGAAGTGGGAAGTAACATGGCCATGTAGCAGGAGCCAATAGCACCCATCTCCATTTCTCTCCAGCTACTGCTCCCGCTTCTTTAATCAAGAAGCAGGAGCAGAAGTGGGAGAAGTAGCTGGACAGTGGAACCCAGGCTTTAAGTCCAGAGCTGGGCCCCAGTGTCCAATGTCTTAATGGTCAATTAGATTATTATAGGTTTAATTTCCTGAGATTTGGTGTCTGAGGAATTTGTTGGAAAATAGACCCCAAGGCCTGTTAGGGCCTTGGGGTTTATTTTCCAACAAAATCCAAAGACAATAAACCGACGGAATTTATCACTTTATTAGCTTATTTGTAGGTTCAATACTACTGTTTAAACACACATTAATGAGCGGAAACGTGGGAACCTCTGCCATCTATTGTAATTTACTACATCCAAAAATTAATTTACTACATCTGGTATCCTAAGTCACTACATCCACTCAAAACAGTAATTTATAACTATCCTAAACCCCAGCAGAATCCAAAGGTCAGCTACTTAAGTTAACTAACTGTACCATACTAATTCATGATCAAGTTTAGGACTCCAATTTCAAGGTTTAGGATAATAAAAAATGTACTATATCTTGACAAGATGCACACATTGAATGCTTTCAGGAGGTTAAAATGTAATTTAATGTCAGTGCCAAACCAAATTAATGAACAGAATAGGAAGGTCTCCTTTTTGATCTCCCGATAAATCCTCTGATTTCATTTCAAGTCCTGGTTTATGTTTTTTTGTAATAACATCAACCAGGATTGGAAATGAAATCCTAGGGTTCATTGGAATACCAAAATCGGGGGGCAATCGGGGGCCAAATCGGCTGTGTGCGTCCACGGCTTAAAAGTCTCACCTTTGCCAATGAGCAGGAATATAGATAACGGGACCACTACCACTGACAATAATGAATTTCTTTCTCTGGTCTATTCATTAACCAACGCACCGCCATTACTCCAGAAGAGTATCATTGTTATTCTTACACTCCATTGAGGGGTGGCTAGTGCTGCAGCAGACTAAATAGATGAATTGCTTAAGATATTAGAAATACATATCAGCATGATTAACATTTTAAAAAGTGACCTAACTTAATTACTACCCTCCCTTTAGTATCATGACAGGTATTGTTACAGGACAGAGTTATGTGGAAGGATTACTGAGTTGACAGGAAATACAAATCTCTCTCTATATAGAAGTACTTATGTAAATATTGGATGCCCTTATGTTTAACATCATTGGAACAGGCTAGATCTCATGGTGATATGTTGAAATCTACTTTGTGGGCTTCATTTTCCTCTACCACATCACAAATAGCTAATAAGTCGTGTAAGTAATAGAAACTGTGTACACTGGAATGTTGGTCCATAAATAATGTATTATACGTCCTTGTAACATTGTTACTATTTACTTTAACAACTTTCTGACGGCCTCTCCATTGTACTACTTGATGTACTATAATACTGGGAGCATTGGTCTAACAATATGTCTCCATACACTGCCAATGTTAATCATTCCACTCCTTTCTCTTCACACACCGGTGTTTAATTGCCTCCCATGGTAGATCAATGGCCACTAATGGGTCAGATTTTCAGAAACTGTACAATTCTCCTTCACCAATCCTCTCAATAACCCACATTTAAGACAAAAAATGAGCTTCAAAATGTAGTTTAACATAACAGAACTGATTCTTTAAATGAACGCGATACCAAATATACTCAGATATACCCGGTATTCTTCCTTTTTCAGCTTAATTTAGCAGAATTTCCTAAATGTGTAGATCTGCTAATTGTACATTTTCTGAAAATCTGACCCTAATATACATTGTGGGTGTTATTGTAGCCCTACTCAGTGAAATCAGTGGCAGCCTATAGATCTACCTTACTAAGCGTAGACTTTGTGTTAGAGGATTATGAATGAGTATTGGTGCATGTCTAAATCATTCAATGTTATGTGTTCCAGGAAAATGAGTCATACGTCGCAAAATTGATATTTCTCAATGTGTCTTTTTTACAAGATCACTTTATTCAAAATGTTCTGATATGTAGAGGGTTTAACACTTATAGTCATATTAGTATGTGTAATAGATTACAGGACGTTATATTAAATATATCCTTGCATTTTGAAGGCCTTCATATGGAGTATATTTTGCTACTTTACTGGTATTTTACCCATCCAGAAACATTGCAACCTTTTTTTTCAAAATAGAAATATCAAACTTTAAGTATAGAAGTGCTCCTATTAGGTGTCCTATAGTGTTTACTATCATTGGAATCAGCTTGATTCCCTGTTTTCAACCAAGGTGATATTTCAAAATCCCTAGTTTGTGAATTATGACTCATTTTCCTGAAAGGGACCGCAAATGTTAGAAGATATATAGTGTTTTACAGGAAAAGGCGCCGCAGTCCTGATGCAAGGCTAAATCATTAACCGTTAATATGTAACACTGCTTCCAGAAATATTTGACTCCCTGGAGATATGTATTTACAGCGTTTATTCCAATACACAAATGTGATTCAGGTTTCCTTAAACCCAGATTATCCAAATACAAATTGTATCAATGCCCCTCAATGTCTCTGCTACCAAACTATCATTAACAAAACGTTCACATTGTTATAGTATGCACAGTCTATTAAGTGTTGATGTTTGGGACATAACATGACACAGTGGTCTACAGACCTGGGCTATGTGCGCATGTTTAAGCGCACATTACAGTTCACAGAGTGTGTAACTAGCTGACTCCATCACACGCCCAAGGTAAGCATTAATAGTTAACTTATATTTTAAACTGTCATTCTGAGATTTTTTTAAAAATATTTTTATTGGCCAAAAACATTTAAACTGTCGTTATTAAATTACGCATGACCATATGTATGGTGCTTTTTGTGCGTTGCCAAATTGCAAAATCATCATAATTCAAAAAAACAGATATTCAATTGAGCAGACTGGTGTAAATATAAATTAATTCAAACGTCTCGAACTTTGTCATTCAACAATAATATGTATATATATACTAGCTATTCCTCTATGAACAATATTCAAATCAGATAATAGTAGTGTCATAGCATTTCTCCTATATGGACAGTGTGCAAATAACTTCAATTCTATGTTTCTGGTACATACCGCAAAACCCAATGATAAAAGATAAAAGATTCCAACTCCTGTCAGTCCTGTATTCTACATCGCAGTAACTGCTATACAGCTGGAGTTGCCATTGCCCCTCCCTCCATGACTCATGTATACTGAGGGGCCTATCAGAGCCCCATCCCCTCCAGGAGTTAGCATGTGAGCTTCTCCTGTGAGGGGTTCCAAATGAGTAAGAATACAACTGTTTAGATTTCGCAATCATTGAGGTAACTTGTCTGTCCTCCTGTCCCTTCTCCTTCTACTAGACTCCCCTGTCTATCTACCAGCTAGCCCCCATTACACCTGTCCCTTCTCCTTCTACTAGACTCCCCTGTCTATCTCCCAGCTAGCCCCCAATACACCTGTCCCTTCTCCTTCTAGTTGACTCCCCTGTCTATCTACCAGCTAGCCCCCATTACACCTGTCCCTTCTCCTTCTACTAGACTCCCCTGTCTATCTCCCAGCTAGCCCCCAATACACCTGTCCCTTCTCCTTCTACTAGACTCCCCTGTCTATCTACCAGCTAGCCCCATTGCAATTGTATTGCAAAACCAAATATCAATAATAACTGAACAATAATCAGGGGCTGCAAATTGATCAAAGGTATTTACACAGGGCTAGCATTTGAATGATGAAAAGAATAACAATTATACTTGTGATGGGCTACAGGACAATGATATAATATTATTAACAAAAAGTCATTATGGGAATGTTCAAATTATAAGTATGCCTAACACTGGATGATGTGTACACTAAATTTGAAAACCGTTCATTAAACTTTTCATTAAATCTTTAAGGTCGTTATGTAGTGTATATTTAGCTACATTACTAGTAATTGCCCACCCAGAAATATACCTTCCCCTTCTTGAACAAGAAGATACTGTTTTGGTTTTAGGTTCTAGAAGAAGGCCCCTAAAATAGCCACTGGCATAGGCTCCTACCAATGGGTTATTATCCGTTTGTTTCACAAATCGTAGTTCATTTGACTTCCGTGATACAATGGCGACAAATCCCACTCAGCATATGGTTCACATTTTCAGAAAATGTACAATTGGTAGCTCTACTCTTTTAGGAAATTCTGCTAAATTTGGCTGAAAAATGATGAATATCGGGAATATCTGAGTATATTTTGTATGGAAAGCGGTTTTAAAGTACCGACATAGTGACGTATTTGTCGGCCGATAATCCGATAAAGTCGGTAAATGTAATAAAAATGTGAAAGATTTTAGTTAGATCGGCCGATAAGGTCGGTAATCGGCCGATTTCTCATAGACTAAACCGACATGACCGGAACCTGACAAAATTAGCTAAAGATTTCTCCGACATTATTCCGATATGTCGGACCTGCTGGCGGTCATCGGCCGACAAATTTTCCATGTTGTCTTAGTTCTGTAAATCTATTGACCGACAAATCGGCCGATAAAAACTGGATATCAAAATTGACCGACAAATCGGGAGACAGAAAAAATTTACTGATTATCGGCAGTAACTTGTGCTGCTCCCCATTGGCGGATACTGGCCTTAATTCAGTATTCTGAATTTTGATATACATCATAAAAACTGGATATCAAAATTGACCGACAAATCGGGAGACAGATAACAAATTTTACTGATTATCGGCAGTACCTTGTGCTGCCTCCTATTGGCGGATACTGGCCTTAATTCAGTATTTGCTATAGGTTAGTGCTGCCCTCTAGTGACAACCATATCATACACAATATTTATTTGTGCGGCTATTGTGATGGTCGCTAGTGCCGAGTTTAGGTATTAGGCAAGTTGTACACTGATAGGCCAATGCTCTGCTATTAAATGATCAATATTTTGATTAATTTGTGTCCGATATTATTAACTCAGAGGGAAGAAAAAGTACCACAACGACCGATTAATTATTGGCAATGAATACTTTATTACTTAAAAAAAACATTTTCTACTCACGTAACCTACACACAACCCTGTACTGAACCGAACCGAAGTGCATATTCAACTACGTGTGACGCGCTAAATATTTTACTCAACTTATTGCATAGGTACACTAAACTAATATACACTCACTTTAATACACACAAACAATTTATAATGCGCTTAAATTGCCTTGTAAATATGTCTGCTTTGTTAACAAGTACAAATCATACAAATGATTGTTATAATATCCTTAGAGAGGAACTCGTACATACTCCTAACATACCATCAATTGTCCCTCAGCAATAATATAATTCGCACCTATACAATATAGCTAAACTGAAAAATATTGCGGCCTACCTACAGCCACGGTCTCGCTAACTAATACACAACATAAATACGAACAATACTATTCTACGCGTTGTAAGAAAATTGGCCTGATCCGGCGGTAGAGCTCTTTTGCCTCACGCCAACTGGGTGGCCGTGGATTAAGCTGTAACTCCCGGCAAATTTGCAAAGCCAGTCCGTGTTTCACTGGGTCAATGTGTCTGTTTGCTGTCAGGCGACGGCGTAATGCCTGTACTTCGGCCACATCGACTTCAAGTTTACATTCAACATGATCTGCAACATAACAACAACTATATTATTTTCCCGAATGTAATAGAGTGTGGGCATACAAGTGGCTCTAATAAGGCATTGTTAGTGTGACTGTACATTTCTGGACATTGTATGACTGTTTATTGCAATCAATGTACTTTACTTGATGGAAAATAATACTTGAACTTATAATGTCGCTAACGTGCTACATATACCAACCATGCATTTCTGGGCAGCGGTACATCATAATTGGCCGGCCAGTTGGAATTTGACCGTTTCTCTGCTTGCGAATCAGTGATGCATTATGTGATTTCCGCACATACGCCAAATTTTCCTGTAGTCTCTCCAAGAAACAGAACGCGACTAGGAATCTGAAAGTAACAAGTATTAAAATATGTTTGTATTGTCATTCGTTTGCGCCAAACTCTAGCATGTAAAAAGTACTATTTTATTTGGGTATTACGGCAGTCAAAATCCACATGAATTTTGAATTAACACTGAATGATACATTACAGTCCAGACGCGTATATACAACGAATGGTTACGCCTTTTCTTTCTTTTACCAATTAACCAATTCACATGATTCCTTACACAAATTAATTATTAGAGATGAATGAAACATACTATTTGAGCATATAAAACCAGGGTTCACGAAACACGGTCGCCTGCTCGCCCCAGGCGACCAGAATTTGGTAAGGACTAGTAGATCCTACCAGGCCACTCATCCTGTGGGCGAGTGGAAGTTTTTGGGGAATATAGACCCTTTTTACCTACTCTAAATTCCTGCCGAAATATTGCATTCATATGGACGAGTTTCCCAATTTCACTTGGGTTCAGACGCTGTTATTGTTAATGATGGAAAATGGATATACTATTTTATTGTGGGGACAGGTAAACGTTTCTAGAAGTAAAATGAATAATTTTAAATGAAATATTGTTAGACAGAGGAGGTGATGTACTTTTGGTTCGACCATATACAGCAAGTATATTCAGGCCAAGCTGCAAATTGGAACATTTTTTGTAGGATTTTTCGAAAATTTCGAAACTTTTTCGGGCTATTTCTGGTCATTTCCCACATATGGGAAAACAGATTCCCTCTGCCAAAAGCCTACTCTTATATTGGGTCATATCTGGAAATGGGAGGCAGGAGATTCCATGTGCCAAATGTGACTTCTGCTAAAGAAAATTGTACTTTTGCTTTGACCAATATGAAACCTTGTAAAAGCATCTTTAAATTTGCCCTGTGTAGGCCTATTCATTTCATTTATTTTTTAATTTTTGACGAGATAAAGGTAACGTTTGTCTATAATATTTAACATGAATAAATAGATTCTCTATTCTTTGGTTACTATCAATTAGGAGGTATTATAAATCCTATTCGATACATTAGTCAGCCCCCTGTCCCTGCCTCTCTACCTTGCAACAAAAGATGCTGAAAAATGCTGAGGAAACTGTAAGGACTACCAGATTTCTATAACGACTAGTGGTTTTTATACTCTACTAGTCCTTTGGGCGAGTGCTTGATGACCACGTTTCGTGAACCCTGAAAACGCACTGGCCTTTGTTTTTTTTGGACCTGCATTTAAGAGGATAGTGTAGAATGTCTTTTTGTGTATAAAGAATACAGAATTTGGTAAATACTATAAATACTTGCCTGTCGTTGTTGTCCCAGCATGTGAGTTGGCCTTGTGCGACAAGGCGAAGGAAATACTTCCGCCAGCGCTCGACATGAAGTAGACGTAGTGTCCCCCAGTACCTTTCAATACGCTGCGTCGATCAATAAGGGAATATAACAGTCATAATTCTGAATAACTAATTATTCGAACCACTAAAGCACATATTTCCTTTCAAATATTTTCCATACTAACAGATAGCGAGACAATCCAAATTTTCCATTATAATTGAATGCTACTCATTGTGTTCAGACACTTAAACCACGGCGATTAATTTCGTACCCTTAAATTTCTAGTAATTACCTCGTTGTGGTTGCTGCTCCCTTGAATGACTGCTGGCAGTTCGTTCCTCCTTTCCCTACCATTCCATAAGAAGTTCTGTGCAATACATAGGTTACGATTTTCCGTACCCATATCGGTTCTCAGCGAAAACAGTGCGCCATAAGTCTGCACTGCTTGGCAGTAGAATACTGCAGTTTGCCTAGGGTCGTGATTTGTGACACGCCTCCAGCCACATGATGTGACGTGAAAATCCGTCCACGGCGCCGTGTATGGGTAATCCAAATGGCGCAAGCTGAATTAAAAGTAGTTAACATAATTATAATTATAACATAAATTACAATAAAAAAGACATAGGCAATGCACAGGAGTCTCTTCCCCCTGTAATGTTGGAGTGGCGAAGGCACTGCTGCGATCGCCGAAGGCGAGGTAAGCAGTTTATGATCATACCCAGGCAATAGAAAAAGAGAAGAAGGGAGAGAGTGACACAGAGTGACACAGAGAAAAGAGAACAAAAGGCCTTTTAATGTCTTACCCACGTCCCATGTTATGATTTCCGATGAAAAGAGGCAAAGTGACATCAATGATAATAAACAACAGTATATCATTCATTTACTTTCTGATATGTATCCTGAATTCACACCAACTCACAGCGGGCCGTTATTGGGAGCAAAAGTAACATTTGAAAGACAAATGAAAGACAAATGAAAGACAAATGAAAGACAAATGAAAGACAATATTCTACTTTTGCGAAATAATACGGTGTGCTATCTGAATAGTGATTGAAATTTTCTATACTCTGTGTTGATGCCTGAATCAAATTTAATTTGGTCCGGCATATGCATATGTAATGCTTATCTAAAATAGGACTTGTCAGTTAAGGGGAGCCGGGACCCTTGTAAGTGGAAATTTATTTAACTTGGTGCACAGACTTAGGAGCTTGTCTTGTCCAGTGATAAAATGTCCCGTAACAAATCAGGGAGTAAATACAATGATATTACAAGGCTTGATTTCTCTTGTACAATAGACTCCTGTACGGGAGGCTTAATACATCAAGAACCTTAAAAACATTGGAATTATCTCGCCGTGGTGTTCATAGTGGTAGAGTACCGCCACAATAACATATATATATATTTATAGTCAAACAAAATACAACAGTATAAGATTTCAACCCCCCTTCCCTGGTGTTATTGTTATATCGATCATGCTGTAGAAAGGATTTTCCTGCAGGCTGGAGGACGTAATTGTTGGAGGTGAAATGTTGCTGGTAAATGCTGCATGTCTGATCCAGAAAGCAGGTACCAAGGTCACCTGTGAGCTTGTTAACCTTCAGCTTATATCCAAGGTTGGTTCCATTACAGATGTGTCTGGTGCCACCCAATCTTGGATCATTATCCAGGTTATCATATGGCAGTTGAGTAATGGCTACCTGCTGTGTTGGGGAGATGAGAAAGCTTTCATTTGACAGATCCCACAAACCACACGGCTGGGTATAAGCTAGGTATCATGCATCATGGAGAACTCACCATCAGGTAAACTCTATCATTTTCATAGACAAAGTTATTCCTCAGGAAGTACCGAATGATAGGATTCAGGATTCTCATGCCATGAACAGTTTTTATGAAGGCATACGAATCATGAATCAACAGATTACGCTGGAATATCAGAATTTCCTTCTTATAAGTAGAAACTTCAGATACAGAATGAGAATAAACTGCAATCATGTAATTTAGGAGAATAGAAGTTAGCATGAGATAATGCACAATATGGAGATATTTCACTATGAACTCTGGATTATCACCCAAGTTAACAGTGTTAAATATCATCTTCATAATATCATACAAGCTGCTACCAAAAGTAGCAAAATCAGAATCAGGGTTCATTGTCCCATGTTTCGTAATTGCACGGTGAAAAATATCCGCAAAGCCAAACTGCACAAATAAGCATAGCATGATTAGGTCAAAAGAGTCAAAAATGATCTGCTTTAATGCTATCCATATGTAGCCTTGGTGCAATTGTAGCATTCCATATAGGCAGTTAAACAGGAAGTAAATCTTCCAATTGATATCAAACAAATGAAGCAGAAAACTTGGTGCATGCAGCCATTGTTGATAAGCTGCTACCCCTACAATACACATCAAACAGCAGTAGAACTCAGAAACATATCCAAATATATAAACAAAAGCAGGCTTCAATAAAGAGGAGTTTTCATTTGTTAATAGTTGACACTTGTTGGACATCTTCTGCATTGACCTCCACATTGTTGAAAGCATGATGATACACAATAACGATGTCGCTAAGCAAAGTGTAAAGAGAATTAAGATAAACGGCCCAGAAAAATCAAAGCAAGTGTTGAAATGACTAACTCTATGACTTGAAACATTTTGTATGGCTTGTCTGTTTACACTGTACAAAACAGGATAGAATGCATTTGCACAATGGCAGGACTGAATAAGAAGGAAGCTTGGTAGAAACCGAAGTATTAATGAGATGGTTGAAACCAGAACAATGTAGAAATGTGTTTTATATCTTGACTTAAACCAATTTGCAATGATCTTAGAGGACAGAAATGCATCCAATTTCTTGTTTTCTAATGATCCCCAATCACAGAGCATGAGGAAGTTTAGAGGTGATGTATTGTCTCTCCTGGCATCTGTGTGTTCGTAGTCTGTGACATCATACATTTTACATGAACCCCATTTATACACAGATTGTTTGTGTAGATAAACACCTTCAGTACTCATGATCAACTCAAAGAACTGGATTAGATTGAGCTTTACAGACAGTTCCAGAGCATTAAGTCCATCAGAGTCTTCCTGGTATATCATCGCCTTCAAGTCTTTTACTGACATAACAGATTTTAAATGAAGGTAGAATTTTAGGTATGTCTCAAGTTCATCTGGATTGAGGTGTGCACAGTGAAGGAGGTAGTGTATAATACTGAGGGAATGTTCAGGTGTGAAGTGAGCAACTCCTTCATGTAAGAGTAGCTCCATTATATTCTGTGCACCAGCAGCAATAGTTAGAGATAGAGTGCTCCGAGGGAGCAAGGAAACTCTATCTTTATTGTCCTTGTCATCTTCCAAGTGAAGCACTGCTGATGAGAAGGTTCCAGTAAGTATAATATCCTGTAATTGTTCATCAGCATTCTGAAACTCTGCGTTAAAACTATCCACTGCATCAGCCTCTATTAGAGCTACTATGTGTCTAGGGTACTCTGGTGTTATTATGCCCACGTCTGCACTTTCCTCTTTTGTACGGACTGAACCTTGCATGTCTGGGGATGGTGATACTTTAGATTTGCTGATCATCTTACAGTGATGATATATGTACTTTGATTTTGTGTAGCTATAAATGAAACAAGAGACTTAAAGTGACTTAAGCATTTAAGTAAGACATGATATACAATCTGTAGATTGTAAGTGATTCATATAATTATTTTACTATTTTGCTAATGAATAATCAAGTATTTTAAATAAACTGATAATCTAAAGGCCAGAGTAAAAAATATAATGAGAAACAATTATTATTAACAAAGCTTACTTCAGAATGGGATCAGCTCTCCTGTTATTTCTCCTCTGTGAAGAATTTCAGGTCTTCATATGTGAATGCCAAAATGGAATGTGACCAGAATTGTTGGGTTTAATGATTCATTTAAAGGTCAACCAAGGGCCAAAGATCAATGTGAAAGAATCTCCTTGTTTGCATGGCATCATTGACTTAACAAACAAATGTGGAATTCATTGATCTTAGGAACACACGGTTGCATTAGTGGATTGGGTCAGATTTTTTGAAAATGTACAATTCAACTTTGCCAATCTTCTCAAATAATCTGAATTTCAGATAAAAATAAAGTTCAACATACAGTTCAACCTAACCAAATTGATTGCTACAATCAATGCAATGCTGAATATTCTCGAATTTACCTAGTATTGACCAAATTGCAGCCTAATGTTGCAGTTTACTAAATGTGTACAGCTGGCAATTGTACATTTTCTGAAAATCTGACCCACTTATTTTGGAACAACTCTTATTACTAGCAAATTAAACACTGCTAATGGCGAGAAACACATATTGATGGCTTGAGGCCAGTCAGCACAAATCATTGAAACGTTACCGCTGCTGTGTTGCACATTGATGAAGCAAACCATTTTTTTTATTCATTTAGAGCAAGAAACATTACAGGACATCACTACTGAAGAGAAAAACGCCATATCCACGATGGATGTGTTTCAGACGGTGCCACATTTAAAATACAGGATGAATATAATTCAACCTAATAAAATAAAAGGACCCTAATTTTGTTATCAACAATGTAAGGGTATAGCAAAATTAGTAATACAAGACCAAAATTTGACCTAGACTATGTCCATGTTAAGTATTTCTATATCACTGCAGCTAATGTTAGGTGTCAATACCCGACCATGGCGGCAGAATGGTAGCAGGTGTATGTAGCGCATGTTGCAGTGTGTTTTGCCACAGAAATTAAAAGAGAAACAATCAACAATTATTTAACTTATGTTTGTCATCGATCCGAAATAATGAATGTTTTGCACTTTTGTGATCACCCATTTTTCTCTTATTCCCTTATTTTGGGCCCACCAAACATGTGTTTCTAATTCAAGCACTTATTTCTCATTTGTTGCCAAGCTTATCTTAGATTATTTGTCACTATAGGTTATATTATATATATATTTATACTTTATATATATTTTTTTTTTTTTTTTTTTTTAAAGATTTTATTTATCCAGCATCTCAAGACATGATTAACAGTAAAACAGTCGAGAACAGGTAACACGAGAACATTTGTGGCCTTCTACCTGCTGTATAGTGTAGTATAGTGTATATATAGTGTAGTATAGTGTATATATGGTCCATTCCTACGAAATGGGCCCAGTAGCCTGAAAACATTGTGCCAAAAAAAATCCTTTCGATGTTTTCCATAGTTAAGGAACTTAAAGTAGAATAATATATTATAACACTTTTATTCAGTTTTACAGCTTACATATAAATTGCCAATTACATCATACACTGAATTGGAATACAATACTCTGCGGAGCAGGTCTACCGTACGATCCAATACTAAATTCTAAAGTTTCGATTTTCCTGGAATTAATCGTCAATGTTCAGTGTCCTTTCTTATATTTTGAAAGTTCCATGTTTGTTCCTCGGTATGTCACGAGGTTTTAGTTCACTGTTCGTTCCTCGTTTTGTCGCGAGATTTTTGTAAGAAATATAAAGCACAATTTTAATTTAGTACACTAGTCATTTGCTCAATGCTTAATCTTCTTCCATTAAGTTAGAGTTTCACATAGTACAAATATTACACAGTTACACATTTCAAATAGTACTCTACTGTCTTCTTTGATGTTTGAAATAATGCAGATGAAAATTTACAATGTTATCTTCCATCATTATGGTTTGGTATAAGCTGACTGAATGTCAACAATGGTAATTACAAATTTAGATATGTACACATTACAATGCAGTGTCCCTTTCCCTCCCTCATAATACCGAAATAAGTCGGCCTTTCGAATCACAGGACCTACATGCCTGTTTAGATCCCCCCGTTTTGAGGTTAACATTTTAACCACTTATAACTAATTACCCATTCCCTTGTATACATCTATATTTATTTTATAAACATACATATATTTCGGTTTGGGTAATGGAGCATTTCAAATCTAAATTTGCTACTAAATTGATTAAATAGTTTTTATTCTACATAACAATAAAGACAGGGTTAGGATTTCCTATGTTTTTACGTCGCACATCAAACTGCCACTAAATATTTGGATTTTGACAATGAGAACATAATTTAATTTTGGGTACAATTTGGCATTTTCTTCAGGAAATATGACTATTTCCTCATACTATTGGCAACTTGTGATGAAATAGGTCTCTCATTTTGATTCAGGAATGGCAAAATTAAAAATCAAGTCACTTTTCAACTATAGCCTTGCACTACCTGACCTTTTTTCATTCATCACTATTCTTCTTTTTTTCAAGAAATGAAAGAAAAAAAGAATCCTATAGCTTTGTAATTACCTTACCTTGAAGGATCAAGTATTATTTCTGCCAGGGATTATATTTCTTTTTTCTAAACCAGGTTGAAAGTATGGGCGACGTAAAAACACTATAGAGCTATTCTCTGACAAATCTTCCTTTTCTGTGATGGAAATGAGAAAAAGTAAAATTTAGATTAAATATAAGAGGTTTCTGGATAATATTTCCTAAAAACTCATATTCTCCTCTATATAAGCCTGAAATAAATGACATCCAGAGTCAATTACCTAGGAATCTATAGCCGAAAACGTTCATTTTAAATATTCAATTCAATAAATGTGATGTGTTTCAGGAAAATGAGTCACAAGTCGCAAAATTGTTATTTTTCAAATGTTTTTTTTTCATAAGATCTCTTTATTGAAATGTTCTGGTTTTTAGTGAGTGTAGCACTCATAGTCAGATGAATCCCTGTCACAAATATCAGGACATTGTATCAATTATAACCTCACGTTTTGAAGGCATTCATATGGAGTATATTTAGTTACTTTACTGGTAATTATCCATCCAGAAACATTGCAAACTTTTTTTCTCTCTCCATGCAAAAGGCATATTTCTGTCCAGACCATTCAAGGGATCTAGATGATTATATATTAGCAGAAAGCTGACAATGTTGCGGTTTGTTTGATATATGTTACAACTTTCTATCTCAAATAGTTTTGCCTATATCAACCCAATGTTGCGACCTAAAAACGTGCGACGTAAAAACGTCCGACCTAAAATCGGGTGTTTTTCCACTCTATGCAAAAGACATTTCTGTTCAGACCAGTCAAGGGATATGGATGATTTTATATCAGCAGAAAGCTGATATTATTGCGGTTCGTCTGGTACATGTTACAACTTTCTATCCTAAATTGTTTTACCTCTTTTAAGCAAATGCAATGTGCGACGTAAAAACGTGCGACGTAAAAACGTGCAACGTGCAACGTAAAAACAGGTATTTTTTGCTTCTACACACAAGACATATCTGTTCAGACCATTCATGTTGCATAGACAGCAAGAAAATTGATTGCCCAATCAATTCATACTAATTATAAATGATTTTTTTTAATAGAATGGAAAAGCACAATCAGTGAATGTGGCGACGTAAAAACACACATAATTAGCCATTTTCTTATTGAATTTGTTTAAACAGGCATAACATCTTCACTAACAGTCCTATTGAGACACATTAGGTATCAAATGTTAGAGATTGGTTTGATCATATATCAAATGATCTATATTCTTGTATCATACAACAAGTTCATTGCATGAAAGTGAGCAACATGTGCGATGTAAAAATGAAAAAAACAACTTTTTAATTTAGTTTGAGCTATAATTTTGTTAAAAAGTAAGTTGGGCTACTAAAATGCATTAAAACTCGAACCTGTTGACTGAGCAAAATTAATCAGATATAAAAAACACAAATTGATGTAAAATTCTGAATCACCAAGTTCCAAATGTTTAATTATTGACATTTTTCTATGAAAATATCGATTTTAAAGGGTTGTAACACATCAAATATCCATCAGCCCTATAATAATGTATATATCAGAGGAATTCTGAGGCCAAGAGGAATCTGTCAGTATGATTTGTTTTAATATCAACGAATATTACACTGAGATATGAGGCGTAGAGGGACCAAAGGTAGGGAAAAGGGCACTGGGCCCATTTCGTAGGAATGGACCATATAGTGTAGTGGTAATGGTTAATTTGTCCTTCATTACACCAGGTGGAACTACCACTCTGGGGGTCCTTATGTAATGTGGGTCTCAGTTCTCTCCATATTTACCATCAGGATGGAACTCACGTGCATTTCTACTCCTCATATTAATGCATGGGGTCTATGAATTTGTTGGAAAATAGACCCCAAGGCCTGTTAGGGCCTTGTGGTTTATTTTCCAACAAAATCCAAAGACAATAAACCGACGGAATTAATCACTTTATTAGCTGATTTGTAGGTTCAATACTACTGTTTAAACACACATTAATGAGCGGAAACGTGGGAACCTCTGCCATCTATTGTAATTTACTACATCCAAAAATTAATTTACTACATCTGGTATCCTAAGTCACTACATCCACTCAAAACAGTAATTTATAACTATCCTAAACCCCAGCAGAATCCAAAGGTCAGCTACTTAAGTTAACTAACTGTACCATACTAATTCATGATCAAGTTTAGGACTCCAATTTCAAGGTTTAGGATAATACAAAATGTACTATATCTTGACAAGATGCACCCATTGAATGCTTTCAGGAGGTTAAAAAGTAATTTAAAGTCAGTGCCAAACCAAATTAATGAACAGAATAGGAAGGTCTCCTTTTTGATCTCCCGATAAATCCTCTGATTTCATTTCAAGTCCTGGTTTATGTTTTTGTAATAACATCAACCAGGATTGGAAATGAAATCAGAGGGTTCATTGGAATACCAAAATCGGGGGGCAATCGGGGGCCAAATCGGCTGTGTGTGTCCACGGCTTAAAAGTCTCACCTTTGCCAATGAGCAGGAATATAGATAACGGGACCACTACCACTGACAATAATGAATTTCTTTCTCTGGTCTATTCATTAACCAACGCACCGCCATTACTCCAGAAGAGTATCATTGTTATTCTTACACTCCATTGAGGGGTGGCTAGTGCTGCAGCAGACAAAATAGATGAATTGCTTAAGATATTAGAAATACATATCAGCATGATTAACATTTTAAAAAGTGACCTAACTTAATTACTACCCTCCCTTTAGTATCACAAAAGGTATTTGTACAGGACAGAGTTATGTGTAAGGATTACTGAGTTGACAGGAAATACAAATCTCTCTCTATATAGAAGTACTTATGTAAATATTGGATGCCCTTATGTTTAACATCATTGGAACCGGCTAGATCTCATGGTGATATGTTGAAATCTACTTTGTTGGCTTCATTTTCCTCTACCACATCACAAATAGCTAATAAGTCGTGTAATTAATAGAAACTGTGTACACTGGAATGTTGGTCCATAAATAATGTATTGTTCGTCCTTGTAACATTGTTACTATTTACTTTAACAACTTTCTGACGGCCTCTCCATTGTACTACTTGATGTACTATAATACTGGGAGCATTGGTCTAACAATATGTCTCCATACACTGCCAATGTTAATCATTCCACTCCTTTCTCTTCACACACCGGTGTTTAATTGCCTCCCATGGTAGATCAATGGCCACTAATGGGTCAGATTTTCAGAAACTGTACAATTCTCCTTCACCAATCCTCTCAATAACCCACATTTAAGACAAAAAATGAGCTTCAAAATGTAGTTTAACATAACAGAACTGATTCTTTAAATGAACGCGATACCAAATATACTCAGATATACCCGGTATTCTTCCTTTTTCAGCTTAATTTAGCAGAATTTCCTAAATGTGTAGATCTGCTAATTGTACATTTTCTGAAAATCTGACCCTAATATACATTGTGGGTGTTATTGTAGCCCTACTCAGTGAAATCAGTGGCAGCCTATAGATCTACCTTACTAAGCGTAGACTGTGTGTTAGAGGATTATGAATGAGTATTGGTGCATGTCTAAATCATTCAATGTTATGTGTTCCAGGAAAATGAGTCATACGTCGCAAAATTGATATTTCTCAATGTGTCTTTTTTACAAGATCACTTTATTCAAAATGTTCTGATATGTAGAGGGTTTAACACTTATAGTCATATTAGTATGTGTAATAGATTACAGGACGTTATATTAAATATATCCTTGCATTTTGAAGGCCTTCATATGGAGTATATTTTGCTACTTTACTGGTATTTTACCCATCCAAAAACATTGCAACCTTTTTTTTCAAAATAGAAATATCAAACTTTAAGTATAGAAGTGCTCCTATTAGGTGTCCTATAGTGTTTACTCTCATTGGAATCAGCTTGATTCCCTCTTTTCAACCAAGGTGATATTTCAAAATCCCTAGTTTGTGAATTATGACTCATTTTCCTGAAAGGGACCGCAAATGTTAGAAGATATATAGTGTTTTACAGGAAAAGGCGCCGCAGTCCTGATGCAAGGCTAAATCATTAACCGTTAATATGTAACACTGCTTCCAGAAATATTTGACTGCCTGGAGATATGTATTTACAGCGTTTATTCCAATACACAAATGTGATTCAGGTTTCCTTAAACCCAGATTATCCAAATACAAATTGTATCAATGCCCCTCAATGTCTCTGCTACCAAACTATCATTAACAAAACGTTCAAATTGTTATAGTATGCACAGTCTATTAAGTGTTGATGTTTGGGACATAACATGACACAGTGGTCTATAGACCTGGGCTATGTGCGCATGTTTAAGCGCACATTACAGTTCACAAAGTGTGTAACTAGCTGACTCCATCACACGCCCAAGGTAAGCATTAATAGTTAACTTATATTTTAAACTGTCATTCTGAGATTTTTTTTTAAATATTTTTATTGGCCACAAACATTTAAACTATCGTTTTTAAATTATGCATGACCATATGTATGGTGCTTTGTGTGCGTTGCCAAATTGCAAAATCATCATAATTCAAAAAAACAGATATTCAATTGAGCAGACTGGTATAAATATAAATTAATTCAAACGTCTCGAACTTTGTCATTCAACAATAATATGTATATATATACCAGCTATTCCTCTATGAACAATATTCAAATCAGATAATAGTAGTGTCATAGCATTTCTCCTATATGGACAGTGTGCAAATAACTTCAATTCTATGTTTCTGGTACATACCGCAAAACCCAATGATAAAAGATAAAACATTCCAACTCCTGTCAGTCCTGTATTCTACATCGCAGTAACTGCTATACAGCTGGAGTTGCCATTGCCCCTCCCTCCATGACTCATGTATACTGAGGGGCCTATCAGAGCCCCATCCCCTCCAGGAGTTAGCATGTGAGCTTCTCCTGTGAGGGGTTCCAAATGAGTAAGAATACAACTGTTTAGATTTCGCAATCATTGAGTAACTTGTCTGTCCTCCTGTCCCTTCTCCTAGACCCCCCTGTATATCTACCAGCTAGCCCCCAATACAACTGCCCCTACTCCTTCTACTAGACTCCCCTGTCTATCTCCCGGCTAGCCCCCATTGCAATTCTATTGCATAACCAAATATCAATAATAACTGAACAATAATCAGGGGCTGCAAACTGATAAAAGGTATTTATACAGGGTTAGCATTTGAATGATGAAAAGAGTAAAAAGTATACTTGTGATGGGCTACAGGACAATGAGTCAAAAGTCGCAAATAATGACATATTTTAACGTAATATAATTATTTACAAAATTTCATTGTGGGAATGTTCAAATTTTCGGTAAGTCTAACACTGGATGATGTGTGCACAACGTTCATTAAATATTTCATTAAACCTTTAAGGTCGTTATATAGTGTATATTTAGCTACATTACTAGTATTTCCCCACCCAGAAATATACCTTCCCCTTCTTGAACAAGAAGATACTGTTTTGGGTTCTAGAAAAAGGCCCCTAAAATAGCCACTGGCTAATACGTGCTACCGAGGGCTTACTATGCCTTCTTTGACATAGCTACTGGCCACTGGCATAGGCTCCTACCAATGGGTTATTATCCGTTTGTTTCACAAATCGTAGTTCATTTGACTTCCGTGATACAATGGCGACAAATCCCACTCAGCATATGGTTCACATTTTCAGAAAATCTACAATTGGTAGCTCTACTCTTTTGGGAAATTCTGCTAAATTTGGCTGAAAAGCGATGAATATCGGGAATATCTGAGTATATTTGGGATCGCATTGATTTAAAATATAAGTTCTGTTAATTCAAACGGTATTTTGAAGCTTTTTTTTTCCTGACGTGAGGATTGGTGACGGCGAATCGTACATTTTATGAAAATCTGACCCATATTCTGATGAAGTCTCTACTGGGCCGAAATGGGTGAAATCGTATTCGAACATACCAATGGCCGAAACAATTTTGTTATGTGGCGTTCTAAAATTGCTTAATTTTAATATCTGTCCTCAAACCGAGAAAATGCGTGTATTTTATGGGGTCGGGTGGTGGGTGGGTGGGTTGTCATAGAGTCCTTGTTGGGCAAGATTATTTTGTTATTTGTCAAGATCAGAATATTAGTTATAAGTTTGTTGATCCTATGTCTGTTCAGAATGTATTAATTTTCATTTTGTAATACAATCAGTGAGAACATTCTTACAAGGAAAATTCTGGGGAAATCACTTTGAAAAGTTTTAAAGATATAAACCACAGTTCAACTGGGAAAAAAACTGAAAATAACATTTTGTTTAAACTTTGCCTCCTGAAAGAACAAGGTTATGTGAATTCAAAAAGCCAATAAAAACACTATGTCACCGGGTTAGTTTTCATTTCAGGGAGTCCTGAAATTCATGGTTGTTCACTATAGAAGTCTATGAGAAAAGGACAATTATTTTTCGTTTTTTCAGTATAAAAAAATAATTGAAAATAACTTTTTCCTAAAAATCTCTATAGACATAGCTAACATATTGCTTTAGCCTTTCAAGCAATAAAAAATGGGGGTCACCTACTTTTTAAAAAAGTTATTCAACTGAATCTGCATCCCGATTTGTTAAAAACAGGAATATGGAAGATTTTCAATGCTAAATAATACCTTTCAAAAAATGTTGATACCCTGTTCTTTCATGCATGAGGGTAAACATGTAAAGTGGCTATGTTTAGAAGTCATTTCAACTGAAAAATGCTATTTGTCTGTCTGAAATCTTGGAAAAACTGAGAAAATATCCATGTTCCCCACATACTTTAATACCAAACTTTGATGGTCTCTAGAATGAAAAAGATATATGCTGAGATCCATTTTTTTTTGCTTTTTGTTATCCCCCAACCACCTTCTTTCTCAAGACGAAGTTTGAACAAATTATTGTCACTCCTTATTTTTCATGCATTAGTTCCTTGAACTCCCGCTTGCAGCAGTGCATATGACAGAGGTTTATCTCTTTAATTTGCACCTTTAGCCTCATTTTACTCTAGCACACAAAACATTTATATTAACATTTATTATATCATATTATTACATTATAAAATATTATATTATAATACAATTTTATTCATTATATTCACATTTATAGAACACATTCGGTTTGATCTCTGTCCTGTAACTTGCATATCCCAAATGGGTCAGATTTTTAAGAGATGTACACTTGGCAGCTCTACACATTTAGGAAATTCTCCTAAATTTGACTGAAAAATGAAGAATACCAGGTATATCTGACTATATTTGGCATTACATTGATAATAAAGTATCAGTTCTGTTATGCTAAACTGCATTTTGAAGCTCATTTCTGTTTGAAATGTGGGCTATTTGAGAGGATTGGTGAAGGTGAATTGTACATTTTCTGACAATCTGACCCATATATCAACCGCACAATTCACGCCTGTAATTGTAAAATGCTGACTACTCATGCAGCATTAGCACTGTTTGTCTAAGGGTTTTAGTATTGATTCTAGTGTAAGCAGTTTAGCCCTATTATAAAGAAGTCTACTTGTGAGGCTTTTAGTCAATACCCTAAGTTGCACAAAGGGATTTTATTGATTACAGTGCTTAACAAAATACACTATATAGACGTGATTGAGTCAGATTGACGGGAATTGTACTATTGCTACCTCTGCACACTGTACAGTTTATGCTAAATGAGGCTGATATTTAGTTAGATTACGCTAATATGTGATTGTTTTAGGAAAATGAGTAATAAGTCGCAAAATTTGGATTTTGAGATATCATCATATTTGAAAAGATGAGATCAAGGGGATTCCAATGATGCTAAACAGTCTAATAATCTAATAAGTATTTCTATAATTTAAGTTTGATATTTGTATCTTTGAAAGATAAAGATAACAATATTTTGGGGGGCCAATAAACAATAAAGTAACTAAGCATACTCCATAATTATGAGGACTTTTAAAACGCAAGGATATATTACATGAATTTTCCTGAAATTTGATACATCGCTCGACATAAATATAGGTGAGAAACTCCCCAAATATCAGAACATTTAGATAAAGATATCTTGTAAAATAAACACTTTAAAAATTATCAATTTTTCGACTTATGACTCATTTTCCTGAAACACATCAATTATGTCTGGAAGGAATGCAACAAGTGGTTGTTCTGAAACCGTGCATTTCATATATGTGGTGTGTTTCAGGAAAATGAGTCATAAGTCGCAAAATTGATATTTTTCAAAGTGTTTTCTTCACAAGATCCCATTATTTTATGATTTTTGGAGAGTGTGTCACTTATGGTTATGTCAATCGATGTCTCAAATTCCAAGACAACCTATGTAATATATCCTTTGGTTTTAAAGGTCCTCATATGGACTACATTTAGTTACTTTACTGTTTATTAACCCCCAGAAATATTGGAAACTTTTGTTTACAAAAATGAAAACATCAAACTTAAAATCTAGAAATACTTATTATTTTATCAGACTGTTTACTATCATTGGAATCCACTTGATTTCATCTTTTCAAATATAATGGTATATCAAGATCTATTTTTTGCGACTTATGACTCATTTTCCTGAAATATATAACATATGTCATGGCTACATACAACATTCTCAGCGATGTGTCGCTGATGTGCATCAAACTGGCAACGCTATGGCTTCAGCAACAGCAAGCAATCACTAGTATTGGAAATATCTTGTCATATTCAGTATTGCTTAGATTCAAATAATATATTTGGTAATGTTGAAATGCATTTGGTCCTTCTGGACTGGACTTCTGTCCTAAATATTAGGATATTTGAGAGAATTTGGGAAGACTAATTGTACATTTTTTGCCGACCTAGCCAGCTAATGCCTGATTGATTATCATGAAACAATCAAGTGGTGTATTGATTGATTTATTCAGGAGTCTTATGTAAGTGTTAAGGCGAGTGCATATGTAGGGAAGTGGGGCTGGTGGAGCTAAAGCAGATCCTTTGTCAGGATTGGGTTTATTGTTATGAGGGCCATTTTCAGAAAAGTATTGCAAATGGTGTCTTTGCTCTTTATGGGTCTCTGAAGCTGAGGAAAATATAGGGATTGTTTTTTTCTGTGATTAAATTTTAATTCTACAAGTCATGAGGATTTTTTTATGTACAGTTTGGTACATCTGGGAAGGTCACATCAAGGTCATTTGGGGGGTGAGTATGGAGACCACCCTATAAATAGTATGTCCGTAGTACAATATTCAATATTCACAGCTGTAACAAGATATAGAAAACAATAAAATGATATGAAAAATCACCATAAACCAATAGAGTAGATTACTACCTCTTAACAAAAATGACGATTTTTTTTCTTAATATTTAAATTCAGCTGGAATAAGTCCAAACCTATTGTCTGCCAATTTTATGTCACGATACGTGACGACGGACTTTAGGTGACCTGTGAGCAATATTAAGTTATATGTATTCATAACAAATATTGAAATTAATTGCCCTCACATCAATGTATTCTTATGGAAACATGAAATTATCCTCCTTGTATTATCATAGGCCTGGCAGGGGATTCAGGGCGGGACCCAAGTACCGATTTTTTAAGCATGTCACAATATGCGACGGCTGTCCAGGACTTATTAGAGAATATGGAATTATTTCAATTGTGTGGATATTTAGTCCTATAATGGCCTTAGTAAAATGGGTATAAAAAATAATTCTGCTTCAATTATTTTGCCTGACATATGAAGTAACATGTGAAATTGTCACGATACGCGACGGTCACGATACGCAACGGAATTTTCGGAAATAATACGCGTCGCGGTAACGCTGACTGAGGAAAAGCTGTTTAGGATATAAAACAATCGTGTACAGCAAAATTCCCGCGAAACTGTCAGCAGCATTTAGAATTTTGAATGATCCAAATCGGTAAAGATCTCGCAAGATGGTGGCAGTTTTTCTAAAACTATATTTATCATTATTACATATCTAATTGTGACCATTATTTATTTGTAATATATTGTGTATGCTATTCCTATGCCAAAACAAGGCAAAAATTACCTTTCCTCACGTTTTGGGTTCTAGATTCTTCAATATTTGAGCCCGAGTGCCAATTTTTGTAGGACTGTATAGAAGAGAATATATATTTTCAGGAAATATAACTCTCAAACGTCTCATCTTAATTCCATTTTATTCGATTTCCGACCCTGAAATGCAAGACTTTTCTCAGACTGGCCCATGAAACAATTCAATTATATAGATTTGTGTAATAATAAATAATAAATTATCTTGAATTAAAGCTGCATTTTCAGCTTTAATGATGAGGTAGCCTTACCAGATTTATTTATAATAAGAACTATCAGCCATAATTCATAGATATTGGACGGCTCAATGAATCAATTCTAAAAGGGATGGAAAAAACATGAAAATATATAAATCTTGACTGACAGTGATCTGCTCTTTTAAACCTGTCCCCACCCCCATCGCACTCACATAGACTTTTAAAGAACCCCCTACCTCGTCAGTTACCTAGTAAACTTCTTAAGTAGTCCAGAAGTGTTTACCTCCCTCAACTAATCAAGCGATAACTTTATCGGCATTGGTGAATAGCTAAGGCGGGATCATTGCCGGCAGGGCTCAACTCCCATCAACCCCTACTCACTCACCTGCGCCAGTGCGCCACCTATCACCCACTATTTAACACACCTCCGCCATTACAACTCCCTCATTCACCTCTCTGCCATTGACTTATACGCATCTGTAGCCGCCCATTTTGGGATTTTGGTGCTATATAGTCTAGTCGCCTTTTACACACCAATTTTACACTATTTATTACGACGACATACCATGTCTGGCAAAGGAAAGAGAGGTAGGAAGGCAAGGTTACCAGCTTCTGGGACACCTGCCTCCAAGAAACCCACGGTAGATCAACTCGAGGATAGACTCAATGGGTTCGGCGGCGACATGCTGTCAGTGAAGCATGACGTTGCACAATTGAACGAGAAGATTGACCGGCTTCTCGAGGCTAGGGTTGTGACTGGAAATGTACAACACGAGCAGCCAAGAATACAACAAGAAACTCCCAGACGGGAACGAAGCCTTTCACGAAGTTCTACCCCGGCAAGGGACGACATTGGTGCATGGGAGACCCGGAGTGCTATCGGGTCCATGTATAGTGACCGCGGCGAACCACCCAGAGACCTGTACCACCGCCATGAGAGTGACCAATACCAGCAGCCACCGGATAGGTTTCAACCACCCGAGATTCTAAGGCGGCGCTTAGATGCCGAGGACTTTTACGAACGCGAGTTTGAACGGGAAAAATTCGCCAGAGCCTTGTATGGTAAGAGCCACATAATGCAAAACTTTCACTCAGCAAAAATTGTCGCTAAACCATTTATGTATATAGACCGGGACGGAGAAAAGACTGTAAAGCAAAAATTAGATGCCAGGGCTAACTTATCTCACAGTCAGTATATTAATGCCTGCCTTAACTTGTTACAAGATAGTACCGCCTACAGGCAACAAGATTACAGTGCAATTATGAATCATGTTGTTGATGTATCTCAAGACGCCATGGAGAGACCATGGACCCAGGTGCGTCGTTGGTCTCAGTACATCTGGGACCAGGTGGAAGCCGGTACACTGACTTGGCAAGATGACAGTCGAATCTACCAACACCGGGTCAGAATATCCTTTACAAATGGTGGTATGGGGCAAGCCCAGAATACTAGTTCCAACTTAGACACATCAAACTCTAGTAAAGGAAATGGTAACGAGGTCTTGTGCAGAAACTATAACAATTACAGTAAGAATAATTGCCAACATCAAGACGCACACGTTGAAAATGGTATAAAGTTTCTACATTACTGTTCCTTTTGTGAAGGGGTAGGCAAATCATGCCAGCACCCTTTTGCTAAATGTATTCGTCGCCAGAATAATGCAAATGTTTCTAAAGCCTCCAATTCCAGCCACACAGCACACGGGAACGGCCAAGCCAGTAGCGGAAGGCAGACGGGAAACTAGCAAGCGATAGGGATGATGATAAGACGCCCCTGTCGCCACGAAAGGGTCGGATGCAGGATCAAACACAGTGTGAGAATCCAGACACCTCAGTCAACATTGTAGGTAATGATTCAAACTACACTGCACTATTCCAAAAAGCCCTTGATATATGCTTATCTGATAAGAATGACAATAATGATGTAATATGCCCATACGCTATCAGGAATCACCGCAAACGCTATTGGCCCCATGTTACTAAAATTGGAAATGAGAATCTAGCCCAATTTATACTACCGTCAGAAACACAGGTCTGCCTAACGCCCTATCAGCTAAACAGCCCTTGCCCACCAGTCTTAATATCAAAGCCTGGGAGAAATACCTGACCAATCTAAATGGAGGGACACAGACATTAGATTTCTTAAAATATGGATTTCCCATTGGGTATTCCGGGCCGGTCTCAAGCCTGGATGAGGGCGCTGATAACGACCCCAGCGCTAACCAATACCCCAGACAAATCAATGATTTTATCAAAACTGAGATTTCACTGGGAGGAATAATTGGCCCTTTTGACAAACCTCTCTCCTTTCCACCCTTGGACCCATTGCAGCCCATTAATGTCAAGGGAAAAGAAGGACACGGATAAACGCCGTGTTATAATCGACATGACATATCCCGATGAAGTGTCCATTAACAAATATGTAAGGAAGAATTCAATATGGGGAGAAACATTTGAACACCGACTCCCTACTGTAGATGACCTTGCGAATGACATTGTTGGATTAGGAAACGGGGCTTATATGTGCATTGTAGACATTAGCAGGGCCTACAAAAATTTCAGTAGTGATCCCCTAGATTGGCCGCTGCTGTGCTTCAAGTGGGACAGGTCATATTATTGTGATATAACGATGCCTTTTGGAAGCCGCGCAAGTTCATTTCATATGCAAACTGTGTCTAATCTAATCGTGGAAATCCTGCGCTCAAAAGGGGTCCACTGCAGAATATACCTTGATGATATAGCAATATTATCTGACAACTATGAATCAGCAGTTAAGGCATACTCTATAACCTCCTCTTTGTTACAGGAATTGGGGTTGCCAGAGGCTCTGGAGAAAACACAGGAGCCCGCGCAGAAAGCGACTTGGTTGGGTATTGAGATAGACAGTGTGGCCATGACGCTCTCCATCCCTAAAACAAAGGTAGATGAAATACTAGCATGTATCCAGGCCATTTATAAACTCAAGAGTATCAGTAAACGCCAATTGCAATCACTACTAGGTTCGCTGGTCTATGTGAGTAAGTGCATCAAACCAGCACGCCTATTTATATCCCGCTTACTTGAAGCACTACGTAGTGTAAAGAATGGCCGCATACCTGTGACTCAAGACATGAGAAAAGATCTAGACTGGTTCAATGAATTCTGTCGGGATTGGAATGGTAAATCGCTAATCCCAGCAAAGGAATATACAAAGACTATTGTGGTAGACGCCTGCCTGAGCGGTATTGGGGCATCAGATGGAAATCAGGCGTATAGTATTAGCATATGTAACCAGTATGAGGAGGTAACAAACATCTCTGAACTGGAAGCATTAAATTTGGCCATAGCAATAGATAACTTTGTAACTGAACATGACCATGGAGGACACATACATGTCCTTTGCGACAATATGTCAACGGTTAACACACTCAACTCAGGTAGAGGTAGAAACTGTGTTCTTCTGGAAAGCGCCCGGATTGTCTGGATGATCCAGGCAAAACGAGAGGTCGAAATCACGGTCTCTCATATACCAGGGGCCCACAATGACCTCGCCGATGCACTCAGTCGGGCACACCTCAACAGGAAATATGAAAACCTCGCAAACAAACTTTGTAGGGACTTTAATGTTACAATTGTCACCCCTGATCTTAACATATGGGATAAGAACTGTTCAATGTTTGATTTCAGGCCCCGAGCTTCAGGATCTGATCCACAGGGCCGAACAGAGACAGACGCAGGCATGGGCGAGAGGAACGATTGGTAACTATAGGTCTGCAGCAAAGACGTTCCTCGCCTTTGCAAGCCACATTGAAGTCCCAATACACCACATTGACCATGTCCACATTTGTGCCTATATTGAGTACCTATCACAATACCTTCCTTCGCCAAAGACAATCCAGAACCATCTGTCCCATATAAAGACATTATTTAACAAGAGAAGTATTCCAACCGACCCCCTTCTCCATATTAAAGTTAGATGGGCCATAAAAGCGCTCCTCAGAAATAAAGAATATGTCCCTCGGATAAAGCAGCCATTAAATCTACAACAGTTTAAAATAATCATCAATGAAGTCTCCACTGATCCACTGGGTAGAACCATACGCTGCATATTGCTGGTGCTATATTACGCAGGAATAAGACAGTCCGAAGTTGTCCCAATATCAGTAAAATCATTTGACCCTGCAAAAAATCTTACTAGAGAAGATATTGTATTCTGTGAAAATCAAATAATGCTTACAGTTAAATCAGCCAAGAACCTCCAGACGGCGTATGACAGGAAAGTCGTCACTCTCAACAAGGCGGAAACCCCAGAGTTCTGTGTATACTCTGCCGTACAACAGATGTTCGAGCAAGATCCCACAAGGACCCAGAAGCAAGCCTTTGCAGTCTTCCCGAACACCACGACTCCTATCCCAGTCACATATGTCAAGAAAGTATGGAAAGAAATACTTGATTCCGAGCAAATAGACAATAAAATATATTTGTTGCATAGTATACGCAAATTAGCCGCAACTACAGCCCACGAAGCCGGTTGCAGTGACCTGCAAATCAAGAACTATATAGGGTGGCGCTCGAACGCGTACACTGCCTATATCAAAACGAAACCAACCATTGTCAATGCAAAGCTGAACCAAGCTATTTCATCATAAATCAATCACCACATCCTATAATTTATACCCACCACTCCCATCCCTTCATCTTATGGTTTTTGGGAATTTATTTTAACAAATCAAAAATCATTTACTATATTATACAAAAATGTTACCATACTTTTACCATCAAACAAATCAAAATCAATTTTATCAATAATAAAATCAATTATAACTCCCAATTTCCATTGTTGAGTCCTTTTGTCCGGTAATGTTATCCGCATTGGTGAATAGCTAAGGCGGGATCATTGCCGGCAGGGCTCAACTCCCATCAACCCCTACTCACTCACCTGCGCCAGTGCGCCACCTATCACCCACTATTTAACACACCTCCGCCATTACAACTCCCTCATTCACCTCTCTGCCATTGACTTATACGCACCCACCCACCCACACCTATCATCATCACTTCACTACTTCGATCATCTACTCCGCTCATCAATTTATTTTAACAAATCAAAAATTGTTTACTATATTATACAAAAATTTTACCATACTTTTACCATCAAACAAATCAAAATCAATTTTATCAATAATAAAATCAATTATAATTCCCAATTTCCATTGTTGAGTCCTTTTGTCCGGTAATGGTAAGTCAATACTCCACCTTATCCTCCAGATATCTTGCACTTGTTAGACTACGGAGAAGTAGATGTTAGAATACGGAGAGGTTGTAATTCAAGGTAAATAGCATTTGTATGTATGCATGTTTGTTCATTTCACATTCAATTCAATTGCAAACATTCTTTATTTGCATAACTAGTGAATACAAAAAAGGAGGTCCATTGTTCATTGAGGGTATATCTCTGTATACTTTCATAGGTTGTTACTTTGAGTACTCACATAGACTTACTTTGAGTACTCACACAGGTAGGTGGTCTATCATAAAGGATCAAATTGAACAGAAACATTTGTGATGTGTTTCGGGAAAATGAGTCATGAGCAAAAAATAGATTTTGAGATACCATTATATTTGAAAAGAGGACATCAAGCCGATTCCGATGATAGTAAACAGTCTAATAATCCAATATGTATTTCTAGATTTTAAGTTTTGATATTCTCGTTTTTGAAAAAAAAAATTCCAATATTTCTGGGGGTCAATAAACAGTAAAGCAAGTAAATGTAGTTCATGTAAGGACCTTTAAAACGAAAGGATATATTAAATACATTGTCCTGAAATTTAATATATAGATTGAGATAACTATATGTGATAAACTCCCTAAAGATCAGAACATTCCAATGAAGTGATCTTGTAAAATAAACACTTTGAACAATTTTTGCGACTCATGACTCATTTTCCTAAAATGGATAACATTTCTTTTCACATGGCACACAAGCCATAGGCCAGTGTGTTATAATAAAACAAATCACCAAGGGTCAATGTGATCCTTCATGATGGACCATATTCAAGATGTGGTGTTATTTCTACACCATGGTGGTAATCAATTAATTATCAATTACAACAAATAGTCTTTGTTTACTTACAAAGTTTGTGCCATAATTCTCTGACTTTATCATAATATATTTGGCCATTCCAGGAATACACGTAATGTTGATGACAGAGAGCCAGGGAGCAAAAGGCAATAAATCCAATCCATTGTCTTCCTGACAGCAAAGATGAAGCTGCAAGAAGAGATCATTACTTCTTTGAAGAAAACATCCCTTAAAGGCATACCGAGAATCTTCTCCACTAGTTCATTTACACTACAATTCATCTGGACAGTAGCTTCCCTTTCTTTCCTGGCCATCTGTGGCTTTAATGTTGCTTATAATGTGATGGAGTTCTATGAATACAATTCTGTAGTGAGCATGGCAGAAGAAAGGTTAGATATTTTCACCCAGCACCGGAACCTAACTCCAGAAGTGCTTATTTGCAACACAAACCCTTTCTCTAGCAACATATCTGCCTATCAGTCAGCCGGTATTCCTCCACCAAGGGACTTTTATGAGCTTGCTTACCAAACTTTTGCTTGTGATGAGTGTGATCAGGAACTCAAAGCAGCATTTGAATTTGGAAGAAGAATCATGTTGACACCGCTGGGTTATTATCAGTCTGTGGGCAAGGAGAGAGCATCCAGAATCAGCCATCAGCACATGATAGTTGACTGTAAGGTGTATGTATCTTACTATGGGATTGTTGTGGCTCAACCATGTGAAGGACTAGCGGTTATAAAGAAAGCTGTTCTACCAGACTACTTCAACTGTTTTCATGTTCAGAATATTGGCAGAGACTATGGCTATGTTATCTTGGGCTATGCTTTTGTTCTTCACCTGGATAACTATGAGGACAACCCAAACAATTATGTCACATCATATACTGTACCAACTAGAGGTGCAGGAGCTTATATATCACTATTTCCCCAAGGAACACCTCCCAGACTAACACCAGAAACTGCTGCTATTGCTCCAGGAATGGACACTAAACTCAGTTTTAAGATATCAACTCATAGGAGGCTATCACAGCCTTATTGGGAGGACGACTGTGAGGAGAGCTTTGATGCAAACGGTGAAAGCCCATATCCAAACTTTAACTACACACAGGAAATGTGTGTCTCTGAATGTAAGATACTAGAAGTTGGACAAAAATGCAAATGTATAGAAATTTCTACTTTAGGTTATCCAGAACAAAACTTCACCATAGACTCAAATTTAGATTACTGCATGGCGCTCTTGGGGAAAAGTCCTGAAGAATTTGCGACAAGAATGTCTTGTTTGGCAGAGGAACTGCTTATTACTGCTGATAAATGTATCAAAGCTTGCAAAAGACCCTGCTCCATTACTTCCTACAAATCAGATATCCTGCCTTCTAAGTGGCCTACCAGGTCACAATTGGGAGAATTTTACACAAATTTTGTTGCAAAGACTTCATTTTATGACAAGTACAAGCAATATACTAATGTTTATGAAGCAATCAAAGTGGGAAACTCAAGTGCCTTTTCTGATCATGAATTAGGAGCAGCCTCCAAACTGATAGAAGATAACTTTGCACAGGTGTCGGTGGACTATTCAAATGAGCAGGTACTGCGGTACATTGAGAAGCCTAAAGTGACACCTAGTGGACTCATCTCACAACTTGGAGGAACCTTGAATCTGTGGGCAGGAATAACCGTTGTCCTACTGGTAGAAATTGTAGATTTCCTTTTGAGGCTATTTCAAAATTGCGTTGAGTTGAAAGATGTGAGGAGTACAACCTTTAAGGATCCTAGTAAGGTGGTTCCTATGTAAATTATGTACACTTACATATTGTTCCAACAATTAAGCCCTTCAATGAGTAAGAAACAAAGAAAACTGAAGATAGATATATAAGCTAAATTACGATTCATAGAAGGTTATTTGTGTTTACATACAAATGAAAATACTTGACTAAGACGGAACATACTTGCCCAACTCTAAGACGGAAAAGAGTACAACAATACAAACATCATCACTTAAAGAGTGTAGATAGATATACATTAGTGGGGGACATTGGACATTGCTTAATGTCACTGATACAATACAATTACATTTCTCGAAGAGCAGTAATATATGGTTATTGTCATGGATTGGCGTTTGTATACCTCAACTAGCTTATTAGCCCTGACATTGATACAAATTACATTATTATGGACTTGAATTTGAATTTGGATTTTAACAAACATAAGTCAGAGTATTGTTTTCAAATTTCATCCTGAGAACGAACATTGTTGTCGGAAAACAATAAGCAAAAAATACAGGATGTTATCATATTATTCTGTGTTCTAGACATGACTGAAGTTTTCCCCCATTCACTATTAATGACAGAGGCCAAAACTTGTTGTGATGACAATTCAGCTAAGTAACCTTTTTTTAAGTTTAGGTGTACTTACAGCATGAAGAACATGGGTTACTATTTTACTTCTTACACGGAAAGGACCGAGTCAAAACGCTGCCTTTATAACATCAAAATCAGCATGTTTTACACAATTCAAACCATCACATTCTAATATTTAGTTTATTTTACCTCAAACCAATATCACATATGTACACGTAATCATAACTTCAGGATGTTGGTTATGTCAGCCGCACTCTCCATTCCATAAACAAACTAAGCTTCCACTTTTTACATGCAACCAATGGAGCCCGGACACTAGCACCCCAAAATCAGATGGTACGGACCACACTACAAGTAGCTCAAGCTGCTTGGGTATTACAATCCAAAGGCCCAAGTGTCAGGGGCTCTAATGTTGCCCGCCCAACAGACTTCCGGTTTACGAATGCCGTATTCCGTGTGTCTAGGGACTTAACAAAGAAATAAATAAAAAATGTGAATCTAAAGTTTACTAGGTTGTCTACCTGTTTATTCTCGTAAAAGGTGTTATCTTTAGAGTTCCACAGCATTGGGGCTGTGTACAGACAGGATCTCTTTATTCTTTCTGTGTGAAGGGTGATAACCTTCAAGACTTTCTTATTACTACCTTTGCTGGACCTAAGTCCAGGCTTCCTCTCTTCAATATTATCACCTGACAATGTCGTTTTGTATGCTATTTCAAGTAAATGTGCCTCTCTTTTACGTTGGAGAGTGGGAATACCCATCCCTCTCGATATATCAACCACATTTGTCCTCTTTTCTAGGTATTTCGCTCTTCTAATTATGTTATTTTGTACCACTTGGAGTTTATTTAACACGCAGTGTTAATCATCCCACTATAGATTGTCTCCAAAGTCAATGTGTGGTAGTACCATCACTTTATACAGGTTCAAGAACGTTTTCTCTGTGAATATATGTCTAGACTCACACAAGACTCTGCTTTATGTATAAACTTTTATTTTCCATATTACATACTTATGGCCTACATGGAGAATGGGTCTCCTGTCAGAAGACAGTTCTTCCGACAGGACCCTCTACTTATTAAGATAATATTATGCTTATCATATGAGAGATAATTTTTTAAACAGTGTAGCGTAGGGCTGCGTAGCTTGCAGTAGATACAAATACAGTGTGGGGTAATTCTTACTTGCTTACAAATGCTTTGGTCTTTTGAGGATGTTTCTCCCCAGGTATAATCATAAAATATTCACAATATATTTTAATAGTGATGAGGAAGGAGGGAACAAGGAGGGAGGTGACCCAAGGACAATCACTCTCATCTAGGTCCTCAAAACATTGTCTCTAAGAAAAGTTTTAAACTCTTTCCATTCATACATTTTTGCGTGGTTTGGGGTGCTGTTCCAAAGGGTGGGTCCTTGATATATGAGGGATTTTTTTATCTTCTCTGTTTTAGGGTTTGGTACTACTAGTAATTTTCCTGAATCTAGGCTTCTTAGTGTAATTTTTCTGTTATCAATGTTTTGTCCATTCTGACTCAATTTAAAACATAATCCACTAGGTGAGGCTCTCTCTTTTTATGAAGTAGTGGTATTTTGAGTTCTTTGTGTAAATTTTCAACATTTGTCCTTTCATCTAGCCCCTCAGATATCCTCAGTGCTGTGTTTTGGAGTACTTGCAGTTGGTCTAGGACTTTCTTTGGAGCAACATTATACAGAGTGTCCCCATACTCTAGTATTGGGCTTATTGTGACCTTATAAAGCATTCTTATAGTGTTTGGCGAAGCTATTCTTTTTAATTTTGACAAATAGTAAATTTTGTTTCTTGCTTTTGTTATTTTTTCTTTCAAGTGTTCCCTGAATGTCAACTCTTGATCAATATTCATGCCTAAATATGTGTAATTACTGGTTCGTTCAATCTCATTTGCCCCTATAGATATTTTTCTCTCTTCTTTCTTGTTTTTTGTTTTCAATGTTGTCATTGTCGTCATTGTCATAATCTTACTTTTGCCAATATTCAAAGAAATTTTGTTTTTCTTGCACCATAGATTTATACTGGCTAGGTCTGTTTGTAATTTCTGTTCTGCCTGACCTCGGTCCCTGTCCGATGTATAGATTACTGTATCATCAGCAAAATGCTGAATTTCACAGCCTTTAACAACCTTGTGAATATCATTGATGTACATTATAAACATCAGAGGTCCCAAAGTAGTACCCTGTGGCACCCCACAAGTAACCCTTCTCTCCCCTGACACAAACCCGTTCGCCACCACCCTCTGTTTCCTATTTTTCAGATAATCTCCAAACCATTCAAGTGCATTATTTTCAATGCCAAATGTGGTCATTTTTTGTAATAAAATCTCATGGTTTACTGTATCAAAAGCTTTTTTGAAGTGCGAATATGCCAAATGTGGGATTTCCTTTTGGTTCAATTTATTATATACATCACTCATTAGTAGATTATGGATTTGTGTGGCCTAAAACCAAATTGATTTTTATAAAGTAGATTTTCTTTTTCAAAATAGTCTGAGACCTGTTTTTGCACTACTCTTTCCAGGATTTTTGCTGGGAATTTGATTGCCCTGATTAGTCTGTAGTTTGTAGTTTGTAATTTTGAACCTCCTTTATGAAGTGGTGTTATCGTAGCTTCTTTGAACTGTTTGGGGAATTTTCCTGAGTTTCCTCAACAGTTCAAAGAAGCTACGATAACACCACTGGATAATTTGAATCAAAAAATCGGCTATTAAAGTGATTAATTCCCTCGATTTGGTGTCTTCAGCTTTTGTTTGAAAATATACTCCTCGGCCCTGACACGCCTTGGGGTTTATTTTCAAACAAATGCCTCAGACACCAAATCTCGGGAAATTAATTCCATAGTATTGAATCCAAAAATCGGCTAATAAAGGGATTAATTTCCTGAGATTTGGGAAATTAATCCCATATTGATTAATACCCTTTCGAAAAAGTGCACTTATCATTTGGGCCTGGCATTTATTTATTTCATCAAGTGAAATTTGGGACACAGCTTTCTATTAGTGAAATACAGTACGTTCATTAGGTGTAACTGCATTATGTTTGAGGAAATACGGTATATATACAGAAGAAAATCATTTCCACACTAACTTCATATTCATTTCCATATCCCATCCAATGTTGATATGCTATCATTGGGACATGGGTCAGTGGATTCAGGTCACCTCCCCCTATACACCTCCAAATCTCTGCTAGCATGGCTTTGTGGTGAGCAGATGTGGGTCAGTGGTTACGGGTCAGCTGCTCCCTATACACATCCAAATCTCTACTAGTGTTGATCTATGGTGAGGTGACATGGGTCAGTGGTTACAGGTCAGCTGCAGTGGTGCTTGGTTAACCACTATACCATGTGTATACTTGGTGGTAAATGAACACATTAATGAAGGAACTGAAACATACAGCCTACAGCATAGGTATGAGCTACAGTATCTATAAGATAACATGAGATATTCATGTATACTGATGTAATACAAAATGTTCTAAATAAATGTGCTCAGGAACATAGAGACCAGAAATAAAATTTCTGTACCCTATGAACACATTTAAATGGATGGATCCATTTAAGAGAGTAAGAAGGCAGTTATTGGGGCATGGAGGACTTTATAGTTCACAGGAACGATAAAGGATCACACCATCATGACGTCAAGCAGCTAATTGTGAATGTTTTACTGCTCGGTTTGTACTTCCTTCTCTTCCTTCATTTTCCTGCCGCTGTGAGTAACAGACAGGTAATCACTGTCAACAGGAACCATACCCATCTATACCCCAACAAGATTATCTCAGGTAAGAATTTACCTTCCACAACTAACACTAACCCATAGTTTCACAAGGTCCTACACCTTTAATATGGACTTAGAAGGTTGTGGTTTGGAGGGAAGAGACTTATGGCATGGGATAGAGGGCGAGCGATAGCGAGTCCTCTATCCCATGTCCATAAGGCTATTCCCTCCAAACCACAACCTTCCAAGTCCTTTTGGGGTCGACCACAGACTCTATCCGCTGGTAGGATTGTCCGTTGGAAGGGCAATTTAGGGACAAAACCAGACCAAAGACCCCTAATGGTGGATGTGAGGCTGGAAAGGACAGATACTTAGCAATGGTCATAACAATTTTAGATCCCGTCATGGATAGGGAAAAATGCTAACTTCACTTGCAGAGATTGGACATGCTGGTCCTCTGTTTGTATATATATCCTCTAAGCACATTATCCCTTAACAATAGGGAGGGAGAGAGGACAGAAGGACAGATAAACTGGGTGAAGAGAGGGAGGGAGGGAGAGAGGACAGAGGGACAGATGAACTGGATGAAGAGAGGGAGGGAGGGAGAGAGGACAGAGGGACAGATAAACTGGATGAAGAGAGGGAGGGAGGGAGAGAGGACAGAAGGACAGATGAACTGGATGAAGAGAGGGAGGGAGGGAGAGAGGACAGAAGGACAGATAAACTGGGTGAAGAGAGGGAGGGAGGGAGAGAGGACAGAGGGACAGATGAACTGGATGAAGAGAGGGAGGGAGGGAGAGAGGACAGAAGGACAGATAAACTGGGTGAAGAGAGGGAGGGAGGGAGAGAGGACAGAGGGACAGATGAACTGGATGAAGAGAGGGAGGGAGGGAGAGAGGACAGAGGGACAGATAAACTGGATGAAGAGAGGGAGGGAGGGAGAAAGGACAGAGGGACAGATAAACTGGATGAAGAGAGGGAGGGAGGGAGAGAGGACAGAGGGACATATAAAGTGGATGAAGAGAGGGAGGGAGGGAGAGAGGACAGAGGGACAGATAAACTGGATGAAGAGAGGGAGGGAGGGAGAGAGGACAGAGGGACAGATACATTGGATGTTTCCCTTATAATGAAACAGAGCAGGGATAAACAAGGGGAGAAAGAGACAGACAGTGAAAAGAACAGGGGCAGACAGTGATTTGTATTTTAGTGAGAAAGACTCAAAGAGGATTGTGATCAGGAGATATGGACCTTTTGTCAAAAACTTGATTGAGGTTCACCCATCTATAAATATGCCTAACCTAACTTAACCCCAGTTGCCTTTTCATAGACACCAACATCTAAGACAGCTGTTATATATAAAATGGGAACAGGTAATTGTATAATACAGTAAAAGGCCTCTTAAGACCCATACTGCCCACTGCGATATCTCAGCTGAATGAACTCATCAATACAATAGTTTAACCCAATGACACCACAATAGTATATAATATATATCAATAGATCAAATGACTCTAGACATATATTAAAGACAAGCGCTACTATTCACTGCTACGCCCCCTCCCTTTCCATACCATTATATGTACGGGCATTTTATGTATTATTCCTTTAGCATTGCAGTCTATAGAGAAACGGCCCATTTGTTCACGTTTTATCAAATAAAACAAAACATTAATGGTTGCTCCTACTGTTCCAAAATTGTCTGCACTATATATCTAGAAAATTGCTAAGTAATGCACTGATATAATGAATAAACATGAATTTTGAATTTTTGTAAATGTATACATAAAACCACAAAGACTAGACACTCAAAAACTGAAAATATCCCAACAAAAAGATCTCGTAATCAAAGACTTTGAAAAACACCAATTTGGCGACATGTGACTCATTTTCCTGAAACACATGACAAATACTGTCATAAAAGCACACCTGGAACAGAACTATTAAGAAACAAATTATTGCTAGTAAAGTACAAGGAGTCTGAGTGTTCCTTCTCTACTTAACAGGGGATAAGATTATGAACAGTAAACTAACCGGTGTATTCTAAAGAACATTTATACTCCATTTATACAACATTCCCCCTATCCTTATGTAAGTGAGTAGGATGAGAAGAGATCTATGGATTTTAAACATATGTTAGTGGCAAGACATGCTAAGTTGTAGGCAGACAAGTTATGTACTGTCTAATCATTATGAAGAGCTGTAACATAATGTAAAGCGTTTATAAATTAAAAAGGGTTTTCTAAAAAAGTGCATATCCAACCTGAAAAAGGAATGCAAGGTAAATATTAATTCTATTAAATGAGGGGGTGCTCCTTATACCCTCATTCAGTGAACAAATATATCATATGACCCATACTCTGAGTGTTCCATCTATACATAGAGGGGATAAGGTAAATGGTCTATTCATCAACTGTCAGTGAGTCGTGATGTCTGTGTCATGGAAGGTGCACACATTCATGCACCATTCAGTAATTTGACACAATGGATCTTGTTTACCCTATTCTAAATCATTCAAGCCAGGGGAGGCCGAGAGATCTGAGATTAACTATTTTACTACCGTATTACCAGATATAATATCACATGAGAGATTCAGTTTAAACTTTCTATAGTTGTAGTGAGCCAAATATAATTACACCAGATAAGTGGTGAGGATAAGTAAACTTTCAAAAAACGGGATTCAGGAGGAACTTTCTAATATGTATACTACTTATACATAAATATGGGCTAAAGGTAATACAGTGCAGACCCATGGAATCATGAGAAATGTCTGTGATATCAAGGATCGGCAGGACTATTTATTTTAAATGAGTTGTAGTGTTTTATTTGGAGTCTTTTAGATGTTCAGTTTTAATAGCTAAATATTGCATTCCATGTGGTAAAAAAGAAATCAATATGAAAATAAAATAATAATGATATTATCTAAAGTATGTCATATCTTTCCTTTATGATGTTATATGATCATCAACCTCTCTACTTCAAAAACATGTCTCATATCTCCCACTATCTTTTTATATTTCACCTCCCCCCTCAGTCTTCCATTCTTCATACATGTGACTGTAGTGACCCTAGTAGGTCCATCCTTTGGTTAGGGACATTTCCTGCCAGTTGCTAGCATTCCATACTCCCTATCAATGGTCACAGGACCAATGGATCTGTTGTGATTGTTTGGTTTGGATCCGTCCACTCAACAACTAAAAAAGCACACAAGAAAAGACCTTCTGCACATATTTATTATCCGAAGATTAATATGTAATATCCCTGGAAATGCTTGTGTGGATTAGCTACCTGTATAAACCAGCAACAACACACAAAAGGTGTCTACATACACTTGGCCATTTAATGAGTAGTGACGAAACAGGGTCACAATACATAAACAGACTGGAATTGATATCCTAAACACAAGAATGTTATACAATAACTATGTACTTCTTGGTTAGAGAAATATAGCAGAAAGGTAATACTGTGTAAAGGAGAGACACCTACCAACTTACTCTCTGGTATGAGGCTAATTTGAACTGGTACTGCCCACTGGGGATTGTACAAGTGTAATATCCCTAAAATCCCTAAAAGCTGTGGCAGAAAACAAGCTATTTGTCTTGCATTTTAGTCTTGAAGGCTTGGATCTGTGGCATGAAGTCCTCAATGTTTATAGGCTGTGAGTTTGGGCTAATACTGTGTAAAGAATAGGACACAGCCACCTCTGGTATGAGGCTAACTTGAACTGGTACTACCCAATGGGGATAGTACAAGTGTAATATCCCTAAAATCCCTAAAAGCTGTGGCAGAAAACAAGCTATTTGTCTTGCATTTTAATCTTGAAGGCTTGGATCTGTGGCATGAAGTCCTCAATGTTTATAGGCTGTGAGTTTGGGCTAATACTGTGTAAAGAATAGGACACAGCCAACTCTGGTATGAGGCTAAATTGAACTGGTACTGCCCACTTGGGATTGTACAATGTTGTCAATGTTTATAGGCACGGAGTTTGGGCAGTGCTCTGATTAACAAATCAAATGCAAACATACAACTTGTACTACCACCTACAGTAGTGTTACATATCTGGGCTGGGGGTCTGGCTGAAGGTGAAAATGTTATTTCAGAGGGTGTCTAGGTAGGCCACCGGTGTTCCAACACAGCAGATACAGCCGATTGCTTTGGGTGAATATTTAGTGGGCGGTTGTGTTGAGGTTGAAAGGGTATTGTGGCGGGTGTGTGGTTAGGCTACCAATGTTTCCCCTCAGCAGGTCAGAAGGTTGAAATTGTGGTATGGTGAGTGTATACTCCAACCAGATATGTGATTATCTACTAGAAATTGTTTACTTTTCAGGAGTATTTTTCTACTTGGAAATCATTTTGGCATTGATAAACTTGTTATAGGTATAAATAGATTTTGAAATATACAAAACATTTTCCCATGCACAATCACTGTCTCAACGTCTTGAAGGTAGTTTCAACTGTTTACTAGAGAGTAGTAAGCGTTCAGCAGTTGAGAGCGCATATAAAAAAGGAGTTTGAGGTGAGGGTGGTGCAATATGTAATGTATTTTTTATTGACATATAATGAGTCATTGTCATTAATCATATCATTATTTGCCCTATTTAAGCCTTTGAACAATTAATATTATATAACAATACAGGGGGGTGGGTGGGAGGGGGTAGAAGGAGGGGAGGGAGGTGAGGGGTTGAAAGGAAGTGAGAGAGGGAGGGAGGATTAAAGGGTAGGAAAGGGAGGGGGAAAGGAGGGAGGGAGGGGAAGGGGAGGGGGTAAGAGAGAGGCTAATGAAAAGAATGATCCTTCACCTTTGAGAGATGAAGACTGAATGAGTGTCCCTAAAGATGAGTCATTGGTCACATGATCACCTGACATGAAAACATGGTCACATGACATGGAGAGAATGATTTTGATTGGACGGGAGGATCACCTGATAAAGTGATGCATGACTTTAAGCATGATGTTATGATCATTTGATACCATATATGGGTTTATGAGGTGATGACCTTTTGCCCTTGTATTTAATACATGTTATGATTTCATAATGGGTGGAGATATTGTGAAACATTTTAGGTATAAAAGTATACATTGATTTTTTCAATGAAGCAGAATCACTGTTTTTATGGGCACAGCAAAATGGAATTTTGAACAAAGCAATTATTGTTCAAAGGATTTGTGATCTTAGAGCAAAGGTAAGAAATGATTCTTTTCATTATTACTCGAAATTTATGATATGTATATAGATAGAGGCATATTATTTTAATAATTTTTAGGAGATATTATTAGTTGATATTTATAATATATCATTTTTACATTAATTTTTTCAGGAAACTAATGAAGCACTTGAGCGCCATCATCGAAATATTCAGTTAATGACAAATTTGACTGATATTGAACAGTACATGTCTGATAACAATATTCAAGAGGATCATATAATTACGGGGAAAAAAGCTGAACTTGAGGTGAAGTAGAAAGTATTTTATTATACTTATTGCTAAAGACATATTTTAGTACATAAACATGTTATTTGTATTACAAATTCAACTTAGATATTTCTACTTTACACACTCTACGTAAGCTAATATAACCTATTTTACTAAAAAAACAATATAAGTTTTATTCTGCTAACACATTAAAGTTTAATATATTTTCTTTATGCTTATTTAGATTCACATTTTGGATGAATTCTTTGTGAATCCCCCACAAACATCGAATACATTTTTTCATCCACCTGAAAACAATAAACAACATATTTCTTCAATTCCAAGCACATCGTTTCCTCCACTCCCAAGCACATCGCTTGCTCCAATTCCAAGCACATCGATCGCTCCGACCCCAAGCACATCATTTGCTTCAATTCCAAGCACATCGTTTGTTGTGAATTCACCCGCATTAATTGATTCACATAACTTCCATTCCACGACTTTTTCGATAGCACCTGCAAACAATGAAGAATGTGCTATTTTATCTTCATATTATCAATCCGGTGATGGAATAAAAAAGAAGGAATTAACAACAAAAGTTAAGGGACGACAAGGGAAAAAGATTTCTAACCAGCAACAATTTTCATGCCCTCACTGCACTAAAGGATTTACTTATAAAAGGAATTACAACAAGCATGTTGATGTGTGTTTGGAAAAAGTAGGATGTGAACATTGTCAAAAGGTTTTTAAATCTGTACAGGAAAAGAACAAGCATCAGCTTTCTTGCCCGACAGTTACATGCAAGGTTTGCGGGCATGTAAGCAATTCAAAACCCGAGCATGAACAGCATAGCAGACTTCATAATCATAAACTTTATTCCTGCAAGAAATGTGAAGAAACGTTTAGATCAAAAAAGGATCTTTCAACACATCAAGGGATGCTGCATGGAGGTGGAGATATAGGGCAGAGCTTTCCATGGGGGGATAACAACCCCTGGGAAAATGCAGACGGAGAACAAGATAAAGAGCTTAAACTCGCAATTATATCTAACAAAGGACATATTCTTGCAAGTCACAAGGTTGGTGATATTGTCTCCGTTTTTAATTTCCCGACAAACAATTTAGAAAATGGAATGAGTGAAATTTCCGATCATTTAAACAAAATCTTTGTAAATCAAAATCATGCATTTAGAGTGAATATTGCTTTTGGGGTTATTGTGCAAAATATCGAAACATCTGAATATAGGTATTTTATCCCTTATAAAAATAGCACAATTTTTGATCTTCCATTAAGGATAAACAGTCATAAGGATTTAGAAAAAATGAAAGAAAAACTAGCAGAAGTAAATGTGGATGAATACTTTATAATGAATAGACCTAATACAAAGTGGGTAGGAGTAATGATTGTGAATGCAACATATTTTATAACAAAGTCTAATTATGTTTTAGGGAAGGGTTTTTTACCCGACTTTATTAAGTGTAAAACATCGATAACAGGGATGGATAGCGATAGAAGTAGGAGGCAGCCTATTACAGATAACTTATGTGCATTTAGATGTTTAGCTGCGTTTAAAAAGTGTGATAGGATAACATTATCTGCAATTGTTTTTTATCATAAGTATAGAGAGTATCTTTTCAATGTTTTAGGAAGGCGAATAACAAGTGACCCCAAACTTTTTCAAGGTCTTCTAATTGAGGACATAGGCGAGTTTGAGAGATGTTTTGAGGTTTCTATATATGTTTATGAACTTACTCCTAATGATACGGTCATTCTTCGATATAAACCATCCACGAATTATATAAAGACTATGTACTTGAATATGTACGAAAGTCATTTATCTTATATAAATAATTTTTCAGCATATGCTAAGAAATTCTCATGCTCATTATGTGTTCGAATTTTTGACAAAATTTCAAATTACAAAACGCATCTTTCGAAATGCGGGAAAAGAACATCATATAAATTAAAAGGAGGATATTACTCATCTCCACGCACAATTTTTGACGAGCTTGAAAATAATGGGGTTATAGTTCCGGATAATTTACGTTTTTTTGAACACTTTGCAGTTTTTGATATCGAGTCTCTTTTGGAAAAGGTTGAACCTGGAAATGCTGAAAAGCTGCATTGGATGCAAAAGCATTCTGCAATATCAGTTTCAATTTGTTCTAACATTCCAGGTTTCACAAATCCAAAATGTTTTATTGATTCTGATTTAAAATCATTAACATTAAAAATGCTCAAGTATTTGCAAAAAATCCAGGAAACATCATACAAAATTCAGCTTGAAAAGTTTGAACCGTATATTCAGCAATTAAAGAAAATTCAGGATGAATGTTTAGAAGAACAGATGAATGAAGAATGGTTTCCAAAATCAGATTATTTCAATGAAAATAAAGAACAAAATGAACATGAGAATGATGATGATGATTATGATGAAGAAGAGGAAGAGGAGGAATATGTTGAGGATATAAACGAAACAGAATGTTTAGACGAACTTGAGAGTTCATATAATGAAAAACTAAATGAAAAGTTAAAAAGTGAAAATAAATCACAAGATGGCGGTGGACCTCATCACAGGATGAGGAAGTATTTAGAATCAATTTACTCTAAATTTATTCGATACATAGAAGAAATCCCTGTTCTCGGGTTTAATTCCGCAAGGTATGACATAAATGTTCTTAAAACTGAACTTCTAAGGCATATGTTTAAACACATCCAATTTTCTGAAACAGAAGGAGGATTTGTAATTAAAAAGGGAAATTCGTACATGGTTATCTCAAACGGGAAGATAAGGTTTTTAGATATTTGTCAGTATCTCGTTCCAGGAGTGTCGTATGATCGATTTTTAACTGCGTATAATGTTTCACAGTCAAAAAGCTTTTTTTGTTACGATTACTTAGATTCTCCTGCACGGCTGGAAGAGGGGCACCTCCCCCCACATGACGCGTTTTATTCATCCCTAAAACAGAAGAACATATCTGCTGCAGAGTATGAATCGCTTGAACACATTTGGAAAGATAATAAAATGCAGAAATTATCAGATCTCCTTCAATTTTATAACAATTTGGATGTGTTTCCATTTGTAGAAGCGGTGATAAAACTTCAAAGGTTTTACTTTGATAGGGGTATTGATTTGTTCAAAGATTCATTTTCTGCACCTGGTGTGGCTCGTAAAATGCTTTTTAAATCAGCTGAGGATAATAATACATTTTTTCCTTTAATGGGAAATGAGAATGAAGATTTGTATCTGACATACAAAAAAAACTTGGTTGGAGGTCCTTCTATTGTTTTTTGTAGACATCAAAAGGTTGATGAAACACTTGTTCGTGAAGAGGGTGAGAAGATTTGTAAAAACATTGTAGGGTTTGATGCAAATGCATTGTATCTTTATTGTATAAGCCAGGCAATGCCTACTGGGATGTTTATTCGGAGGACTTCTGCTAAAGCGTTCTCTCCAGAAAAACATTGCCAATATTTTATTGCTACAATATGGCTAGAATGGATTGCATACAAAGAAAAGCGAAATATATTTCATTTCGCTAGAAATGGAAAGGAAAAACGCATTGGTCCATATTTTTGTGACGGGTTTGATTCAAATGAGAATAAGATATTTGAATTTTATGGATGCGCATTTCATGCCTGTGCATGCACAGCCGGGCGAATTGATGAGGAAATTAGGACTAAAGTTATAAAAAGAAACAGGTTTCGTGAAAAGTATATTAAAAGTAAAGGATATGATGTTGTAATAGAGTGGGAATGTAACTTTCGGGAAAAAATGTTACACAGTGATGAGCTGAAGGATTTTTCAAAAAGATTCTTTCCTGAATTTTATAAGAACCATCAAGGTAAGGTGTCTTCGGAAGAGATATTACACGGGGTAAAATCTGGTGAATTATTCGGTGCAGTTGAGGTCGATATTCACGTACCTGAACAATGGGGGGGTGAATTTAAAAGATTATTATGCCCGAATGAATATTTTTCTGAAATGTCTCCGTTGTTTTGCACAGTTAATATAAAAATGAGTGAAATTGGTGATCACATGAAAAATCATATTGTTAGACATAATCTATCAACAAAACCAAGAAAGTTGCTTGTAAGCGGAATGAAAGCTAGCAAGGTTTTGTTAGCAACTCCGTTGTTAAAGTGGTATATTGAACACGGTATGAAAGTTACAAAGGTATATCAAGTTGTGGAATTTATTCCGAAGCGATGTTTTAAACTTTTTGAAGAAGACGTTACTAAGGCCCGTCGAAGCGGGGACTTAGATCCCGCACAAAAAGTTATTGCAGACACTATGAAACTTATCGGTAACTCGGCTTATGGCGGTGTAATAATGCAAAAAGAAAAACATCACAATGTTTCATATTGCTCATCCCGAAGAAAAGCGTTATTAAAGGTAAACTCTCCTCAGTTTAAAAAAATGACAGAGCTTGGGGATGAATTTTATGAAGTGGAAATGTGCAAAGAAAGAATAGTTTTGGATATGCCTCTTTACATTGGTTTTACGATTTTACAGTACGCAAAACTTAAAATGTTAGAGTTTTATTACGATTGTATAGATACATATATCGATCGACAAGATTTTTGCTATGTTACGATGGATACTGATAGTGCATATTTATCATTATCCTTTCCGTCCCTTTTAGAATCTGTAAAAATGGATAAAAAAGATCAATTCATATGCGAAGTGTATAATAGATGTAATGATGATGCTAAGCCGGAGTGGTTTGTTCGTGAATGTTGTCAAAAACATAAATCATTTGATAATAGATTACCTGGTGTAATGAAAGAAGAAGCTAATGGAACAGAAATTATTGCATTGAGTAGTAAGACTTATTTTTTAAAAAACAATGATGATCCAAAGTTTAGTTGTAAGGGTGTAAACAAATTCAGGGTGAAAAATCCCGAAGAGATATATCTAAATGTATTATCGTTAAAAAAACCGGTTCAATGTAAAAATATTGGGATTCGAGTTCATTGCAATACTATGTTTACATACACATTATCAAAGATCGGATTTAACTATTTCTATTGCAAACGTGAAGTTCAGGATGACGGAATTAGAACAAAGCCTTTAAAAATCACTTTATCCCCATGGGATTTAATTGAAAGGGAAATTTTCTCCACTGAGTGGGAGCCGTTATCACCATTGTATAAGTGTCGTTTATTTTATGATGGAAAGGAGTTTAACTCATCACACCAATTATTCAATTATCGATGTGCATTGTTTCACAATAAAATAAGTATTTGTGAGGAAATTGAATCTTGCACAAATCCATATGAAATAAAGAATGCAATTAAGTGTCTTTCATGTTCGACAAGCTGGTATGAAATAAGAGATCATATAATGACTGAAGTTCTTGTTCTTAAATTAAGACATGTTAACGAAGTTAGGAGAATTCTTTATAGATCATTAGATCTACCTCTTGTGTACGCAAGTCGAAATGAATGTTATTGGGGGATAGGAGTTTCGAAAAAGGTTGCGAATATTTTATCTGTTGATGAGTATAAAGGAAGAAATCGACTAGGTGAACTTTGGGAAGAGGTTAGAACAGAATATCGGAATGAAATTGTATTACAAGGGATTAATACTCCTCAATGTGAATATTGCTCATTACGAAAAACAAATATCGTTTCAGGTGTTTGTGATGAATGTTTGGAATTTATATAAACTGTTTTATATCATACTGTTGTTTGTTGTTTGTTATTTTAATCAAGTTTTGTATTTGCGACATAATTTGAGAGTATATATATATATATATAAGTGTAAGCGAGCATTATCGAAAAATTCATGAGTAGATCTTTTGAAACGCATCTTTAAAATGGAAATTGAAATCGTGGATTATCATTTTTATTCTCCCTGCACTATATCAATTTCGGGATCAACATCGTCAGGTAAAACATCTTTCGTAAAAAAACTCATAACGCATAAGAATGTTATGTTTAAAACACCACCAGTAAAAGTCATATATTGTTACGGAGTATGGCAGGACGGATTTAATAACGTTCAGGATGTTGAATTTATACGAGGACTTCCTGATATAGAAAATATCGAACTTGGAAATGGTCACACGCTCATAATAATAGACGATTTAATGGATGAAGTTGTTCGTGACCAAAAAATGCAGCATTTGTTTACAAGAGAATCTCATCATCAAAACATAACAGTTATATATATAAATCAAAATATGTTTTGTCAAGGAAAATACAGTCGTTGCATTAACTTAAATAGTATGTATCTTATTCTTTTCCAAAACCCGAGAGATGTGCAACAGATTGCAACATTAGGAAGACAACTAGGAATGGGAAAAAAAGTAATTGCTGCTTTTAATGATGCAACATCTGAACCTTTCAATTACTTAATAATCGATTTATCACCACATAATCATACAAATATAAAACTTAAAAGTCATATTTTCCCTTTTGAAGATTTAGTGACCTACTTTTGAGGTATATATATATATATAAGCAAGACAAATTTTCATAATTCCGAATAATGCCTCGGTTTCCGACACTAGCTCATATTCTCTCGCGTGAAATAACTTTCGAGAAATGGCCAAGAACGGACATAAATGGGTCAAAATTAGCCGAAAATGGATTTTTCTATCTAGGAGATGGTGATATGGTGCAATGTTACAACTGTGGAATAGTTATTCATTCTTGGGAAACATGCGATATAATTCCTTTAGAACACATTGTTCACTCACCTGGATGTGAACTGGCAGCTTTTCAGTTACAAAAATATAACGACATTCCCTCTTTCATGATATTAACATTTGATAAGTTTAAACAAATCACGAAGGAAGTCGAAAAGGTTAAATGTACTCAAAAAGCAATTTATAATCTTCTTTGCGAAATCCTGGAGGACGCCATCACAGAAGATGAAATAGGATAAAAAATTGAACATTTACGCATATTTTAAAGACAGGACTTAATGTGGTAAATGAATAAAAGGAACACAGGATAATGTCAAAGTTGATAAAGGATAACAGTCAATACATCGTGTTATTATTATCAACAAGTAAAAAGCAAGCTACTGCATTATTAGGTACTGCAACAAAGGATCAAATACAAACATTAAGTGAAATATTAATCAATTTACTTTCATCAAGTGCATTATTTCAGCACACAAACGGGTTGATACTTTCAAAGAAGAAAACATTATCAAAAATTGCAGATGATAACAATAGCATATCATACCGCGGGAAACTTATTAGCAAACATTATAAGATTGTATATGATGTTCTGCATTCTGTTAAAAATATCATATTCGACTTAATATTCACACTCGAAAATGAAAAAAATGGTGATCATCCCGTATGAACAATACGTGAGACAAACGGATGAGAAAAATAAAGATGAAGTGAAAATCCCTATTGAATCTCATAACAAAGTTCCACAACGAGATGATGTTCATAACTCAAATGTTGAAACGCATAATAATGCGATTAAACATGAGAATAAAGCACATGAAGGAAATGAGGAAAAACTTAGGGAACGCGCACCAATAAAAGAAGAAAATGCAGGTTTGAATGAAACTGAATCTGACGAACAAGTAGAACAAGGAGAAGAAGAAGAAGAAGAAGAAGAAGAAGAAAAAGTCGAACCAACAACATTAAAAAGATCTCTTCGATCCCGAAAGCAGAAAGGACAAGGAGATAATAAACGAAGGCAGACGTTTTCTCCGTATTCTTCTCATTCTCGCCCTCCTCCTCCAGGTCTTCCTGAATCTTCTCAAACAAAAAAAATTGATTTTAAAAATAATCGCTTAATTGGAGATGGTGCATCATCTTCCACAAATCCTTACACTGGAAAAGAGGTGAATTCTAAAGTTTATATTTGGAAGCAAGTTTGGGAAAAAAATGGATAAATACTTAAAATCGATATATTATAACCCTGAAAATAATGCTTCATACGGAGGTGTTGAAAAACTATATAGACAAGCAATTGTAGATGGAAATAAGTTTAAGAAGAAGTCAATAAAGAATTGGCTTAAAAAACAAGACACATACACGGTATTTAAGCCTTCCATTCTGAACTTTGAAAGGAGGAGGGTTATCGTACCTCGTAAATATTTTCAGTTTGATTTGGACACTGTTAATATGGTTAAATGGCAGGTTGAAAACAATGGTTATGCTTTTATTTTAGTTTGTATTGATATATTTACTAGATATCTTTGGACATTTCCTATGAACACTTTGCAAGGGAAGGAAGTTTCAAAGGTGATGGATCATTTGTTTTCAATTCAAAGATGTGATGTTGCAAGAACAGACGCTGGTTCTGAATTTGTTAACAAAGATTCAAATAAAGTGTTTAAAAAATGGAAAATAACACACGTCATAACAAGAAATGAAACTAAAGCAAACTATGCAGAGCGGGTTATAAAAACAATAAAAGGAAAAATAACTAAACATTTATATTCTATCGGATCCCATAAATGGGTTGATGTTTTAGAAAAAGTAACAAATTCATACAATTCGTCATTTCATAGATCGATCGGAATGTCTCCATTAAAAGCACTTAACTATGATCAAACAGAATTATGGAACAAGCAGTTTAACATTAAACCTGCATCTAATAAATCTAAACCCGTATCTGATGAAAGCAAACAACAAAGTGAAATTGAAATTGATAACATTGTTAGATTGGCACGATTTCGTAAACAGTTTCACAGGGCATATGATGAAAATTGGACACATGAATTATTTATTATTGTTTATAAGTTCTATGTTGAACGTATCCCTCAATTTAAAATAAAATCATGGAACAATTCCCTTATTGAAGGAACTTTTTATGAAAACGAATTACAAAAGGTTATTATTAACGACGACACAGTATATAAGATTGAGAGAGTCGTTAAGAAGGAAAGAAGAAACAACATAGACGGGAGTATCGTGCACTGGCTTGGATGGTCGGATGAGTATAATACGTGGCTACCTGACAAGGAGATAAAAGATCTCAACTTATAATCGAAAGATAAAATGTATCTTTTTTTAAACTCCGATTCTTCTGAAAAGATTTTTCCGCATAATTCTGGGTTTAACTTTATTGTAAACCTTTCCCAAGAGTTCGATTCAAATGAGTATGAAATTGCATTAACGGAAATTAAATGGAGTTCTGAATTTCATGATAAAACAGACTTATACGTGTTTTGTGATGTTCTCGACCATTCGTCATTTGTTTATAAAAAGTTTCAACCTATTCTAAGAATTGTTGATAAATCCCAAGTGTTTGAAAATCCGTATTACATGAAAATGAAGAACGAAGTTATAAACTCAATAGGAGTGTATATAAGATCGAAAGAAGGGAAAGAATTTAGTACAGAGCCAGAGTCAATAAGGTGCACACTTCACATTCGAAAAGAAAGAAGAAAGTGATAAAATGACTTCATACGTACGGTATATCCCAAACGCGGAAGTTTATAAAAACATTGATCAAAAAAAACATTCCGGCAAACGATTTTATACATCTCAAAAAGGGAAAGGAGGTGGTGATATAAAAATGGTATCCTCAAATCAGGAAGCCATTGAAAGAGCGAAGCTTGATCTGCAGAGACAGTCACTTGGATCTGGAGAAGCCTTTCCATCAACGTCGAAAAAACGAACTTCATATACAAAAAAATCTCCAAAAAAGAGAAAATTCGCTAAATAAAAATGGCGTACATTCCGGAAGGAGCTGGAGAAGGATATGAGGATAAGTTGGCTTTATTTACAATCCCACCTGTAGAAACAGGTATTCAAGAAGTTTATTACAAAACATTTAGACCGGTTGGATCGATATCTGCAAATAGTGTGATTGAATTTGACATCCCGAATAACTCAGCAGACTATGTAATGCTAAATAAGACAAGACTTCACCTTGCACTTGAAATATTAACAGATGAAGGAAAACCGATAGGAAGTCTCGATAAAGACCCAGTTGGGCTTGTTAATATTCCGGCTTCATCTATCTTTAATCAAGTTCAGGTGTCATTACAAAACAAGCTTTTATCATCCGGTGTTGGTGGGAACTATCCGTACAAGGCGGTTATCGATACATTACTTGGATACGGAATAAACGACTTTTCGAGTTGGCTTACATTAACCGCATTTAAGAAAGACGTTGCTGGAATAATGGATGATTATGAGCTTAAGGAAAATCACGGATTATTGCAAAGAGCAGACTTAACTTCGAATGGAAAAACATTAACTGTTTGTACGAAAATATTTACAGATATTACGGAACAGGAACGATTAATTTTAAACGGAGTTCCGATAAATATGAAATTTTATCCTGCAACCGATGATTTTAAACTAATGTATAAAAAGATTGGGAGCGATTCTAGCGAAAACTTTTTTTCTGCTTTTTCCGTTATTCAAAATGAAAGAAAATTTAATGCTGAAAGCGGCGAAGGAAATCCCACCCCACCAAGTACTCCCCCATCACCAGTTTCTCCCCCGGTCGTCCCCAGATCAAAAACATATAGTTTAAATGTGAAATCTGCTTTTATTTCTGTTCCATTTGTTAAAATTCATCCGGGATTAATTATAACGCATGGTGAAATCATTAAGACTTTTCCTGCAATTTACCCATATACAAGAAGCGATATCAAAACGTTTAATGTTCCTATTAACAGCTATGACTATATTGTAGAGAATCTTTTTCAAAACTACATTCCAAAGAGACTTGTTATTGCATTTGTTGCATCTGAAGCAGGGATTGGAAGCCCTCAAAGAAACCCTTTTAACTTTGCAAATTTTGGTGTTAATTATCTTGGATTTGAAATCGACGGTCAAAATCCCATCCCTCCACATACTCCGGACTATAAAAATAACCACTATACTGGGTCTTACTCGTCTATATTCGAATGTATACCACCCTGGCAAAACGAAGCGCCGTCTATTTCTTATACTGAATTCGCTAACGGGTATGCGATATACGTCTTTGACTTAGAAAAAAGTAAAGGAAAATCATTTTCAAACCCAGTCAAAAGAGGGAGTACAAGACTCACCGTGAAGTTTGAATCATCGTTATCAGAACCTGTAAGAATCATCGCATATGGAACGTTTGACGGTTTATTAAATATAGACGCTGCACGAAATGTGATTGTTCATAACTAATAAAATGGATTCAAAGACGATATATGAACATTTAAAAAATAATCCAATATTTGGAGGTGTTATGTCATATGAAAATCTTGTATATTTTCGTAATGTTTCTAATTCTCCACTTATTTTTATTGTTAATACAGACAAAGCCAGTGGGAAAGGGATCCATTGGGTAGCGATCAGAATTAAAAAAGGGGAACCGTCAGAATTTTTTGATTCACTAGGTAACGAGCCAAGAAAATATAGTTCAATTATGCAATCATTCTTGATAGCTAATGGAAATGGAAAATTTGTATACTCACAAAGAAGAATCCAAGGTCGTCAACCTGTTTGTGGAAATTATTGTATATTATACACATATTTTCGAAGCAGAGGGATGAAAATGCACGAATTTATTCAAATGTTTACACAAAACACAAATCAAAATGATATAATTGTTAGTAGATGATACTTATGATACGCATTTAGACGGATAAAACTAAATGTTTATAAATAATTATTGATGTAATTATAATAAATTATGTGACATTGCATTTATTCATATTGTATAATTTATAATAAATTATGTGACATTGCATTCATTCACATGTATAATAATGTAAATATGTATAATAAACATACTTTATCCGTATTTATTCTTACCTTATATTTCGCAGTCGTCTTCAATTACATCCATGTTTACTTCCCCCATTTCAAGAGACTGATCAGGATTATAAATGGCGTTGTTAATAGAAAAATTTCTTAATCTTTTTTCCCGTCGATTATTTAAAATCTTAACAGTAATTACAAAGCATATTACTGCCACTGTAAACATTCCAAACAGGCTCGCCAAAACTGATACGATTATTATGACTGGAAAATTCCCATTTTTCGATGATGAGGGAAGAGAAGATGGGATCATGGAGACGTTTTCAAACATTGGAGTAGAAAAAATTTCCAACGTGGAATTGACATCGATTTCCTTCTAAGTAGGTGTAATATGAGATGAATATGTGGTGAAAATTGTGCTTGTTCTGAAGGGATGAGTACTCGCAGGATTTGTTTTTCGAGTCTAAAATAAAAAAAAAATTTTTTGTCAACATGAATGTGTCAAAAATTCTGTTTCTGCTTAAGATAAATATCATATTAAAATATATGCATACTGAAGACATAAATATGAAATAGTAATAATTACCGTAGAAATAGATGTCGACATAATTGTTGCGGAAGACGATTTCTGACTTGGAATTGAAGCCTAAATTAAATATATTACAAATTAATATGTTAAAAAATATAGGAACGGACGACGAAAAGTGGTGGAAATGAGCAGTACATAATATTATTCATATGTACATATGTTCACTCAACAAACTCGTTCCATTTCAGGCGTATATATCAGTTTAAGCGCTTGTGAGAATAATAAACAATTACAAAATTAGTTATCGCATGTTCATTTCGGTGAATCCCTTTCCCCTCCCGTATGAGTCATGCTTACACACATATGGCGCCACGCGGTACTCACTTCCGATACAGACACATGTCCCATCTAGTGCGAAACGGAGTGGAAAAGTGGTGGATATGACCAGTGCATAATATTATTTATATCTATATATGTTCACACATCCATTTCGTTCCATTTTACGCGTATATATTTGTTTAAGTGCTTGTGAGAATATTAAACAATTACAAGATTAGTTATTGCGTGTTCATTTCGGTGAATCCCTTTCCCCTCCCGTATGAGTCATGCTTACACGCATAAGGTGCCACACTGTACTCCCTTCCGATGCTTTGAAAGTGGGTGCACTCAATCCACCGAAAGAGCTTTGAATGAGCATGCGCAATTCTGAACGAATTTTAACTTCCGGAAAAATCTGTTCGCTCTCATTCAACATGAATCATGCTTACAGTATTGTTTCAAATTCCGATTTGAAAGCTGATTATGCAAATAAAATTAAAAATTCATCATTAGATGAATCGATCAACCCGTATTTATGATATTTTTCCAAGAAGAAAGGTTACACGGTCTGATGATGCATGTGTAAACAAACTCGATACACGAGTGAAGTGGAAGTGATCATTTTATCGCGGGGGGAATAAATGGAAAACTTTGTTCGTGGACTCAAAATACGACTGGAGAGTGTATGAATGTCATAGTTAATCTAATTTGTGCTCAATACATGTTCCTATTATTCAATTCACATATGACAATGCATTCCAATAATATCTTACCGTTTTTTTGTTTGTTGACGGATAAACAGATGGAGATGTCTTGGGGGAGTGTGTGGATGTCCTGTCATTCTCAGATTTGGTTCGAAGCGATGAGATGGTGATAAGAGATGTCATCACTGGTTTGTGAGTCGATAAAGTTGTGGATTGAAGTGAACAATCAGACATAATTCTGAACGGGCTAGAAACAGGCACTGTTTTACAATCGATTTGTTTGAACTGATTTCTTACATCAATCCATTCAAGGGCAAGAAATTTCTTGATTAAAAAATCCACGTCAAATAATTGAATATTTGAGTACTGCCAATCAAGTTCTTTGTACAGATGACTGCGTTCAATATAATAATCAAACGGTGAGCGAAAGCCACGACAGGTTATTCTTCTATGTGCCACATTGCATTCGCAAAAAATGCACATGTCTGTCTGTCCAGAAACTCCCAAAACCCAAATATGCATAATGCATGCTGTTATAATAATTACTAGCTTATCCATTCTGAGGTGTGTTCTCTTCAGCGATTCCTGGGAAAGTGATCGTGGGTTTAATCTGCAAGGGGTATCAACCCAAAATAAATAAATATCTAGGGATGTGACCTATCTATTTCGTTAGTTACCGCGTTTATGAACTCGGTTAAGTACGTATTTATGATAGGGAAGGGAGGGGGCATGGTCATCGACCGGATGCGCTTCTTAAGAGGCGCTCTTGTGCGCTCTGCTTGTGAAGTTTTATAACATTGTCATATAAGGACACACTAGGCCCGTAAGGTGCACTAAGTTACCTTCAGTTGCATCCCGGATTTTAAACCGAACACACCATTCTTGACCTGCTAACGTTACCGAATAACTCAAGCCATTGAGAGACCGTTTTATTCGTCGGATTGGAAAGAAAATGAATTCGCTAAGAATCATATTTATTCTCGGAGTGGTGATTCATCTCATCACCAGTGATATTTGCCAAATTTGCTATTGTTCGGGAGTTCGTAAATTAACATGTAGACACGTTAGGCTGTCCATGTTTATCAAAGAGGACGTGTACTATAGAATAAGGTATGTTGATTTCCGGCTGTCAATTATTGATGTGAACCTCAAGATCCTGGATCAACGATTCCCCAACCTCGAGGAACTTGACATGAGGAATGTGAGAGGGGTTGATCTCTGCAAAGATCCCTCATTATTAAATCCTATTGAAGCTGAGGTTCAAACTAGCTGTAAAAGGGAAAAAGCAACCGCCATTAGCATAAGCGATAAAATAAGAAGGAAAAACGCGCCTCAATTTGAAAAAAACACAGGTGATCTTGCAAAACATTCAACACACGAGATAAGCACAGGTGATCATGCAAAAAATTCAACACATGACATAATACCAGTTTTAGCGTCGCATATTCCTTTTGATAATGGAAATGAGCTATCCCCCGTCCATGAGAAAATTAATGGCGGGCAAGGACAGGACAAGATATCGATTGATCAATTCAACCCTCAAGACGCTAAATTATTAGAAGCGGTAACTGAGGGGTTCAAATTACCGATAACTAACATTTCACCTGAAATTCCCGCCGAACAAAATCTTGAAAATTCTCTACGTCCGAATTTGCATAATATGGTTTCTGGTAACCTTTCTCCATCTTCAAATGAAAAGGAATTAGGTTTTAATGATGTCACGACAGCATTAGTCGAAATGGCCAATACAAGGTCTGATATTCCTAATCAAGAAATTTCTAGTACAATATTCAAAAATGAAACTAAAGGATATTCAACAAAGCAAATGCCAGTCAGAAATGAGGCAACATTAAATGTTAAAATGGGCGGGATGTACGTCACAATTACAGGAATATCTTCGGCAGCGTGTGTTATTATTGTGGGGATGATACTCGCCTGTGTGATCATTCTGGTTAGAATGAAAATAAATGCCAGAAACGAACAAGAGAATTCAGATGTCGAGCTTGACAATTTCCCGTCTCCTGTAAAACGCTCGAGTCCAGTTAAACACCCACGTGGTGGAACATCATTTATGTCAAGTGACTCTTCAACGCCACTAAACCCTATCCCTGATGACGTGTTCCTCTCAGTAATTGATTCAAGTCAAGACACATCAAATGATCACTTGCCCTCAAACAAGATTATCAAGACAGAAATAAATGACCCTAAAAAGGGTCATGATGGATCAGACACTCTAAAAAAAAGACGGAAGAAAAAAGGTCACAAAAAAAAAGAAAAAGGGTAGGTTAAACTTCATAATACTTTATTTAATAAATAGTTTTTGTTTATATGCTCATTTGTTAATAATAATTCTTTAATTATAATACTGTTTCAGTTATCTATTTGGTTATGGCTTAATGTTTATCTATTGATACGCTTCTCTCACCAGCCCATTAAATGAGCCTACTTCAAAGCCTACAGCATCAACATCGAAGAAAGGTGCTACCAAGAGCTCGACGAAAACCCCCTCCTCTACATCCTTAAAGAAAGAGGCTGACAAGACAGTTGCTCCACTAAGAAGAGCACCTCCCCCTCCCACCTCTGCACCTCCCCCCATCAATCTCGAAAATGATAGGAACCCTCCTCCAGTACCTCCGAGAAATGAGGCACCCCCTGCGACAGAAAAACGGAATAGAAAACAGACAGACTATTTTCAGGCTGGGGTAAATATTATTTATGCACTTTTAGTTTTTGAATATTTAAAATACACATTCGTATCATGAAATAATCACATATCTCATGTCCTATATTCCAATTACTATATTTCAGTTTCCATAGAATGGCATAAAACTCATCATCGAACAGTATGTCATAGGAAAGAAACATTTGTTACAGTGAAAACAAAAAAGAGACTCATATCCCGTAGAAAGGATTAGTGATAACATAATTCCAGATGAGATTAGTGCATGTGTATGCTATCATATAGAAGGATTAGCTAGTGAGGTCTTCTAAGGACAATAGAAATAACATTCCTTTATACGCTCTATTTCAAATGAAAAAGTGATTATCATATTCAGTTTCATTATTGGGATTAGATCGTTATGATTAGAAATTATTGTGATCATGTTATATTTATATCATTATTGGGATTAGAACCTATCTGGTATAGGAAAGTTCCAATAAATGAGTGTGTTTAGTATTCGAACACTCCTATGATATGTATGTCTTGACTTTAGAATTAGCTCTGTTAGCTTTATCATGATTAAACAGTGATGGTTCCATATGACCTTAGTTGCTTAATAAATAAGTTTACATTGGATTTATGTCACTGTCCTCATTTGCCCGTTAATATATTTATTTTGTGCATTCTTCTTGAATAAATCCTTCGTATAAAGCCCGATTATGTAGTATAAATACATCTCATCATAAAGATCATATCATTCTGTAAACCAGCTGTGTTAGATTTATATTGAACAAACAGTTACGGATTTATATGATGATAGTTGCTTAATAAATAACTTTTCGTTGACCTTTACTGTCCTCATTTACACTTCTTAATATGTTTATTTTATGGATTCATCTTCATGAAATCCTTCGTATAGAGCTTATATTATCTGGTATAAATACCCCTCATGATAAAGATCAATTCATTCGCTAGAGTACGTCGATTGACCATTCATTTAAATACTTCCTATTTTATCGATATAATTTATTGCAGACATGACTCAGTAAGTATCATTTTCTATATATGTGTTTAATGCGCATGCCTGCATTTTGAAATACCAGTTCAAAATCTTAATTGTTGTTTGGGTATAATAGATAAATATATATGTTAATATTTTATGTGTTTGTTAAACATAGGAATGCGTAATGTGATATTTATATGAAATATGTATCTATGTTTATATTTGTATTCCATAATTGAAATTATTTTGCTAGAGAATAACATACAAGATATATTTATCTATCTAACGTATATGCTTCGTTTATTTCAGACGCCAGTATGAAGGAGAACATGCATTCTCAAAGATAGCTGTAAAGTTAGAAGAAATTGAGTCAGAATTGTACTCGCTGGGAGAGCTACATGGCTATAATCTTAATCCTCTAAGGCGGAAGGTATGTGCCTGAACATTTATATAAAGTTCACTTTACCCTCTCTAAACAGAAGGTACGTAAATATGAATGGGATTGTGATACGAGTAGATTAATATGCATGAGTGCAAGTTTCTCTGGAATGTCTAATTAGACGGTGGCGCCGTAGGGAGGGAAAGTCTAAAACTATATACTAGCTGCCAGGAGCATTGATACCATTACGCACTGTATTTTCATGTGTTCTGTAAAGTGGAATAGAGTACATGGACGGATACTGATGCTAACTATATCCCTAACCTATCCTTAAATGTGTGGGTCCTAGGTCAGTATAGGCAGTAGTTTTACCCCACTAGCATCCTGACATCTAGTTTTTAGTTGATGCTCTTCTAAGATTTGCATTTAGCTCGACATGAATAACATAGACATTAGAGATGTTAATATAAATATTAAAAATAACATAATTAACATAGTATAATGACACTTGTTTTGATCTTTATTAATATAAATTACTTTATTTTTAGATGAGTTTGAGGCAAGAAAGAAGGTGCAAAAGGCGGTGGGCTGAATCTTTACGTCTACTAAATCGATGCGAGTCATGTAAAAGACACCTGAATGAAAAGACACCTCCGCTTCATCAACCTCCGCTTCATCATCCCGTTCCAAGCTTTCATGGAAGCATCACTTCGCCAGATAGTTCCCCATGTATTCCATCATATTCTGTCGAAGAGAATTCTTCCTCTGAGACTGAGACGAGCTCGGAAAATGAATCTGAATATCATCCAGAATCTTCCGCATCCGGGGGATTTTCTTCTCCAAATGTGAGGTAAGAATAAAGTATATTCCTAAGCTAATGTCATTTAAAATAAAGTAATTCATACCCAAAAAGATTAAAAAACAGTCATCATTATGCTACGATATTCGAATTATCCCAAGCAGAGAGCGTTAGATTGAAATTTAAAGCCCCCCCGGGTCAAGTGCGGGTTAGGGCATTACGTTTTCCAAGTGGTGAAAAAATTCCCCAAGAGCTGTAATATAAATTTTAGTGAGAGTGATCTTGTTCCTATGTAAAACGGTATCTTTAATTTTTAGTTTTTGTTTCACAATTCTTAAATAATCTAAAAATAAACTTGACTAATATTTTATTCTAGCATTGTCCCTCAAAGCCGAAGAAGGATTTGTCCGAGAATTGAAACAAGCGACGAAAATGAAGACAAAACACTTCCTGATATTGAGAATCGATGTGATACCGAACATGATAAAGAAAAGAAGGAGTATATCGTAGTACCAGACACCGATGATAATTATCCTGAGTTTGTAATTAAGGAATAAGACAAAAGTTATATTCACTCATTTTATTTTCAAACATTACCTATTATGTACATTAATTATTCATATGCATTGATTTACGCTGATTTACGTTATTAAATATTAATTAGAAGGAATAATACACACTTACAAGCATTGAATTAGAATTTCAAAAATGATTAATTACAAGCGATAATGTACCCAAATCAAATTACCATATTCTATGCATAATAAATGTTTGAATCATGAAATTGACTTTTTTGCTTCAAGTAAAATAAATTAGATTTTTGTGATGTTCTTACATGTCATGTAAAATGCTGAATTCAGTTTGAAACTTTAATTCATTAATATTCACATCTAAGTCAGCCTTTCTAATTGTGTCGGCTGAAATTATCTTAGACAGGCTATCAATAATCTTATAAACTTCCATCATTTTCTGAGTGGCCTCGTAAAGTCTTTGAACAGATATCCTTAAATGAGCTTTTCTTATAATTTCTTTCGATATTAGAAAAGGGCTTTCCTTTTGATCAACCAGCACTTGAGGAGGTGACATTTTAAGCAAATGAAATGCTTCCATTCGAAGAATATATGTATATGTCTTCTGTGAAAGTTCTGGTAAAGACGTCGTTTCAAGTGCATCTTCATCAATATCCACATACACCAATGGATCATCAGTAAGAGTCTTTCTTTCCTGTCCAGCTTGTTTACATGCCTTGAACGATAAATATCCAGAACTCGAATAGTCGATTATGTTGCCTTCCTTTATAAGTTTCCATGTGAAGCATTCAGTAGAGTATACTTTAGCTTTTTTAGCTTCGGAATCAGATTGTGCTCCTCCCTTTCTCTTTACACCTGCAACACCCCTATTCTTTATAAGGATTTCGATTGCTTCTAGCTCTGCCCATGAGATGTTAAAGCAGTCTTTCCTGAAAATAGTATACAAATATAAATAAAAATTTGATTATTCAATTTCGTTATTATGCATATTTTGAATAACATTTTTATGTTTGTTAACAAAATAAAATAATTTAGATTAAAATACAACATGGGATTAAATAAATACTCACGGAATCCTATCCGAATATGAGTCAAGATGAATGAAAGCAACATATTCGAGATCATTGTAGTCAGTCGTAGCAATCTTCCACCCTTCATCTAGAGAAATCACTTCCTCATTCTTTAAACCCTCACGTCCATCTATCGCTGCTTGAAGATGCGATACGAAGGTGTGAATATACCTTAGTTTTTCCTTCTTTTCTCTAGTCAACGTGACCTTTCCTTTCATTTTAAACTCTAATGAAAGAGATTCTGAGACTGTGTATGAAGGCATGACTCTAAACAATGCTGGATCAGGCAGATTCAAGTATTCCTTAAAGGTGAATAAAATTCAACCAGAATTAGTCCTTAGGCAAATAATGATCAGGCAGAATGTGGATAATGCCTTAGTCGTCCGTCCAAGTGGAATAATATACTTCAAATCACATCTCTTCTTATACTATCCCTCTGCCTCTAATATTGACAAAGGATCGAACACTATCCAATCAGAAACCATTCTCATGTCTTAAATTTCACAACACTGTAACATATCCCTAATTATATCGTTTACCCATTGACTTAGGAATAACATGACATTCCATTCAATGAATTGTGTATACATTCGTATCCAATCAAAATCGATCCAGGTATTTCTAAAAGCCAATCAGATTGTTTTTACAAGTCACGTGATCATCATATCCAATCAGAGACCGTCTAATAAGGTCACGTGATCAAGTCTAGTGTTATAACTCTTAAGGTCAATCATTCATCCATTAAGTGTCAGTGGTGAAGGATGGGTATTTTATCTTGCTTTTTAAAACCCCCTCCCTCCTCCCCTCCCCTCTCTCCCTCCCTCCCTCCCTTCCTCCCTCCCCCTACCTCCTCCCTCCCTCCCTCCCTCCCTCGAACAAATGACGTCAATTATATCAATAAACAATACATTAAATATTGCACCATCAAGCATGTGTCAACACCTCAAACTCATTTATATATGCGCGCTCAACTGCTGAACGCTTACTACTCTAGAGCACCAACTTCGAAACATCATTTGTATGATGCCTTATATTTGACAGGAAACCATGTCTATCCCAATGTCCCACAACACAGCACATTCATCCTACCCTTCGCCAGATGATACATCATACAACGAGGTGTATGATCATATTCCCTTATCAAGGCATCCCCGGATGCAAGAGCAAGAATCAAGGCATCCTAGAAGGGAAGAACCTGTATCAAGACATCCCCTGAGGGAAGAACCTACATTGGAGCATCCTAAGAAGGAAGAACCCGTATTGCAGCAACCCAAGGAAAGAATTGAAGAGCCTGACCCCATTCCAGCTGAAGGCGCCCCCACACAGGCAGGGTGCAAATCACCCCCCTGGTGGGGTTGGTTCCTCATTGCCATAGGACTGCTGATCTTGATATCAGTGGCAGTGGTGGTCCCGATATCTATAGTCCTGCTTGTTGGCAAAGGTAAGGCTTTAATCCATGGCTTGGTCACTCTTATTGCTTTTCTCTCGTTGCTAGTTAAATTAACTTGCCTGTTCATTAGGCCAATAATTTGGTTTGACACTGATTTTAAATTACTTTTTACCCTCCTGAACATTTCAAATGGGTGCATCCTGTCCAGATAAATTATAGGTAGATATTGAATGTATCCTTTATCTCGAAATTGGACTCCTAATCATGATCATGAATCAGTTTGCTAATGTAAAGTGTTGATCGTGATGAATCTAGTTGACCTCGCTAGTTGTATAATAATAAATCTTGTAGAGCAAACAGGTCAACATTGGAGAACTGAAGTAGCTTAATTGTCCATCCATTTGAGTCAGACCCTTCTCAAGGACCAACCCTTTGGAGCAGCATACCAACCAATCCAAACTCTATAACTGAAAGAAATTCAAAACTTATCTTAAGGACTATGTGTTGAAGGAATAATAGTAGGGCAGGGGGAAAGGTCGTCCCTGGGTCGCCTCCCACTCCTGGCTGTTATTTATGTTAATCTGTTAATTGTATAATCATGATTTGTTTATTTCAATCATGAGGTGGCACATAAATTGCCTACACAATATTTGTAATCTTGTATGACTTACCCCCTATTTAACATTGTTTAAAACCTACTGCAAGGCTACATAGCCCCCACAATGGATGTGGTAACATGATATCTTAATTTAGATTTATTTTATATGTATTTCCCTTGTATGTATTTTAGAAACACTTATGTTCTTGTTGTAGTGAGGTAGAGGGTTCTGTCAGGTGAACTGTTAAGGCCCTGTTCCCTGTGCACTGTTTTTCCGAGTAACCATATGTAAACAAAATATAAAAATAAAGTTTCAATATACACATAGAGTCAGGAGTAACAAGTCATGTTATTATGTCTATATATCGGTAAGTCTCTTCTTGGTCTGGGCATGGTCTGGCTCTGTTAGGATCTGGGGTCTTCATATATAATTAGGATTTGATCATCTAAACTGGGCATTGCATCAATGAACATTCTAGTAAGCCCCTAGTAGGATTGCATGAGAATTGGTCTGTATGGAAGGATTGGAAGGGGACTTGCACCACCCCGGAAGTCCAGAGATGAGCTCGTGAGCAACTCATCCCTGATGCAATGTACCTTAAATATAGGGAGGAGCAGATCTGGTGCAATACCCTGACTCATGTCATCATCAGGTGGCAATGCCTCAGAATTAAAGCCTATTATAGCTTTTGGCAAAACACATTCACCAATGCCACTCACTAATCCTTTACTCTTTTAATCTTATTTCTAGGTGTTTGCAACTGGCTGAAGTTGTAATTTGTGTCTTTATATATATTCAAGTTGAACAAATCTCAATTAACATGGGACTGCCGCCCTCAGTGACCAAGGTACCATATTTGTATAACATATGATTCCCTTAATGCCTTATCAATGTATCAAATGTATATTTATTTACAGCCCCCATGCCTTCCACACCTGCTGCACAAACCTCCACACCTGCCTCAACCTCTGCTTCTCCCCTCATTCCCACCAGAGGTGAGTGTCTTATATAAGTATATCCAATTGTGTTCTACCAATCACATATATGGGTCAGATTTTCAGAAAATGTACAATTGGCAGCTGTACTCATTTAGTAAATTTTTGTAAAATTAGGCTTCAATTTGGTCAATACTTATAGCAAATGGCACTGTTGTGAATCTTGCCTATGTTCTTTCCAGTGAGATGATTTGCCAGTGTTGCACTTTCTGTGTATCGACTCTGGATCTCTTCCAGGCTTAAATACTATTGATATTTAATAATAATATATTCGTGATCATATAGGTTACTTCTCTGAATAAATATTAATCATATCTCTAGCAAAGGTAGTGGAGGAAAGAACTATGTCCATGTCAAAGGCCTAGGGTGGATAATATTCTATGTTCTTTAAGCGCTTCTCCGGAAAGAATAACATATAGAGAAAGTACTTTATAAGTCCAGTTTATTCCTTTAAATCCCTGAGGTGAGGTTGAGGTCCTTGTTCCCCAACCTGACAATACATGAAGCTCAATGCAAAGGTCATGAATATTATAGCAAGTAACATAAGGTGTGTACAATATGAATCAGGAATATATAAATAAATACAATGAGCAAATAAGTATAAACTTCATCATAAATTAGAGTAATATATAACATAAGAGATGGTCGAAGTCTGGAAGCTCTATCATTAACCAATAATTAGTTATAACATGATGAACATCAGAATGACACCTAAGAGCATCCACATTACTATTGACAATGCACAATCTGATAAGTTAATATTATTTAAGGAAGGGCTTTTTGGCAATATGCATCCCTTATCATAGGGAGTGAGTTATGGTATTATGTGGGAATGCCTTTTTGAATTATGTGGCCTACTACATGGGAATCCCATAAAGCAATAAGAAGCATGGGAATTGCATAAAGGGTGGTCTCCACTGGCTGCGTTAAGCTCTGCGGTAAGCTTTGCAATGGTTTGTGCTGGTTCTTTAGGTGGAGAGGAATGATGTGGTCCTGCCTACATGGATCACTGGCCATGTAGGCAGGACGTCGCCACTTTTCACCATTACAGCACCATCACAAGGCTTACCGCAAAACTTACCGCAGAGCTTACCACAGCCAGTGAAGGCCACCCTTAAGGCTATTATACTATGCCATATGTGCAGGAATGCCTTAAGGCATTGCATGGTCCTCCTGTGTATGGCATGGTTCTACAGGTGACTAACTATGGTGGGGATTAAGCTGAGGTGTCATGAAGATGTATAAGTTAGAGAATTAGTGAGTTAAGGATGCATGACTAGATACATGTCTGGAAATCAATCTCAAATATGCAAATATTGTATTCTAACATCAAATGATCAAATATAGAAATATAAAAAAAGAATTATCTCTGAACTAGGGCCAGTTGGAGAAGAATTAAAAACGATTCTGTTCTCCTCTCCCCCTTCCAGGCCACATAAAAGGAGTGCAATAAAAATATATTATAGAAAAACACTGGACTGCAGCGTTGTTCTGCAGCTTTGCATCGTGTATTAAGGCTGTATTGTGTATTAAGGCTAGAACAATTTGAATTAAGGAATAGCTACTCCTCAGGTAAGTCTAATAGAGACTAGGTATGAACAAGTTATCCTATAGAAAGTGTTATCCCTGAGATTAATAGTTTTTACAAAAAGTGATCAAGTACAGGACCACAATTATGTACAGACAGCCCCCATTCCTGCAATTAAGATGGTTTAGCCAACACTATCCAGCTGATCTATGAATGGTTGTATTATACAAATGGTTGTATTCTATCAGTCAATTGGAGAATGTATTATTACCGAATTTAACTAAATGGATATCTTGAAACTTGTTAATCAGTTAATTGAATAATGTTTTATTACTATATTTAACTAAAATGTGATGTGTTTCAGGAAAATGAGTCATAAGTCCCAAAATTGATATTCTTCAAAGTGATATATTTCCAAGATCTCCTTGTAGGAATTTTGTCATTTTTGGTGTGACTAAAGCCGGATAAAGTATGAATGTAAGTATAGACTGGTGCCACATAGAGAAAAACAAATTTCTAGAGGCATTTTTTGTTAATGCTTGGTATACGGTGGTTTTATACTAAAGTGAGGGTGCTGAGTCCGAAAATGCTGGTTACCACCCTGAAATATTGCTCTTTCCTACCACCAGGGGGCGTTTTATGTCAAATCTTGGACATTTCTTCTTATAACTACCAGGAAATTAATCACAGCCTTATGCATGTGTAAAACCGTTTGTAGAGATTTTTTCACAAAGTGTAAAGTTTTTAAAAATTGAATGACAACAGAAGAAAAACTATTGATTTTAGCCATTAACAATTATAAAATGGAATAAAGGCCGGTTAAAGAGCTTCCATTTGACACCATTCACAAACCAATCGGATCAATATTCATAGAAATATTGATTGTTGAAAAAATGAAGCACATTTGATTTTAAGTGAACATTTACCCAAACATCAAAGCACATAATGATTCTAGAAGTTTCACAAAGTATGCTTTACAAGGAAATGTGTTTTCATGAAAAAAAAAGGCTTGGGATTGTGTTTGCATCGAAAGAAAGCATTACTAGTATCAGATTATATTTCAATGTCAAGGTCATTAGGATAATATCCTATATATATGTACATCTATACAAGTTGTTAGTATTTCTGACTCTGTTGAACCATGGAGATTTGGAGCATTGCTGTCATCCATACTAATTGCTTTTAGCAGTTTTTGTTTTTGCAACCTATTGCTCTGGCACAGCACCAACAGTTAGTGGTACATGGTAGACTTGATTTCCTGCAACAGTGGGGGTTACAGCCAGCCTTGCATTGACAGGTGACCATGGCTAAGCAAGCTTCAGGAACTGGTTCCAAAGTCATAATGACTTGCATGAGGCATGAATCTTTGATGAACCATCCAAAATCAGAAGGATCTGGAATCGTTGGCTTGGGAATATGGGCCTTATTCCAAATGAATGCCTGATAATGAGTTCACTTTAAGTGTAGCTTGAGTGCATCAGATGTTGGTGGAAGCAATTCAGGCTTTCTGCATTTTCCAAATAAAATGTGCAGGGCTTGTCAACTGACTGTTGTTTCAGAAACTGTGCATAGATGGCCGAAAAATGTTTCCCCAGCTGACATTGTTGAAGGAGATGAAGCTTCATTTAGTTCAATTTCATTTAACAATGTGTGATGATCCAGGAAATAAGTGTAACATGTTTGTTTTGAGTGGCCAGAAATAAATGATGTTGTGTCAGAACCACTGAGTGCATGAAAGGCAGGTAGATTAGCATGGATACCATTTGGAAGAAGTTATGCTATTACTGCTATTTCATGCACTGGGTAGTACTTGTGCTTTTTGGCAGTACCAGCTTTGACCCACAGCTTTTGACAACAGATTTTGATGTAGTGAGCCAGATGTAAAACTAGGACACCTGTGTCCCTTGATTGTAGAACTACAGTGTCCTTATTGCAGTAAATTGCATGAAGAATGAAACATGTGTCTGCTTCTTCATGATGAGATTCTAGCCCAGACAATGAAAGAGTAGGACAAGTGCTTTGAACAACATCTATTTCTTTGAATTCACCACTGACCACAATTTGTTGTCACAAAAACATGCTAGATCTTCTTGTTTTTTGCCAGTGAGAGGAAGTTTTTCCTATTTTATGAAAGGGGAACATGACATCCTTCAACCATTTTCCGGATAGGTGCACATCCTTTGGCCCTCTCTATTCTGGTCAGGTTCTTTATGGATGTCTACTTATATCAATAAAATATGATGTGAATTTGATCGAATGAAGCTCCTGCACCTATAACTGATATCCTGAACATATCTGCCAGCTCACCAAATCTTCTAATGTTGGCTGGCTTGCCAATAGAACAAATAGGTGCTTGTCCATCAATCTACAGACACTTTTTACCTAGACATCAGCAAGTAATGACTTTCATTTTTCTATTGGGTTCAGCCAATGACAATGGAACAGGCATAAGTTCATGCTCCATTACCTTTGACATTTCAAATTTCCACCCAGCTTCAAAAGAAGTTATTAGGCGCTGCATGACACTTCTGTCAACTTTCAAAATTGTATTTTCATCTTTGCTTTGGCCTTGTTTCTTCACCTTGTACAAATGGTCAAATGTGAGGGGATTGTTCCTTTTGAGTGCCTCATGAAATGAAGTACATTCCACAAGAGGAGTAGCAACAGACTTGTACAAATTCTCTTCCCCATTTGGCTTGGCTGACAAAAGTGACTTTTGGATTTCAATTGTGGCAAGGTCCTTAGAGGCAATGTTCTGTAAGAGCTCTGTTTGTGAAAATATGCGCATCAAGTTGAGCTGGGTGTAGAGGCTGTTTTCATTTCTATTATCCTGTTTTTTTTCTGCTGGGCAAAGTCTCATTCAGAATGATGTCATTCTTCTCTACTCCATACACTTAGTATGTTTCATTACTGATGTGTGATTCCAAATTATATGACAGGGCCCACATATTCAAAGCTTTCCTTAGTGATACCAACAATGCCACCCCCACATTTCCCTGTTGTATTTAGCCACTCCTGCACATGGTCTGCATCAACTTGGTTGAAGCATCTAGTGGATCTTTTAAAAGTAAAACAACCATTCTTGAATTCAGCCTCAACTTCTCTTGGGAGATTATTCATGTCAGCCGAATAGTGGACCCTCACTTGGCATAATTCAAGTGGTCATAATGATGGAAATAAGGCAACATGCGGTTGAAAGATTCCAGATGAAGGTCCTATAAACCATCAAAATAACAGTGTCAGCATGAGAAGAATTTGGGCATTTGGGCAAACTCCTCAAGAATATCCTGAATAGCAATAATTTAAAATAATTTGTTTCTGAGATGAAGTCGCAGAGGTCAGCACGTACAAGTCGCCATATTACTTGGAATGTAATCTTGTCTGTTCTCATACCCTTGCTTTAAGCTTTTCCATTAAGGATATGCTCAGCTGTATTTTGTTGATTTGTGTTAGGGGCAATTATAAAAGCAAAATAACAAACAAACCAATGCAAAAGTAGCAAAAAAAAATGTAATTAATAAATAAGCAACCGTAAATTCATAAGCAACCATAACCAAACATTAATTAGATGAAACAAACAAAATTATTCTCAGCAAAACCAACATAAAAAATTAACATAAACAACAAAAATATATTCCTGTAGCCAATACTTGAAACCACTACATCTCTAGTGCTTCTACATGTTTACAATGTCAGACATAACTATTCACATTTATTCGTATTTAATTAAAAATAGACAAGCATTTCTATTTGCTTTAAAAGCCACAAGAAAACATGATATCTGAAAAGAACACCCATTTTCCCATGTTTTGGCATTTTGAGAGGGCATAGCTTAGTGAATAATCCATGCAACCTAATAAAAGTATACATTTTCCAAAGGCTAAAAGTGTCTTTTACAAGACCCTGCAAAGATATCGTTATTCTGACAATTCTTCTTAGAAATATAAGCAAAAGAATGCACCAAAGTTTGGAAATCAGCAATTGTACATTTGTAGAAAATCTGACCCATATGTCTACAATACTACACATTTTACTGACCCATGGTCAATACACTATTTGTCTTTTTGTTTAACAAAATAAACAAACAATTTCATAATATGCAGTTGTGTATTGATTAAGTTGGATACATTAACAAGGGAAAATAAACTATGCTTGTGAAGATGTACATGTATTAGATCATCTCCATGAGATTGACCGTGACCTTGAGGAATTATCGGAAAAAAGTGATCAATTTTTTTCCTGAAAATTATTTCCAAGTATTTTTGTTGATGAAATCTCATTTCTTTGTAAAGCATACTTTGTGAAACTTCTAGAATCATTATGTGCTTTGATGTTTGGGTAAATGTTCACTTAAAATCAAATGTGCTTCATTTTTTCAACAATCAATATTTCTATGAATATTGATCCGATTGGTTTGTGAATGGTGTCAAATGGAAGCTCTTTAACCGGCCTTTATTCCATTTTATAATTGTTAATGGCTAAAATCAATAGTTTTTCTTCTGTTGTCATTCAATTTTCAAAAACTTTACACTTTGTGAAAAAATGCATTTTTTTAATTTTTTTGAAAATTCATATAAAATGGAATATTTATTGCACAGTAAAGAGGTTGATATCAAATAAAAGCTGATGATCTCCTCTACAAATGATTTTACACATGCATGAGGCTGTGATAAATTTCCTGGTAGTTATAAGAAGAAATATCCGAGAATTGACATAAAACGCCACCTGGTGGTAGGAAAGAGCAATATTTCAAGGTGGTAACCAGCTTTTTCGGACTCAGCTGCCTCACTTTAGTATAAAACCACCGTATACCAAGCATTAACAAAAAATGCCTCTAGAAATTTTTTAAGACATATAATATGTAGTTTGGCACCAGTCTAGTACCAAATTGCAAGACAGTGTATTAAATATTGTCCTGCATTTATAGGGTCATCCCATAGAGTATATTTAGCTACTTTAATAGTAATTTTCCACCCAAAAATATTGAAAACATTTTTTTCAGGAATAAAAATATCGAACTTATATATAGAAATACTTATTAGATGCCCTTAATGTTTATATTCATTGGAATGACCTTGGTCTCCTCTTTTCAAATATGATTATATCACGAAATCGAATTTTTGCGACTTATGACTCATTTTCCTGAAACACATCACAAATTAATGCATTTCTGGAAACATGTATCAATGAAGACGTAATAACCTCATATATATATGATGTTGATTAAGATGATGTAACAACTTAATTCATTTGATAGAAGGAGCTGATCCAAGGAACTATATTTGGATCTTGCTGTTATAACAGCTAGTTGTATTTTAATATAAGTGTGTTTACATTGCAGGTGTCTACATCAGACGGTGTGAGGTGCCTAGTGGACTGGGTGGACAGAGGTGGATAGGGAGTGTGTGCTGGATGGATGCCACCACCCTAATGGCAGTTCAGGGCGGGGGTGAGCAGGTGTTGAAGTTTACCATAGACCAGGATGGCTGCACCTACACTGTGATTGACACTGGATACGAGGCTGTGCGCGTGGAATGTGACATAAGACGTAGGACGGTGTATGTTTTAGATTACACTAATGAGAGAGTGATGATATACAGCCTCACTAACCCTGGTGCTGGGGTGCCATGGTACCCACAGGGTGTACAGGATCCAAGGTCCATAAGTGTGAATTACAGGAACATAGTTGTAGGTAGGTATGTGTTAAAACATGTGTCAGTTTACAGCCATGAGAGAGAATTCCTCCACCAGAAACAAGTCTCTAATGCCATTATTAATGTTGAATACACCTACCTGACAGCTGGAGGTACATGGCTGGCCAGTCTACGTGACGGTCGGCTAGTTATATACAACATACTTAGTAACACATCCCTTATAGTGGGAGGGGAGGGACAGGGAGATGGGCAGTTGAATGAACCACGTGGAGTGAGCAGTGGCCCTTATGATTGGTCACTGCTGGTTTGTGACTATGGTAATGACAGGATCAGTGTGTGGAGCCTCCAGGGTCAGTTTGTAGCACATCTCACTCTGGTTGGCAAACAGGTGGGATCCCCTCAAGATATATCAGTGGTTGACAGGCCAGGAGACTCCAGTCTTATGGCTGTGTGTGCAGGGGGTAGTCTACTTATATACAGCCTAAGTTAATATAACAAGGGGATTCACAATGATTACTATCATGGCTGTAGGTACAGGGTGGTATACCTGGGTTATTTATATAAATCCTGAGTTAATAATAATGAGGTTTATCACAATGATCACTGTCACGGTTGTAGGTACAATGAGGGGGGAGGGGGGATACAAGTGAGCTACTTATATACTGGCTGAGATAATATGAATGTAACAAGATGTATACCAATATGGTCTATATCACAAGGTATATACAGCCTGAGTTAATATAAATATAACACAGATTCCATCATGCACTTTATTGACTTGGATCCTTGATATAATAGATAGAATTGCTTCATTATAAAATACACTCTAACAGGTGCCATATAGTCTATATATTGTATATAGTAATAATAGTGAAAAGAATCATATGAATTCATAGTTACTCCACATGATGAAACTTTTAATGTTGTATTCATGCAGTAATAATTTGTAAAAAGACAAATAAGTGATGTATCCATGGATCTGGTTTCCTAATTTTTAGAAGTTGTTTTTCTCTAATTAACTTTAAACCAAGAACAAATAAATATCATTTAAATATCATTAAAATCAGGTACTCTAGAGCATGATATATGGACGATATCTTTGTTTATATTTCTAAAAATCAAACCATTGTAAGACTGTTAGTGATTGGCACGATATTCATCTATGAATGTTTCATTGGAAACAAACCATGCCATAGAACTGGTCCATTATTTTGATCTTCATAAAGAAGAAATATTTGAGAAATGGCATGTTGGAGATTAGATCGATGGTGCAGAAGTAATGCACTACAATTATTCTTCCTTAGCATTTGCTTGGTCTTTTTAGTATTAGTGCAATAACATTATGTGATGTGTTTCAGGAAAATGAGTCATAAGGCGCAAAAAATAGATTTTGAGATACCATTATATTTGAAAAGATGAGATCAAGCTGATTCTAATGATAGTAAACAGTCTTATAATCTTATAAGTATTTCTACATTTTAAGTTTGATATTTAGGTTTTTGAAAAAAAAATGTTTCCAATATTTCTGGGGGTCAATGAACAGTAAAGTAACTAAATGTTGTCCATATGAGGACCCTTAAAACGAAAAGATATATTACATTGATTGTTCTAGGATTTGATACATCGATTGATAGGGCTATGAGTGATCAACCCTAAAAAAATAAGAACATTCCAATAATGTGATCTTGTGAAAAAAAAACACTTTGTAAAATATCAATTTTGCGACTTATGACTCATTTTCCTGAAACACATCACATATTACATTATTGATGGATGAATGCAATACTGGGAAAGTGCTGGTACAACAGGAATACTATTATTCTGTGTCTTAAAGATAATATCAAAATACTAGTGCTATGGAGTAGATGACACAGTTTGAGGATTTTATGGTCAGACCAAAGTTAAAAGTAGACAAAAACTGATTCTAGCAGATCCCTTACAAATATATATCAATTTAGTTTGTTTAGTATTTGTTTTAACATCAATAATTTTAATTGATACTCATACTTTGGGAGCTCCCATTTCCACATAGTTAGAGGTAATTATTGCTACTATTAATGATTGTAAATGAAGGGTGTAAGTATAGTCAGGACATGTAAGTAGATATGCATCATATTTAGAAACATAATTAGCAACAATGAATAGAATCAGAAACAACAATTGCCTTGTTATGTTTGCTTGATGATACATCCTTGGTTGACTGAAAACATGTTTGCACTCTGGGGCTAGTTTGTAACTTATGAATCATTGAATACATTATAGACATATGATAATGAAGAGTAATAATCATACTAATTGATACAAGGATTATTACTTATTGACACATACACTTTGATGGACCAACAAATTGTGTTCATAGCGACAGGCCTCTTAACAAAATATATACTTTACATGTTATATTATAATAGAATGCTTATTGGGGACCCAGTATTGGAAATGTTATGAAAAAGACTGTTGTAATGGATATTGACATTGATAATTTTCATTCCATTTAAATGTTATGTTGATAATTCTGAGACACAACGCTATTACAAACTGTTTTAAGAATGTAACTAAGATCTACATAGACTATTCTCTATCATTACTGTAGATGCATACTGTGAATCCTACATCAACAGCTGGTAATTGTCAGAAGAAGAATGTATGACAAGTCAGAAGGGGAATTGAAACCTCCCAATTTGCAGGAGATCCCCTTTGATTGGCAATGAAAACTTGCAATAAAATGTTTTTTCAATTCAATTCAATTCAATTGTTATTCCTTAAATACATTTTTGTTTATTTTTGCAAATTCACTTCATTTCCATAACCGACTATCTAGTCCTCTACAATGCAAAAGCAACTTATATCGTATATGGTAAAGATACTTAAATAATGTATTAACTTCATGAAAACTCATTATTTCACAATACAATTACAATTTTGTACTGGAAGTTGAATTAATCGAAACCCAACAATAGGTGGTGCTGCCCAGGCACACGTCTTGTGTGCCTCAGCCAGCACTGCTATTGTGCTTATTTAGATATTTCTATAGACTGACCGGAACAAATTGTATCTACAGTTGTTAATTGATCAACATTGTTTAATATTGTTGATGATCTTTACACTTCTATTTTAACGCCATTGAACTGGATGTACCTGTTTATTCTCATTGAGCTATTCATATAGACTCAGGGTTGATGTTATATTCTGAGATTCAACTATGGTGTGAGATATATTTTTTTATTTGTTTATTCAGGTATTACAGAAGGGTTTGGCCTTTGCCATCCCTGTTCAAGCGAGGATCATATATACATATATGTATGATTATAATTTTCACCTTGAACCTGGTTTGTTGCCATTACACATTAATGGAATTATTGAAATATAAAGATGATGCTAGGTGGAATAAGATGAGATGGTGTTTATATCTGAAACCTAATAAAGACACGACACGACTCGACGACTGGGCTGACCAGCTTAGTGTGTACCGTATCCAAGCAACGCTGTGCTAGATAGAGTAGATGAACGGTAGGTGGCGACACATAACTTCACATATACACACATAACCATATACTTATATCCACCATATCTGAAACCTAATAAAGACACGACAATTGATGTGGCAATCGAGTGAGCAATGTCCGCCAAGGTCCATAGGTAAGAAATAATAAGAAATATAGAATGTTGTGATTGAAGATAAATTAGGTGGAAGAATTAGACAGGTGTTTAGCAACTGACCGCTCCAGGTCCATTCTCCAGTCAGAAGACAAGGAAAGATAGTCCAGCACGGCCAATGACTGCCAGTCACCGATTAACTTAATGTCAGGTAAGTTGAAACCAATTTTGTGGAGGAACGTAGCACCCGAACGTCGGAGCGAGTGCAAGCCGACTTCAGACTGAGGCAGGCCAATCTTGGTGACCAAGGACTTCAGGAAGGCGAGGACTTCATGATACATGACAGGTCTGGAGGAATGTCTATCAATGGTGAGGAAAATAGGAGAATCAGGTGATGAGGGAAACTGGCTGAAATTACGATCAAGCCAATACACAGCACAGAGGGGTGAACCAGGCACTCTAACAATAGGAACACAGCCTTGTGAATCACCAAACTGCCTAGTTTTGGACGAACCTAGACTAAGGCAGACTCCCCAATGGCAAAACTCGACATCACACCTCCGTAGCACATGGGTGGACGAGCTGCCAGAAGTAGGAAGCACATTTGATTTACGTAGGAGAGATCGGAAGCACAACACGATCACTCCCCACATGGCCGACTGATGAGGGCAATGGACGTCGACGTGGAGGAACATCTGAAGTAGCTGGTCCATGGACAAAGCCATAGACTGCTTAGGGGGCATGCTAATGCGGCGTTTGATACCCAAGAGGACCATTTTAATGTAGAAGGACGATCTGAAGCCTTCAGGGGCACCAACACACTTGTGAAGAGATATTATGGCTGATAAGTAGTTATCCACCGTAGAGTACTTCGATGACTTGGCAAGAAGTGAGAGGAATCTGGCCACGGTCTGAGTAGAGGCAGGAACTGGAAAGAGGCTGTTGGACCTGCAGAAAGTGATGAACCTTGACCACTGGGATCTGTGGACAGACGAGGTGTTCACAGACCAGGCGTGATTCACATTGGTGGACACTTCAGAATCAAGCACACGTAGGGCCGACTCTGCAACAACATAAGGAGAGTTGGCTAAGGGTGACATCACGATAAGAATGAAGACGAGATAATATGTCGGGGATCACATTCAAGGTACCTCTGATGTGCGAGGAAACCAAATGAACGTTATGGCAGGCGGAAGCCCAAAATATGTCGCGCAAAAGGGCCATGCAGAACTTATTAGCGCTCCTCCCCGTGCGGATCATAGCCACAACTTGTGTGTTGTCCGACTGGCAAGTAACCTTGGAGCCACGCCACTCAGGGCCCATACGATAGCAGGCCAGCCAAATGGGAATTAACTCCAAGTAGTTGATAATAGGGCATGGAGGACGCACATTGATCCAATGCTGATGTAGCAGGTCGGTATCTAGTAATTGAGGAGGTGGTGGTAGCAACCCAGTCACCGGCCCAGGTGAAGCCGAATCATTGGGAAGAAGCATCTGATTTGAGAGAGGCACTGTCACGAAAATGATAAGCAATCATATTGGCTTTACCATTAAAGATTTTAGCATATTTAATCCACCACTGAAGATCAAGATGAAAGTCAGATGTTAGGCAAACACGCTTAGAACAGTGATTCAAACCTTTAAGGAGATCTATCACCCTCCTAGAAAAAGTTCGCCCCCCTCGAACCAACTTAGAGGCGTGGGCAAGAAGGCCACATAGGACTTGCAACTGATGCGGCAAAGCTCTGGACTTGTCACTGAAGTAGTGGAGTTCATGCAAAAGCTTATTCAACTTGGCTGATGGCAAGGAAAGAGTCATGTCTGTGGTATCAAAATCAACTCCTAGAAACCTGCATCTCATGGAAGGTGTAGAGCATTTTTCCCAGGCGGCTATGAAGCCTAGTTGACCAAGAAGTTGTATAAGAGAAGATTGGGTATTCTGACAATCCTCGTAAGACGCACCCCAACAGAAGAAATCGTCAAGGTAGTTTATGATGTGAGGAAATCCATGTCTGGCCATACAAGAAACGATGAAATTGGAGATGATGGTGAAAATGAAGGGGGCGCACTTAAGCCCGAAACACAAGCGAGTGTCGAGCAAAGTCACAGTCCTATCACCAAAATTCAAACGTAAGCCTTGATACTTCCAGTTAGAAGCATGGACTGAAATGGAGCGATAAGCCGATTTCATGTCGACGCAAGCCATGAAATACCCCGGACGAAGAACTTGAGAAGCATCATCGACGGTAGCATAACGAAATGGTTGGGCAGTGACGTTCATGAAGTTATTAATTGACATGTTGCGAGGCATGCTACAATACGTGATTGGACGAAATGTCCCATTGGGCTTAGGCACCGCCCCAATAGAAGGAACACAATGGGGTAGAGAAGTAGCTGAAATCATCTTTCCATCATGGATTTCCGACAGTGACAGTCATACATAGGGACGGTAGAACCAGGATCAACTATGTAAAACCATCAGAAATGCCTAGCCACAGGTAATTACGCAGATCTATATCAGGTTCAAAGGACAGTTTGTGAAACCAACCCGATAAATTCATCTGCGAGGTGATACCACCAACCGTGTGTCTGTCCAAGACACGCTCGATCAGAGGCAAGTAAACATAGGCAGTCGGTGAAGGCACAAAGTCGGAAGAATAAGTAAGTTCCTCGCTCTGATGAACTGGAGAAGATGGATATAACTTGGGTGCTGTAGGAGTAACACATTCCGAAGCAAAGTTGGCATGAATAGCAGGAATATCAATAGTGAGATCGGGAGAAGCATTGTCGGAGGACGAAGAAAAGGGTCGAAGGCCGCCATTGTTGAAGAAACCGGAAGAGGCCACATTCAGGTCTAACCCGAGTTTTTTGACTCGGAATCAGAACCGCCTCGACAAGCTCCGATCTTATGGCCCCTGGTATGACATTTCCCACAAATATGTTGCCGAGAACAGTTCCCAGAACAAATGCCATGATTGTATTTGTAGCAGACGTCGTCTGACCAGTCCGAGGGAATTGAAAAAGTAGTACGACCGTCGGAAGACCTTCTGACTTGTTTACCTCGTGAAACAGATGCCTTTGGTTTTACCTCGTTAGCCGAAGAGAAATGCGTTGCAACCGATATAGGGCTCCTAGGCACAAACCCAGCTGAAAAGTTACCGAGGTAACAATCAACCACTTCCCTATCATAGCCTGAAAAGGCGGTAATAGTGAAACTCTTCGAAGTTGCAAAATACAGCATTTGCTGAAAATGCGCGAGGTAAGAGGAGATGTCGCCATCATTGTTTATCAAATGTTCGAGTACGAGACTCATACCGTACAAATATTCCGGGACAGTCATCTTGGAGGCATCCACAGACTTCATTGGTTTCCCATTTAATAAACACATGACATGATATTCAGGTCGAAGAACCATACCTTGCTGGTGGGTGACGCTGGGGTCAATGCTAAGAGAAAGCTGGCTCATAGCAGAGGCAATGAAGGCCATGGCGTTGGCTGCAGTCGGTTCGGGAGGAGTCGATGTAGAGCCCGAGTGATCGCTGCCATGAACCCCGGAGAAACCTCCGTCGAGGCCCGGGGGAGTGAAGGACACACCTTGTATAACTGGTACAACTGGCTTAGGAGAAGAAGACGGCTTGCCCTCACACTTGTCAAGTCTAGAAGTTACATCCTTGAGAGACTTGTTACAAGCAACTTGTGAAGAAATAATAGCAGTGAGCTGTTGTTGTTGGAGGTTAGCAAATTCCATGAGCTCTTTCAAAGTAGGAGGAGGAGCCGGTGACTCGGCACCCTCAGAACCCAGCAGTTTCAATGGCGGCGGGACCAGATCTTCCTTGTCCGTAGGAGGTTCCAAATACAGTTTCCATTGAGATTCATCGGAACCAGCTGCTTTTGCCTTGTCGAATGGCTCTCTTCTTGAACCTGCAAGAAGCTTCCCCAGGTCGAGTATGCTCCTGCTCACAGGCGCCACAGAGAGTCATTTTGTATGAAAATACGAGGAAATTCAGGAGCGAAAAAAAACCTCAACTCGACGACTGGGCTGACCAGCTTTGTGTGTACCGTATCCAAGCAACGCTGTGCTAGATAGAGTAGATGAACGGTAGGTGGCGACACATAACTTCACATATACACACATAACCATATACTTATATCCACCATATAAGATGATTATATATGATATGATTCAATTTCTAATTTGTCATTATCAAATGTATCAGTTGTCATCAGTTGTGCCAATTTGTTAATTGTTGTTGTAGAAACAGTGCTTTTAATCTTTTAAGGACAACAATGTCCCTTTCTTGCCTAATGTCTGGTTGTAAATTGTTCCATACATTAAAGAGACTTTGCCGGCGAGGACCAGTAAAACATGGTTTGTGTTCTTATTTACTGTGGGGTGTTAAGTAGGGTATCCACTATATGTACAGAGGTCTGGTAATCAGTCCTCTGAATACCCTACAATAACATCTATCATTACACTTAGGGCTTATGGTTATTTGCCCTGACATTTGGCACTAGTTAGGTAACATGATCATCTAAACACCTCAGTTCAGCCTTATATTTATACTACAGAATTAATAATTAATATAAATACAATGAGGTTACACAATGTTATGTACTGCTACATTACAATTGTAATAAGTGATATGAGTAAATCATTACTAGCTCACTAACCACATTTCAATCTCATCAGTTTTAATAAAGGAAAAGTAAAACCAGACACACATTTCTTTAGTACCTCAGCCTTTATTCCACCACACAGACCTATTCCGGCCTTGGATCTCGGACCCAGTCTTAAGTCCCAATGACACAGCAAGAGTGAGTAATCACTCAGGAGCAAGACTAACAAGATTCATTAATAGCTGATCTTTGGATTCTGCTGGGGTTTTGGATAGTGATAAATTACTGTTTTGACAGGATGTCGTCACCTAGGATAGCAGATGTAGTAAATTATTTTTCGGATGTAGAATATTATTTGTCGGATGTAGAATATTATTATTTCGGATGTAGTAAATTTATTGCTTCCCGCGTTGCCGCTCATTCACCTACCTCATCAACTAGTTGTGTGTCGTCGATTCCGCGTTCAGTTTGGAACGTGTATAAAGTTCTGGTCACCCAAAAGTCTTTTCTCCACTGTTTCCGATGGAAATATTAGCCATTTTTAAGTTTTTAGGGCATAGGGCTTGCAAAAATGTGACGACTGGTAGACTTTGTGCAGGCGATGTTGTGATACCGTACAATGGCTGACTCCCAGTGTCACTATCATGGACAATCAGACGAAACAGGCCAGGCTCTGTAGAACTCCACACAATAGCTCCAAAATCACCGATAATGTTCCAAATATCATTGTATTTAGCATGATCTGCTTCCTGAATGGTGGTGAGCAACGATATAGGGAAAAATCCAAGTAATTGCAGCCTAGGCCTCGCCAACATGACAACAGTAGACATCGTGCAAGCCTCAGTTTGTTGATGTGTGGGCACTTTTGAATGAAATCGTCTGTGCGCTACATAGACTACCGTACACAATGCAACACTAAGTGCTCGGTGCACAGAGTGGCTATGCCGAAAGCGTCCACATCTTTTCTGGTCTACCTTGCTCGCTCAAACGTAAGCACATATGGCCTCTGAAAATGCCACTGGACTAAAACTTCGCTATCGGGGGGTAAAACTATATTAAAGGTATACGTGGGTGTCAACGCACACGCCACCTAGCGGCTCCTTTTTTCTTTGAAATATTTCGTTACCATGATAAGTTGAGATATATTTGTACACGATTCCCAATATCGACATGGTTTATTTTCATTACAGCAGTTTTAAGTCATGTTTCTAAGATTCATTTTTATTAGTTATGCTTATGTTTATTGGGTTTTATTGGTTATTTCATACTTCAAATGACCATAACTTTTTTTTAAACCCGTCAACGTACAGTTTTTTTTTGATAAATCAGTAGCATGATACACCAAATAAATAGACCATGTCTAGGTTAAAATCAATTTGCGAATTGACTATGTACCTTCATTGTACTTGACTACTTGTGAAATGATTTGACTTATTGATTTGCTGTATAAACATGGGAGGAGAATCTAAATACTTATTGCATTACCATTTTAGCTTAGTATGAGCCCAGATGGCTGTATTTTTGAATGAAAACGATTTGGCAAAAACTAAACAAAAACAAATATATAATATATATGGAAGTTTAGTGAAAACAATATATTCAAAGATATCCTTGACATATAAAAAAACAAGTTACACCTAGTTAATACAATTTAAATATAATGAATAAATAAAACAAAATAAAATATGATATAATTATAGTTATAGAATATGAGTCTGATCCGTGGATATTGGATGACCTAAATGTATGTGATTCTGATATAGAACTACAAATTATAAAGGTAAAACCAGGTAAGAGAAAAAGTCTATTCTTGTTCAACGTGTACCGCCCCCCGTCAGGGAACAGAAAAACATTTCTCGATAAACTGTTTGAGACAGTCAAAACTGTAAAGGGAAGGTATAAAGGTCACCCCATCGTAATTTGTGGGGATGTAAATTTAAATCTACTTGACAGACGCAATGATAGTGTCAAAGAACTGGCACACATGTCAGGTGAACTCTCCCTAACCCAATACATAACCACTCCGACCAGACACAGTCAGAATAGTGCCAGCCTACTGGATATAATGATGACTGATCATGATCATGTGAATGTATCTGGGACTGTCAATACAAACATGTCTGACCATTCAGCTGTATTCTTGGTAATGAAAAAAACTGCCAAACCCCTGAAGAAAACTTGTAAATATGTTCGCAGGTTTGATAGAGTTAACATGCAAGATCTGAGTGATTACATAGACAGAGTTACAAATGATGATAATTTCTTTATACCCGATAACAACTCTCCTGAGATTTCATGGGCTAACATGAAGACATACCTGACTAATTATTTAGATATCGTATGTCCCTTGGAAGAAATAAAAGTAGTAACCAGAGGTGACATGTTACTAAGTCCCGAAGTGATCTCTGATATCAGAGAGAGAGACCGGCTATTTAAAATTGCTAAGAGAACTAACTCTAATACAGACTGGCTTGCTGCTCGAGCAGCTAGAAAAGCTGTTTCGAAAGATATCAGAAGAACAAAAAAAGAAAAAATAACTACCGCACTTAATGCATGTGCGAATGATAGTAAAAAGTTTTGGCGCAACATTAGTCATCTTCTTGGTAAAGTTAACAAAAGTCTGCCGGAAAGCTTCGTGCATGAAGGTAACTTATTAAAGGGCCTCGAAGCAAGTAACCAACTGAATGAGGTTTTTAGAAAAATGGGAGATGTAAATGAGGAGCCAAATGGCAGTTTCATTCCATATCTAGACGACAATATAAATATTGTTGCAGGTACTAAACTCAATATAACTGAATTGGAGGTCACGAAGTTTATCACGACTATTGACACTAACAAACACTGTGGCTATGATTGGGCTAATACCAAGATCCTAAAATTATATTTCACAAAATTAGCAAGAGTTTTTACTAAAATCTTGAAAAATTGTCTAAATTTTTGTGTTATACCTACTGATTGGAAACAGTTTAATGTTACCGCAATTCCAAAAAGTGGAAATTTACGACTATTTGGTAACCTACGCCCCATAGCCTTAGTACCACTCCCGTCAAAGATCCTAGAAAACTTTATGTGTCTAGCACTACGGTCTCATATGGATATAAATGGTCTGTTTACCCACTGCCAAGGTGGCTTTAGACCAGGGTACTCTACTAACAGGTCTCTTTTGAATTTTATTGAACCAGTGCTTAAGGGCATTGATGTCGGTAATTTATCTCTTGCTACATATTACGATGTAGCCAAGGCCTTCAATAGAATAGACCACAATATCCTCATTCATAAACTTCAACATTACAGTATAAATCCACATTTGGTTAGACTAATTAAGGAATATTTAACGAACAGAATACAGAAAACATATCTGAATGGGCACCTTTCATCTTCACTTCATATTAAGAATGGCGTACCACAAGGAAGTCTTGTAGGTCCACTCCTATTTTTGATATACGTGAACGACTTACCAAACTGCCTATCAGACATAAATACTCCCGAGATAATAAATATGACAATCTATGCAGATGACACTGCAGTGACTGTCACCGGGAAAGACCTTGATGGTTGTTTACAAAGATCGCAACTGGTTGCCAATGAAATATCAAAATGGATGAACTGTAATAAACTAACTATCAATTCAAAAAAATGTGTACTTCAAATTCTCGGTTCTAGATATCGCCTAAAGAAGATTAATTTCGCCAACATGGCCAACTTGTATATCAACGGTGTGCCGATCACGAAATCGAGGATTTGTCCTTACCTAGGGTTTTCAATTGACCCCCTTCTCTGCTTTAATGAACACTTTACCAAAATAAAAGGGATTGTTCAGGCAAAGGTAAATCAGCTTGCTAGGATTAGATTTTACATCAATGAAGACATTACCTCTATTATTGTGAAATCGCACATACTCTCTCAGGTTGAATATGGTGTTTTTCTTTACAACATGGCAAATGCCAATGTAATAAGCAAAGTTCAAACGACACTAAATAGGGCGATCAGGCTTGTATTTAGGGACCAAAACATGTCGACAGATGATATGAAAAATCGCCTACGTATTAGTAACATCACTGTTAGAGGTAAAATAGCAATCATGGGTCTCATGACAAAACGATCTGTCGAAAATGAACACCTTCAAATAATGCCTCGGCAAACTAGACAGGCCCTCGGTCCCAACCTTATTTGTCCTGTTGCAAATTCGGTAAAATTAAGCAACTCCCCTCTTGTCCATGGACCCACCATGTGGAATAAACTCCCCCCTCGCGTAAAAAACAGCACCTGGCCAGTTGTAAAGGCTTATTTGAAGAGCACTCTCTGAATTGTATTGTGAGTCTGTTTCTCCTGGTATTTAACCAGGCACATCAGTTTTTTTGTCTAGCTGATGGAAATTTTGTATGCACTTGATTTGGATCGACCAACTGGTCGAATTGTGTTTGCAGTACTCAGTAGTTTTTAACCCGCGGAAAACTCTGTAATTATTTTAATGACGGCAACAAAAACTCAAAAAAATGTTCTCTATAAACTTATGGTAAAATTTCAACTCCACCTATACCCCATCAGGGTTGTTATTGTACATAGATAGTATTGATTTGTCTGGTGGTTATATTAATTACTCATTTTCAGCATATGGCTATGTTCGATATCTTGAAACGTACTACTTATGTAGAATTGTGTATCGAAATAAAAATATGTTTAAAAAAAAAAATAGTAAATAGGGCCTGCTCCATCTACAACCTCCCTATTCCTCGCCCAAAAAGAGAGGCACACTCTGAAATGAACTGCCCAAATCAGTGAAAAATGAACAGGACCCTCAAGCATTCAAAAACAAACCAAGCCCTACTAATCCTGAAATCTGGGCCGGTGAGGTGACTCTCCTAGTCAATTTAACTCCTACTGAACACTATTGAAATCACTCTCTGTAACCCTAGTCTTGTGTCCATAATTATACCTGCATCACACACCGATTAGAGGTATCAACAATCATTCCTAAAATGTCACCAATGTTATGTTACCATTCTTCTACTGTCTTATATTCATATTGTATCGACTTTGAAGTCTCCAAGGTTTTTCATGTATTGCATTGTATTGTATTATATTGTATCTAATTTTACCAGAAACGTTGTATCTTTTCCTATCCATTTATGTTAGTCCAAGTAGACTGCAGCAGCAGGTAGAACGCCACAGACTTATATTGTGTTACCTGTTCTCAACTGTATCATGCATATTTGTCTTGAGAAGCTGGATAAATGAAATCATTAAAAAAAACAAAAAATAACTATAATGTCTCAAGAATAAATAACTGAGGGGAGGGCTAGGTGTGATCAAGCATTAAGCACGAAATATGACGTCTCTGCTAATGGACAAAAGTGTCTACAACATCATAGGTAGACTTTTGTTATGCAATCCTTCATCCTGAGATTCAATGAATGAAAATGAAGAAAATATGGAACTCCAATGCAGCATTCTGAAACAATCAGAAAATTCAATCAATGGAAACTAATGGGGATGTGGGTTTAGTGGGATTATATTAGGGGACAGGAGTCAGGGTGGGATTATATTAGGGGACAGGAGTCAGGGGTGGGATTATATTAGTGGACAGGAGTCAGGGGTGGGATTATATTAGTGGACAGGAGTCAGGGGTGGGATTATATTAGGGGACAGGAGTCAGGGGTGGAATTATATTAGGGGACAGGAGTCAGGGGTGGGATTATATTAGTGGACAGGAGTCAGGGGTGGGATTATATTAGTGGACAGGAGTCAGGGGTGGGATTATATTAGGGGACAGGAGTCAGGGGTGGGATTATATTAGTGGACAGGAGTCAGGGGTGGGATTATATTAGTGGACAGGAGTCAGGGGTGGAATTATATTAGGGGACAGCAGTCAGGGTGGGATTATATTAGTGGACAGGAGTCAGGGGTGGGATTATATTAGGGGACAGGAGTCAGGGGTGGGATTATATTAGGGGACAGGAGTCAGGGGTGGGATTATATTAGGGGACAGGAGTCAGGGGTGGGATTATATTAGGGGACAGGAGTCAGGGGTGGGATTATATTAGTGGACAGGAGTCAGGGGTGGGATTATATTAGGGGACAGCAGTCAGGGTGGGATTATATAAGTGGACAGGAGTCAGGGGTGGGATTATATTAGTGGACAGGAGTCAGGGGTGGGATTATATTAGTGGACAGGAGTTAGGGGTGGGATTATATTAGTGGACAGGAGTCAGGGGTGGGATTATATTAGTGGACAGGAGTCAGGGGTGGGATTATATTAGTGGACAGGAGTCAGGGGTGGGATTATATTAGTGGACAGGAGTTAGGGGTGGGATTATATTAGGGGACAGGAGTTAGGGGTGGGATTATATTAGTGGACAGGAGTCTGGGGGGGGGATTATATTAGTGGACAGGAGTCTGGGGGGGATTATATTAGTGGACAGGAGTCTGGGGGGGGATTATATTAGTGGACAGGAGTCTGGGGGGGGATTATATTAGTGGACAGGAGTCAGGGGTGGGATTATATTAGTGGACAGGAGTCAGGGGTGGGATTATATTAGGGGACAGGAGTCAGGGGTGGGATTATATTAGTGGACAGGAGTCAGGCGTGGGATTATATTAGTGGACAGGAGTCAGGGGTGGGATTATATTAGTGGACAGGAGTCAGGGGTGGGATTATATGAGGGGACAGGAGTCAGGGGTTGGATTATATTAGTGGACAGGAGTCAGGGGTGGGATTATATTAGTGGACAGGAGTCAGGGGTGGGATTATATTAGTGGACAGGAGTCAGGGGTGGGATTATATTAGTGGACAGGAGTCAGGGGTGGGATTATATTAGTGGACAGGAGTCAGGGGTGGGATTATATTAGGGGACAGGAGTCAGGGGTGGGATTATATTAGTGGACAGGAGTTAGGGTCGGGATTATATTAGTGGACAGGAGTCAGGGGTGGGATTATATTAGTGGCCAGGAGACAGGGGTGGGATTATATTAGTGGACAGGAGTCAGGGGTGGGATTATATTAGTGTACAGGAGTCTGGGGTGGGATTATATTAGTGGACAGGAGTTAGGGGTGGGATTATATTAGTGGACAGGAGTCAGGGGTGGGATTATATTAGTGGCCAGGAGTCAGGGGTGGGATTATATTAGTGGACAGGAGTCAAGGCTGGGTTCCACTGGCCGGCTTCTCTTCCCGCTACTCTTCCCGTTTCTTTGTTCCCGCTTCTAAAGAAGCGGGAGCAAGCAGCTGAAAGTATACCGGAATGGGTGCTATTGCCCCGCTACTTCCACCGCTACTTCTAACGCTACTCAAAAATCTAAGCAGACGACATTTTATTTTCACATAGAAATGGACACATCAAGTAGCGTGAGAAGTAGCGTAGAGTGGTGCCATTGCCCCGCTTCTGCCCCCGCTACTTCCCGCTACCTCCCGCTACAAAGTAGCGGCGCTTCAAATCAAACATGTTTGATTGAAACGGGAGCACTCTACGCTTCGAAAACACTCCAAAAGAAGCGGGAAGTAACGTGGCTTTGTAGCGGGAGCCAGTAGCACCCATCCCCGTTACTCTCCCGCTTCTGCTCCCGCTTCTTTCATCAAGAAGCGGGAGCAGTAGCGGGAGAAGTAGCCGGCCAGTGGAACCCACCCTTCAGGGGTGGGATTATATTAGTGGACAGGAGTCAGGGGTGGGATTACATTAGTGGACAGGAGTCAGGGGTGGGATTATATTAGTGGACAGGAGTCAGGGGTGGGATTATATTAGTGGACAGGAGTCAGGGGTGGGATTACATTATGGGACAGGAGTCAGGGGTGGGATTATATTAGGGGACAGGCGTCAGGGGTGGGATTATATTAGTGGACAGGAGTCAGGGGTGGGATTATATTAAGGGACAGGAGTCAGGGGTGGGATTATATTAGTGGACAGGAGGCAGGGGTGGGATTATATTAGTGGACAGGAGTCAGGGGTGGGATTATATTAGTGGACAGGAGTCAGGGGTGGGATTATATTAGTGGACAGGAGTCAGGGGTGGGATTACATTATGGGACAGGAGTCTGGGGGGGGATTATATTAGGGGACAGGCGTCAGGGGTGGGATTATATTAGTGGACAGGAGTCAGGGGTGGGATTATATTAAGGGACAGGAGTCAGGGGTGGGATTATATTAGTGGACAGGAGTCAGGGGTGGGATTATATTAGTGGACAGGAGTCAGGGGTGGGATTATATTAGTGGACAGGAGTCAGGGGTGGGATTATATTAGTGGACAGGAGTCAGGGGTGGGATTATATTAGGGGACTGGAGTCAGGGGTGGGATTATATTAGTGGACAGGAGTCAGGGGTGGGATTATATTAGGGGACAGGAGTCAGGGGTGGGATTATATTAGGGGACAGGAGTCAGGGGTGGGATTATATTAGTGGACAGGAGTCAGGGGTGGGATTATATTAGGGGACAGGAGTCAGGGGTGGGATTATATTAGTGGACAGGAGTCGGGGTGGGATTATATGAGGGGACAGGAGTCAGGGGTGGGATTATATGAGGGGACAGGAGTTAGGGGTGGGATTATATTAGTGGACAGGAGTCAGGGGTGGGATTATATTAGTGGACAGGAGTCAGGGGTGGGATTATATTAGGGGACAGGAGTCAGGGGTGGGATTATATTAGTGGACAGGAGTCGGGGTGGGATTATATGAGGGGACAGGAGTCAGGGGTGGGATTATATGAGGGGACAGGAGTTAGGGGTGGGATTATATTAGTGGACAGGAGTCAGGGGTGGGATTATATTAGTGGACAGGAGTCAGGGGTGGGATTATATTAGGGGACAGGAGTCAGGGGTGGGATTATATTAGTGGACAGAAGTTAGGGGTAGGATTACATGAGTGGACAGGAGTCAGGGGTGGGATTATATTAGTGGACAGGAGTCAGGGGTGGGATTATATTAGTGGACAGGAGTCAGGGGTGGGATTATATTAGTGGACAGTAGTTAGGGGTGGGATTATATTAGTGGACAGGAGGCAGGGGTGGGATTATATTAGTGGACAGGAGTCAGGGGTGGGATTATATTAGGGGACAGGAGTTAGGGGTGGGATTATATTAGTGGACAGTAGTTAGGGGTGGGATTATATTAGTGGACAGGAGGCAGGGGTGGGATTATATTAGTGGACAGGAGGCAGGGGTGGGATTATATTAGTGGACAGGAGTCAGGGGTGGGATTATATTAGTGGACAGGAGGCAGGGGTGGGATTATATTAGTGGACAGGAGTCAGGGGTGGGATTATATTAGTGGACAGGAGTCAGGGGTGGGATTATATTAGGGGACAGGAGTTAGGGGTGGGATTATATTAGTGGACAGTAGTTAGGGGTGGGATTATATTAGTGGACAGGAGGCAGGGGTGGGATTATATTAGTGGACAGGAGTCAGGGGTGGGATTATATTAGGGGACAGGAGTTAGGGGTGGGATTATATTAGTGGACAGTAGTTAGGGGTGGGATTATATTAGTGGACAGGAGGCAGGGGTGGGATTATATTAGTGGACAGGAGGCAGGGGTGGGATTATATTAGTGGACAGGAGGCAGGGGTGGGATTATATTAGTGGACAGGAGTCAGGGGTGGGATTATATTAGTGGACAGGAGTCAGGGGTGGGATTATATTAGGGGACAGGAGTTAGGGGTGGGATTATATTAGTGGACAGTAGTTAGGGGTGGGATTATATTAGTGGACAGGAGGCAGGGGTGGGATTATATTAGTGGACAGGAGGCAGGGGTGGGATTATATTAGTGGACAGTAGTTAGGGGTGGGATTATATTAGTGGACAGGAGTCAGGGGTTGGATTATATTAGTGGACAGGAGGCAGGGGTGGGATTATATTAGTGGACAGTAGTTAGGGGTGGGATTATATTAGTGGACAGGAGTCAGGGGTGGGATTATATTAGTGGACAGGAGTCAGGGGTTGGATTATATGAGGGGACAGGAGGCAGGGGTGGGATTATATTAGGGGACAGGAGGCAGGGGTGGGATTATATTAGGGGACAGGAGTTAGGGGTGGGAGTGTTATTTACCCAAATATATACAATCAATAAGATCCTAGCCACAATATCATACGATATAGTGTTGTATAACAGTAGTTTAAGCTGAAGTGCAGTCAGATCTATTAGCAGCCATGAAACGGGTACCTTTAAGAGAGCAATACGGCAGTAACTGGGGCATGAAAGACTTCATGTAAGGTCAACAGATGTCAGAGGGGGCAAGATTTTGGATGAAAATACATTGCTATGAGTGACAATGTTAATAGCAGGCGCACACAGTTGTGCACCATACACTTTGTATATATTTGATAGCGTGGAGGTAGTCCATTGTGAATCATTCAAGCAAGGGAAGGGTGAGAGGTCTGAGCTAATTGTATCAGTACCATATTATCTTAAATAATAGCACATGTCAGAATTGCCGTAAATTGTCCAAATATACTATAAAGGGTGCATAGCAGGAGGCCGATGATAACAATTTTAAATACTTCTAATGGATGATGTCTTATGGTGGATTCTGTTAATATAACATGTCCTGAGCAGGAATCAGCTGGGTGCCACTTTAGAACTCTTGGGGGGAAAATGTTATGGGCCAAGAACCAAATTGCTGCTTGGGAGGGGCCACTGAATCGCCAGGGGGAACAAAGGCTAACATTTAGCCTAATTTTCATCGATTTTCAGCGTTTTTTCACGTAAAATGTCAGAAAATGGTATAATAAACCCAAAAGTGCCTGTGGCGGATATCTCTGGATTACACTGTCCTTGGGCTACGCGATTTCAGCTTGTGCATTACACTGAATCCCCAATATCCACCTTGGCACTTTTGTCTATATATGTCCCTCCTTGTCGTAAAGCGGCAAATAGATCTGAGATAGAACTTTCCTAAAATGAATACAAAAGGATCTGAGGGCATGTTGCTTTCTGGTAGTCTGCTAATTCATTCATTCTTTTCATTCCGTTCACTAGGCTACTCATTTGGACTATTGATCTCTAAGTTAAACATCAGACTCTTGCAATTGAGTAAGTGGAATGGTCTTTGTTTCACAAGCACTTCACGGAAAAGACAATATTTATACTTATTGACAGTCAAATGAAAATACAAAACACAACAGAACACTAAGCAAGTAATCAGCTTGAGCATGGTTCTTTATTTTATTGGCTTGTACAAGGAGAAGAAGAAAGACGTTGAAAAACTCTCCAAGGTTACAAATTCAGGATAGAATGAGAAATCTCACCTTGGTCTTATATCTGTAACCAGTGATTAAAGGTTTATTAATTAATTAAATAATTTTGAGTTTCCTTTAGATTTGGTGTATATTTAAGTAATTAAATGTGAATATAATTTGGCAAGGTCAGCCACCATATGTATTGGGCCATGGAAGTAGCTGCTGATTGGTTGTCTAGTCTTTGCTAGGCTAGTTTGCGCCAAGTTAGAAAAGCAAACAGTGTGTGTGCCAAACTGATAGAGAGTTGATCAGAAATTGTGTTTTTCTTTGTTTTATTTGGTTTTATGATGTTTTACTGAATATATAGGTGATTGAAAACCCGGCAGATTCCAGCAAACTCCTTGTTGACTTATACTTATTTCAAGCGCAATTATAGAAACATTTTATTCACTCAATCTGGCTGCAACAAGTTGACATATCACAAGCTCAAGTGAGGAGGCGATTACATGCAAGACTACCAGTGTATCTGAAGACTCCTTCCTCTCAACTGTAGGCGAAGAGTACAACTGCTTATATATATATATATCGTATTTTTATTCCGAAATTTTTACATCGTATCAGAATAGGATGCCAGCCTCTCAACTGAGGTCTTCCTGGCGGATCCTTTATAACCAATATACCCGTTAATTATTTTAACATGATATTTCGACGTAAATTAGTTATACAGTCACAATACAATACAGTCAAATTTAAAAGTATCAATAACCTCGACTCCTTCTACAATTATATATTTCAATATCAGATGTTCAGTATAGTAATACTGAGTTATTATTATTATTAATACCAACATGTTGTATAATATATTAAAAAGATGCCTGCATCAAATGAAGCTAATGTCTCAAAGGAGAATATTACATTGGAGCAAGAATCTCAGTTAGGACGAATAATCCTAATTGGAATAATTGGAATAATTTATATAATTTATATAATTTATATAATATTACCATACAGTATCATCTCAATTCAAGAAAAGTTGATCGTATCCTGGGATCTCCATACCCTATATTATGTATCACTGGTTTATTATTTCTTTATTTTGTTTCAAACTTTAATTATTAGTTATACATATACACTTCAATATTCATTCTTGAGCGAGCTGGTAACGTCTGGGAGAACTGGATTTGTATAATTGTCCATTTATTATTATTATTCTCATTATGTACTGTGTGAGTTGGATAAATAAAGTAGTATCTTATCTGACGTGCTTATCTTATCTTATCTTAGCGATTAGAAGAGGGACTTTAAATGTTTAGAGTTGTTGTGATTGATTTAAGTTGTGAAAGAAGTAAGTCTTTGTAAGTTGAGCTGTGGAGCGCTTGACAGCGGCATCGTAGCACCGGTATCCCAGTGGCTAGCTACTCCGGTTGATGTGGTTTTCAATATTGTACATACCTTGCTATTTTTAATTTTAATTGGGATATAGCGGTATGGAAACCAATTACACTATGAAATGAACATATGATCTAAAGAGAGTGAAATACTTACTGAAATACCTATTGAAATTGACCCTAGCATTGATTGTGTTATGAACTACCTGTTGTAAACACCATTGTATTGTAGTGTAGAATGTAGTATAACTGACTGCTGTTAAACACCCTCTTCATTAATAATCAGGTTGTAGACAGTGTTTGTTTGTTTAGTTATATGAATATAAAAGGTTTTTGCGTATGGTAGTAAAGGTTAGATACATGTTACATTAATTACATTTGGCAACGCATGAAAGATATATCACATAAGTGGTAATGCGTATTTTGTAAATTTATTAAATGATGTGGCCAATAAAAACATTTAAAAAAAATAGATTTACATCTGGCTACACATACCATACGTTTGAACATGGAACCAGCTTGGACAAACTATTTTAATACAGTGTCAAACAAACATTGGACACAACACCATTTGCACATGTAGCCAATTTGTATCTACACCGGTCTCCCTCCAAAAAATAAAGGGACAGGGGGCATTGTGGTGCTGTGCATTGTTGTGCCGAGGCAGAATGGTTATCCCCTTTCTGAATCAATATGGAACAGAGGCAGCGCAATACAAAATAGCTGTATATTCGGCCAAGGTTGGTCGCAAACGATCATGGTTGGACGCAAACGGTGATTCAGGGGGCAGAGGTTTGAAGTTAAAAATCCCCCACTTTTCCCTCCCCTTAAGGAACTAGGGTATCACGTGTCAACTACTTTTGGCATGGACTATAGCCTGTGTGAAGTGTTGCCGATTGTCCTTATTCTGGAATCGTTCCTGGTGATTGGTAAAATAATTCAAAGTATATAAGCTAGCAAGGACTAAAACGATCTGAGTTTGTGTTTTGTTGCGTGAGGCATTGCTGATGTTGTTGCGAGACACTATATTTTATATAATGTGTTTACACACATTATTGCCCCTGTGATTTTAGCCATATGTTTTCAGCCAAAAGATGGCAATAGAAATAATATCTCCTAATTGTGTCCGCTCTCATTTCATTGATTTCAGGTTTTCAGAAATGTAAATTTTCACCTATATTTTATCATTTTGTGAAAAAAATGCAGATTTTCAGATAAAACATAGATGGCTGAAAGCTTGAGGTGGAATCTAAATGACGGAAATAAAAAATATAAAAAAAAGCTCATTGTTCGCTCAGTAAGCTCAGTGAACCATGAAATGAAAAAGACTGACTGGTCCCGTGTCCATTGTTGAATTAGAGGTTTGATATAAATTCAGTCAGACCAATTGAGATCGATTCAAAACCGAACGGAGTGCTATTGGGTATTTATTACATATTAAATGAACAAGAGAACTCAATTTTAATAGCATTTTACCTTGGTTTCCATTGATCTTGTGGATATGCTGATGTTAGAACCTTCATGACAGTGGAAGAATTGTAATCAAGTAGTTTGTATTCTTGCACACAACCATACTTTAGCTGGGACAAACTTTGTATCCATACACGCTTGATTTTGATTGAATATGTAGATCAACTTCTGTTTTTAGAATTAATGTAATTCAAACTGATTGCTAAAGTTATGTTTTGGTTTTGTGTCTTTTTTTGTCCTACATCGGATCTTTATTTCAAAACCTACTTTTAACCACTAAACATCTGAATAACTGCAGAATCACATCGGAATCTTTGTATACTACTGTTACAGCTTAGATGCCCTATGGCAGGTACCTTAATTATCGCTCTTGTTTACCTGTCAGCAATAAAATACCTGAGACAACCTTATGTGCATTCAGACATCATTACTCTGAGCTATATTTACAACTTAATTAAACACTCCTTCCATAGACCAAAGTACCTCATGTAGTACAAAGCTTTGTTTTTTGTTTGTAAATATAGAACCTTGCATTTAAAAAAATATAGTTCAGCTTGGAACATTCTGGGACATCACAAGGGAAACCTAAAATCATGTATACAACATTAACATCGCGCAACAACTCTTGATCTAGCCATTCATGGCGTCTAGACAAGTCAATAAGGATATGCCAACAGTTACATGCCGCTCTACAGTCTATTATAAAATGAAATGAAATATCATCTACTTGATCATAATAGCAAGAATCCTTTCTTTTCCTAATGGTTATTTGTTCTAAATATACATTGCTAACTATCAACCTGTTCAATACATTATACTGAAATATACATTGTAAACTATCAATCTGTTCCATACATTATACTGAAATATACATTGGAAGCTATTAATCTGTTCAATACATTATACTGAAATATACATTGCAAACTATCAATCTGTTCAATACATAATACTGAAATATACATTGGAAGCTATTAATCTGTTCAATACATTATACTGAAATATACATTGGAAGCTATTAATCTGTTCAATACATTATACTGAAATATACATTGGAAGCTATTAATCTGTTCAATACATTATACTGAAATATACATTGCAAACATAATTCTGAATTCCGCCTTAACTCTGCAGAGTTTTTGATTATATTGTACCACATAATATGCGCAATTCTGGAGAATGCGCTTTCTTTTCCATCAGTCTGAGGACTCTATTACTTCAGATGGTTTCACCTAACACTTCTTTTATCATTTTGCGCCCCAAAATCTATACCATGTATCACACAAGTCCGCATCAAAGTGGAAGCAAACATTTGTTACTGTGTGTCTGGTTTCAAATATCTCTCGAACATGTCTGTCAAACACTTCATTCAAATAAAGCGCACCACTTTCAATCCTTATCAGTCTCTGGAGCCACCTCAATTTTGTTGTTACAATTTTTTGTGTAATTTAAGTCCCCTTTCCTCGGTGGGCCTGCACAGATATGTTCTAGCAATCTTGACCTGGGGACCTCGCCATATGTACTCAGTTATCAATTTCTGAATCCTTGCCAAAGAAGACTCATCAACAACAATTGCATTAGCTACATACAAAACAATGAGAGTACAAGCACATTAAATTCTGCTATAGCTATTCTTCCTTTCAAAGAAATATCTTGTTTCTTCCAATGATTAATTACAAGTTTGCCTGGCTGAACTATATGGATACACAATGTGAATCCCAATATTTGGTTTTGTGTCTTATGAATCTTTATAAATGCTTGAGGGGTCACTGCATTTTTTCTTTTTACCAAGTTATGACACCGTTCACAAGAAATGGCTACAAACTATAACTTTTGTCTTTATTTAGACATTCAAGATATAATTGATATGAAGAATAAATATGAAGTGAATAAAGAATTCCTAAAAAATACTAATGAATCAATAGATCACTACAAATTACCTACACAAACCAAGTCGCATCCATTGCAAGCAGCAAGATATAATACACTTGGATGAAATCACCCTGGAAAATGAGGCAAAACAAACAGAACTTTTTCGTCAAACGCCCATCTACAACAATATTAAATCATTCTCTAACTAGCACACAGAATGTTGCCTTCGGCCTGTTATGAGTTTGTAGATAAAGTGGGGAAGTGTGACAACAATAATTTTTGATGACCAGAAGACTCTCATTACTGACTGAAATTAATAGTATCTAAAGAAATTCAATGAATTAATGAATTCATGTACCACTACAAATGAACTGTGAGTTGTCATTTAAGATGTTATTCCACCATAGGATTGTTGTTGACACATACGTCCTTACACTTTGTAGTGTATGTCCTTTATTCATATTTATCCTTACATGTATCCCTTGATATATAATGTATGCATATTCATTGTTTCAATCTTTTGTTTACTGTAACCAAGCAGTTCCCGAGTAAGGCACTCTCTCACCCGGCGCTGAATGCTTCAGTCGGGGAAAATTGCTTTCCTCCCTATATATTTTCAAAATGGTATTTTGCAATGCTGTGGTTAAAACCACAAACATCCAGCCACAGCCTTTTCAGACCACATAAAGAAACTTATATAACTTCCTTCCATTGCCAAGTTGCTTCAATCTCGAATAACTTACCAAGGAGGCCTTGAAATACACATGCCCATGATCATTTAAAGAAAGAAATTTTAAAAAATCCATTTGTATCTGATATTATACAACGATTTTGAATGAGGGAAGAACATGTGACAGTTCACATTAAAACAGATCTTGTATCAGTTTTCCTCAAATCAACAAAAACTATGAGAACTTACCATGTTTACTTGATCAATTAAATTATTTTTACTATTAGTACACTCCTCAAGGTATATTATTTTGCAATAAACACCTTTCTACTCTTAATATTAACTAAGTTAGAGGTTGTAGACATAGGAATTGTAGTTTTTTTATGTGGTCATGGTGGCCTTGACTTTTGTTAAACTTGTAAAGTCTGGCAATCTTTACGTTCTTATTTTCCAGGGCCCACAGAACCAGCAAAATAGCATTATGGAACCTCCAGAGCCAGGTCCTTCCCCAAATTATTTTGCCAGACTAATTAATTCAGGGTGTAGATCAGTACCGTAAGATCTTCTCTATTCCGAATAATCCCTGGACTGACAGCCATGAGACTTGAGTCTCCCGGCCTGTCAATCACTGCTATAGTCCAAGGCCTTTCCCCCTGCCTGTCTACCAGAGTGAGCTGTGTCACAAACTGACCCTGGAGACTCCACACACTGATTCTATTACCAAAGCTTTCACAAACCAGCAGTGAACCTTCATTAGGGCCACTGCTCATACACTGTGGGAATTTAGACTCTAACTCTCCCTCCTTCTCCTTTCCCACTCTATTTGACATGTTATTTTGTAAGTTGTAAATGAATATGTCATAATTGGTCCAAAGACCAGCGAGCCATACACCTCCATCAGTCAGGTAGGTCCACCCTACACGAACACTAGTATTAGAGACATGTATCTGGTAGAGAAGGTCCCTCTCCTTATTGTACACTGACACATGTGTTAAATCAATCTCACCTACAATTATATTCATGCCATTTACACTTATACTCCTTGGCCTACCCACACCCTGGGGGTACCATGGCACACCAGCTCCAGGGTTAGTGAAGTTATACATCATCACCCTACGATAAGTCCCATCTGCGACATACACCATCCTGCTGCTTGCATCACATGCCACATACGAAGCGCTGTATCCACTGTCCATCACTGTGTATGTGCAGCCATCCTGGTCTACAGTAAACTTCAAAAGCTGCTTCTCGCCGCCAACTGATGCTACCAGAGTGTTGGCATCCACCCAGCACATATTCCAAATAAGTCTACTGTTATCATCTTCTGCTGGCAAATCACATTTTTTGATGTAGTCAGCTGCAATGTTAACATACTTCTAGTTAAATACATTAGTGAAATACAACTTCTAATAGCGAGAACCAAATAACCACCATTTCTGTATTTATTGTATAATAACTATCAAATCATTAGCACAAGTTTCAGTCACTATGTAAAGATAAATATATACAAGTTTTATCTCTTTCCAGATTGAGCTGATGATCCAAATCATGTACAGCTGTGTTCTGTAATGAGCTCATTGATATAGATGCGGGAGTCAACACATACGCCACCTAGGGGCTCCTATTTTTCTTTGAAATATTTCCTCATCATCATAAGTTTAGATGTATTTGTGCACGATTTCCAATATCTACAGGGCTTATTCTATTACAGCGGTTTTGAGTCATGTTTTAACGATTCATTTTCATTGATTAGACTGCTTGATTACTATCATCGGGGATGTGGTTAATTTCAAATGATTATAACTTTTATTTGACCCCGGCGACATATCTTTTTTTTTTCAATGCAAGGGTAGCATATGACCTCATATATATAAGTAGAAAAGTTGGGGATAAAGTAAGTGAATATTTTTCTATAAAGTAAAACGTGAAAAAATGCTACACTTTCCCATAGAGTTCAATACCAAAGGACTTATTTTCAAGCAACTGTAAAACAAAAACTAAGTTAGTGATATATTTTTTTATTTCGTTCTTTCTTATGTAGTAAGGAATAGTCCCTGAAAGTTTTGTGAAAATGTCAGTGAACAATCTATTTTTCATTGAACACCCGCATATACATTAAAAGGACACTACTGGAAGGATTGGAAAACTAGACAAAGCAACAGTTACATTACCGTGAGTAGTTACTCTTGGTACAGCAAATATTGCTTTGGGAAAACAGCACACCATCAATCTTTTCCACCCGACCTTGACTTTTTTTAGATCAGGCTCATTAACAAACAAACAAGTTGGATGAGGGTAAATTGAATGTAAATTTGGCTGACGTCTGAGTTTGATGAGATCAAGTGGACTTTGATGAGGAAAACTATTAACACATCTAATCTCAACTCTATATTCTAAGTTTTACGATTTTGGAAATCTATGATTTATACTATTTGCGAAGAAGAATTCTTATATCTTTGGGACCATGTAATGCCTCAAGGCATTCCTGCATGTTTAGTCCCCGTTTGTTTGGATGGGGGTGTTGTAGGCGCACAGACCAAGCCCAGTTATAGGCTACAGACAGAGCCTACTAGTGTTGGACGTCCGGTTCCCGCCTATTGCTCACAGCTTATGGCTTTCCATTAGTTCATTTTGCTTCAAAATCATTTATAATTTAAAAGGCATTAGATCATTTGGTTGTGTTGCTTATGCCGGGTCTAGGCATCCATGGAACAACACCTCGGCTTCACCCAGGTGTTGTTCCATGGATGCCTAGACCCGGCCTAAGCAACACAACCTCATGTTCCAACAGCTCAATAGCATTGTATCGTCTCATGCAATTCCCCTGCTTTTTATTGCTTTCTGGCATTCCCATGTAGTATATAATGCAGTAAGGGACTCCCTATGTGAAGGTATTTGTATTGCCAAAAACATCATAATTACAATGCATTTTTGCAATGACGACATTGTACGTCCTTCCTTACAATTGGCTTAACCTTATGAAATCTGTGTTGTCAATGTATGTACCATAGGTATTCACTGACTGGCTACAACTTCCCCGTATATCAACAAAAACATAAAGTACTGTACTGTACCAGATCTGGGATAAAAGCGATGAGGTAGGCAAACTACCTAGAAACCATGGCACTAGCTTGCCCAATTTATTGTGTATTGTTTTTGTCTTGTTTGTGTTGTTATAACTACCATACTAGTTTGTCATATTAATGTAGTCGCTGCATCTATCTATCTATTAAATACTACTATATCTGTTTAATAACCTAACTCCATTTTTTCCAAAGGGGGCCCTCAGGAAAATGTATGTTTTCATAGAGGAGACCTACCCCCTTTTTCAGTGTCAACATTTGCTAGGTTATTGAAAGTGTACACTTCCGGAAATATTTACCTATACATACATATATATGATATATAATCATTTTTATTCCAACACATTTCATACATTTGACGACTTTTACATACATATGTAGGTGTGATACTCATGGGACATGTGTACTTGTATCCCATAGGATATTGTCAATTGATGTCTGTTTACCCATGTTTAGTCATACAGTTGTGTAGTGATAAAGGTTTATGCGACAGATACCAAGAAAATGAATATACTCATATAAGAGACTCACCTCTGGTGGGAATGAGTGGAGAAGCAGAGGTTAAGGCAGGTGTGGAGGTCAGTGGTGCAGATGTGGAAGGCATGGGGACTGTTGAAAAGTAAACATTTGATACATTGACAAGGCATTAAGTGATTCATATGTTCAGAAGAAAACAACACGCCACTGAGGGCAGCAGTCCCATGGTAAGTTAAACTTTCATATGAAGACACAAATTAGAACATAGCCAGTTGTAAAAATCATTGAGATGAATGCTCTACCACTATATTGTTCAACTATATTGTAACTCTATTGTACACCAGTATACTGTACTTCTATATTGGACGACTATATTTTACTACTCAATATTGTACCACTATATTGAAACACTATAGTCTACCGCTATAATGTACAGTATATCGTAATACAATATTTTACCACATAGTTTGTACCAAATGTTTTCTTACACTAAATTGCATCACTATATCGTTCCACTATATTGTAGACCATATTTTACCATGTTATTGCATCTCTATATTGTATCATTATACTATACCATTACATTGTACCACTATATTGTACCACTATATCATACCACTATATCATACCACTATATTGTACCACTATATCATACCACTATATCGTATCACTATATTGTACCACTATATTGTACCACTATATCTTACCACTATATCATACCACTATATTGTACCACTATATCATACCGCTATATCATACCACTATATCTTACCACTATATTGTACCACTATACTGTACCACTATACTGTACCACTATATTGTACCACTATATCTTACCACTATATTGTACCACTATATTGTACCACTATACTGTACCACTATATTGTACCACTATATTGTACCACTATATCATACCACTATATTGTACCACTATATTGTACCACTATATTGTACCACTATATTGTACCACTATATCATACCACTATATCATACCACTATATCTTACCACTATATTGTACCACTATATTGAAACACTATAGTCTACCGCTATAATGTACAGTATTTCGTAATACAATATTTTACCAGATAGTTTGTACCAAATGTTTTCTGACACTAAATTGCATCACTATATCGTTCCACTATATTGTAGCACCATATTTTACCATGTTATTGCATCTCTATATTGTATCATTATACTATACCATTACATTGTACCACTATATTGTACCACTATATCATACCACTATATCTTACCACTATATCATACCACTATATTGTACCACTATATCATACCACTATATCTTACCACTATATTGTACCACTATACTGTACCACTATATTGTACCACTATATCATACCACTATATTGTACCACTATATTGTACCACTATATTGTACCACTATATTGTACCACTATATCATACCACTATATCATACCACTATATCTTACCACTATATTGTACCACTATACTGTACCACTATATTGTACCACCATATTGTACCACTATATTGTACCACTATACTGTACCACTATATTGTACCACTGTATTGTACCACTATATTGTACCACCATATTGTACCACTATATTGTACCACTATATTGTACCACTATATCATACCACTATATTGTACCACAATATTGTACCACTATATTGTACCACTATATTGTACCACTATATTGTACCACTATATCTTACCACTATATTGTACCACTATATTGTACCACTATATCTTACCACTATATTGTACCACTATATCATACCACTATATCATACCACTATATTGTACCACTATATCGTACCACTATATCTTACCACTATATTGTACCACTACATTGTACCACTATATTGTACCACTATATTGTACCACTATATCGTACCACTATAGTGTACCACTATATCATACCACTATATCATACCACTATATCATACCACTATATCATACCACTATATCATACCACTATATCATACCACTATATCATACCACTATATCATACCACTATATTGTACCACTATATCGTACCACTATATCGTACCACTATATCATACCACTATATCATACCACTATATCGTACCACTATATTGTACCACTATATCATACCACTATATCATACCACTATATCGTACCACTATATCGTACTACTATATCATGCCACTATATCGTACCACTATATCATACCACTATATCATACCACTATATCGTACCACTATATCATACCACTATATCATACCACTATATATTACCACTATATCGTACCACTGTATTGTGCCACCAATAAAAATACCACTTCATGGTATCACAAATATTCTAAAACTAGTATAATACCTCCTATATCTCCTCATTGAAGGTTTAATCCTTAACCATTTGCCAAAGGATGTTATTGCACCAAAAAATCCAAGGCTAGCCAACCTGGAGGGGGTTTACCCTTTTAAGTAATATTCAGCCCCTTTTTCCATTGAGAGCCTTATTGTATAGTATGTAACACAATACTGTACCTCTACATTTACCGCTATACCATACCAATATTACTAAACTCTTTACTGTACCAGCATAATTACTCTACCACTGAAGTGTATCCCCTCTATTAATCTCTCATTCCGCTGTGAAATCACTATTTACAAGTATTATGTTACTTCATACCTGGAGGCGTATGTGTAGGTGGATGTACTGCCATGGTAGTGGATGTGCTCATATCCTGAGGTCCTGTAGTACTACCTGGATCATAATACATAAAGTTGGTGTCAACTGGAGTGGTAGAAGGAGGGTGTGAATTTGAATCGATGTACGATCACAAAAAAGAGCCAAGAATCAAGTGATGAACAGGAAACCCTAAATGAGATAATAGGAAAAGTAAACATCGCCATTATAACGACGAAATGCATCTAAAGGCCTACCAACTCCATATCTAAATGACCATGTGCACCACAACTGCAAGTAAACCCACAAGCACTAGTACAATTGTTTGACAGAAGATGCCTGTCATCTCGAGGTCCATGGCCTTAGCCATTGGGCCAAACAAATATCAAAGACCCTGGACAAACTAACAAACTAAAAGGAAAACATGAAAATCTACAAACATGTACCAACGACATAGAAATTCAAACAACCAAAATTATACAAAACAAAATGAAATCTTCATTTTAAATGTTTATAGATCCCCAAGCGGCTCCTTGGTAGATGCCGTAAACAGTGACATCAATAATGGATTTGCTACCGAAGAATGACGAAATCAACTTAGTAGGAGACTTTAATATAAACTATGCAGTATCATCAAATGGCAAGGCCCAACTACAAACGATTGAATGTAATACCTCATTGAAACAAATATCAAATGTTCCTACAAGAAGGAAGGAAGTCCTAGATTACAAGGGACATACTAAAATTAATGAAGGAAAGAGATTTAGAGCAGCAAAAAAATATAACATCCTGGGATTATGAGAACAAGCTAAGAAATTAAGAAGACAAGTAAATCACTTAGCTAGACATCTAAAGAACAACTTCATGAAAGAAGAAATCAAGCAAAATAGGAATGAACCCAGGAAATTCTGGAAAAGCCTTAGCCGTTAATCAACAACATGAGAAAAGGACAAAATCAAGATTTAACCCTGATAAAAGATTATCAAAACATTAGCCCTGAAAAAGTCACTGATAAATTCAATGACAGCAACAGCGACAACCAAGGAATTAAAAATAAAAATAAAAAACATACCATTTTCTAAATCTTCAGGCTATGACAACTTACCATCTTTGTTACTGAAAAAAATTGTAATGATATTGGCTCAGCGAATGGCTCACTTAATAAACTTAACTTATGAACAGAGGTTAATCCCTCTAAATGGAAACAATCAAAAGTTACCCCATTAAGGCTGGTCCTATCACAAAACCTAGCAACTATAGACCAGTTTCCCCCATACCCTTACCTGTGAAGCTGTTAGAAAAGACTATGCATGAACAAATCATGTACTAATCCAGATAATTTATTGATATCAGAAAATGAGCTTCAGATATCAAAAAAGAAATTCTTGATATCGGAAGTTATTCTTGATATCAAGAATTCATTCATTGATATTAGAAAATGATTTCTTGATGTCGGAACATGATTTTACTACCAGCTATTATGAAACCTGGCCTGATATTGAAAAAGGAATTCTTGATATCCGAAATGACTTTTGAATATCGATATTAGGAATTCTTGATATCAAGATTTCATTCATTGAAATTGAATTGAAAAAACTTTTTACTTGCAATTGGTTTTGCCAGTGAAGAGCAACTCTCCAGCTAGCGGAAGGTCCTCAAGCTCTTCATAGCTTGGGTTACAGTCAGTTTCATAGAGGTCAATATCACCAGAGTCATTGACTAAGGATGATTCTCTACGTATCTTACAGTTGTCCTTTTAATTGTCAGGGAGCACAATATGGCTTGGCTTATGATTATAGATTTACATTTGAATGATACACTTGTCAATTGTTGAGCTTGGTATCAAAATTAATGAGCGACATTTAGGAAATATTCCATTCATTCATTTGTGGTTGTACTAGGTTGTTACTGTCAGTTTAAGTAAATAAGTCATCTTGCCAGATATAGGTTGATCTTGAGTAAGTTTTGAAAGTCTTAGGGTCTATGATTTTATGGGCCACCGTAGGGCGTCGGTTCCATGTTTGGGGTAGTTTGTTATAGATTGAGCATTTGATTTGGTCTGTTTTGGGTATACTTTGTTTGAGCATTTTCCTACCCTCTACAAAATTCCTTGTATTGATCGCTCTCAGATCTAGGTTTTGGGGGTTTTGTGCCCTACGGTGGCCCAGTTGTAACAGGTGGAGCCTCCTGCGATGCATAAGTGGAAGTGAACGCTTTTCAATATGTAGGTCTTTAACATTTGCTCTTTGCGGTAGTCTATGAATTATTTTCAATATGCGGTTTTGAAAGATTTGAAGTTTATGGAGGGCGTTGCCCCCAAAAGAATCAAGGAGAAAGTCAGCCTGGTCTATGATGGACAAGATCATGACTTTATATGTTAATAGCAGTGTGTGTTGGGGTATTTTATCTTTAAGTTTCGAGAATTGCCAACACTTGTAATTCATCATGTTTTGGGTTAATTCTTTGAATTTAAGCTGGCTGTCAATGTTAACTCCAAGGTACTTATAAAGGGGCACATCCTCCAGTATGGTCTCATCCATAGTAATCACGTTCTGGGGTTGTTCAGCCAACTTCTGGTTGGCCCATCTCGATCCGAGGGACGGCTTGGGGAATATTGTCTGTATTTTTTATTTTGTTAGATTCAGGGATATCTTGTTGGTTTTGCACCATGTACTCAGGGAGTTTAGGTCCGTTTGTAAATATTCAGTTGTTTGCTCTAGATTTGTTCCGGAAGTGTAGACGATCATATCGTCCGTGAACATTTGAATTTTAGAATTTAGAATGCAGCTAGGTAGATCATTGATGTACAGATTGAAGAGAACGGGACCTAGTGTTGTACCTTGCGGAACACCGCATGTTAATGGTAATAAGCCAGAGAGTTTTCCATTTGTGCAGACCTGCTGGTGCCTGTTAGTTAAATAATTTTGAAACCAGTCGAGTTCTGAGTCTTTTATGGAGTATATAGATAAGTAAATGTAGGTATAAATGATTGACTGAACAGTGACGTGATACCTGAATCTACTGTGTTGACGGTTGCTAGGAGACAGCCGGTCGCAAGCAGATCAGAGCAGAACAGTACTTGCCGGTGCGAACATCGAAAATTGTTTTTTGATCGAGAATTGAGATCGCAAAAATAACGTAAAATAACTGTGTGCTGATGCCCCAAGAAATATTTTTTAGGGGGTGCTTCAAGCAGCATTTCCGACCAAGTTGTCTACAAAAAAAGGCTAAGGAGAAAGCATCGGCAAAGGCGAAATCTTCCAAGGCGAAGAGTAAGCCCAAGGTAACTGTCAAAATTGAACCCTCGAGTCCAACCGTAACTATACCAGCCGGCCCTGTCATGGAGAAGGCGGAATTGGCCTCCTTGGCAGGCATCGAGGAGACAGAGGTGCCTGATAGAGACTCGCCTACATATCTGACATTTGTTGAGGGAGTAATCGTTAAGAAATCAGAGGCCTTGAAGAAATCAAAGCTAGAGGCGGATATAACTGTTGCTGAACAGAAGCTCAGAGATTTGAATCTTACACTTACCGGGACTGAATCAGGAGCGTTCAGTTCTAAGATGCCTCCGAGTGGTCTGGGCCGGTCCCCCGGTCGATCACTGGGTCCTTCGCTAGGTAAATACCGTCCTGAGTATTATGTAGATGATTCTAGATCTTTCAAGGATCTCTCCTATCGTTATATGGTCCATGGCTGTGTTAGAGTTCTACAAGACATGATGGATAATGGTGAACCCGTCGATGGATATGTAGCCCACCTGAGATACATAACATGTAAAGCTGCACGAGAGAGATATCTCGATTCAGCCATTCTGAAGTACGAAAGCGAGGTAACCACAAAAGTCTTGAATGGTGTCATCGACAACTGGCCATCGGTGGATGTGGAGAGTGATTGTATCCATCTCTGTGCGGAGAATATGCGCAGCTCCAACCAACATGGGTTTCGTCGTGGGAATTACCAAAATGGCGGAGGTTGGGGTCGCGAGAAGGAGAAGAGCGGCCCTCTCTCTCCTCATTACGATTTCCGCACTAAATGGGTGCCAGACGCATGCTGGAAGTGGAATGACGGCAGGGAGTGTTACAATTGCAGATTCCGGCATGGTGTGTGCGGCCTATGTAAGGGAGCTCATCGCTCAAAAACGTGCGATATTCAGTTGAACTGGTTGAGAGAACACGCTATTGCTACACCGGATGTTTCTGCCTGAAGTAGCCAAGAGCAGGGAGAACTCTCCACCGGTGGAAAACATAAATGATGCCAAGATGGCGGACCCAGCCAGCCGAATTGTGTTAACTTTTGGAGGAGGCGATCATGGTTGACCGTGTCGTAAGCCTTCCTCAGATCGAGATCGAGATGCCCTTACATTCTCTCCTTCATTTAGGGAGTGGTAAACCTTAATAATAACCTTAATAAATAAGTTATTAACGCATCCTGCGTAGATCTACCGGTTCTAAAACCATACTGGTGGTTGTACAGTAAATTATTATCTTCAAGGTACATTGTTAATTGATTGTGCATGACCTTCTCGAGGATATTTGCCGGCAATTGAATTGCCGATATAGGCCTATAGTTCCCAGGGTTGGTGGCAGTCCCAGCTTTAAATATTGGGGTAACTTTGGATTGTTTCCAAATAGTTGGTATGCTTGATGAGTCAGATCTATAATTCGTTTTAATTGGGGTGCCAGCGCTAGTAGTGCATTTTTTAGCAACCAAGTTGGTATGTTTTCTATGCCAGAGGAATTGCTAGAATGAAGATTTTTTATTAAACGTGATAAGTCGGTCAGCGTTACTGGTCTATATACAAATTTGTGGTTATTGTTATGGGGGGTGGTTGCTCTCGGGTCTCATCAGGGTTAACGTTTGTTGGAGGCGGGGTAATGATACTAGCTAATTTCTCACCGATTGTGGCGAAGTATCTGTTGAACATGTCTGGAATTTTATCCTCGTCTATGTTATTGTCATCAATTTTGAGTGATATTCTGGGAGATTTCTGGTTTTGGTTGGAGTTAATCAGGGGGATAGCTTTTTCCAGAATTTTTTAGGGTTTTGACTGTTTTCATTTAATTGGTCCCTAATATAGTTGTTTTTCAGATTGCGCGCCTGATGATTAATCTTGTGTCGTAGTGCTTTTGCTTTGTCAATTAGCGTTGGATTTTTGGTGCGTTTGGCTGACTTGAATAATTGGCAACGCAGTTTCATTTGCGCCAACAGGTCACCAGTTATCCAGTGTTTTCTCGCTCGCACATTGTTAAGCTGTTTCTGAGGGCACATTTCTTCTGCTGTGGTCATTATGGTTTTTATCATATTGTCCCAACATATGGAGGGGTCATTGGAAAGTAGTAGCGCTTCCCAGTAAGTTTCTCTCAAATGTTGCTTGGTCATATTTTGCATATGATCAACATTTGAATGAGATCTTTGGGTAAATTTCTTTGACTTTTTTTAAGATTACAAATGTTGGTTCATGATCGCTCAGATTTATATCCAAAATTCCAACATGACTAACTTTTTTGGAGTTTGTAAATATTAAATCTAGTCTCCGACTATCACCTTATCATGTCTAGTTTCAAAGGTATTTATTATTTCGGTAATTTCTTTAATAGCTAGAGGTAAGTTATTGGTTGGGGGGCGGTATACATTGAAAATTGTAATCTCTTTGTGTTCATTCTGTTTTATAGTGACTGTTTGTATTTCAACATCTGGGATACTTAATTGGAAACTGCCACCGGCAATGGTCACATCATATTTCTCGAGTACATATATCGCGAGGCCTCCACCTGTTTTCTTATCAGATCTCCTGTCTAACCTATATATTTTATAACTGGGGATATTTACTAGCTCATCATAAATTTTGTAGTTCAACCACGTTTCGTCGATACATATAGCATCAAAATGTACTTTCTGAAGTACTGTTTCTAGTTCAGGGGCTTTATTAATTAAGCTCCTAATGTTTAAACTCATAGTTTTGAATCCCTTGATGTCATTTAGGGATTTCGAGTTATCAAGTGTGACCGTTTCATTACAAATCTTTTCATTATTAATGTTACTATCTATGGTATTGTAGGTGAGTATCGGACTTCACCGAAAGAACAGTAGTATGTTTACTTATAATAAAAGGGGTAGTCAGACTCAAGTATGGTTATACATTATTATCATTTGGCTTTATTTCATAGGAAGCCTTGTAGGTGAAATGTATGTTATGACAGCACCAGCTTGGTCTAAGTATCTTATAAAACTATATTGTATTAACTCATACAGAATAATACAAGCGGTCCGGGTATTTTAATCAATACATGGAATGGGCAGATGGCCATGAATGTATTAGATTATGCTGACTTTGATCGTGGCACCACTCATGGATTCTTGCGATCATTTAGGTACAGTTAACACAGTAACCGTAATAATAATAATCATGATAATAACACAGCTAACGGAACAACATGATAATCATAATTCATTGATATCGGAAAATGATTTCTTGATATCAGAAAATGATTCTTGATATCGGAAAAGGATTTCTTGATGTCAGAAAATGATTTTCTGATATTGAGAATTCCTTTTTCAATATCTGAAACTCATTTTCCGATATCAAGAAATATATTTTCCATATGAAGAATTCATTCATTTATATCGAAAAATGATTTTCCGATATCAACAATTCATTCATTGATATCGATAAAAGCATTTTCGATATCCAATAAAGAGTTGAATGAAAAATCATTTCCTGATATAAAAAAGTAGTGAATAAATGACCCAATGGCTTTCCATAGAAATGTATAAGTATGCGGCATTTTTCTATATCGGAGAATTCATTTTTGATATCGAAAATTCTTGATATCAAGAAATGGGTTTCTTGGCATTTATTTTCAAAGGATTTTTTGATATCGGAAAATCATTTTCTGATATCAGTAAATATTCTTGATATGGAAAAATGATTTCTTAATATCAGAAAATCATTTTCCCATATCGATAAATGAATTCTTGACATCAGAAAATCATTTATCTATATTGATGAATGAATGATTCATTGATGTCGAAAATGATTTATTTATATTGATAAATGAATGATTCATTGATATCGTAAAATAATACATTAATATTGGTAAATCGTTTTCCGATATCAAAAAATCATTTATTGATATCAAGAAATCATTTTCAGATATCAATACATGAATTTTTGATATGAAAAAATGTTGAATATATGACCCAAAGATATTCCATACATCTGACTAGTTCTGAACTAACAAGTTATATTTTGATTTACAATAGGTTTGGGTTCTCCTGGAAGAACAATTCTGCAGCAGGAGGACAAATGTCATGCAGCTTAAAATATAAAAATATATCTGAATATTCTGAAAAATCTGAGGAATCATCAAATTTCAAAAAAGAAAAACAGTTGAATGTCACTATCTAGAATTACCCTTTCAATTAAAGCCAATTTAACATGAGTTAGATTTGTCCAGAACAGTATAAGGACAACCATCTGCCATTTCTTCAAACTTTAAACTCATGGACATCTACTATTAGAGACATTCACCCACCTTGAATACTTAATTAATGGAGCTTTACTCTATTTCAGACGTTCTCAAATGTTACCAAATATATAATTTGTTTATAGGTGACTTTCAGAACGTGTACAATTGGCAAATTTACATATTTAGTAAAAACTGCTAAATTAGACTGAGATATGGTCAACACTAGGTATATCTGAGTAGATGTTGTATTGCCTTGATTCAAGCAGTATGTCTGGTTATGTTGAACTGAAGTGTGAACATAATTTTGTCCTTAAGTTTGTGTTTTTTGAGACGATTGATGAAGACAAATTGTACATACTCTGGTGATTTCACCCCTATAGACCTACTAATTATTATGAAACCTGATTTGCATTTTGTTGTAACCAGGGAAGTTTACCATGCTATAGGCAATGAGCACCTCATGACAATACATTGGCTGCCCAAAAAATGTCCACCATTGTTCACCAAAACCAGATTATCCGCCAGTGCGGAGATTATAGTTGAGTCATAGTGACCAGAGGTAGCGCCAAACAGAGACAAATCAACATAAGCCTGCTGATTAGAGGTATAGAAAAACATCAACGAAATGAAAATCGTTAACTTTAATGGTGGAATCTCAACTTAATAACAAAAATATAATAATGGAAGCTGAACTCAGCCTAACAGCTTTGGTTAGGTCTATGGCAGACCAGGCCCAAGCAGATTATGAGTGGTGGAGGGAGCAGCTTGCCCAGCTGTTCCACCTTTTGGGAAAATGTGGGAAGTTAGTACAAGGTGATATGAAAATGAAAAATGTCCAAACTAGTGCTGAGCCAGTTTCAGAGGAAAATAATGCCAATGTAGATGAGGTAGGCCTACAGCAACAAGAAGTTGTATCCACTGGGGATTTGTATTACAACCCCTGTACTCTGTTCAGGGACAGTCAACACAGGATTCAACTACTGTGGATTATCTAGAGAAAAAGTTGCAGGTATTACCACCTCACGCCTCTGGCCTGAATCAGAGGTGGATATTTAACCTAGAGAAAAAGGACTGTGATTTCAAAACTGTGTCAAAACCAAAATAAAAGTTGTTTAATAATTGATGAGGCCAAGTTGTCAGGTAAGCAAATAAAGCGGATTTGGAAAAAACAAAAGAAAAATGTTTTCCTCTCTTTGAAGAAACTAAAATTTGTGTAACAATTCAGCTAAATTGTCTTGTCAATGCACCATCAAAACCATAAAATAAAGCCACGTCCTACACCATTCATATCAAACTAATCTTAAAAAACATACTACACCAATGTTCACTCCTTTTGAAGAAAGTCAAACAAACTGAAACGTTGATAATTGATAAAATAGCCAACCTCCATTTTGGAGTTAGATGTGGTTATTCCATTTCATGTTTACAATGATAATTAATCTGCTAGTGTATCATGATGCTGCCTCCAATGAATTAAAACACCAAACTCCATCAGAATCTAAATGAAAAGGCTTAGGACTAGCACACCAGTGAGAAAAGGTATATTATTTCTTATGCACAAAAGCATAGTTGATTGCCAAACATGAAATGTATATAGTTTAGGAGCTACAAAAAACTGCTTTCCTACTACCAAAAATGAGCAAACAACATTACACTAGACATTAATTATGACAATTGACTCTTAAAGACATTCCATGAACTACATAACAGTTATCGGGCCATGGAAACATTATTACCTTTGCTAACAAGTAGGAATATACATAATTTATTGGAAGCATTATAACAACTATGTTTGATGTCTTACCTTTGCCAATGAGTAGGTATATGGATATGGGCACTACTATAACTGCTATGTTGAATACCTTACCTTTGCCAATGAGTAGGAATATGGATATGGGTACAACTATAACTGCTATGAGGATGAGCAGTCCAATCACTATCAGGAGCCAGATGTACCAGCGGGGACTCTTGCATCCTGTAGGAGTAGGGGCGCTGTCAGTGGGTCTGGGGGAAGGCTCCTGTCTCCTTGTCTGGAGGTGTTCATACTGATGAGGAACGGCAGGTGGTGAGCTGGGTTGTTCACCAATCTCTTCATATTGATGATAAGGATCTATAGGTTCAAAGTAGTTGTCTGATGCTTGATTGTATGCCTTGTTTTGGTACACTTGGGCAGACATGGCTAGCTGTTAAATATAAAGTAAATATATATTTTCTCTATCTCACAGTTAAATCAAAGCACTGCTGTTATGTAACATTACGTAACATTGTGTAACCTCATTATCTATCTGATTATCACCTATTAATTATAATATCTCATTATTAAAATCGCTAATTATACTTAGCTATCCAGTACTGTGCAAGTCTACTTATTCATGCTAAGCCATAGGTATTACGTAAGGGCTCCGCCCCCTACTCTTACCACATCCTGAAGGAACATGTGAACAGATTCTAGTTCATTAAATCAGTTGCTTAGTTTTTCTCACGAAGACCACACGTTCGTTTGCTATTCTTCCATTCATACCTTAACACTGGCGGACAACCCGCTCGATCTTGGACTTATAAAATCTCACATGAACAAGCGAGTTCTTTCCTGGAATATGGAGAGATTATTTGAACATTTCATCAGATAATAAGCATGGAAGATGCTCTGAATTCGCCTGAGTTGGCATTGTTCGACAGACTAAAGAAATCAGTGGAACGTTTAGCGGCCATTCCTCAAGCGATTGTGACGAGAAGACAATTGAGAGAAAATCGTGGTAAAATATTGAATCAACAGCCTAAACAACTTGTTTTCGAGGAACATCCCTATGAAGTGCCTCAGGCTATGGAAAAGCAGGAAAGACAAGTAGAAGTAAATCCACAAGCAATTCCGCTACCCCCTCCTCCAGCACGTGAACAGATAGAAGAGCCAGAACAAGTTCAACAGGAAGGAGTAGTGAATAATCATTGGTTAGACAATATTATGAACAGAAATGTGCAGCAATTAGCTGGGAATAATATTGGTCAGGAACGGCTGGTTGAAGACAATCCAGTCGACGAGGAGAGAGCCGGCGACCAAGCGCTAGAGGAACATTTAGCGCCCAACCCCGACAACGCGGTGAATGATCCAGCGATAGATCACCAAGGTCAGGCGGTCGACGATGAACAGCAGCCACAGGTTGGTTTAAATGTTGAGAACAATGTCATTGAAAACGTGGTAAATGAAGGGGAAGTTCTGGAGGAGAATGACCAGAATCAACGTGAAAGAGTGTTAACACCCCAAGCTGTCGCAGAACAGCCTCCTGTAGTTAATCAGGGACCTTATTACCCATTTGAAACCCCAGGATTGAATGATAAATTTGTGACACCTCTACAGACTCCAGCAAAACCAGTGGTTAATCAGTTCATTCCTTTACAAGTACAGAGGCCTATTCTCAGAAACTTTCCCCAGGCCCCAGTGTTCAATGTGAATGGACCCAGACCTCCTGTGTTTACCAATACCACCCCTCAACAGCCGCCTCAGTTGCCTAGGCAACCGCCTCAGTCGCCTAGACGAGACCCCTATCAACACCAGTGGGATATGAATAATCAACAGACAGATAGGGACAGATAGGAGAAATGCAGGCAAATCAGTATTGTTTGCCTCCCCAGAATCACCAATATTTTCCTAAAAATGGTGAGAATATTGGAGGAAATAACCAGTATTTTGCTCCTGTGCAAAATGCAATTCCACAGCAGCAGGCCCAGAATATCGTTAATCACCAGCAGCAAAATGATATTCAGCAACAGCCACAGAACATTATTCAGCAACAGCCTCGACAGAATAATGTTCCTGTTCAGCAACAAGTTGGTTACCAAGCTCCCCAGCAACCAAATGTTAAGCAGCAAAGCCCTAGAGGATATCAAAATCAGGGGAGAGGCAGACAGACCCCTCCTCGGCAACAACAGCGACCAAGGCAACAAAATTACCAACCTAGGCTGCAACAACAGAGGCAACAGTACAGACCTAATGTGCAGCAACAACAGCAACAGCAAGGGTTTGTACAACTGCCAAATGTACAACAAGGAATGTATAGGCCCCCACCCCCTGCCTATAGCCAACCCTTGTACGATTTGGTAGGTGAAATTAAGCAGATGAGGCTTGATCAAACAGCCTTTTTGGATGTGTCACTATGACGACAGGCAGAAGCGACAGGATCCACCACTTCTGCTGCTTTGTCTAAACAATATCGCAGAGCCCCGGGGATTTTTGAGAAACCAACAGCAAAAAGGCCTGTTCAAGAATTTTTTGAGGAATTCGAAAATTTCACTACCCCGATTAAGGAAGATAACCAGCTGATGGTGACCACGTTGGTTCAATACTTATCGGGTAGGGCGAAAACTTTTTACAGCCAGATTGTGGGTCTATATGGCGATACCATATCCTTTAACAGAATCAAATCAGATTTTATCACGAAATTCAGCGAATTATCACTTTCTGAGGTGTTAAAAGATTATTCGCATAGAAAACAAGGGCGACACAAGTCAGTAGAAGACTACGACAATGACATGTTGCTGCTGTTATCCAAGGCAAATTTGCCTACACATGTTCAGATACGATTCTATATGACCAATTTGCGTTCAGAATTGGCTGGAAGGGTTGCTGCAGAGTACCCATCTTCTCTTGATCAAGCCTCTAAGCTAGCTGCTAAGCATGAGTGTATGATGGCAACAGATAGAGCCCCTAGAAATACACCAATGGAAGAGGCCATCAATATGATGTATTCTAAGAAAGATAAGCAGTATTCCAAACATAATGATGACAAGCATAAGGGCGATAGCTATCGTAAATCGAGGTCTGATAAATATCACGAATCTCGAAGCAAAAATGAGCATGATAGGTCTCAGAGCAGACATAGGTCAAAGAGCTATAATAATAGCAGCAAGGAACGATCTAGTAGTCGACATAAGAGCTATGAGAGGAGTTCCAGCAAGGAAAAGAGTGATAACAGCAAGTATCAAGGCTCTAACAGCAAGGATAAATCTGTTTGCTTCGAGAAAAAAGAGAAGTACAGAGAAAAATCAAAATCGCCGAATTCCAGTCAGAAAAATCTGACTCCTTATAGGCAAAAGTCATCTTCTCGTGAGAGAGAGGGTGGAAAAAACAAATAGGCTGTGTCTTGGTGGGCGACCGACACAGCTACGATGATATAGTTAACGAAAAAGGAACGACCATGGACTATTCTAGTGAACAAGCGTATGATATACCTGACATTGAAGCTTCAATTCCTAAAAAGAACAGTGTATCCGGATTCAGAATAGGCAGATGGGCGGGAAGCAAAAAGAACATTATATCTTCTACCGATTCTGAGAGAAAAGCCGATTGTCAAGCAACTTTAAAGCTGAGGAAACCAAAGGACAAAGGTAAGAAAGTTTTGGTTACTGCTCCAATTGAAAAGGGTTGCATAGACATCGAGGTAAAAGATTTAAATATGCCAGTTCTCGTTGATACAGGTGTCACTGTCTCTTGTATAAGCTCTGCCTTCTTTAGGAAAATGAGAAGCAAGGTTCCAAACGATAAGATTTTGCGATGCAATATCAAAATATTTGTAGCCAATGGAGGTGCTCATCACTGTTATAAGAAAATTGAAATTGAGTTTAGGATAGGCGACCAACAATTCAGACACAGGTTTATTGTATTGCCAGCTTTGCATAGAAGTATGATCTTAGGTGTTGATTTCCTGAGAAAATTCCGAGCAAAGATTAAGTTTAATTCGGGTGAAAAACAGCATATGTTCCCTATCAGAGCAACACATACGTTCATGATAGCTCCTGGAACAGAATATACAACTGTGGCTGAAATTACTTCACATACGGATATGTTAAAATCTATCGGTGTCACTGAAAATCTGCAAAGGCAGAGACCTGTATCGTTTTTAGTCAAGCATGCTTTGGTAAAACCTTTTAGTGAAAATAAGGTACCAATTACTTTATTTAACGCTTCAAAGGCCTCCTCCACAATAGAGAGAGGCACGGTATTAGGTATGTACACTCTGGCTTCTGAAGAAGATTTTCTTTCTCCTAAAGAAATTGAACAAGTGAATAGTTTAAAGGCTGGAACAGCTGGAACAAGCGATAAAATTGTTGATTTCCAAATAGGTGAGGAGTGAACTGTTGAACAGAAATCCCAATTGCTAGATTTGTTGCAGGAAAATGAAAGTGCGTTTGTTGGCAAGGATAAAAAGCTAGGTTTAACAACAGAATATGAACATAAGATCGAATTGAAGCCTGATTTTAACCCTGTCATGAGACAACCATATCGCATGAATCCTGTAATGTCTAAAGTAATGGAAGGAATTTTAAGGGAACAGGTTGAGCAAAATTTAATAGAGAAGTGTGTCGACCCAGTTGAATTTTGTTCCCCATGTTTTCTTGTTCAAAAACCTACAGCTGATGGGAAAAAAAAGGGCCTGGCGTCTTGTTATTGAGTATCGTCAAGTCAATAAATCAATAAAGGATGAAATTAGGGCCTTCCCACGTGCTGACAACACTATAGAAGCAGTTGGACAAACCCAAGGAAGATATTTTTCTCGCTTAGATGCCTTTGCTGGCTTCCATCAGGTCGGTTTAAAGGATGAGAATAGATATATAACAGCTTTTAATTCTCCCCTAGGTGTCTACAGGTATAAGGTTATGCCTATGGGATTAAAGACTTCTCCCAAAGCATTTCACTCTTTAATTGAACATGTTTTACAAGTGGTTCCAAATGCTTTTTATTACGTCGACGATGTGGTAATAGCATCTCCAACTTGGGATATGCATGTAAGGGACATTAAAAATGTATTTGCTGCCTTCGCCAAGGCAAATATTAAATTCAAGAAGGAGAAATGCTCATTTGGTTTGACGAGGGTCCCATTTTTAGGCTTTATAGTAGACAAGGATGGAATACACCCAGATCCAGCTAAACTGGACGCTTTACGATCCTTCCCCCGACCAAAATTGGTGAAGCAGGTACGGTCATTTGCTGGACTTGCCAATTATTACAGGGTGTTTATACCAAATTTCAGTCAGATTATGAAGCCTTTATATGTTCTTACAAAGGCAAAAGTGAAGTTTGTATGGTCAACCGAGGCTGAAAATGCATTTAATAAAATCAGAAATGCCATTCTTGAAGATGCTGTCTTGGTATACCCTGACTTTTCAAAAGAATTCATCTTGGCCTCGGATGCAAGTAACCAAAGTATAAGTCAAGCCGATATTAATGGTATTTTACGTCCCATAGCCTTTGCAGGAAGAGGCCCCTGCTTGACCCCTGCTGAGCAAAAGTACAGTGCAACTGAAAAAGAATTGGCTGGATTACGTTTTGCTCTGAGCAAGTTTAGACATTATGTCATGTCTAAACATTTTACCATTTTGACTGATCATGCAGCTCTTACTGCGATTAATACAAAGAAAGATTTAACAGGGAGAATGTTCAGATGGCTCGATTTTTTTGTCCAGTTTGATTTTTCTGTGAAATATATCCGGGGAAAATTGAATATAATCACAGATGTTTTATCTCGAAGGGAATACGATCCTAATATTCCCACTGTCCCTCACGTTGAGATGAGGAACTCCGTGTCATTCAATCCCATTCATGCAACAAAATTATTCGACCAGGATGAGAAATGTGAGAATAATCCAATCATGTTGTATAAGACCAGAGCCATCCTCAAGAAGGATGTGGCTGTACACGAATTAGATAATAGTGTATCACAGGAGCAAGTTTCCTCTCTCTCAGATATACAGTTACCAGATTCTATACCGATGACAGACAGTAGCACGGATATCTTGATAGCCCCAGTACAAACAAGGGCTCAGACACATGCTAATGGGCCTGTAAGTGATGACAAAGATAAACAGGATGGAGTCCCTCCCCCAGATAATGGTAATCAAGCTGTTAAGCCCCCTAGCAACAGCAGATGTGGTAATATCCCTAAAGCTAGAAAGACTAAGGCAAGGCCTGTAATTTGGCTAGGGAAAAATAACACGAAGACCAGGATAGGGGAAGAGGGCCCTGTATGTAAAGAAAACATTGATAATCAGCTTAGATTTCCATTCGATAAAGCTAAGTTGAAACATGACCAGGAAAATAATTTGTTTTGCACTCTGATGACTGATTATCTCGAAGGTAATCAATTGCCAAAGAATCACGCGTTGACTCGATTAATCTTAACAACTCATGATATGTTTTTCGTTCAAGATGAGATTTTATGTAGGCTTCCTAAAAGGACCAAGATCACACAATTGGCTAATTGTTTCCAAATAGTAATTCCTGAGGTATTACAGAAGCCTTTGATTCGATTCGTTCATGCTAAATCATTAGCTGCACATGTGGGATATGCTAAGACTCTTTCTTTACATCAAGCGAGGTTTTATTGGACATCGATGGCTAAGGATACTAAAATGCACGTAACTTCTTGTCACGAATGTTTGATGTCTAAAAGTGTTAAGCATCCAACCAGATTGCCCTTGAAGATCAGAGAAATGGCGCCTGCACCCTTTAGCACGCTAATGATAGACGCGATGGGACCTTTGCCTAGAACGCAAAGGAACAATTATTGCTATATACAGGTGGTAACAGACCAATACTCAAAATTTTGTTTTATCTGGCCGACTCCTACGATTACAGCAGAGAGGGTCGCTGCCGAATTCCACAAGTATGTAATCGCTTATGTGGGCGTTCCTAAGATTCTTAGAAGCGATAATGGTGCCTGTTATATAGGCGAAACATTCAGAGACAAATGCAAAGCTCGGGGAATTAAGCAGGTACACGGTTCTCCGTATTTAAGCCGTTCACAAGGAGAGGTAGAACGGCAAAATCAATCGATAATCGGTTGTCTAAGAACAACGGTCTCTAGAAGTCAAAAAGATTGGGATTTATTTTTACCCAATATTCAATTTGCATTAAACGCTTCAGATCATTACACAACCGGCATATCTCCATATCTTCTGGCCTTCGGGAAAAATCCAATAATTCCTGCAGAAGCCCCACTGCAAAATGATATCTCCCATACCCAACCGATCATCGACCAAATGTTACAAATAATGAAAACAAAAGCTGAGGCTGCTGCTATTGCAGAAAAAAACAGAAACGACAGGGAGAAGAAGATGAAAGACCGACACAATGAAAAGAGCAGGCCCCATACGTTGGATATCGGTTCAATTGTTTATGCTAAGGTCCACCGATTGTTGGTTCCAAATACAGCAATGAAATTGCAAAATCGATACGTTGGCCCATTTATCGTGTGCGGATTTCCCTCTCCTTATACCGTAAAAATAAGAAATCTTGAAACAGGAGCAGAGGTAAAAAGGCCTGTTCATGTTCAATTCATAAAGAAGTCGAGTGCTGCAGATAACAAGTTAGTTGATCTGTTGAAACGTAATATTCAGACATAAAATGATTCCAGATTAAGTGATACATCCACATGTAATGTATATGGCTTGTCAAATTCTATAAGCGGAATTAGCAGAGTTTGCTTCAAGTAAGATAGATGGTACTATTATGTTAGTCCAGTAGGATGAAACGATCTATTGTATTATGCAAGAAGAGAAGGGATATAGGTGGTGCAATGGTTCCTGGTAGATGCCCCTTTTTCTATATATGGTTAGGATTGATATTCTTCAATGAAGTCAGTCCTCAGCCTCAAGCTGCGATTGGTCAAGATTATTCAGTGCCTGAGTTGGTCATCTTATATATGTCCAGCTAATTCAGGCCCTTCCATCCAGTGGCTGTGTACCATTGGGGACACCCAGACCGATTGTTTTATTTTTCACGTTTCATGAGCTGCCTTTATTACAATCTCAACGATAGTTCATCATGTTTCTTTCAATAATCTGGTAAGTGTCATTCGTATCTTGATTTATTTCATTTGTTATTTCACTGTTTATACGAACTGCCCTGAACGCCTGGAATTTACACATGGATATCACGGATTATTTCTTTATATGTTGAAACGTTTATATCATGCATGACTTCGAAATTTGGTGGTGGAACTTAACGTAAATACTAACGTCAACCACTAAAAATATTATTTTAGAAGATAGCCCTATCCACGTATAGGATATGGGTTATCTGATTAGTACACTTATGTTAGTCATATGTATATTTTTTTTTTACTTATTAGGAAAAGTCTACAACGACTTTTGTTTTCTCTTTTCTCGTATTATTCAGGGTAGCCTGTCTACTCTCTTGGACGAATGCAGAGTATCTGATCAAACAGAATTATGGAGTGGCATTTGGAGAAATATATGTACATGTGTCGGTGCCGACAGTAATTTTGCCCCCTAACAATACGATTTCGACACTGGAAAATCAGTACAATTTAACCTCAGAAATGAGAACAATTCGGACCAAAATTGAATTTTTATTAACTCATGTCTTTGACACGGCCCTAACATTATTTAACAGGATAGAAAGCATGGCTAGTTCACATGGTGGTAGGTCTAGACGAAAGGCATTATTGCAACCAGTAGGCGATTTGGTTTCTGTTGGCCTGGGTCTGGCTACTGATCCACACTTGTCAAAAGTGGAAAATAAATTGGATGCAATGATTAAAGGGTTATCATTTGGCGACATATCAAATGTTAACAGGGATAAGATAATTTTGAGTCTGACTAAACAGTTAAAGTTATTATTTAGGCACGCCACTAAACACAACAGGGAAGTGGGAGTTTTGTTTATTAATTCCTGAAAAGAAATAACAAATCTGACAGAGCAGATAGACAACTTTGTGCAAAATTTGACTGCAGAGTTAACTAACACCATGGCATTGCATGCCATGTTACATGAAACCACTCTAAATCTGTTGGTGTTAATCGAGTATATCGATACGGCTAGATCACTGATCAGAGGATTAGACAGATTAAATCAGGGTGAATTACCTGATATTTTCTTGCCCTTGGGTGGTCTGAGAGCTTTGTTGAAACCATTGTCTAAAGAAATTGCATCAAAATTTCCCTTGGCCACAATTTTGGACGATTCGTTAGACCCCTCCTACACTAAGGTGGTGGAATATCATTTCTGGAACAATTCTCTCTTGATAACAGTGCCTATTATTCTTAAATATAACGACGACTTGTGTATAGCTTACAGACCTGTGCGATTCGGTGTTCCGATCCACACTAGTTCTAATGACTCAACGGGGTATACCTTACTAGACAATGAGATGCCTTATCTATTGGGTAAATGCTCAAGACTAGGGATATATTTTGAGTTAAAATTGCATGCTTATGAGCAATGTACTCAGCTGAGTCGCTCTGTGGTGTGTTTTACTCCCCCAGCGAGAATTTTAGCAAATCGCAACATCTGCTATTCGGCAATTTTCAGAGATTTGGCCTCAGAAATAGGAAGATTATGTACCTTCAATACCTTGTTAACCCACAAGACACCATTTTTTCACCTGGCAATTAACAAAATCCAACATTTGGTAGTGGGCAGAGAAACAAGATCAACTCTCTCTTGCTTTCAGCGACCCAGAACGAAAGTTGCGATGAGTTTATTGGCTATTATCAAAATTCCTTGTGATTGTTCTTTAATCTCTGAATCTGTGGTAATATCTGCTCCAAGAGATGGGTGTATTCCTTGGAGCGACACAAATATTTTTGTAGAATCAGGGTTTAACTTGGCTATCGCTGTAATATTTAAAATTCCATTCAAGAATTTAACTGGTGAAACGAAACATGGCTCCAGAATACTCATTAATCTTCCCTCTCGTCAAGACATGCATGCAGCCATGTCACATTTACCAGCTTCCTTGATAACATCAGGAATTAAAGTAGAAAGGCTAGCGAATGAGTTACTGGTGGCGGATAAGATTGCTAATGACAGATGGGAGACTTTGAAGAAATCTATAAATACAATGTCTACTCATCCAGCCTCCATGAATTTGGCTTTAATCATTAGCATATTGGTGACAATTTTCTCTGTTTATTTGTTCTATAGGATCCACGAATTGGCTATCTCATGCACATTTGTGAGGCCCATTCAGGCGTTTAAACTGAATCTCTCAGCACCAGTTTTTGAGGATATAAATCTGGGCTACGACATACCCACCCCACAGCCAATCACAGAAGATTTGAAACCTTACTTTCCACCAAACCCTATCCATGATATATTGAAAATTTGTGCAGTAATTATTGCCTTCAAAATTGTATTATTCCTCTGGAAGCATCGTCGATGCATATGTAATTACTTCCCTCGATGCCTAGTCTGTAGGCGATGCACTAGAAACCAGAAAGACGAAACTGCTTCTTGGATTATGCTCAGATTGTACTCTGATGATCATTTGGTCAAGATCAAATTAATGCAAATTCCCTTTGAAGTAAGTGCAATTGTGGGATCTTCACCTGCCCCGCCTCTAAGATTAGGCAAACTACACGTCGGATGGTTTTGTTGTTGCTCACTTGATATCGATCTGCGATGGAGAGCAGCTCTATCATTAAAAGTGCACAGAACAACGAAGCAGATCTTGCTCCCTAGCAAGGTCAAAGTCGATCGACAATACCATCATGACCTGGCAGAGATAATGGACCCAGCGTCAGATGCAATGTATGTTCTGTTAATATCCTCCAGCACTGGCTCCTACCAGATACCATGGATGGATGATCCAAATGGGTCTAGTGTTACCATGTAAGTTTGTATAATCACTTTGTTTTGGAATCCATTGCTGTTCCAATTTATTTTATTTGTCTGAAAGATTTTTCATGTTTGTATTATACCATTTTGTTGTTTTTTCTTGCTCTGGTTTTACTCGATCGAAAGTATTTTCTTCTTTTTTAAGCGCTTTTTCAATTGACTTTGGCACCCTGGCATTGATATTGATATATAAAATGTGTTTATAATACCCAATATTCTATGCAACCTGTCATTGGACTGTAATTGATGCTTTCTTACAGGAGTACAGCTGCCTATTTGTCAGCGAGAGAAAATGGTACTGAAGAAGAACTATTGGTAGTGCCCCATAGATCAAACGTGGAACGGATCTAAGATGAAAATGAACATTTTATTAAATTTGATAATTTTATTAGGCACTTGGCTCGCCCCCATTGCCTGAGGTTCGAGTATTATACCTTTCCTCTGATATCTTTTTCATATGAACTTTTCCTGAGTTGGACTTAGTTGATAATACGTATCAATTTCACGCAGCAGACAAACATCATTGTCTTGCATTTTATATTGTTTATTCTTGCGAATGTATTTGTATTGTTATGTCTTTAATTTGTATCCCAGTTGAAGAGAATTCATTCACTTTTTAAGCAGCAGACAAGCGTCATTGTCTGAAATATACCTTTCTCGCTCTGGTTAGTTGTTTTGAAATGTGTAGACTATTGTAAAGAATCACTAAGGGTTTTTAGCCCATAGGTTCAGTAAGATGAAGAAGTGAGACAAGAAGTCCGAGGTTGTAGTTCGTCTGGATTCGGCCTAGGCGGTGGTGACTCAGCGAGTAACAGAGTGCCTAGGTCCGAATGGTCACTTTATTTTATACTCCACAATCATGAATTATTCATACAATCAAACCCAGGAAATATTCCACTAGCTCTTCCCCTTCCCTCTAATTGGTTGAGGGAGAGAGAATCTTCCTTGCCCACACGCCGACCTCTGCTCCCCAGGCAGAGACCATATATGGAATGCACGCAGGTCAGATCCCTCTCCTCAGCCTTCCCCCTCCCACCCCTTACTCAAGGATCCCATGGCTCGTGCCAGCCCCCCCTCCCTCTTGGCCCTTCCCCCCTCTTGATACCCCAGAGCAGTGTATAAGTAATTAGGTCGGGCTGGGGGAGGTGGGGTGAGCCCTGAGTGGCTCATCCCCCCCTCCCTCCTGGCCAGGCCACGTGTGGCGTGCGTGCCCTGACCATGATCAGGGCTAAATAGGTCGGGTCTGGGATCCAAAGATGCCAATTCTTTACATTCGTCCCATATTTTATTTTTGTTGAAAGCTTTCTTTCGAACAAAATATTTAGCCACTGATCAACCCAGTCCAACCAGACAAGAGAAATAGAAATAAGGTTACATAATTTACACACACAAAATCATAGAAAAGGGTAAAGTAAAAGTATTATAAATTATTATATCTGTAGACCTAACGGGTCAAGATAGAAAGTTTCCAAAGGGAGTGGCTCTATTAAAAGGAGTGTTCATTTATATCAGAGGCCATCACCCTGCACTAAAAAGTCTTTTAGTCGAATATTATGTAAGAGAAGTCTCTGTGTTTTTAAGTGTGCTCCTGAACACTGTTAAATGTCTTCCTTTGTACTGAGCTAGTACTCACAAAAGTTCTCCAATACGGTCGTCACCGCCGTCTCCTCTGCCCGGCCGGTCAGCCGAGGCCCCCGCTGGACCTCGTCGCTGACCGACAGGACGCCCGTCTCTTTCTCTCTCCTCCTTTGGCCATGGAGAGTGAGAGCGGTTGGGTAGTCAACACTACAATATTTCCATTTTTAACCTCAAATACTACAGAACACATGTCGACTTTACTGTAGCATCACGTATAATCTCTTATTATTTGGAAAAATACCTCTTCAAAGCAGAATGGTCGGAGACAAGGTGAGGGCTTCGATTCCATGGTGCTTCCTCTCAGGCTCCTCTGTCTCGACCGATTCTGTTTGTGTAAAAACAACTTCTCACAATGAGAGTTGAAATAAAAATACCTATTTGGGCTGGATCCTTGTTCACGGATTCCACCATTTCCTCCCGAGAGAGAAAATGGATTTCACCCAGGTATACTACTCTGTGTTCTGTGATCTCCCTCGCACCCGAGAAGAGGACAGAACAAAAATTAATAGTAAATATTAAACAAGAGTAAGTTACAGACAAGTTCAAAAAGTGTTTGTTACCCCAGAGAAACCCAATAAACATTGGTAGACTAATTATTTCATCCTGGTCAGTCCGAAATTGGCAGCGTAATATGGTGAGGCGGGGGAGGGGGCAGGGATATGCTCGAGGGAACGAGAGCCAGTCCTAGCGCCTGGAGTGGCCTCTCCCTCCTCTCGATCTAGGTCTTGGAGGGCTAGGGCTACAGGGTGGTGGGTTGGGGGTCCTATTGGGATCTTCTCTCGGGGCTTAAGGTTTCTCAGACAACACAAAAGGTTGACTTTGCCTCTTGGGGCGAGCCCCTTTCGGCGGAGGTAGATTATTCCCAGGGTCATGACTCCTAGGAGAGTGGGGATGAGAGTGGCTATACCCCAGATAGAACTTTCGGACCAAGGGGTGGAGGAAATCAGGGGGGAAATGGGTTTAGGAAAATCTGTCAGGGCTAGTAAGGGTATTTCAGCTCTTGGCAGGAAAGTCAATTGCTGATCTAAATGGGGGTAAAGGGATAATTTGCCATAAGTCAGATTAAACCCGGGGAGGGGCATAATCTTGGGGATGGGGAGGGTTATATGGGACTCATGGCGTTGGATGCTACTCACACGCCAATCCTTTCCGACCAGGAGACAACCGCCTTCTAAAATCACCCTGGCATGCCGATGATACGTTTGTATCACTGGTTTTTGCCCAGGGCACCTCAAGATTGTTTCCAGAGGTTCATAAATAGCCAGAATTACAGAAGAAATGGACTCTCCCTCTCTAAACACTTGGTTTGTTAAATTGTTTCTTTTTACAATCTGCGCCTTACAAAGGTCTGGCTTTTTACCTAAAATAATATTTGTTTCGCAGGTCGGGGTTAGATGCTCTATTGCAGCTGAGCAAATCTGGGGTTCAAACCCGATACAATGCTGAGGAAGAAATGACGCGCTGGATATGCTATCTAGGGCCACCTCCTCTTCTCCTACCAACTTTCTCAGGTGGTCAGCACCATATGGGACCGGAAAATACTTTAATTTATAGTGTAAAAATTGAGTGCCTGAAACTGCCGGAATTACTGTCTGGTATATTAGCTCCTGTTCGCCGTCTAATAATAGTCGAACGTTCAGGTGTCTATAATACCAGCGGTTATCTTGTGGGGTGTAATGTTTCCCTTCTTGTAATTTAGACAATATTTCTGATAAGTAGGCCAGTGGTAAAATCTGGTCTGTTAAGAATCCCCTTTCCAGCTGAATGCGCTGGCGATAAAATAATTCGTTTTGACGGTGGTAATTTTCCACCGCCCTACTCACTCGCTGCAATAGAATATCCACTTCCCTTTTCATATGAATTCTATGAATATCTTTACTGAAACCATTTAACTGTGTTAGAATGTCTGTCACTTGGCGGGAGATGTTACTTGCTGCAGCTTGGAGCTGCGCGATGTCCAAGCGGTTCTCTGTCATGTAGAGCCTTGTCTGATTCAACACCGACACCATTTCTTCCTGACAATGGGCCAATGCGCTCTCGCTAGCCTGAGCTTCTTGTACTGCAGACCTTAATTCGTTCACCTGTCCTACAGTAGCGGTGCCAAACAAGGCACGGCTTAGCGAGCCCACAAAATTGAATAGGCCTCTCTTCCTTCGGGTGTCTTGTTGGACTGGTGTTGGAATCTCTGCCTGGAGGAAACCCATGTGCTCCTCCCAGGCACTGACATCTCCATCTCCCACAACCTCCGCCTGTCTGAGTTCTCCAATTCGCCTTCTTAGGACGGAGACCCAAGCACTGACAGGAGGGGGCGTGGGGGGGGTGTAGAACGATCACTGTTGTCCAAGTCGCGGTCAGGGCTCTGACCTCCCCTTCCTCATACACCAACACCCCTTCCTCCTCAAACAAATCGCCATTAGCCATCATAGCCAGGGTGATTATGAGGAGGGACTGGAAGGTGTAGGTTGAGAGAAGTCCGTCACTGGTGGTGCCCCTGGGTCGAACTCCCATGGTTGGGGCTGTGGTGGGGGTGACGGTGGGGGTGGGGGTGTAGGTGGTGGTGATGGTGGTGGCGATGGTGGGGGTATACAGGGCAGCTTCCTCGGCCTCTGCACGGGCGAAGTGGGCGTGGCTGGGTTTGGTGAGGAGTCAGGCCTTTCCCTCTTAGTAGAGCCTAGAGGGTGGAACACTTTGATCCTCTTTTCAGTGCATTCAGAGGTGGTGGTCAAAGCCTTGGGTTTAGGGCACTTGGTTGGGGTCTCTATCCTCCCTCTTTTTGCCCTTGACCTTGTAACAGGACCTGGTGGTGGTGTGCGCGGGGGAGCAGTCTCCACAGCAACGGCTGGTGGCAGGGGTCGGCGCAATGTAACTGGCTTAGGTGAAGCTAGTACTAGCACCTTCTCCCTCGGCGGTCGCTGCTGGGGTGGGCGTGGCACTTGTTGTGGTTGAGGTGGGCGTGGCACTTGGTCCTCGTCCTCCACATGCATGTGCTCGTCCTCTGGTTGCTCTGCTCTCGCTTGGTCTTCCTGTTCTATCTGAATTGGAGGAGGCATGTTTGGTATGGGTAAATAAACAGTGTCGGGCACTGCCCTAGGCTGGGGTGGGGGAGGTGGTGGAACCTGAACTTGTTGAGCTTTTTGGGCTTGTCTCCGAGCCTTATTTCTCTTTCCTTGACCCGCCCTCGGTTGCCTAGTTCTCAGTATATCCCATTCTATTTCCCCAGATACCATTTTTACCCTATCCCTATTTATACGCCTGCGTTCACCCTGGGGTCCCCTCATAGTTAGGGTGGTACCCCTTATCCCCGTTATTACATAACCATGATCCCACTTGGGATCTAATGGAGCGCTGGTGCCTGATAGCACCACCACATGATCCCCTATTTTTAGATCCTTTGCATTTGCTCTGGCCCTTAATCTCTCATAATTAGCCACTCTACTGGCCTCAGTGCGCTCAGCAGCTTCTCTGAACGCATCTGTTAAGGCCTGTAGGCGCTCACTGAGTACGGCATCTTCTGTTCCCTCTGGAGTGGGGAATATTTTAGAAAAGGGATATCTTGGATTGGTGCCAAAAGTTAAAAAATATGGTGTAAAACCAGTTACACAAGAAGTGGAGACTCTATGTGCCCAGAGGGTTGGACCTAAATGGCTCTCCCACTCTGCTGGTCTTGCATTGATGAATTTTCTTAGTATATTTTTAAAAGTTTTGTTAAATCTTTCGATTTTACCGTTTGTCTGGGGGTGAAAAGCTGTAGAATGCCTTACTTCAGTGCCTATGGATTTAAGGTACCCTTCCACTTGCTGGTTCATAAATTCAAGTCCCCGGTCGGTGATGAGCACCTCTGGGGGGCCATACCTAGGGACATATTCATTAGCCAGATAATCAGCAATGTTTTTAGCTGCTTTGGAGGGTATGGGTTTGACTTCTACCCAGCCAGTTGCGTGATCTATTACAGTCAAGATGTATCTATTACCTTTATCAGAGACTGGGAAGGGACCACAGAGATCCATTCCCAGTATCTGACCAGGATATTTTGCTATTGGCATCGCAGTAGGAGGTACACGCGCCCTACCCACTCTGTTTACAGCACACCTAGCGCATCGGATTAAGACATTATAGGTATCTCTTCTCATGGTGGGCCATTTATAAGCCTCTTGGATCCTATCTAGGGTCTTCCTCATGCCCTGGTGGCCTACTTCAGTGTGGGCGCGCCTCACTACTCTATGCCTAGCTGAGGGTGGCAGGACCAGGCGGGGGTAGGCTGGCTTGCCTGGGGGAGGGGTGAGAGTAAACAGCATGCCATCAATTATGGTGTAATCCCCCTCATCCTCCATCCCCTGTTGAAATTGTTCCAACTCCCTCTGTTCTAAACGTATTTTGTCTTTCTCGAGTTTATCAAATTCCCAAGGAATCTCATCTATCTCCTCCAAGGCACAGACTTCAAGAGAACTGAGAGTCGGCCCTTCCTTCTTGGGGTTTGTTTTTATTCGAGAAAGCATGTCTGCCCGGATATTGTTTGCCCCTTTTCTATATTCAATGGGAGCCCCAAACTCTGCTATTAATACCGCCCATCTTTGAATTTTGGTGTTTTTAACTTCTCCCACAAACAGAGACTTTAAAGGCTTGTGGTCAGTGTAAATTTTGAATTCGCTACCCTGTAGATAAGGTCTGAGCTTGTTTAAGGCATACACGATTGCATAAGCTTCCTTTTCAATCGTAGCCCAATTGAGTTGTGGCCCAGAGAGTTGTTTAGAGATATACTGAACTGGCCTCTCTATGCCTTCACTATCAGACTGGACCAATATGGCCCCTATTGCGTAATCACACGCATCGCTATAGAGACGATAAGGCTTATCCAACTGGGGGTGCGCCATTACTCTATCTGAAGTTAGTAATTCCTTCAGAGTTTCAAATGAGCTTTGCTGCTCTTCCAACCATTCGAACCTGGCATACTTTTTGGTAAGTTTGACCAAGGGATGAGCTACCTTAGCATAATCTGGGATACATTGACGGTAATACCCAGTCATTCCTAGGAAGGAGCGAATTCCGCTCACATCCTCTGGAGGCAGCATATCCCTGATAGCGCTACATTTATCTGGGTGGGAATTAATTCCATCTTTTGAAACTTGGTAGCCGAGGAGATCTACCTTTTCTTGTTTGAAAATACATTTACTCTTTTTGACTGTAATTCCGTATTCTTCTAATTTATCAAACACCAGAGCCAAATGGTGATCATGCTCCTCTTCAGATTTGGAATAGATTACAATATCATCTATGAAAGTCATGCAAAATTTGCCAATAAATTCCGAAAACATTTTGTTCATGGCCCGTTGGAAGACGGCTGGTGCGTTAGTGAGTCCAAAAGGCATCCTACGGAATTGAAATAGGCCCCTATGACACACAAACGCTGTCTTTTCCATGCTATCCGGGTCCATCTCTACTTGCCAGTAGCCGCTTTTTAGGTCGATGGTGGAAAAGACAGTTGTTCCTGCTAAACTGTCAAAAATATCTTGAATATTTGGAAGTGGATGGGCATCCTTTTTGCTTACAGAGTTTAGTTTTCTGAAATCGACACAAGGTCTATTGCTCCCATCTTTCTTTGGGACCAACAATATCGGGCTTCCCCATGCTGAGCTGCTGGGTTCTATTACTCCCAGCTCCAGCATTTCATCTAATTCTTTATCTACAAGTTTTCTCTTGGCCAGGGGCAAACGATAGGGGCGTTGATTAATTGGACGTGCATTTCCAGTATCTATGTGCATTTTCACATCTTTAAAGGTACCTAATTTTCCCTGCTTTCCTATGCCAAAAACAGCGGGGTATTTTTCTTCCCATGCTTCTGCCTCTGTGTGGATAGAGGCGAATTCTTGATCTGCACTACCCACTTGTTGCCTTCTGTAACTTTTTCCTTCCAAAATTACCTTTCTTTTTCTGAAGCTAATTTGGGCATCTAATATAAATAAGGCATCATCCCCCAGAAGCAGTTCATGGTGAAGTTTTCTTACAATATAAACTGGAAATGAGCTACCCCCCAAGTTAACTATCGCCTGCCCTTCAGTTTTAAGATCATGACCAGAGAGTGATTTAAGAGATTCCCCCTTTGTCAATACGAGAGGCCGATGATGGGTTTTGCAAAAGGCTCTCCATACATCCTCCCGCATTAGACTCCTTGATGCGCCGGTATCAATGAGGGCACGCATCTCCATCCCCGCCACTGAGATGGAGAGGCAGAACCTCTCATCCGGCGTTTCTATTCCCCCTGGTTAACATATTTGGCTGGCTTTTGAGTGGTAGAGGCCATCTGCATGGCCGCCACCACTGCAGCCTGTACATGTGCATAGCGGTGGGAACATTCTCTTGCGAAGTGTCCCTCCTCCCCACACTCATAACAGACATTTTTACCCCTAAACCTCTTCCCTCCTCCCTGCTTATTTTTTTCCGGTCCTGGATTATCATTTCCCTTCCCCTTCCCTTTCCCTGGGTGATTTACTACCTGAGAACTGGCGATCGGGGGTGGGGGATAGGACGTGTTGAAATATGGGGGATACATAGGCAACATGGGTGTCTGAAAGGGGTACTGGGGTGCTGCACCTGATTGGGGAACGATCACTGTGGGGTTGGATGGTTTCCCCGTCTCCATCCTCTCTACTAATTTCGTAAGGTAATTCACCTTAGACTCCAAATCAGCTATCAGCTTCCAATCTGAAGCATCTTCTGGATTTGGCCCAGAGGGGGCCATTTTCTTAGGGAGGATAGCCCCAATTTCCATTGGTTCATCCTTCCTATCCCCTCTGGTAGGTTGTCCTGCCAGAGCGAATGTGTGAGCCGCAGCTGAGGCTTGTCTTATTGCCTCAGCCAGGGTATCAGGGCGAGCAGCAAATACGTCATGACGTATTTGCTCATCCCTGAGTCCCAACACAAAATTCCTGACCAACGTCTCTTGGACTATCTCGTGGTCCAGGTTATCCACGCTGTAAGCCCTCTGAGACGCTAGTTGGAACTTGCGTCCGTATTGTTTTGCATCCTCATATGGGAGCTGATAGAGATCGGTGAGCCTTGCTCGCAGCTGCTGTTCCTCCTCTTCATTCATGAAGAGGCGGAAAATCTCAGCCCTCGCCAGATCCCATGTCCTATTGGCCGGTACCTGTAGGAATCCTGCCACGCACCTCGCTAGAGGCCCGCTGGCAAGAGTTCCCAAAAGCTCTAGAGTGAGCGTATCATTTGCTACACAGTAGGCTTTTGCCCTGCTTATTCCATCTAGCCACTCTCTCAAAGTGTCCTTATTGGACCCATCATTTACTCCTAGCATGGCGCCATGGCGTTCCATGCGCCTTCTGACCTCCTTAATAGCTGCAAACCTGGCCCTCCTTTGACCCTCGTCAAGCATGGCCAAGTCCGCGGCATTGAGATCCCAATTGATGTCCGCCATGTTTTACACTTTGTTGAGAGAGTGAGAGTAAAGAAAAAAAAAGAAAACTAGATGGCACAAGGTACAGAGTTATAACCAACAGAACCCAGAACCTAGCAAAGTTTTTACCCCGAACATTGCTCACCCACTCTCCTTGTATTATGAGTGTTTGAGTGTGATCATTCTCCCAACCCTATACAGTGGCCCAGATCCACCCTCCATACATCCCATAAATACAATTTATAAGCTCAATCAGAGTTTTTAGAGTTCCACTCACCTACTCTTCCAGCTCATCCTGCCTCTCCTAGGCTATGTCTCACTTCCAGTCAGAAGATTGGGTTGTTGCTCAACTTAGCAACAAGTCCCAGAAGTGGTTCGCCAGTGTAAAGAATCACTAAGGGTTTTTAGCCCATAGGTTCAGTAAGATGAAGAAGTGAGACAAGAAGTCCGAGGTTGTAGTTCGTCTGGATTCGGCCTAGGCGGTGGTGACTCAGCGAGTAACAGAGTGCCTAGGTCCGAATGGTCACTTTATTTTATACTCCACAATCATGAATTATTCATACAATCAAACCCAGGAAATATTCCACTAGCTCTTCCCCTTCCCTCTAATTGGTTGAGGGAGAGAGAATCTTCCTTGCCCACACGCCGACCTCTGCTCCCCAGGCAGAGACCATATATGGAATGCACGCAGGTCAGATCCCTCTCCTCAGCCTTCCCCCTCCCACCCCTTACTCAAGGATCCCATGGCTCGTGCCAGCCCCCCCTCCCTCTTGACTCTTCCCCCCTCTTGATACCCCAGAGCAGTGTATAAGTAATTAGGTCGGGCTGGGGGAGGTGGGGTGAGCCCTGAGTGGCTCATCCCCCCCTCCCTCCTGGCCAGGCCACGTGTGGCGTGCGTGCCCTGACCATGATCAGGGCTAAATAGGTCGGGTCTGGGATCCAAAGATGCCAATTCTTTACACTATATTTAGAACCATATACTATTAGTAGACACTTCTCTGTGTTGATACAAATCACGATTAGTTGATATATTACCCCATCGGATGTAAACATAGACACCGAGACCACAGGCTGTGGGTCATGGTTGTGTTGTGACAAGGATTGTCCCCAGACGACTGATGTTTTGTCTACGATTGATTACTAACGATAATACTCATGTAATGGCTGTACCGACAGAGTATTTTGTAATTCTATACGCCTATAACGAGGCATCCCAGACACATGTGTCAGTTGCTGCCCTAGGCCATATTTACTCGCGTTAATTGGACGTAGGTTTCCTTTAAGAAACGATTATTGTTGATCTAAGAAAACAAATGTATTTGAAAAATTTTTCTATATATTTTTAGAAAAGAAAAAAATAAGGCTATGATATGTTAAGAATCTAGCGTTACTGGGACTGTTTTATTCACCAGATCCTCGGGATCATCATGTGGACGCATGTATTTGTTTACGTAGGAGGCACATAACCTCAGTGGTCTAGATGTATAGTGGACCTATATGCTACCCCTAGCTATTATTATGTAACCCAGTACAGGGTATAGCTCAGCCGACGTTGATAATCTAATCTGGCTAGTAGCTTACTAGGGACCTTACTCGTGTAGTATAGACGGTGAGGGATTATCAACTGATTACTGTTGATTTTAGTTCTCATTTACTCTTTAGGAGATGTATTTTTAGTAAGTTTGTTAAAACAACAGTAAGGAGTGTTAAGCTTGGAAATTTTTTTTTTAGGGTAAGGGTATTGAATATACGGATACTCTTGCTCAAGGCAATAGGACATTGCCTGTTTAGAGAAGAATGGTAAGGAATATAACAGAGCTCTTCTCAAAGTCGTAGATAGCCGCGGTGCGCGATGTGTCCAGCAGCCCGGCGACGATCCGAATGGTTAATGCGCAATTTATCCGCTTCTTATACTTGGCGATGTGTATGGTCCAAAACGGACTTGACGGTGGCGCCATCTGAATTTACTGTTTGGACTGCCCTATTGGGAGTTTAACATAGAAATATTTTGCGAAGGGAAAATGTCGTTTGTTTGCACCGTACCACTGGCGTTTTAACCTTGAGATTTTTTTTCCTAGCGTTTATATACATTCAGTTTGTCATTACGAGATTATTGTTATATTTAACATTATGCCTTCTCGTTTGGACTGAACTACTGGCATTTACCATTGATTTTTAGCCTAATGTATGTTCTTCTTATATGTTTTTGTGAATTGGACTTCTGCTTGAGTATTGTATTTTACTTGATATTACCCAACAGAAAAGTAAGAAACACTTGTGTTTATATTATCATTTATAGACGTCGGTACAGACAAGATAATTCTTTATTAAAAGACTATTTGTACCTCAATTAATGTATGTTACATGTTCATAACGACGTTGATTTTAAGGAATTGTTGAACATGTTTTCAAAATATTAATTTGTGTATTCTTTTTATTTTTTTGTATTACTTTTTGTTTTTAAGAATACCTATATGTGCACATTGTAACCGCGCATATGACTTGGCTTGGATAACTAGGTAACAGCACAGCTATTCAAAAATTATTATTCTTTCAAAAATTCCTAAAAATTTTTTTTTATGCTACACCCTCATTCGATACTTTGTATCTGATTGAGGGCGGGGGGGGGGGGGGGGGGCAGTGTTATGTAACATTACGTAACATTGTGTAACCTCATTATCTATCTGATTATCACCTATTAATTATAATATCTCATTATTAAAATCGCTAATTATACTTAGCTATCCAGTACTGTGCAAGTCTACTTATTCATGCTAAGCCATAGGTATTACGTAAGGGCTCCGCCCCCTACTCTTACCACATCCTGAAGGAACATGTGAACAGATTCTAGTTCATTAAATCAGTTGCTTAGTTCTTCTCAGGAAGACCACACGTTCGTTTGCTATTCTTCCATTCATACCTTAACACTGCCTAAACTCAGCCCCTATAAACTACATGCCATAGATCCAAACCTTCAAGACTAAAACATGGGACAAAAAGCAGATTCCCTGCCACAGCTCTCATGGGCTTTGCATTCTTTTCAACCATTAGAGGCCTGTAGAGCATGCAAGGAGATGTTTAGCATCGCCAACAAGCAGAACCAGTGAGTCTCACTATGTTATTATCTAAGACAAGATGTTACTGAAATATTTAGCAGCCTCACTCAACATATTTAGAAAGTTTATACTCATTCTCACATGTGCCAGTATAATTGTTAATACGGTACTGAAATAGTTAATATAAATATCACCCCTTCGCTTGCTTGAATGATTTATAATAGGCTAAATTTGATCCCTTACTATCAAGTATTTAAAAAGTGTAGACTACACGTCTGTGTGCAACTACCGTAACACAGACATCACGACACACTGACAAGTGATTAATAACGTTGGTTGGTTTATGTCACCCCCTCATATGTATAGATGGAACACTCAGAGTATGAGCCATATCATACAACTTTTTAATAATAGTATAAGGAATACCTCTTTTATTAATAGCAATGTATTTGTACTTTTTTTTATCTTGTAGTATTCTAGAGTATCATTTTAATTCGTTCATGGTTTATGTTTATGTTACAGGTGTAAATATGTCACAATACAATGCCAGTTTGCCTACAACTTAGAATGTGACGTCACTAATATATGCTAGAGATCTATGCCTCTCCTCAAACTGATTCTACTCACCTATCAAAGAACATGAATAGTACCTATTGCGTATGTGAAAATTACGTTACTTTTCATAATTTGTAGGTTATGCAGATCATTGTCCGAGTCAGTTAATAAAATGTTTCTTTCTTTCTCCCCTTATCTACCCTCCCTTGATTTTGTTATTTGAGAAATTTCAGTACGTCTCTTCCTGTCTGTCTCTTGCTCCCTCCCGCTATTAAAGAATTAATTACTAACATTGAGGGAAGGCTTGTTCACTGTTTCATCTATACTCCTGAGGTGAAGATCAGATGTAAAAGACACAAAGGGAGCAGCAGGCACAAAATGGATGTGTTTAGTCTGTTATTCCCTGCCTAAGGTTGTACTCCCCCCAGGACTATACAAGGCAGAGACTAACTGTAGACCAACTATCTCTATGTCCCTCGCTATAATCAGATCTTGCTCTTACATTATTATTCATATTGTAGCCATTCAGTTCTCAAATCCACCAGTCAATGTATGGGGCCTTGCTATACTAGTGGAAGGGTTAGTTGTGGAAGCTGAATGCTTACCTGAGATGTCTTATCTTATTGTTGTTGTACAGCTTGGTGTGATTGTTGTTGGCTGTGGTTATGTGTCTTCTACTTACAGAGGCAAGAGAGGAAAGGATTCAATACGCACTGCACAGTACAAGCATTCACAGTTGGCTGCCTCTGAGGTCATTCTCATGTGATCCTTTTTTTCCCTGTGAACTATGAAGTCTCCTTGCTATAGTAACTACGTTCTTAGTCTCTTAAAGGGACTAGATTTGGGCCTGCTATTAGTTACATGCTAACTGAAGATAATCCGTGTTAAGTTTAGCATGTTTGTAGTTTCATGTGATATGCAGTTTAACATAACATTGAGTCTCTATTATTGAAGGGGATGCATTAAAGTTATTTATTTTCTTTGTTATATTTTTAACCAGAACTAGGTCGCTGCAATGGTGGTCTTCCTCTAGAACCAGGGAGGAGGAGATGAAATTACCCGTGCCTGGGTTCAAACCAACAACATTTCACTCACGCTACCGGGCCATCCAAGCACTTTTGACCACTCGGCTACACTCCATCCCTTATTCTACTGTATAATGCAATCCCTCCCATTGTGATCAGGTATATAAACAATATAAGAGGTTTTGTCAGTATTTTGTTATTGTCCAAATTATGAATTGAATTTATATTTCACTTGTTATATCTTATGTCTTATATCTATTATCTATATGTTAATATATCTCCTTCCATCCCTTCTCCGCCCACCGGCTGACTCTACCCTATTGATTTCCCCATCCTCCCACTCAATTTGGTATGTCAAGTGAATTATCTCCTCCACATTTCTCTATTATACCTAGATTTACATTACAACAACCAACATAAAACGTCCTTATGTGATGAGTTTCCAATTTTTAATACTACGCTCCCTCCCACTTACCCGCCATATACACTAGTAGGTTCCATGATTATATCAGCCCTCCTTCTAATACACCCTTTTCTCTCTGCTTCTCTCTCCCCCTCTCTCACTCCTTGGTTGCTCCTTCGCTAGCACTTTTTGCCTCTCTCTTTCCCTCTATGCTCTCTCTTTCCAGTCTCTCTCCCTCCGTTTTTCTCTGTTCACCTCTCTCTCCCTCTTGACGACTCTTCCTTTCAGTGGGTGGAAGGTGGTAGTGGGGACAAGGGTATTAGGAGGGGATGGAATGGCTTCTTTGTTATCCACATCCATATATTATACAGATGTGCCTAGATGATGGAGATGAGTGAGGAAAATTGGAGGGATTACCTGGACGGCAGGGTCTCTGTCAAGGACGTTGGTACCATGGATATATTGAGATTGAGGAGTTAATTGTTTGGTGCAATAGTATTACTTTTGTTATAAAGACAGATAATAACCTTTGGTGTTTGGCTTGTTGGGGTCACCATGTTTAATCATACTTACCTATTGATTTATAATCAATTGAATTTTTTGAAAGAAATACACATTTCTCCCAATATCTCATATTCAATTTTATACATTTCTAATTTACATATTGGTAATCTGGGCAAACTGATGACTTCCTAGACCCTGAAAATATAGGTGTAGACACCAAGATTAAGTTGCTAGCCCAATAATAAGGAAGTTATGGGTATCTATTAGTGGCTACACGGTCGCCAAGCAGCCATTTGGTTTTTGGCCCATAACATTTTTCCCCCAAGAGTTCTAAAGTGGCACCCAGCTGATTCCTGCTCAGGACATCTTATATGAACAGAATCCACCATAAGACATCATCCATTAGAAGTATTTAAAATTGTTATCATATCCCTCCTGCTATGCACCCTTTATAGTATAGTTGGACAATTTACGGCAATTCTCACATGGGCTATTATATGAGATAATATGGTACTGATACATTTAGCTCAGATCTCTCACCCTTCCCTTGCTTGAACAATTCACAATGGACTACCTCCATGCTATCAAATATATAAAAAGTGTATGGTGCACGACTGTGTGCGCCTACCATTAACATTGTCACTCATAGCAATGTATTTTCATCCAAAGTCTTGCCCCCTCTGACATCTGTTGACCTTACATGAAGTCCTTCATGCCCCAGTTACTGCCTTATTGCTCTCTTAAAGGTACCAGTTTCATGACTGCGAATAGATCTGACTGCACTTCAGCTCAAACTACTCCTATACAACACTATATCATATGACGTTGCGGCTAGGATCTTATTGATTGTATATATTTGGGAAAATGACACTCCCATCGATCCCTGACTCCTGTCCCCTAATATTGGCCCCCAACCTACCGCTCCTGCCAAACCCTCCCATCAAGCCCAGATCCCCAATAGTTTCCATTGATTGAGTTTTCTAATTGATTTGCAATGCTGCATGGGGGTTCCATATTTTGTTTATTTCCATTTTTTGAATCTAGGGAAGAATGATTGACCAACGATGGGCACATTGCATAACAAAAGTCTATCTACGATGTCAATGACACTTTTGAATATTGTACATAAGCAGAGACGTCATATTTCATGCTTAATGCTTGATCACACCTAGCTCTAGCGCTTGTGAATAACTAAAAACACTGTCTATATTTTTCATGTTGCAGTCTTCTCTTTACTTTACCAGTTGTTGTCTTAGTAGGAGAAACCTAAGAATAATAACAATTGGGTCACCGGTTCTAATGATATTTAACGTTTTAAATTATTGATTATTTAGATTTTGTGGAAAAGATGTCACTCAAGTCGTCATCTTCGAAAGTTTCATTTATTGGTCCAATATTTTGCCCTTTAGGGGGGGGCTTCATCAGGGATAATGAGTATTCAATGGAAAAGCTACATACATAGGAAGAATGTGTTTAAAATGTGTTACAAATGTGTCACGAATCCTATAGTTGGTTGTGATTGGTGTAACACATTAATGTGTTGCGACACATAATGTGTTACAGGAGGGGGCCAGATGGAGCTTGTTTCTTTCTGGAGTGGGTGTATTTTATGGGGGGGAAAAAGGGTTGTTGGCTGCGCGTAAATGATGATTGACACAGTAATTAGTTTTAAGAGTTTTTATTAAGAGTCTTCCCTTATTGATATAATAGTGATAAGAAAAAGTTTTTGTTTTTTGTTTTTTTTTGTTTATTATTATTGATTATTTCCTTCATGTCATCCTGTACCCTCCAACTGTAACCTTTACTGGCTTTAGTACAACTATCACTCTTGTATTTCACTTCATACTCAACCCAGCCCACACAAACCCAGTTTAGGAAATGGCCCGATTTGTAGTGTACCAACCAATCTGGGCTGAAATCCTAGTAATATTGCATGAAATTTGGAGTATTTGAGCTGATTTGAGTCCCGATTTCTCTGCAAACTGAATTTGGCTGTTCTCAGCATAAACTATTTGGAGGCAGATTATATAAGCCTGTAAGGTAAAAACAAAATGAAAACATTTTCTTCTTCCTCTGTGGGAAATACTTTTGTAGTTTTTCTTCTAGTAGAAATGGTCTTCTCTCGATGTTCTGGGAAGATTCCTTTCATGTACCATACCTGTTATTACACTAGACCTTGTTTACCTGAAATACCTTCATTGACTGGGTACCAAAGTGTTGTCTTGTACTATGGGATTAATACGGGCCGAGGGGTTTATTTTCAAACAAAAGCCGAAGACACCAAATCAAGGGAATTAATCACTTTAATAGCTGATTTTTGGATTCAATACTACTGTTTAAACACATATTAACAAATATTAGACCCTAAAAAAATGTTTCATATGTACTTACAGCATGAAGAGCTGCAATAATTTAGCTTCTCCACTCGAATACATGGGTTACTATTTTACATCTGACATGGAAACGACCGAGTCAAAACGCCTCCTTTATAACGTCCAAATCAGCATGTTTTACACAATTCAAACCATCACATTATAATATTTAGTTTATTTTACCTCTGTCAAACCAATATCACGTAAGTACACAAAATCATAACTTCAGAATGTTGATTACGTCAGCCGCACTCTCCGCTTCCACTTTTTGCATGCAACCAACGCATCAGACTTCCGGTTTACAAATGCCGTGTTCCTAGTGTCTAGGGACTTAAAAAAGAAATGAATAAAAAATTTGAATTTCTAGAAATGATTTTAATATAGTTTTACCCCACGATAGCGATGTTTTAGTCCAGTGGCGTTTTCAGAGGCCATATGTGCTTACATTTGAGCGAGCAAGGTAGACTGGAAAAGTTGTGGAGACTTTCAGCATAGCCACTCTGTGCACCGAGTACTTTGCGTTGCATTGTGTATGGTAGTCTATGTAGCGCACGGACGATTTCATTTGAAAGTGCCCACACGTCAACAAACTGAGGCTTGCACGATGTCTACTGTTGTCACGTTGGCGAGGCCTAGGCTGCAATTACTTGGATTATTCCCTATATCGTTACTCACCACCATTCAGGAAGCAGATCATGCTAAGTACAAAGATATTTGGAACATTATCGGTGATTTTGGAGCTATTGTGTGGAGTTTTACAGAGCCTGGCCTGTTTCGTCTGATTGTCACTGACAGTGACACTGGGTGTCAGCCATTGTACGGTATCACAACATCGCTTGCACGATGTCTACCAGTAATCATGTTTTTGCAAGCCCTATGCCCTAAATCTTAAAAATGGCTAATATTTCCATCGGAAACAGTGGAGAAAAGACTTTTGGGTGACCAGAGCTTTATACACGTTCCAAACTGAACGCGGAATGGACGACACACAACTCGTTGATGAGGTAGGTGAATGAGCGGCAACGTGGGAAGCAATAAATTTACTACATCCGAAAAAAAATATTCTACATCCGACAAATAATATTCTACATCCGAAAAGTAATTTACTACATCTACTATCCTAGGTGACGACATCCTGTCAAAACAGTAATTTATCACTATCCAAAACCCCAGCAGAATCCAAAGATCAGCTGTTAATGAATCTTGTTAGTCTTGCTCCTGAGTGATTACTCACTCTTGCTGTGTCATTGGGACTTAAGACTGGGTCCGAGAACCAAGGCCGGAATAGGTCGGTGTGGTGGAATAAAGGCTGAGGTACTAAAGAACTGTGTGTCTGGTTTTACTTTTCCTTTATTAAAACTGATGAGATTGAAATGTGGTTAGTGAGCTAGTAAGATCCTAGGCCAAGGTAATACGTTGATTGTATGCCATGGAAAGTAAATAAGTGGAATTTAAATACATTGATATTTACATGAAAGTACTATCAATAGTGATTTACTCATATCACTTATTACAATTGTTATGTAGCAGTAAATAACATTGTGTAACCTCATTGTATTTATATTAATTATTAATTCTGTAGTATAAATATAAGGCTGAACTGAGGTGTTTAGATGATCATATTACCTAACTAGTGCCAAATGTCAGGGCAAATAACCATAAGCCCTAAGTGTAATGATAGATGTTGTTGTAGGGTATTCAGAGGACTGATTACCAGACCACTGTACATATAGTGGATACCCTACTTAACAAAGTCTCTTTACTATAATGGAACAATTTACAACCAGACATTAAGGAAGAAATGGACATTGTTGTCTTTAAAAGAACATTAAAAGCACTGTATCTACAAGAACAATGAACAGATTGACATAACTGATAATAACTGATACATTTGATACCTAAAAGTGTAATGATAATGACAATGATAATGAAATTGAATCATATCATATATAATCATCTTATATAAACACCATCTCATCTCATTCCACCTAGCTTCATCTTTATATTTCAATTATTCGATTAATGTGTAATGGCAACAAACCAGGTTCGAGGTGAAAATCATAATCATACATATATGTATATATGATCCTCGCTTGAACAGGGATGGCAAAGGCCAAACCCTTCTGTAATACCTGAATAAACAAAGTGGTAAAAAAAAAATATCTCACACCGTAGTTAAATCTCAGAATATAACAATCAACCCTGAGTCTATATAAATGACTCAATGAGAATATAGGTAGAACTGACCACAGTGCTGTCTGTGGGGTCGTTCTTCATCAAGTTGGAGGTGGGGGAAACCCGAGGGGTCGGAGCATAGCGTAGACCCGAGGGATTCCCCTTGCCGGAAACGAGGTGAAGAACTATCCCACAGACAGTACTAAGGGTAGTTCGAGATTTATTTGACCTCCCACAAACGATTTTAAACATATTAGATTGCTTTTAATTACGGTAACTTACTGCAAGAGAAACACATCGAGGGTGTAGCATGGAATTCCTTTGACCTTAAATTTATGACAGCCATCGTGACATTGACGACGGCCACCGCAGTTTCAATGCTTAGCAGATGACGTAACATCATGGCATGGCGTGTCCCTAAGACAACGCTGGCCTACTTTCAGAATAACCAATGAAAACGCAGATGGAGAAACTGGGTCATCTGTTTCGTCCCTAGGGACGAATGAAACATATTTCTTCCTGCTCACTTGTATATAACACGCCTATACAAAGTCTATGGGCAGTCCATTGCAGAGGTGAAATAAAAACAGGTAGATCCAGTTCAATGGTGTTAAAATAGAAGTGTAAAGATCATCAACAATATTAAACAATGTTGATCAATTAACAACTGTAGATACAACTTGTTCCGGTCAGTCTATAGAAATATCTAAATAAGCACAATAGCAGTGCTGGCTGAGGCACACAAGACGTGTGCCTGGGCAGCACCACCTATTGTTGGGTTTCGATTAATTCAACTTCCAGTACAAAATTGTAATTGTATTGTGAAATAATGAGTTTTCATAAGTTGATATATTATTCAAGTGTCTTTACTATATACAAGAGCCTTCGGCCGAGCCCCTCCATCAGAAAAACAGATCATAATGAAAAAAACCATCAGGAGAACAGAGATCAAAAGGCAGTTTTGGATCTAATAAAAGCACCCGGCCATTTATGAAATGTAGTGATAGAGAGCCTATTTTATTATAAACTATGGTGTTGCCTCAGCCCTTCATAGCCCAACATATTGTATTTATTATATTTTCTGTTTAAAGTTTCTTTTTTATTTCAACATAATTAGGCTACTATATTTTCTGTTTAGAGGCTCTTTTTTTATTTTTTCCCTCTAGTTTTTAGAATTGTGACATTTTCAGGCGAAATAATTGGATCTCTACTTACTTCCATAATAAATAAAGCACCCACATGATTTGTGTGGCATTTCTAAATGTATTTTATCACATTCCACACTCATGTTCACCGCACGGTAGGCTAGGTAGGCCTCAACAAATGGCGGCAATTAATGTTCTGCGTCACTATAGCGCCACCTGTAAGCTCCTACAACAATAACTTAGGTTAGGGTCTGAGAGTTCAAGAGGGCGCGGGAAAAAGCGTTGTGAAGGACTCAGGAGAGTTGCGCTGTTACTAATGTCATTTAAGACGACGTCATCGGGACGATGAGCGATCGCTGCGAAGTTAAGTTCGTAGGAAATTGGAAAGAGCAGATTGCGAATAACAAACATGTGTTAAATCCTTTCTATGACTTTCCCACAATTATAGTTGTTTGCTTGTGTCCGACTTACCATTATAATTTATATTGTGTTTGCTATTAAACCAAACCAACACCACTGTCTCCCAGCATACATTTCTCGAACGGCGTGCGCATAAAAACAGCTTCAATCGGAAGTAGAGTGGAGAAAGCGTAGCCTCCTTTAAAGAGTAAGGTAACAATATAAGTTGCTTTCGCATTGTAGAGGACTAGACTGTCGGTTAAGGAAATGAAGTGAATTTGCAAAAATAAACAAAAATGTATTTAAGGAATAACAATTACCAGCTGTTGATGTAGGATTCACAGTATGCATCTACAATCATTCTAGAGAATAGCCTATGGAGATCTTAGTTACAATCTTAAAACAGTTTGTAATAGCGTTGTGTCTCAGAACTATCAATATAAAATTAAAATGGAATGAAAATTATCAATGTCAATATCCATTACAACAGTCTTTTTCATAGCATTTCCAATATCTGGTCCCCAATAAGCATTCTATTGCAATATAACATGTAAAGTATATATTTTGTTAAGAGGCCTGTCGTTATGAACACAATGTGTTGGTCCATCAAAGCGAATGTGTCAATAAGTAATAATCATTGTATCAATTAGAATGATTATTACTCTTCATTATCATATGTCTATAATGTATTCAATGATTCATACGTTACAAACTAGCCCCAGAGTGCAAACATGTTTTTAGTCAACCAAGTATGTAACATCAAGCAAACATAACAAGGCATTTGTTGTTTCTGATTCTATTCATTGTTGCTAATTAAGTTTCTAAATATGATGCATATAGACTACTTACATGTTCTGACTATACTTCCACCCTTCATTTACAATCACTAATAGTAGCAATAATTACCTTTAACTATGTGGAAATGGGAGCTCCCAAAGTACCAGTATCAATTAAAATTATTAATGTTAAAACAAATACTAAACAAACTAAATTGATATATATATTTGTAAGGGATCTGCTAGAATCAGTTTTTGTCTACTTTTAATTTTGGTCTGACCATAAAATCCTCAAACTGTGTCATCTACTCCATAGCACTAGTATTTTGATATTATCTTTACGACACACAATAATAGTATTCCTGTTGTACCAGCACTTTCCCAGTATTGCATTCATCCATCAATCATGTAATATGTTATTGCACAAATACTAAAAAGACCAAGCAAATGCTAAGGAAGAAGATTTGTAGTGCATTACTTCTGCACCATCGATCTAATCTCCAACATGCCATTTCTCAAATATTTATTCTTTATGAAGATCAAAACAATGGACCCGTTCTATGGCATGGTTCGTTTCCAATGAAACATTCATAGATGAATATATTGCCAATCAGTAAGTCTTACAATGGTTTGATTTTTAGAAATATAAACAAAGATATCGTCCATATATCATGCTCTAGAGTACCTGTCTTTAATGATATTTCAAGGATATTTATTTGTTCTTAAAGTTAATTAGAGAAAATCAACTTCTAAAAATTAGGAAACCAGATCAATGGATACATCACTTATTTGTCTTTTTACAAATTATTACTGCATGCAATGCAACATTATGCAACATTAAAAGTTTCATCATGTGGAGTAACTATGAATTCATATGATTCTTTTCAGTATTATTACTATATACAATATATAGACTATATGGCACCTGTTAGAGTGTATTTTATAATGAAGCAATTCTATCTATTATATTAAGGATCCAAGTCAATAACATGCATGATAGAATCTGTGTTATATTTATATTAACTCAGGTTGTATATACCTTGTGATATAGACCATAGTGGTATACATCTTGTTACATTCATATTATCTCAGCCTGTATATATGTAGGTCAGTTGTATCCCCCCTCCCCCCTCCCCCCTCACTTTACTCCCTGATTCCGCCGTGAGCGTACAATATAATCGATATACTTGCCGCTCACAAGGTGGACAATATAAACTCTATGTATTGTACAGTGACGTCACGACTGTTCGAGATAATGCAGACAACCCAGTTTCATGAAATTAAAGCAAATAAAGTTTTAAGTTAAGAATCATGGAATAAAGAAGAATATAGCCCCCCTCATACGCAATACTATGCTGTTCTTGCTATAGTACCTACAACCGTGACAGTGATCATTGTGATACACCTCATTATTTTATATTAACTCAGGCTTTATATAAATAACCCAGGTATACCACCCTGTACCTACAGCCATGATAGCGATCATTGTGAACCCCCTTGTTATATTAACTTAGGCTGTATATAGGTATAGTACTCCCTGAACAAACAGCCATAAGACTTGAGTCTCCCGGCCTGTCAACCACTGATATACCTACAGGGGATCTCACCTGTTTGCCTACCAGAGTGAGATGTGCTACAAACTGACCCTGGAGACTCCACACACTGATCCTGTCATTACCACGGTCACATACCAGCAGTGACCAATCATAAGGGCCACTGCTCACTCCATGTGGATTATATAATTGCCCATCTCCCTGTCCCTCCCCTCCCACTATAAGTGACTTGTTACTATGTACGTTATATATAACTAGCTGACCGTTACCTAGACTGGCCAGCCATATACCTCCAGCTGTCAGGTAGGTGTATTCAACATCAATAATGGCATTAGAGACTTGTTTCTGGTAAAGGAATTCTCTCTCATGGCTGTACACTGACACATGTGTTAACACATACCTACCTACAACTATGTTCCTGTAATTCACACTTATGGACCTTGGATCCTGTACACCCTGTGGGTACCATGGCACCCCAGCACCAGGGTTAGTGAGGCTGTATATCATCACCCTATTATTAGTGTAATCTAAAACATACACCGTCCTACGTCTTGTGTCACATTCCACCCGCACAGCCTTGTATCCAGTGTCAATCACAGTGTAGGTGCAGCCATCCTGGTCTATGGTAAACTTCAACACCTGCTCACCCCCGCCCTGAACTGCCATTAGGGTGGTCGCATCCATCCAGCACACACTCCCTATCCACCTCTGTCCACCCAGTCCACTAGGCACCTCACACCGTCTGATGTAGACACCTGCAATGTAAACACACTTATATTAAAATACAACTAGCTGTTTTAACAGCAAGATCCAAATATAGTTCCTTGGACCAGCTCCTTCTATCAAATGAATTAAGTTGTTACATCATCTTAATCGACATCATATATATATATGAGGTTATAACGTCTTCATTGATACATGTTTCCAGAAATGCATTAATTTGTGATGTGTTTCAGGAAAATGAGTCATAAGTCGCAAAAATTGGATTTCGTGATATAATCATATTTGAAAAGAGGAGACCAAGGGGATTCCAATGAATATAAACTTTAAGGGCATCTAATAAGTATTTCTATATTTAAGTTTGATATTTTTATTCCTGTTTTCAATATTTTTGGGTGGAAAATTACTATTAAAGTAGCTAAATATACTCTATGGGATGACCCTATAAATGCAGGACAATATTTAATACACTGTCTTGCAATTTGGTACATACATTCATACTTTATCCGGCTTTAGTCACACCAAAAATGAATTTTCCTGAAACACATCACATTTGAGTTAAATATAGTAATAAAACATTATTCAATTAACTGATTAACAAGTTTCAAGATATCCATTTAGTTAAATTCGGTAATAATACATTCTCCAATTGACTGATAGAATACAACCATTTGTATAATACAACCATTGATAGATCAGCTGGACAATGTTGGCTAAACCATCTTAATTGCAGGAATGGGGGCTGTCTGTACATAATTGTGGTCCTGTACTTGATCACTTTTTGTAAAAACTATTAATCTCAGGGATAACACTTTCTATAGGATAACTTGTTCATACCTAGTCTCTATTAGACTTACCTGAGGAGTAGCTATTCCTTAATTCAAATTGTTCTAACCTTAATACACAATGCAGCCTTAATACACAATGCAGCCTTAATACACAATGCAGCCTTAATACACAATGCAGCCTTAATACACAATACAGCCTTAATACACAATACAGCCTAATACACAATACAGCCTTAACACATAATACAGCCTTAATACACAATACAGCCTTAATACACAATACAGCCTTAATACACAATACAGCCTTAATACACAATACAGCCTTATTACACAATACAGCCTTAATACACAATGCAGCCTTAATACACAATGCAGCCTTAATACATAATACAGCCTTAATACACAATACAGCCTTAATACACAATACAGCCTTAATACACAATGCAGCCTTAATACACAATACAGCCTTAATACACAATACCGCCTTAATACACAATACAGCCTTAATACACAATACAGCCTTAATACACAATGCAGCCTTAATACATAATACAGCCTTAATACAAAATACAGCCTTAATACACAATACAGCCTTAATACACAATACAGCCTCAATACACAATACAGCCTTAATACACAATACAGCCTTAATACACAATGCAGCCTTAATACACAATACAGCCTTAATACACAATGCATCCTTAATACATAATACAGCCTTAATACACAATACAGCCTTAATACAGCCTTAATATACAATACAGCCTTAATACACAATGCAGCCTTAATACACAATACAGCCTTAATACACAATGCAGCCTTAATACACAATGCAGCCTTAATACACAATACAGCCTTAATACACAATGCAGCCTTAATACATAATACAGCCTTAATACACAATGCAGCCTTAATACACAATGCAGCCTTAATACACAATACAGCCTTATTACACAATACAGCCTTAATACACAATGCAGCCTTAATACACAATGCAGCCTTAATACATAATACAGCCTTAATACACAATACAGCCTTAATACACAATACAGCCTTAATACACAATGCAGCCTTAATACACAATACAGCCTTAATACACAATACCGCCTTAATACACAATACAGCCTTAATACACAATACAGCCTTAATACACAATGCAGCCTTAATACATAATACAGCCTTAATACAAAATACAGCCTTAATACACAATACAGCCTTAATACACAATACAGCCTCAATACACAATACAGCCTTAATACACAATACAGCCTTAATACACAATGCAGCCTTAATACACAATACAGCCTTAATACACAATGCATCCTTAATACATAATACAGCCTTAATACACAATACAGCCTTAATACACAATACAGCCTTAATACACAATACAGCCTTAATACACAATACAGCCTTAATACACAATGCAGCCTTAATACACAATACAGCCTTAATACAGCCTTAATACACAATACAGCCTTAATACACAATGCAGCCTTAATACACAATACAGCCTTAATACACAATGCAGCCTTAATACATAATACAGCCTTAATACACAATGCAGCCTTAATACAAAATACAGCCTTAATACACAATACAGCCTTAATACACAATACAGCCTTAATACACAATGCAGCCTTAATACACAATACAGCCTTAATACACAATACAGCCTTAATACACAATACAGCCTCAATACACAATACAGCCTTAATACACAATACAGCCTTAATACACAATTCAGCCTTAATACACAATACAGCCTTAATACACAATGCAGCCTTAATACACAATGCAAAGCTGCAGAACAATGCTGCAGTCCAGTGTTTGTACTCCTATACTAGGGCGCCTTCACAGTAACAATCTATAGTTTGTTTAATGATCATTTAACTATATTTCACTAAGTATAAACAGCATAGTATAAGAATGCTACATTGAATGCCAATAGCCCAGCCTGGTATAAGGTGCATCAAAGGTTTTCTTCCATACTTTTGCCATTTTTTCCGACACATCGCACCTGGACGAGGCCAATCTGTATGGGAGCGGGAATTTGAGTGGCTTAATGTAGGAGAATTCCATCTGGGAAATCATTTTGTCTACCTAGTAACTTAGTGTGAGTGTTTTTGACTGTTTTATGTGAAATTTTCTTCCCTGGATTAATAAATAAGAAGAGAAACTAGTTTCCAATAAATATTTTAGCCTCTAGATGTGCTATTGTTGATCTGCAAACTAAATGAAGCATTTTTGTCATGGAATTGCTCATATTTCATACAACAGAACATTCATACAGAGTGATTTTGAGAGAAAAATATTCAATTTAGATGACAAATTATTATTTAAATGGATGAAGTAAATTGGTTGTTCTTTAGGGTGAACTTTTAGGAAACAGATAATCTATAATATTTCCATAATATTTTTTAATTTCACTCCTTTCCTGCGGCCTGGAAAGTGGAGAAGAGAAGAGAATTGTTTTTAATTCTTCTCCAACTAGCCCTAGTTCAGGCATAATTCTTTTCTTTTGATCATTTGATCATTTTGAATCAATTGATGTTAGAATACAATATTTACATATTTGGGGGAGGTTCATTTCTAGACCTGGATCTAGACATCCTTAACTTACTAATTCTCTAACTTATACATCTTCACGACACCTCAGCTTAATACATCTTCATGGCACCTCAGCTTAACCCCCACCATAGTTAGTCACCTGTAGTACCATGCCATACACTGGAGGACCAGATGAGTAGCTTAAGTGTATCACCAGTTTTGTAACATGTGGTCTTTGCAAAATAACTAAATCATTGTCAAAATGATTGAGACCATGCAATGCCTTAAAGATAAATACCAGCGTTGTCAGCACTGCAGCAGGCGGGAATTCAAGGAACTAATGCATGAAACAATAATAATTCAATATATTTTGTTCAAACTTTGTATTGAGAAAGAACATGGTTGGGGGATTACAAAATGCCAAAAAAACTGGATATTATCAAATTACTTTGTGTTTTAGGGATGAGTGAAGTTTACTGCCCTTCACTATTGATTTCAATGGGGGAAGTTCATTGTGATGCAAGTTTAGCTGAATAACTTTTTTTTTAGTTCAATGACCCCTTATTTTTTTTAATTGGGAGGGTAGAATAACATGTTAGCAATGTATATGCAGATTTAAAAGAAAATCGTATGATTCAATCATATGGTATTGGGGAAAATGCTGAAAATACCCGTTTTCCCATAGACTTCTATAGTGAACAGTAATATATTTTAATGGTCCCTGAAATAAAAACTAATCCAATGACATATGGTTTTTGGGGGCTTTTTGAGTTCCCCCAACCATGTTCTTTCTAAATCCAAAGTTTAAAGAAAATTCCATGATTCATTCATTTTTTAAGTGAACACTGGTATTTACCTTTAAGGCATTCCTGCACATATGGTATAGTATAATAGCCTTAAGGGTGGTCTCCACTGGCTGTGGTAAGCTCTGCGGTAAGTTCTGCGGTAAGCCTTGTGATGGTGCTGTGATGGTGAGAAGTGGCGACATCCTGCCTGCAGGGCCAGTGAACCATGTAGGCAGAACCACATCATTCCTCTCTACCTAAAGAACCAGCAAAAACCATTGCAAAGCTTACTGCACAGCTTAACGCGGCCAGTGGAGACCACCCTTTATGCAATTCCCATGCTTCTTATTGCTTTATGGGATTCCCATGTAGTAGGCCACATAATTCAAAAAGGCATTCCCACATAATACCATAACTCACTCCCTATGAGAAGGGAGAAGGGATGCGTATTGCCAAAAAGCCCTTCCTTAAATATCAGATTGTGCATTGTCAATAGTAATGTGGATGCTCTTAGCTGTTATCTTGATGGGATAAGATACATGTATCCCATAGGACGTTGTCAATTGACGTCTGTTTATCCATACTTACTCACAAGGTTATTATGGGTCAGATTTTCAGAAAAAGTACAAGTTAATTTCACCAATCTTCTTAAATGACACAAATTTCAGATGGAAATAACGTTCAAAATACAGTTCAACCTAGCCAAACAGATTGCTGGAATCAATGCAATACAAAATATTCTCGAATTATTGACCTAGTATTGAGTACAGCTGCCAGTTGTACATTTTCTGAAAATCTGACCCATATATGTGATTGGTAGAACACAATCGGATATACTTATATGTGAGACTCACCTCTGGTGGGAATGAGGGGAGAAGCAGGGGTTGAGGCAGATGTGGAGGTTGGTGCTGCAGACGTTGAAGGCATGGGGGCTGTAAAAATAAACATACATTTGATACATTGACAAGGCATTGAGTGAATCATATGTTATACAAATATGGTACCTTGGTCAATGAGGGCGGTAGTCCCATGTTAATTGAGATTTGTTCAACTTGAATATATATAAGACACAAATTACAACTTCAGCCAGTTGCAAACACCTAGAAATAGGATTAAAAGAGCAAAGGATTAGTGAGTGGCATTGGTGAATGTGTTTTGCCAAAAGCTATAATAGGCTTTAATTCTGAGGCATTGCCCCCTCATGATGACATGAGTCTGGGTATTGCACCAGATCTGCTCCTCCCTATATTTAAGGTACATTGCATCAGGGATGAGTTGCTCACAAGCTCATCTCTGGACTTGCGGGGTGGTGCAAGTCATCCTTCCATTCCTTCCATACAGAGTAATTCTCATGGAATCCTACTAGGGGCTTACTAGAATGTTCATTGATGCAATGCCCAGTTTAGATGATCAAATCCTAATTATATATGAAGACCCCAGATCCTAACAGAGCCAAACCATGCTCAGACCATGAAGAGACTTACCGATATATAGACATAATAACATGACTTGTTACTCCTGACTCTATGTGTATATTGAAACTTTATTTTTATATTGTGTTTACATATGGTTACTCGGAGAAACAGGGCACAGGGAACAGGGCCTTAACAGTTCTCCTGACAGAACCCTCTACCTCACTACAACAAGAACATAAGTTTTTCTAAAATACATACAAGGGAAATACATATAAAATAAATCTAAATTAAGATATCATGTTACCACATCCATTGTGGGGGCTATGTAGCCTTGCAGTAGGTTTTAAACAATCACTAGGGGGTAAGTCATACAAGATTACAAATATTGTGTAGGCAATTTATGTGCCACCTCATGATTGAAATAAACAAATCATGATTATGTAGTGATTCGCATTCTCGACAATGAAATAAACAAGTTAACAAGGCCAATTCCTCACACGTCTGTTTATTCCACACAGTCCGTTTCAACGGCCCCGAGTCCGGCTTATCCGGAAAGGGTAAGGGAATTCACATGCTCTACTAAGAGGTAGTTACAGTTCCCTGCAATACTCATAAGAACTAGAGTAGTGAACACTGGTGTAATGACATATTGAATAGGCATAAACAGATAGAGGAATACAACTAGAATAATAACACAAGGGTTAAGATAAGACATAAAGGGAAATAGAAAGATTTAAGAGTAACATTGTGTAAACACACAAGCCAGAGCGTAAGGCACCTCTAGTGTTACTAAAGAGAACCATTCCTTTATGGAAAGGACTCACGGAGGATCATAGAACTACTACAATACCCCCCCCTTTATTTAAGATTTTTAAAAAACCCTTTGAAAAATCGTATTGTAAGAAATAAATTCAGTACAAAATACAATCAAGGATTAAATGGATAGTAATAAAAAGAGAATTCACATTGCGGACCTGAAAAGTTTTTAAAGTTAGAAAAATGTCTTCATGGTGACAAATAGGAGCAGCAAATGGTGTCCTAGCTACATACTTAACAAAACTCAGGTCGCCACATCTCAAGCATAAAATTATCCAAAAACCCAAAAGTGAAAATGACATCTGTCATAATAAAAAACGGTTAAATACGAGAGGTAAGAAATACATACAGGAGCATCAGTGTCCTAACTATATAGGAAAACATGTAGAGGATTTACCAAAAATATTTTTAAGCGAAGAAAAATACAAATCCGGTACAAAAAGGTGCTTCCTGAGACCTCGATGATGTATAGGCACACAATCATTCGTGAGTAGAAAAATATCAAACATCTCATCAACATGAAACAAAAACAAGTTTTCTCAACGGAGAAACACAAACACGTGGAAAACAGAAGAGAAGAATATTCTCAATGTTCGCAAAGTTCCCAGATGGAACAATCATTCCATTGGTGCATCCCCATCCGTCTCATTGCTCAGCTGTTCCGGGTTTTCCGTGTTGGCTGGAATGTTGTCCGGGTTGGTCAAAGTGGTCGGACTAAACAGCCAGTTAGGAATGGTGTATAAACCGGGGTCCTGAGTGTCACGACCCGGGGTCCGGACAGGTGGGACCACAGCGGTCTGGGGAGGAGGGACTGACACAGGAGTTTGCTGAAGGGATCTCAGCAAATTGCTGAGCATCAGCAATTGAGACAGTTGTCCGGCATCCAATGGCATGGCAGGAACTTGTGATGCAGATGCAGGAGCAGCAGGAGGTAAGACGACAGGCGCTGCTTGGGAAGGCGGAAGACACACGGACTCCGATGGAGAGGATGATTCCTGGTCTAACATCGAGCGAAGTCGTAGGTTTTCTTCCTCAAGGTGGCGGATTCTGGCATCACTGGAGGCAAGGGACTTCCTTAGCCCAGAGACGACACCTTCTTGATTTTTGGTGTCCTCCCTCATCTCACTCAAGTTCTCCACCGAGGCCTTGACGTCCGACAGAACCAACAAGGGCTGAGTTACCTCATCCAACAGGGCGACCAGATCTTTCTTGGCCGAGTCAACCACCGAAGTGACTTTGTCAGCGGCGGACATAACTTCACTCAGAGCCCCATCGACTACTGTCTTGGCTCGCTCAATCAATGTCCGGTTCTCTTCCTCAGAGGGAATGTTCTTCAAAATCTCACTGGACCACTCTCTGGCACGGCGACAAGCCCTTTTCGAGAGAGGAGCTGCTTCCACTACATTCTTATCCAGAGAGTGAGATCTGTCTCTCTTCCGGCGGGAGGAACAAGTCGAGGACCCGTCCGCGTCCGTAGCAACAGACTTACTACTTCCCGCGGAAGCTGCAGCTCTGGAAGAGGAGTAGGATCGACCCAGAACTGACTCCCGTTCGACTGACTGGTCCCTGTCAGACTTGCCTTTCTTTGGAATCTTTTTGGTAGTGGTGGTGCGCCTCATGATACGTAAATGCTGTCCAGCCATATAAGCCATTTTCTGGAAAGCGTGGTTGGGACGCACAGAGGGCATCACCTTCATGGCCTTTTCACGCGCTTCACCTCTGGTCAAGTGGTGCTGCACCTCTTCCCCATTCATGAGGTGCTGAATAAGCTCCACCCTCCTATCCAAGACTTGAGCACAACAGGAGGATGGACAGATCCACACCCACATGAATGGGGCATGCTCCTCGCATAGGTGACGAAACAGCCTTTCTCTGGTGGAAAACGCCCGGATCCCACCCAGATTGAAAGGTACATACCGACAGACCAAAAAAGGACAGCGATGGCCTGGTTGCCAAAGTCGATGTGCCTCTATCACTTTTTGGTGAGTGCCGGGATCCATTGAGTCCCTCCGGACAAGTTCAGGCCAAATCCGGGACTCGTACCGGGCCATTTGCCCGTCATCCGGAATTTCTCTTTCCTCCGAATCCGACTCCGGACAAATCCGTACCTCAGACCCCGGCTGGTCCGATGTTGGGTCTATGGGCACAATCTCTGTCGCTGAATCTAAAGCCTTACGAAAGGCATCCATGTTCCCACATTTAGATAGTTGAACCCGTCGTTGTTCTGCACGATGATAGTGCCTTCTCTTGATCCTACATCTTTTCTTTTCTCCCTGCTTAGAAGCACTAACAGGGGTATCTTCTCCATCTTTGGAGACTGTCATGGGGCCGCTGGTGGTATGACGGAACCCAGGACTTCTTCCGCGACTAGAACGGCGACGTGGAACAGGGGATGGAGAGGAACGACGTTTCTCTGTATTTTCCTTGTCCACGGACTTGGCGGACTTCCGCGGAGACACGGACTTGCGCAGACTACGTCGCCTAGGGACAGGAGTAGGCTTGCCCGGAACATCTTGTCCGGAATCTTCTCCAAAAACCTGGTTATCACGGAGAGGCGTCATCTCCCTTCCAAGGGGGCGAGTGTCTATGGCTTCATCTTTGGCAGTAGCCTCAGCTTGAACAGCCCGGGCACGCTGAGCTTCGTCCGCGTTGGCCGGATTTAGCTCCAGTAAATCCCCAGCGCCGTCCAAGAGGCGTCTCTCCTCTGCCTCCGTCATTCCGTAAGTCTCCGGATCGGAGGATCCGTCCACATCCATGACGTGGCTAGTCTCAAATTCTTCAGGGCAGTCTTACTAAAAATTCTCTCTCTCCTAGAAGAAAAAGGAAAACACTCAGACTCTGATGGAATTTTCCCCACACAAAAAGTGTTTACAAGTACAAACAGCAAAAACAATGCAATATATCGCAATACCATTCCGTCTACTCCTTATATTACATATAGGTGGTAGGAAGGAAACAGAAAAGCAAATATCACAGCAAAAATACAAAATCCCTCCCCGCCGTATCACATACAGACAGTACAGGTCTAGTAAAATAAATAGCGAAATTCCAAATATCACAGACTAACTTCTTCCCAGAAGTTACCCAAAAAGCAAATTCTCAAGGTGAATTCTTTTAAAGAACCCTATAGGTTAGCAACAACCAGTTACTGGTGGTGTATGGAGCCTCGCATAACACTATAGCTTCACCCCCATCCGTACGCCATTCATTCAAAAAGCGCCGGTGTCATGGCTGACGTCTCAAACATTTCACCGAACTTTCTCCTTCCATCATGCACAATCAAAACGTTTTACAAACTACAACATATCGGGTCTAGTAGCAGACAACTCTCAACTTTCACATTGATACCAACACAGTATATGACAAGCAAGTTTTAACCCAGTTCAACTCACTTCTTTCCAAGGGAACACTGTCGGCGATATGCAGGCTAGCTGTTGTTGTGGCTGAATCCGGAAGCAGAGTGAAAGGGTGCAACACAGCTCCCACGGCTAGCGTGGTAACCGTAGTTCTCAAAACCACCACCCCTCTCAGCGCCACCGATTCCCGCCAGTTACAAAGCTATTTCTAGTTCTCTACTGTAGGGCGTACAAGGATGTTTAAGTATGCAGCCTACTCTGGTCTTCCGCGGAGACAAATGCGGATACATTGTCCATAAAGCCCACTGTCCACTTAGCCGATTTTAATAGCAATTTCAACCCAATTTCTGAGCTGATTCAAGCTTCCCGGGGAGTCTTAGTTCAGCTAGAACTCAAGGGTTCTCCCAAGCTAAGCCATTTCTCAGTGCAGTTTCTACCAAGCTCTACGGACTGGATGGTTCTTTCCCAGCCACTCAATAAATTCAATAAAGAATTTCTCAAATGTCGTGAAAGGGCAGCATGACTTATCCGATATATCAGCCACCGACTTCTCGTTGTGTATAACTTCCGTGGAACCATCAGGAAAGCTCCACCTGTACTTTAAAGCCTAAGTTCCATATTGCAATCTTGATGGAGCTTTACGCGTGCGCTTAGCCCTTGCAATTACTGGTGGAACACTGTCCGTCTTTTTCACAGGAGAAATAGGAACATTTTGAACAATGTCCAAATTTTTCCTTGGCCTCCCCCTCCCTCTTTTCAAGGGCTTAGCAGAATCCGCCAAAACCAGAGGAACAGATTGCTTTTTCACAACTGTATCCGTCTTAGCTTTATTGGGTCTGCCTCTTTTCTTAAGAGGTAACACAACCGGAGAAATTTTTAATTTCTTTCTCTTCTTCTGAGGCTTCCTCCTACCAACCCCGACAACAGCAGGACCAACATCTACTGTCTGTTTCTCATTGGAAGGAGGAAGTTTCACTCCAGCTGTTTTAATTTTCTTAGGCCTACCTCTGGGTTTCACCCCAACGGTAATTTTCTTCTTTTCTTTTCTTTCCGGACATTCAGCACCAGCTAGAACTTTTCCGCCTTCAAACTTCAGGATCTCGTGCCCAGCCTTCTCTAACTTACGGAATTCAGGTGCCTTATGTAAATTTACAGCCTGAATCGGTCCGTCCTCATCAAAGGCGGGTTTCAGATAATCAACATGATATCTGACGATTCCCTCAGTTGTCTCTAATTCATAGGTAGTACCCCCTATGAATCTACGCACTTTGAAAGGCCCATCCCATTTGGGACCGTATTTCTTATTAGCCTTAGGGGGACAGTACCTATACACAATAGCCCCTTCCTCAAAGCGCCTAGGACGAGCCCGCCTGTCAAAGTCTTTCTTTTGGTGCACTGCAGCAACGCCCAGATTTTCTCTGACAAACTGGTGTCCGCTTCTCAATGACTGTCTCAAGTTCTCCACGTATGACATCCGACAAGGAAAATCCAGCCCTCCAGGTTCAACTCCATGGATTAAATCCACAGGAGTCACAAGCTCAGTCCCAAAAACTACTGAATTAGGCGTACACAAAGTACTGGCATGCACCATACCCCTGTAAGCATGCGCTATACACGGAGCGAGCAAGTCCCAATTCGAATCCGAGTAGTTAGTCAGGCAAGAGAGCTGCTCAACAAGAACTCTGTTAAAACGCTCCACCTGACCATTCGACCGAGGCCTGTACGGAAGAGTGACTAGCTTTTCGACCCCCAACATGTCTAACAAACTCCGTAATAGTCGAGACCTGAATTCCGGCGCCCCGTCCGTTTGCAACGAAACCGGACAGCCGAACCTCAGAACCCATTCTCTAAACAGAACTTCAGCACATCTTTCTGCCATGTGGTCTGGCATAGGAAATGCTTCTGCCCATTTCGAAAAATGGTCCGTAATCACCATCACGTAATTGTTACCTCTAGGGGTAGTCTTAAATGGACCAATAATATCCAACGCTATTCTACTCCATCGTTCACCATGGATTTCCTTCTTCAAAGGTATAATACCTTGTCCGCCTCTAGATTTCCTCATGCTGCATTCAGGGCAAGCCCTAAGCCACCTTTTCAAGTCATACCGCATTCCAGGCCAAAAATATTTCATTTTCGCCTTCCAGCTGGTCTTGAAATCACCATAGTGGCCCTCCAATTGGGAGCCATGCAAACAACGGAAAATGTTTTTCCTCATAGAGGCAGGAATTATCTTCCTGACATACGTGTGTCCAGTGCTTTTACGCAGCCAACGCAGCCATAAAACACCCTGGACCATCTCCAAACTATCCTTATTACGGATGTATGTACAGAATTCCTGTGGCTCACCAGACAATTGTTCCTTGCTGGGAACCGGACTGGATCCGTCCAATACATCCATAACTTTCCTCAACAAAGGATCTGCTTGTTGAGCATCCCGGATTTCATCCTCCAAGGAGCCTAGAACCGCCACAGCTTCCGCGATTACAGCATCATGGACACCACAATCGGGACAGCCAGGGTTCCCACATTTCCTGGTAGGAATTCTAGACAATCCGTCCGCATTGGTATGTTTCTTGCCCGCCCGGTGAAGTATCATACTCTGCTCCAAGCCATATTCTTGCATCGTGGCTAACCATCTAGCAAGCATATCCGTTGGATCTTTAAAATTCAGGAGCCACCTAAGGGAAGCGTGGTCAGTTCTTACGTAAAAATTACGATTGCCAAGGAGATAATGTCTGAACTTTTTCAAGTAGGACAGCACTGCCAATAGTTCACGTTTAGTAGCACAGTAATTTTTCTGCGGCTTGGTGAAGCTATTACTAGCGTATCCCAATACGACTTCTTTGCCGTCTTGCATCTGCGACAAAACTCCGGCCATTGCAAAGCCACTGGCATCAGTATCCAAGATGAAATAACCTTCCTTTCTAGGATACCCAAGAACTGGTGCTGAAGTTAATAAAGTCTTAGCTGTCTTAAAGGCTTCATCACACTTCTTGGTCCACACTATAGGTTTACTATAGCGTTTCTCAACCCCAGCATCCGTCACAATTTGTTGCAGAGGAGCTACAATTCCGCCAAAGTTCGGTTGAAACTCCCTATAATAGGAAGCAAACCCAAGGAATTGTCTTACTTCTTTAGCAGTCTTTGGTATAGGCCATTCCTGTACTTTAACTATCTTAGCCGGATCCGCCCGGATCCCAGCGGCAGAAACGATCCTACCCAAATACTTCACCTCTTTTCGGAAGAACTCGCATTTCTTAGGTTTGAGCTTCAGCCCATATTCCCTAATGCGTTCTAATACCAATTTCAGGTTGTCCGCACATTCTTGGACAGTCTTTCCAAAGACCACCACATCATCCAGGTATACTAAACAAGCTTTCCAACGCAATCCGTCCAACATACGGTCCATCATGCGCTGGAAAGTGGCAGGGGCGTTACACAGTCCAAAAGCCATAACTTTAAACTGGAACAGACCCACACTGGATAGAAAAGCAGTCTTGTGCTTACTTTCCTCATCCATTGCAACCTGCCAATATCTGGACTCTAAGTCTAAAGTGCAAAACCATTGGTTCCCACCCAAGGCTTCAACACATTCGTCAATCCGGGGAAGAGGGAAACTGTCCTTCTTAGTCACGGAATTCAGTTGGCGATAGTCCACACAAAATCTCTGGGTCCCATCTTTCTTAGCAACCATCACGATGGGAGCTCCCCACGGACTATTACTATGCTCTATTCTGCCTTCTTTATACATCTTCCAGATTTCCGCCTCTGCTCCATCCCGCCTGGCCACTGGCAACCTACGATAGGCTTGCTTTACAGGGATTGCATCCCCAGTGTCAATCACATGGCGGACCAAGTGAGTGCAACCAACTTTGGTGCCAGGTAAGGAAAAACAGTCTTGGTAATCATAGAGCAGTTTCCTAACTAACTCTTTTTCTTCTTTTTCAGACAGATGAGTTTCATTCACCAACTTCTCTAACGGATTTTCCGGACAAGGAGGGACAACTATATCAGGAACCAGCAGTTCATCATCCACAATAGGCGAGTCCATCACCTGTATGGAATTAATGACAGCCGTCCTAATCATTTCATTATCTTCCCCGTCAGGTAGGGAAGCATCGGACACCAAAGTCACAATGCTAACTCTCCCTACTATCATGTCACAATTCAGTCTAACGGTAGAACCGGACGGATTGGAAAAAGCTACCACGGACGAATTAACGTTACCCGATACATATGTATTAAGGCTTCCCAAGGCAAAGTCTTTCAACAATCCCTGATCAGGCTCGAACATCAATCCACCTGATGTGTCAGAGCCTCTACCCAAGTCTATCTTAGCAAGTGTCACGGACCGGGGTTGGAGGACCACAGGTTCTTTCAACCTGACTTCTCCCCCGTCCACGAACTCTCTCACTTCAACAGCTTGAACAGTGGATTGACTCAAACTTCTCTTCATGTGCTTCCATTGCTTACACATTACAGATACTGCTTGATTCTCAAGGAATAGCAATCCAGACCAGTCAAGATTACATTTGTGGACGTAATAAAAATCCGCCCCAATCAGTCCATCTTCCGGGCCCTTCAAGCCGGAAACTACTAGACATGTAATCATGTATGTCCGTTCTCCTATTTTCAAAGGACAAAGCGCGCTCCCATGAGTGGATGAGTGGTTATAGGCAGCCCATTCCCCATTGCACACACCATTTGGACCGGAACCAAAGGTGGTTTGGAAGAAAGAGAATCATAAAATCTCTTGGTAACCAGGCTAGTAGTAGCACCAGGGTCCACCAAGAAATCCCCATTCTCACTGTCTAACCCCACTGGGGCATACCATCTCTCACGGACAATCAAATTATCCGTGATCCTCAGCGTCTTTGGTTGCTGTACAGAAACTTTCTGTATCCGTGCCGACCTGTTGGGATTCTGTCCAACCACAACGATCTGACCTTCAACAGCTTGGTACCCGTCTTGTCCCCATCTCACAAGAGAACCAGTATCCGGGCTGTCCGGGGAGATATCCTCACCTGGACAGGTGTTCTTTTCCGGCAACGACCTAGGATCTCTTGCTTCCGGGAGCGCCTGACCTTGCGTCAAAGCTAACCCCTTACTAACAAGTGCCTGAGCAACACCCCCAGTTTCTATACTACTAGCCAAATTCGTCCGAGCTGTAGTACTGTGAAGCGGCGTCCCCACGACCCCCATATCGCTTCCTATAAGGGCCGTGCGGGGTTTTCCGGAGTCACGGAGGCGGGTACCTTCGTAGACTCGGCAACCCCTTTCAGAATCTTAATGGTCGGACAATCAGGAGAGATATGTCCTTCCACCCCACAGAAGTAGCATTTCTTGGGCCCTTCTTTTCTCCGTCCGGAGAATGTCCCAGAAAATGATTTCTTCCAGGGTTGTCCGTCCTTGCTGTCACCAGGCTTATTCTTCCTGAAATCCCTATAAGCTTGCAAGGCCTGACAGATGACTGTTGTCACGTCCTGTGTCTCCGAACCAGAGGAGGTAACGCCATCATCCAGGGTTTCAGACACCTGGGCTACAGCAGCACCGGATCTGCGGCGAGACCTTCTCTTTTTCACAGCCAAAGCGCGCTCCTGTACTGGTTCAGGAGCTGGCAGCGCGGCAAGTTTTTGGACTACCACACTGGATTCTGTGTCCATAAGGCATCCCTCATAAACTTCAGACCAATGAATGGCCTCCTGTAGGTCTACGGGTTCCTTCAGACGAGCCCAATTGGCCTGCTCACAGGTAGTCAACCCCTTCAGGTAAGTATGAAGAGCCATATTGACTATGGTACTATTCATCCTCTTACCGAAAGCGTACCTAGCTCTGCGGGCTACCTCGTTACCAAACTGCCGGACAGTCTGTCCAGGAGTCTGGCGACAAGCGCGAAATTCAGCCTGTCTTTTTATACGAGAAACCTCGCCGAAATTCGCGTCCATGTGTTGAACGAATTCCTTCAGAGACAGACCTGCAGGCAGATCACCCATATCCGCCAACTGCCGCTTGCATCCCCACTGCAACTGAAGCAGGAACTCTTCCTCTGACCAGTTGCATGCAACTGCCATTACCCGCATCTCAGCCAGGTAAACACGCCAAGGGTCCTTTTGGTCCCACATCTTTATGACGGGCGGACGCATGGTGTATTTGCTCTTACCCGGACCTTGAGTATATTCAAACTCGCCAAAGTCCGAGTCGTCCGTTCCATCATAACTTAATCCCTGGACAAGGGATCGATCCTTCTTAGCGATCCGAGATCGCTCCCTGGCTTTCCGTGACTTATCGCTCTTGGTTTTTTTCTCTTTCTTCTTCCTAGGGACAGGAGTTTCCGAGTCAGAGGACAAGGAAGAGGAAGAAGATGAACCGCTGGGATCCGACGGATCATCAGGGGAACCAGCCACAACCCGTATCTTTGGTTTGTAAACAGATCCTTTCACCTGACCCCTTTCGAAATCAGCGTCCGTACCAGTAGTGCTATCCTTTTTCTTTTTACTTGCACCGCTACCCTTCTTCCCTTCTCCCTCAGGAGTCTTCTCAGTTTGTGTACCTGTACTGGTAGACAAATCATTAGTATCCACAGCATCAGAATCACACGGTGTCTGAGTACTGAAACTCCTACTTGTTACAGAGAAGCTGCGCTGGGAACCTTTCTGAGCGGATTGAGGGGATGTTCCCTGACTTCCACTAAACGACCCACTAGCAGGGGATGAAGTTGACATGCCCGAACTCTTGTGATCCCGGAATGTCACCCTCTTCGTTGTATCCTCAGTCATGCCGACTGGAGACCCAAAGAAGTCCATCCTAACCCTTCCTGACTCTAATCCAGCCTGTGGATCAGCAAAAGTAGAACACACAGGAGCAGCTCTACTGGTATTCACAGAAGATGCCCTGCCTGTTCTCGGAAGAGTGGTCCACATAGGGGACGCCATAAAGCCAGTCTGAGTTGAAGCTGACTGATCTTCAGAGACATTCTGGAGACGAGATTGATCGTCTACTCGAGAAATCTCACACTTCAACTTTTCATTTTCTACCTGCAATTTTTTTATAAATGCAGAATCCCTCTCCGTTACCACATCCAGTGTTTCCTGGATGTCCCGATTCTGGAACACGAGTTGTTTCACTTGTGCAGCAAACTCGAGGTTCTTCCTTTTTTCTCCAGCTAGATCTCTCTGCAAACTTAACATCTGAAGACGAGTTGCCTTTAACAAGCTTTCTTCGTCCGACTCAACATCACTGACCGGGGACCTGTAGTCCGTGAAGGCTGCACGATCCTCCCGGCTAGTCCTGTAATCTTCAGAATCGGAAGCCACATCAGACAGAATAACTCAAGCGAAATCTCGCTCAAATTTCATTTCAGCCAACGTAGACCCCGAGGCAAGCAGCCTGCCCGGCTGCACTGGTCGCTTAACCGTCCGTTCATAGTCCGGCGGAGGTCCGCCGTCCGCTGCAGGAGCTGCTGCTGCCATTTTCTGCAAGAGAAACCAATCAAGTCAACAAAATCCACGGATTTCCTAATCCGGCCAGGCTTAGTCAAAGCGAACTGGTCAAGAGCTGGTCACGGCACCAATTGTAGTGATTCGCATTCTCGACAATGAAATAAACAAGTTAACAAGGCCAATTCCTCACACGTCTGTTTATTCCACACAGTCCGTTTCAACGGCCCCGAGTCCGGCTTATCCGGAAAGGGTAAGGGAATTCACATGCTCTACTAAGAGGTAGTTACAGTTCCCTGCAATACTCATAAGAACTAGAGTAGTGAACACTGGTGTAATGACATATTGAATAGGCATAAACAGATAGAGGAATACAACTAGAATAATAACACAAGGGTTAAGATAAGACATAAAGGGAAATAGAAAGATTTAAGAGTAACATTGTGTAAACACACAAGCCAGAGCGTAAGGCACCTCTAGTGTTACTAAAGAGAACCATTCCTTTATGGAAAGGACTCACGGAGGATCATAGAACTACTACAATTATACAATTAACAGATTAAAATAACAAACTCCTGCAGCCAGGAGTGGGAGGCGACCCAGGGACGACCTTTCCCCCTGCCCTACTATTATTCCTTCAACACATAGTCCTTAACATAAGTTTTGAATTTCTTTCAGTTATAGAGTTTGGATTGGTTGGTATGCTGCTCCAAAGGGTGGGTCCTTGAGAAGGGTCTGACTCAAATGGATGGACAATTAAGCTACTTCAGTTCTCCAATGTTGACCTGTTTGCTCTACAAGATTTATTATTATACAACTAGCGAGGTCAACTAGATTCATCACGATCAACACTTTACATTAGCAAACTGATTCATGATCATGATTAGGAGTCCAATTTCGAGATAAAGGATACATTCAATATCTACCTATAATTTATCTGGACAGGATGCACCCATTTAAAATGTTCAGGAGGGTAAAAAGTAATTTAAAATCAGTGTCAAACCAAATTATTGACCTAATGAACAGGCAAGTTAATTTAACTAGCAAAGAGAGAAAAGCAATAAGAATGGCAGAGCCATGGATAAAATCTTTACCTTTGCCAATGAGCCGGACAATAGATATTGGGACCACTGCCACTGATATCAAGATCAGCAGTCCTACAGCAATGAGGAACCAACCCCACCAGGGGGGTGATTTGCACCCTGCCTGTGTGGGGGCGCCTTCAGCTTGAATGGGAGCAGGCTCTTCAACCCTCTCCTTGGGTTGCTGCAATACGGGTACTTCCTTCTTAGGATGCTGCAATGTAGGTTCTTCCCTCTTAGGAAGCCTTGATGCATGCTCTTGCGTCCGGGGATGCCTTAATAAGGGGATATGATCATACACCTCATTGTATGATGTATCATCTGGGGAAGGGTAGGATGAATATGCAGTGTTGTGGGACATTGGGATAGACATGGTTTCCTGTCAATTATAAAGCATCATACACATTTTCGAAGTTGGTGCTCTACTTTTATCCTAATAGTTTATGTGTAGTAAACAGTTGAAACTACTTTCAAGATGATGAGACAACGATTGTGCTTGGGAAAATGTCATGTATATATCAGAATCTTTGGATAATTATGAACAGTTCATCAATGTCAAAATGATTTCCAAGTAGAGTTAACAATTAGTCTAGAAAAGTAAACAATTTCCAGTAGATAATCACATATCTGGTTGGACTATACACTCCCCATAACACAATTTCAACCTTCTGACCTGCTGAGGGGAAACATTTGTAGCCTAACCACCGCCCACCACAATACCCTTTCAACCTTAACGCAACCACCCACTAAATATTCACCCAAAGCAATTGGCTTTATCTGCTGAGTTGAAACACCGGTGGCCTACCTAGACACCCTCAACAATAACCTTTTCACCTTCAGCGAGACCCCCAGCCAGTGATTCTTCTAAACCTATTAACTTCATGGTCAGATATGTAACACTACTGTAGGTGGTAGTCCAAGTTTTATGTTTGCATTTGATTTGTTAATCAGAGCACTGCCCAAACTCAGTGCCTATTAACATTGAAGACATTGTACAATCCCCAGTCAGTAGTACCAGTTCAATTTAGCCTCATGCCAGAGTTGGCTGTGTTTTCTATGGAAAGCGGTTTGAAAGTACCGCTTTGTCGCCGACAATATTGGTAAACCCCATAGACTTAACATAGCGATATTTGCAATGTCGGTACAATGAGCGGAAATTTTTGCGATTAATTTTCCGAGCTTATAAATAGTCGGCTGATTATTTTTCTCAAAGTTTGGGTCATTGTTCCCCAGTTTCCTGTTTCCGAAAATGTCGGTGACCTTGGCTTTGAGGCGGCTGATGGTCCAAGAATGTTGGAAATTTTGCCGCCTTGGTGTCCGCCATGTCGGGGTGTATGTCGGCCGACATTTCTAAGCAACCGACATGTCGTTGATTTGTACATTTATTTTTCATCATTTCTACTGATTTATGATTATTTATTGATATTTCTTGGTGATTATTTCAACTTCAAAAGACAACCCAATCGCACAGTATGCTACATTATGTTGTAGCATACTTATTTAACTTAATATTTTGTTAATTAGATATACAGAATACAGGTTTTAATATGTTTCCATATTATGTAATGTATTATGCAGATATGCAGATATTACATTCGGCCAGAATGTAGATGTAGATAGAAAACTAAACGATTGTAATATTTTACCTTTGGAACTCAGAAGAAATAAACATCGTAGTGAAACACTTGCTATAGACCGTGAACTAGGATTACGTAATGATACTACCCCTAACCTAGTTCTTTCACGGCCGAATTCCGAACCTTTGAAAAGATCAATAGCTTATATAGGGAAAAGAGAATGGAACAATTTGTTTTTCTCGCAAATTGTTCACATGAATATATAATAACTTATGTAAAATGACAATTGTAGAATTCTTTATTTACACAATTTATTTTCGAAGCACATGTACCATCGATTGTGATTTCTTATAAGAACTTAACTTAGGTAATGAATACTCATTTCCGATGTCTGCCTACTGGTCCGAGGGATCAGGGAAGTGGTTGGTATTTCCCGACTCATTTTTTTTCTGTTACCGATGATGTCGGAGTACTAAACTAAAAATTGGAAAATTGTCGAAGTACTCGGCCGACTAGGAGTACACTTGGAGGATTATACTGACTTTTTTGGATAATCGGCCGATATTATCAACGTTAAGGCGGTACTTTCAATCCGCTTTCCATAGTTTTCTCCTTTAAACTCCATGCACACATACCCGTTTGAAGCCCGATTTGGGCTCCCGACCAGTCCCAGGATTTAATTTTGAAATCGGGGATGAGTTGATTAGTCGGGGGACTAATCGGTTTACTTTTTGTGGCTCGATTTGGAAAATTTTCACCCCACACAAGGCCAATTCCAGAAGAGATTTCAGGATTCTAGACCCGATTTCAGGACATAGGATTTAATTTTCATAGAATTGCAGAATTAATGAAGTCGGGGGCCTTCCCGACTAATCGGGAGTGCTCTCCAGACGATCCAATATAATAGATCGTCAGGGCAAACCCCCCGATTTTTAAAAAAATGTTAGAAGTAAATAGGCAGGTGACTTTGAAAGACTATAACTTCACTAATTCCTGGACTATCAAAACAATTTTTTCACTTTTATACAGCTCAATTCACCCTCTTTTCTTTGGCAACATTTTTTTTAGACAAATGTGATGTGTCATGGATCACAAAGATTGATTTTGAGATACCATCAGATTTTAAATGATTGAGATATGTATAGAAAAGGAATGCAATATTTAGCTAGTAAAGCTGAACATCTAAAAAACTCAAAATAAAACACTACAACTCATTTAAAATAAATGGTCCTGCCGATCCTTGATATCACAGACATTTCTCATGATTCCATGGGTCTGCACTGTATTACCTTTAGCCCATATTAGCCTGTGAGTACACATATTAGAAAGTTCCCCCTGAATCTATGAATCTGAATATATCTGGCTTTGATTATATTTAGCTCAGTATTTTCACTACACGTTTTTTGAAAGTTTACTTATCCCTACCACTCATCTGGTCTGATTGTATTTGGCTCACTACACATATAGAACGTTTACACCAAATCTCACACGTGCTATTATATCTGGTAATACGGTAGTAAAATCGTTAATCTCAGATCTCTCACCCTCCCCTAGCTTGAATGATTTAGAATAGGGTAAACAAGATCCATTGTGTCAAGTATAAAACTTCTGAATGGTGCTGAGAGTATAAGGAACACCTCCATATTTAATAGAATGAATATTTACTTTTCATTTCTCTTTCAGGTTAGATATACAGGTGTTTTTAGAAAACCATTTTTTTGTGTGAATGTTTACATTATTTTACAGGTCTAAATATTTATTAGACAGTACATTACCAGTCTGCCTACAACTTAGCATGTCATGTTACTAACATATGTTAAAAATCTATAGATCTCTTCTGATCCTACTCACTGATGTAAGGACAGGAAGTACTTTGTATAAGTGGTGTATAAATGTCCTTTAGAATACATTGGTTAGTTCACTAATCATAATGTTACCCCCTGTTAAGTATAGATTGAACACTCAGAGTATCAGACATTAAGACATAAATGCTCAAGGGACACAGCGAGAAAACATATCATCACACGGCGGAGGTATCCTACCAAGGGCCCGTACTGCATGCTGTTTTTGTTTTTTTAGAACAAATTTTATTGCAGGATAGACATCAGCGTCGTCGCAGTGACAATGTTCCCACTGCCTGCCTATTCACACTTAAAGAGATAAACCACAGTTCAACTGGGAAAAAAACTGAAAATAACATTTTGTTTAAACTTTGCCCCGTGAAAGAACAAGGTTATGTGAATTCAAAAAGCCAATAAAAACAATATGTCACCGGGTTAGTTGTTATTACAGGGAGCCCTGAAATTTAGGGTTGTTCACTATAGAAGTCTATGAGAAAAGGACAATTTTTTTCGTTTTTTCAGTATAAAAAAAACCTGAAAATAACTTTTTCCTAAAAATCTCTATAAAAATAGTTAACATATTGCTTTACCCTTTCAAGCAATAAAAAATGGGGGTCACCAACTTTTTTAAAAAGTTATTCAACTGAATCTGCATCCCGATGAGTTAAAAACAGGAATATTGAAGATTTTCAATGATAAATGATATCTTTCAAAATATATTGATACCCTGTTCTTTCATGCATGAGGGTAAACCTGTATAGTGGCTATGTTTAGAAGACATTTCAACTGAAAAATGTTATTTGTATGTCTGAAATCTTTGAAAAACTGAGAAAATATCCATTTTTTGTCATTTTCCCCACATACTTCAATACTAAACTTTGGTGGTCTGTAGAATGAAAAAAAAATAAGCTGAGATCCATTTTTTGGCTTTTTGTTATCCCCCAACCACCTTCTTTCTCAAGACGAAGTTTGAACAAATTATTGTCACTCCTTATTTTTCATGAATTAGTTCCTTGAACTCCCGCCTGCAGCAGTGCATATGACAGTGGTTTATCTCTTTAAATTCATACAATAATCAAGTTGGTAGATAGGAAAAAATATTTCATTGTTAGTTAGTACATTCTGCTGGTCGATCGAGGGGGAAGACTTGGTGAGCTATGAGTTATACAGTTGAATACCGTAGCCAAGCGACGATACAGATTTCCCGCTATGTCCCCCAAATATGTTTGTATTTATTCCACCGTCACTCTTTAGCATGTACTTAAACATAACAGATTTACTGACAAACTTAAACCTGCTTTCATCTTTGTTGACAGTACGTCTTCATTTATATTATGACGCCCGTCATGACTCCTATCATGATGCATCTGCATATTTCTAAGCACCGTTTTTCCAACCCGCATGAGTTACTGTTTTGCAGTAAATTACTCTAATAAATGTATTCAATTATTTTTTGAATTTTGCTCATTTGCCCCTTTGCTTTAACTTAAACTTATTTACCTGAGCTAATACTATAATCGTCGGAGAACTATATTCATTTCATATCAGCCTGAGGCCTGATACAGCTGTTGTATCGGCCTCCGGACTGAGTCGTGCTCTCAGTGTTAACTAAATGGGCCATGCATTTTGACCACACTCAAAGGTGAACTAAATTCTTGATGGTATAAGGAACTTAACAGCAATAATGTGTTTCTTAATAGTTTTGTTGTATGTGTGATATAATGAGAGTATTTCAGAAAACCATTATCATTCATCAATACTTTACATTCATATTACACTACATTTCCATTGCATGTAAATATGTGGCAGTATATTACCAGCCAACAACTCAGTGATCGCTGTCACTAATATAAGAGATTGAGAGATTACTTGATCAAATGACTCTACTCACTTACCAAAACATAGCATATCATACTATTGTGGTGGTATTGGGTTAAACTATTGTATTGCCTGCTGGTTGACTAGTTCAGCTGAGCTCACCAAGTTGACAGTATGGGCCCGATGAGCCCTTTTATTGTATTATATGCTTACCTGTTCCCATTTTATATATAAAAGCTGTTGGTGTGCATGGAACGGCAACTGGGGTTAGATTAGGTTAGGCTTATTTATAGATGGGAGAACCTCAATCAAGCTTTAAACAAAATCATATCTCATGTTCTCCTGCAAATAATCCTCTTACCTCTGTCTCCCTAAAATACAAATCACTATCTGCCCTTTTTTTCAATGTCTGCCTCTTACGCCCCTGGTTTATCCCTGTTCTGTTTTATTATCAGGGAAACATCCAGTTTATCTGTCCCTCTTTCCTCTCTCCCTCCCTCTATTAAAGGGATAGTGTGTTTAGAGGTTCTATATAACAGAAGACCAGGAAGCTCAAGCCTTGCAATGAAGTTAGCATTTGTCCCTATCCATGACGGGATCTTAAATTTGTATGACCATTGCTAAGTCTCTGTCCTTTCCTTTCTCACATTTACCTTTCAAGGTGTAGGACCTTGTAAAACTATGTGGGAGTGTTAGTTGTGGAAGGTAAATTCTTACCTGAGATATTCTTGCTGTGGTACAGATTGGTATGCTTCCTGTTGACGGTGATTACCTGTCTGTTACTTATAGCGGCAGGAGAAGGAAGGAAGAGAAGGAAGTACAAACTGTGCAGTAAAACTCACAGTTGGCTGCCTTTGACATCATAGTCACGAGGTCCTGTGGGTCAGATTTTCAGAAAATGTACAATTCCCCTTCACCAATCTTCTCAAATAACCCACATTTAGGACAAAAATGAGGTTCAAAATGCAATTTAACATACCAGAAGTAATACTTTAAATCAATGCAATACCAAATATACTCAGATATACCCAGTATTTATTATTTTACAGCCAAATTCAGCAGACTTTCCTAAATGTGTAGAGCTGCCAATTGTACATTTTCTGAAAATCTGACCCTTCTTTCCTGTGAACTATGAAGTCCTCCACGCCGCAGTAACTGCCTTCTGACTCTCTTAAAGTAACCCACTTAAAGAGGCAAGAGAAGAAAGGATTCAATACAAACTGCATAGTACAAGCATTCACAGTTGGCTGCCTCTGACCTCATAGTAGTGTGACCTCTTATTCTACCTGTGAACTATATAGTTCTCCATGCCCCAGTTACTGCCTTCTGACTCTCTTAAATGGACAGGCTTTGGGGTGCTATCATATCTTACAGGAACTCAACTAAATCTATGTCAATTTAGCTTATTTGTAGTTTCCATGGCAGTGGTTTCTTACTGTGGTTAGAATGACAATTCTATTAATTGTATGTAATTATGTATGAGTACAAATCAAATAGTATTGTCTAGTGAGGGAATTCATTGGTAATGTTAACACTATTTTCATGTAAGGGTCAATGGTTTTAAAGGGGTGAGAGACTGTGGGAGGGGGAGGAATATAGTAATACATTACAGGTGGGTTGGGAAAGGGTGAGAGACTGTGGGACGGGGAGGGATATAGTAATACATTACATGTGGGTTGGGAAAGGATGAGAGACTGTGGGACGGGGAGGGATGCAGTAATACATTACATGTGGGTTGGGAAAGGGTGAAAGACTGTGGGACGGGGAGGGATGCAGTAATACATTACATGTGGGTTGGGAAAGGGTGAGAGACTGTGGGACGGGGAGGGATGCAGTAATTCATTACATGTGGGTCGGGAAAGGGTGAGAGACTGTGGGACGGGGAGGAATAGAGTAATACATTATATGTGGGTTGGGAAAGGGTGAGAGACTGTGGGACGGGGAGGGATGGAGTAATACATTACATGTGGGTTGGGAAAGGATGAGAGACTGTGGGACGGGGAGGAATATAGTAATACATTACATGTGGGTTGGGAAAGGATGAGAGACTGTGGGACGGGGAGGAATGCAGTAATACATTACATGTGGGTAGGGAAAGGGTGAGAGACTGTGGGAGGGGGAGGAATATAGTAATACATTAAATGTGGGTTGGGAAAGGATGAGAAACTGTGGGACGGGGAGGAATATAGTAATACATTACATGTGGGTTGGGAAAGGGTGAGAGACTGTGGGACGGGGAGGAATATAGTAATACATTAAATGTGGGTTGGGAAAGGATGAGAGACTGAGGGAGGAATATACTAATACATTACATGTGGGTTGGGAAAGGATGAGAGACTGTGGGACGGGGAGGAATGCAGTAATACATTACATGTGGGTAGGGAAAGGGTGAGAGACTGTGGGAGGGGGAGGAATATAGTAATACATTAAATGTGGGTTGGGAAAGGATGAGAAACTGTGGGACGGGGAGGAATATAGTAATACATTACATGTGGGTTGGGAAAGGGTGAGAGACTGTGGGACGGGGAGGAATATAGTAATACATTAAATGTGGGTTGGGAAAGGATGAGAGACTGAGGGAGGAATATACTAATACATTACATGTGGGTTGGGAAAGGGTGAGAGACTGTGGGACGGGGAGGAATATAGTAATACATTACATGTGGGTTGGGAAAGGATGAGAGACTGTGGGACGGGGAGGAATATAGTAATACATTAAATGTGGGTTGGGAAAGGGTGAGAGACTGAGGGACGGGGAGGAATATAGTAATACATTACATGTGGGTTGGGAAAGGGTGAGAGACTGTGGGACGGGGAGGAATATAGTAATACATTACATGTGGGTTGGGAAAGGGTGAGAGACTGTGGGACAGGGAGGGATGCAGTAATACATTACATGTGGGAGGGGAAAGACCACTCCTATGTATTGATATGACCAAACACATTATCAAATTTGTATTTTCTATTGATCATAGAAAATACCACTGCATGATATACAGGGGTTGAGTTGGCGGAGGGCGGGTAGACACGTGCCCTCCCCTTTTCTAAATCAAGCTAGGGCATCTGTGGTGCAAAAGACACAAGAAAAACATTTATATAACACTATTTCTATGAAATAGGATATACTTTTATGTACACTTTATTAACTGTATATCAATAATGGGGCTTGGAATAGCCTAGAAATTAGGAAAATAAAATCAAGGGTTAAAACATTAACAAAAAAATATGTTGAAAGGCCTGAAATATCATCACATGGCCTTGAATCGGGTTGGAATATTTTAAATGGCCTTAGAATGTTCGGATATTCTCAGTTTCTTGAAATAGTTAGATAGTTGATGACATAAATGCACCTTCAAGTATCAAAATATATACTTAGAGCACAAACTATTTCATGAAACTTAATGTACAGATAGCACTGCCTTTCCTATCTTTATTACCTTATTGATTCAGTGGCAGGGAATGATTACTCAAGTCAACTTCTAAGATGGTTACCTTTATTCAAATATTTCACCCTGTTGGGTGTGGGGGGGGGGGGGGGGAGGGGGGCTTCGTCAGGAATAATACAGTGAACCAATGTGCTACTATTTACATGAGATATGTGTATCAAATGTGTAGTTCCATTACACATTTTATATAAAATTTCAATGAATGTTTCGAAAACCCAATACATGACCTTCAATCCAAAACGAGTAACTAAGAACTCACCCAAAAACGACAATGCTTGTCTTACCCTGGGCAAAGAACAAATTCTACAAACAGAGGAATACTGTTACCTAGGGTTAATGATTGACCATAAATTATCTTTTAAACCCCTACTCGAGAAGACAATAAAAAACGTGAAATGGAAGATTAAACTTCTCTCCGATGTACGGTATATACTCACTAAAAAGGTCAAGACTGACATAACAAAAATGTTAATTATCCCGAATATTGACTATGGTGATATATTTTATGCCAGCTCGAACAAGAGCCTACTAAATCGGCTTCAATCCTTGCTAAACAGTGCAGTAAGAGCAACCCACAACCTCACGAAGAGGGCGAACGTTCAGAGAGAAATTGTATCGATGAAAATACTCCCAAATGAAATTAGGAGGAACGTTCATCTCCTTGAATGTGCCTACTATCTTGCCCAAAACAACACAAACCTAGATAAGAGAAACCTACCAACCAGGAGCCACGCTGGTATTAGAAAAATTCTAAAGACGGCCCCACCAAAATTATCAATTTTCAAAAACAGTTTCCTTTTCAGGGCTGTTCAGGCTTGGAATGCGTTACCATCAACCATCCAAAACTTGGACACTAGAAAAGCCTTTAGAAAGCAAGCTGAATTATCATAATATTTCAAAAATAAAAAACACAAATCTATAGCTCTGAACCTTCCCCTCGCTTCAAGGTACTGGGACTAACTAGTCATACTGGTTGAGTAAAACCTCCTACTGTTATTTATTAAAAAATAAAACTGATTTTCATTAAATCTGTTGCTGTGCAACACTTTATAATACTATTACGTAAAAACAAAAGATAAGCCTGATGCTGATCTGTACTGATCAGAACCTTCAAATACAGTGTAGGCTCAAGTATTATATCCTTTTCAATTGATGAGAACCTAACATTCTCAGCACACTTGCAGAATAAGATAACAAAAGCCAAAAATAAGATACACCACCTAACAAAGTTAAGGCCGTTTGCTACACCAAGTACCATAAGAATGCTGTATAAAGTAGCTATCAGCCCTATCATCGAGTATGGGGACACACTGTATGATGCTGCCCCAAAGTACATTTTAAACCAATTACAAACATTACAGAACACAGCTTTAAGGATATCAGAAGGTCTAAACAAAAGGACAAATGTAAATCAGCTCCATAGAGAGTTAGAAATACCTCTACTTGCCAAGAAGAGAGAATCACATTTATTAGAATATGCCTACAATATGAGCAACAATGAAGAAAATTTAGACCGGAGAAAAAATAATCTTCGGAATTTAACTTCAGGGAAAAACCTAAAAGTGCCTAATCCCAAAAATGATAAAATAAAAAGATCTCTGATATACAGAGGACCAATACTTTGGAACAGCATCGCAAATGAGGTTAAATCATATAGTATGAAGGAATTCAGAACCTTCCTAAGAGGATATGGCCAATTCCACCAATTTGACAACATTTGGCCCCCAACCGTGGAAAGGGGTAAAATGGGCTTAAATCAAGTTAATTATCATTTATTTGATTATTTTTTTTGATAGGATGGTTCTACCAACCTGTGGAACAACATTTCTGGCATTTCTAGCCCAATTTTTTATTATTCAAAATCCCATTTTGGAGGCAAAAACATTTTTTTTAACAGCCATTAGTCCGTGGAATTGCTAAATTTCTAAATAATCTTCAAAATTGAACATTTTTTTTTATATGTTGTGATAGAAGGTTACGTGAATATGATCTGTGTAAAAAAAAAAATGCAAAAAAAATATTTTTTGGCCAAAAGCCATAAAAAAAAAAAAAAATGATAGAGTGCATGGGATTATATAGGTATAAAATATCAAATGTATTGATTTGAGTTTTTCTTGAATTGTAGCTGAGAAATAACATGGCGGCAAAAGGTGGTGGGAACCCCTTGGAACCCTAGCTCATGTCGTCTTCGTCACGCCTATTTTACCGTTTTTAGAGCATTACAAGGCATGAATTTAATAATAAACTTTAAATTTGACATTTATTATTAACTTTGCTTTATAGCAATCTATGTAGACTGTAATTAATAATTTCTGAGTCGTTTTTACATGATTTTCATGGCAAAATGCTTAAAAAATCTTCGTCACGCTTTTGTCGTCTTCGTCACGTTGTCTAGGTCACGTCTGCCATCACAAAATGTCAGAAATTGTATCCCTAACATATATATAATATTAGAACCTTTATCCTTAAAAATTTTGCCTCTAAAAACTTAAACAGAACAGGAACAATCAATTCAAGTATTCAAGTCTACTTAAAAGAGTAAACGAAGGTAATGAATGTTATATATATTCTAAATATAATGATGTGGTGTTATTGGGTTTAGGTGGCCGCTGAGGGTTAATTCATCCGAACCTCCCCAGTGGTCACTACTGGTCCGCAGGACTTTTTAGTCTAAATGATATGTTTTGCCTGTTGCCTTTTATATATTTAACAGCAGCCAGCTGTTGGTCGATAGTAACCACGACCTGGGTTTCTACCATTTAATGTAAGCTGTAGAGGCCGTGATAAACCTCTCAGTGTGGATAGTGTTACTTATACCTCTGATTGTGGAATGTTGATTGCTATTATATAGGTCTGATAGACACCTTTGGATGAGGGTTACCTGGCTGGCCAGGTGATCCGAAATCCGCAGTCTAATCAGGTCTGGAAGCGAACTGATGCCAGTTCCGAACACCTCACAATAAAACCCAGGTGAACAGGTAGCGCCTGCCTTTGTTCCTTTTGTTCTATATAAACTCTCGATTAATAAGCTTCGGATAAGCCAAGGGAAACAAACCTGCGACTCAGATTCACTACAACTGGTGCCGTGACCAAACTTGGCTTTCTGTCTTATCGATTGAGTGTTTGGGCTTATAGTTTAAACTTTGCTAGAGATTTTGGTAAATCTTTGAGATGGCTACCAATGCAAATGGAGTCCAGGTGGCGGATGCAGTGGCTCAAGTTGGCCTGCGCATTTCACCAGCTGGTATGAAGGGTTACCGCAAACCTACTCCTGGCTTTGGTGCAAAGAAAACGAATCCGAAGGTAAAAGTGACCAGTCCGAAGTTGACTCTACAGCCGGTTACCGCTGCTGGAGGTCAATGGACTGAATTTCGAAGGAATCCTGCGATGGCAGATTCCTTTGAGGAGGAAGAAAAGGAGCAGTTGAGGACTGAAGTGGCCTCCTGGCGCCATGCCTATTCTGTGCAAGGACAGTCGATGCACGATGCCCATGGAACTATTGATCAGCTCATAGAGCAGAATCAAGAACTCCAGAGCACGTTGGTTCAGGTGACTGATGACTGCCATGCCACTACACGTTTGCTACGTGTAGAGAATGAAAAATTACGGAATGAGGTAGCCAGGGTGGATGATATGTCACGAATGAAAAACATGTTGGATGATTCTTCAGATGTCGAGGATACGGATCTATATGGTTCACCTCCTAGGATACGTGGAGTTTCTCCGCCACGGGGCGTAGAGAGACCTACATATCCTAAGGAAGGTGGTGGATCATACATCCTCCTCACTCCGAGGCATTTTTCTGCAGAAAAGACTGCTCGGACACCCGTGCCCGAGCATCTAAAGATGTCCGAAGCGGTTGGTGGACAGGCTGTAGGCGAACCTGTGCAACATGCTACTTCCAGCGGAGAGCGTGTAGCAGGTTCTAATCAACCTAACCAAACCGAGCAAGCTCCTCCTCCACGTGGAGGATCCAGGACACCTAGACAAAAAGATACGGTGACATTCACTGCCTCGTCTCCTCTTCACGGAGGGGGAGGGGGTAGGCCTTATGTTGGAGCGCACTCCAGCATTAAAAGACCAGCTGCTTCCACAACGTATGTGCGTGGTCATGTTGATAATAGCCAATATGTGAGGAATGCTGGTCGGCAATGGACTACAGTCGGAGGGTTGCCAGACACTTCTGGAATCCAAATACCTGGCGTTCATGCGATTGACAATTCTCCCATGCGACATATGACTAACCAAGTGTCAAACTACTTTCGGGATAAGTCAGTGGTGCAGGGCCTGAAGTATGAAGGCGCTATAGGCGCCGAACTCACCTTCAGGTATCAGTTTGTGGCAACGAATGTTAATCATGCCCCTAAACCGGCGATTATAAGAAACTGGGATCCTAAGGATTCCTGGCGGACACATCTCGGAGAGATGAAAGTGCTAGCCGAAGCGCATAATTGGACACCCGAACAGTTCCTTATGCAGCTTAAGTGCAGCTGCCGCCGTCAGCCCCCAGGTTTGGATCTTGTTGGTTTTGTAGACCATATGGATGCTCACTTCGGTGAGCATTCTCTTGAAAAGAAGCAGTCCGAATTCTATAACTGCAGACAAACCCCTAAGCAGCCGAGCCGTATGTTTGCCAATGAGGTAGCCAAACGTGCTAGACATGCTTTCGGAAATAATCTGGACAATACTCTGCGTACCCTCTGCTTGAGAGTCTTCTTGAAAAGCTTGATCAACCAGGAGAAAGCTGCGTGGGTGAAGCTTGAACAGCCGTTTGACCTTCTCCAAGCAATTCACTGGGCCAAGGTATGGGAGAGTTGTCATATGGATTTCGCGAACGCTGCTGTCTTGCAAGCTGCTGCTATAGGTCCGTTGGCTGTTGCTATCCCATTGGAGGGAGCGGCGGCCGGAGGTTCCCAGTCAGGGAAGAGCAAGAAAGCAAGTGCCAAAGAAAAGGCTATGGTTCAGGTTAGCCAGGCACTGGCGTTGCAGGAGTCCGACGATGATGATCAGTCCGACGATCCCGGCAATGCGATAGTGCAGGCTTTCCAAGCATGGCAAGAAAAGCAAGGAAAGACGAATTCCTCAACTCAGCAGTATAAGAAGTCTGCTGGGGGTAGAGAAAGAAGAACCTGGCAAGTTCGGAAATGCGATTTTTGTAGTGAGGAGGGGCATTTCGCCTTGGCTTGCCCCACTAAAAAAGCTCTACTCCAACTTGTGAAGAAGCAAGGCGCTCCAGGAGGGAAGCGGGCTTCGGAAAACTAGGTTCGGCTCCTGTAGTAAGCGATACGGGAGCCTCGGACAACATGCTTCTTAGTACCACAGTCTGCGAGGATCTTGGTAGTAGTTTAGGAACTGGGAAATCAGCCCAGGCACCGGTGTGTAAGATAGGGTTAAAGCTTAGCGACAAGAAGCTACCCGATCTGATAGCTGGAGGTCCTAGGCCGTTGCCGGACGGTGATTTTCTCCCTGAAAAGATTCAGGGATGCTCGGACAAGAGCCCTGGCGTGCGTTGGGGACAGGCTGAGTACCAAGCTGAGTCAGGTCAGGTTGTCTTGGTAGAAAAAGGCCAAGAGAAGTCTGCTCGGATTCAGAAAGTTTCTGTTCAACAGCTGGAAACTCTGGAGATCCCTTCTAAATTATTAGTGAGGGAGAGATGGTATGCCCCTGTAGGCATAGGTGGGAAGAGTGGTTATTTCTTGGTAGATCCAGGTGCAACGACAAGTTTGATTACCAAGGATTTCTATGAATCCCTTCCACATGCGCCGCCTATGATTTTGGTGCGTATGGCGTGCTCGATGGGTAATGGAACGCCTATAACTACATATGGGAGCGTGCTCTGTCCATATGAAGTGTCAGGTCGGACATACATGATGACATGTCTGGTAGTCAGCGGTCTGAAGGGCCCTGAAGACGGGATATTAGGTGCAGATTTTTACTATGTGCACCGTTGTTGTTTAGATTGGTCAGGAGTGTTTTATTTGGAAAACTTCGGACATTCTGTTGTATGTAAACAGTGGAAAAAGAAGTCCGAAGGTGAAGAATTTTCCTCTATAAAGACTATGACTGTGAGCGAAGTAGATACTGGAATAACTGTGACACTTAGGAAAGCGGTGATCATGGAGGCCAATTCTATTACACTTGCAGAACTAGACTTTGATAGTGGCTCAGACGCATCGGATGCTTGGATGTTCGAGCCAGACCAAGGATTGCTAGAAGACTTCGCCTTAGGGAGCCTGAATACATATGTTTCAGGTGGAGGTTCAACCGCTTTGGTAGCCTTCAGCAATCCGTCCGGCAGCCCAATGAAAATTGGCAAACGGAGAGTGGTGGGCAGATTAAGTAGAGTTACTCTTGTGGCAGAGGATTCTGATTTGTCTGGAGATGACGGTAGCAATATTATCAGAGAGGCAATCATTAATTCTATACAGGTTACAGAATCGCCTGTGGCGGATGATGATCTGATAGCTCCCGACATCTTAGTACCACCAAGTGCAGAGTGCCCGCTGAAGAAGCTGGTCAATGATTCAGATTTGTCCGAGAAAAACGAGAAGAACGTTGCTCTGTCTTTGCTGGAAGAATTCCGAGATTGTTTCTCTCTTCCAGGTGGCAAAGCCCTTGGTTGTACTGATAAAGTTCACCATGTGATAGACACTGGAGATGCTTGCCCGATCAAACAAGCATACCGGCGTATTCCTGTGGCGAAGAGAGACAAGGCAGAGGCAGAGATTTGGAAAATGTACAGAGAGGGTCAAATTGAACATAGCAGTAGCCCCTGGGGTGCTCCTATTGTCATGGTGGCCAAGAAAGATGGCACACAGCGTTTTTGCGTTGACTATCGTCAGCTAAACTCTATAAAGGATAGCTTTCCACTACCTCGGATCGATGAGTGCATAGAGTCACTTGGTGGGAACCAGTGGTTCTGTACTTTAGATCTTGAAAGTGGGTACTGGCAGGTGGCAATGGATGAAGATAGCAAGTCAAAGACTGCATTCTTATCCAGTGTAGGGTTATTTCAATTCAAGGTTATGGCCTTCGGATTGTGTAATCCCCCCGCTACCTTCCAACGCATGATGGATCAGATGTTGGATGGCCTTCGTTGGAAATCATGTCTGGTCTATCTGGATGATATCGTGGTTTTTGGGAAAACTCTTGAAGAGTGCCTAGATAACCTGAGACTCGTCCTTGAGCGTATACGGGATTATGGTCTTCGTTTGAAACCCAAGAAATGTGAATTTTTCCGCAAGAAAGTGGAATACTTGGGTCGGATTGTGTCAGGCCATGGCATTTCGGCGGATCCGAAGAAGATCCAGAAGGTCAAGGACTGGCCAATCCCCACAAATGCTAGGGAAGTAAGGCAGTTCATTGGATTCGCCTCCTATTACTGAGATTTTATGAAAGATTTCGGTAAATTAGTGATTCCCTTGCAGGAAATTGTAACCACGGCAGGCAAGGATAAACGATATGCTAAACCCATAGAGTGGACTCCTCGTTGCCAGGATGCATTCGATACATGCAAAAATTTGCTAATCTCTTCACCTACTCTCGGATATCCTCAACCCTCGGGTAAGTTTATCCTTGATACAGATGCAAGTAGTTTTGGCATGGCGGGAATCCTGTCTCAGGTCCAGGAAGGAAGAGAGGTGGTTCTGTGTTTTGCAAGCCATAGTTTATCTAAGTCACAGAGGAACTATTGTGCGACAAAACGTGAGCTGCTTGCCGTTCTGACCTACCTGCAAAAATTCCGACATTACTTGCTGGGTAATAAGGATTTTATTGTTCGGACAGATCACGCCTCCTTGCGTTGGCTGCTCAATTTCAAGGATCCGACCAATATGTTAGCTCGCTGGCTACTCACCTTACAGGAATTCGGACTGGATCAGAGCATGATTTTGCATCAGGCTGGTAAACAGCATGAAAATGCTGATGCGCTGTCGCGCTTGCCAACCAGAAAATGTGGAAGACCAGACTGCTTAGATTGCGGTGCGCATGATGCTGTTATTGCCACTAACGAAGTTTCCTTAGGGACTCAGCGAACGTGTTGCAAGAAGCTCAGCAAGCCGACCCACTTGTAAAAAGGTTGCTGAAAATGTTAGATGGAACTATGCCGATTCCTAGCAGAGAAAATCTTGCTGGTGAGTCTAATGAGTTTCGGGCATTTGTCAGACATCTTGGTAGTATGGAGGTCAGAGAAGGTGTGCTATGACTGGGGTGGACAAGACTGGCCACCGGAAAGAAATACTGGAGGAAAATTGTCCCTGTTTCCATGAGGATCTTCCAGGGCATACATGGTGCCAAAACTGCGGGTCATTTCGGAACCTTCAAGACTGTCTGGTCAGCAAAGATGAGATATTTTTGGCCTGGTATGAGTTATGATCTAAGGCGGTGGGTACGAGCTTGCCCGGAGTGTAATATGAGGAAGACTAGAGGTGGTGGTGGGATTTCTTACCTTAAGAAAGAAAAACATGGTGGTAGATGGAACCGAATATCGTTGGATATTCTAGGGCCTCTTCGGAGTACCCCTAGAGGCAACAGCTATATTATGGTTGTAGTAGACCATTTCTCTAAATGGGCCGAAGCCTACCCCATGGCCGATCACACCGCTGAAAGCTGTGCAGAAGTTCTTTTTCGAGAATGGATCTTGAGATTCGGATGTCCTGTGTCGTTGCAGACAGATGGAGCTCCTGAATTTCGGTCTCAACTCTTGAGATGTCTACTTGACATGCTGGGAATCGAGAATCTAATTACCCTCCCATACAGGCCTATGAGTAATGGGCAGTCCGAGAGGCTTAATAGAGTTCTTGTGGAACAGCTATCTTGTATGACTGATTCGGACGAAGTAGATTGGGATATGCTGACCCCTTGCATTGCTCATGCATACAGAGGGACAGTACATGCTGCTACTTTATGCACACCTAACTCAGTAGTCTTCAGAGAAGAGTTGGTAACGCCCATGGACATAGTTCATGGAGTTGAAAGAGGAAGTCTTGATTTCCCTTGCAAGGTTGCTTTTGTTGAGAACCTGAAACAGTGGATGAGAAAGGGACACCAGTACGTGCGGGATAATCTCGGAATATCTGCGGTTAACCAGATTAGGGATTATAACAAACATTCTAGGCCCCCCAGTTTTGAGGCGGGGGAGGTGGTATACCGATTCTGTCCCCCCAAGGCAAATAAGAAGCTCGGACCCAAGTGGGACGGGCCTTATAAAATCAGAAGGTTCATAGGAGGTACCACCTGTGAACTGGAGACAGCCGAAGGTCTAATGCGATACCATATCGACTATCTGAAGCCGGCTTTTGATGAAAATGGGCCGATTCAAGCAGTTAACTTGGATCGGGCTCCAGAATTCTGAAAGCAGGAACAGGCTGGTATGGAAATCTTTAGACTAGAGGCTGGGAGAGTGGTGCCAGGGAAAGATTGTCCAAAGTTGGTGGAGAAAGAGAAAATTACTGTAGGCGTCAAGCCGAGAGGTAGACCTAGGAAGATCCGAAAGGGTAGTTCCAAGGAAACCTCCAGTAAATCTCTGCCTCTAAAGAAAAGAGGGGGTAGACAAGGGAAATCTGTTGCCAAACCTGACAGTTCCTTAGCAGACTCGGGACTTACGGCTACCCCGCCTGGGCTTTTGGGTCCAGGAAAGACTTTATCTAGAAAGGAGAAGTCTAAGGTAGCTACGGTCTGTCCGAAGAAGCGCGGGAGGCCGAAGGTTCGCACAGATACATCCGACCAGCCGGTGGCGCCCCCGGTCGTTTTGAATAGGAAGCGCGGAAGGCCTAGGAAACAGCTGGTCCAAGCTGCTCCTGTACCTCCAGTGCAGCCGAAGAAACGACCAGGTAGACCAAGGAAAGGAGCTGTGGTTAATGCAAAACCACCAGATCCTTCTTCTCCTGGCATAGCAAGGCCTAAACGTGTACGAAAGGCCCCAGTTCGGTTGCAGATGAGCTAATTATGGTACTGGACCGAGGGTAGGAATCTCCGAACTGATTTCTACCCGAACTAAAAAAATCACACAACGAGAAGTCAGACAGGTGGTGGACCGAACTAAGAGCCGCCCTGTCCCCTATTGATAAGCAGTAAAAATGGACTTTATTCAGTTAATTCCATTTGTGACTGGGAGACGAACATGAGTCTCGGAAAGTACTTAACCTTGCCCTGGGTACCGCTTGTATGTTAAACTGGAAATCCAAAACGTCTTCAGTGGCCACGGACTTCAGTGTCAGCATCGGAATCTATTTATGGACAAATAGAGTGTTGCCTACGCCTGGGGTGGGTTTGAGGAAATCAGGGAATGATTACACCTCTGCATCGTCTCAGCAGAGACCCGAATAGCTGAGTGGGAACACACGCCCAAAGCTATTTTCAGGCTCAGAAGGTGAGCGCGGGAAGAAAACTGGCGCTGCAGTAGTGCGGCGACTGAATGCAACTCTGGCGTTGCAGTGGTTAAATACGCTGGTATTTTACCGTTTCAGTCAGTCTACTTCCTGCTTCCGCGAAGCAAAGCACCGAGACTACCTCTTAGAAAGAGAACTGTGCAGTAAGTTTTATCAAGTGATGATCCTTGTGAAATATATTGCCCTGTGTTTGTAGTCCCTTTGCTCGAGTAGTCAAGTTGCATGAATGCTGTGGGTCGTATATTAACTGTGTTTTGGACACGTTGATAATGCGCGGGCTGGCGTGGGACCTATAGCGGCCATGTTGTTTTCGCCATTGGTGTAGGAATGAATGAACGTTACTATCCGAACTAAACTTGAACAGCGTATCCGCTGCTGATATACCAATAAACGTTCAATCTTTGTGTTTTGGAAGTAATCAACCAACTCACTGTGCCTCAAGCGTGGGTATATTCGTGTAGTGAAGGTTTGGATTTCTCGATACCACTACGCTCTATGTGTGTAGTAGCTGTCAGCCACAACCGAAGTGTGTCCGAGAGGAGTCCGAACGTCCATCTGCAGCAAATAACAGGTATTTTCTGTATTTATTACTACTCATACCATCATTATACTTTCAGGTACCGATTGACTAGTGATGTCGACCTCAGGAGAATTCGAGAATATGACCGAGGACCAGTTGGCTGATTCCCTCAACGCCAAGCTGTCCGAGTCTGATCTAGAGATGGATCTGGACGGTTCGGACTGCGAGGTATTGTCGGACGAGGAGGCTAAGGTCTTGGAAGGGTCTCCGATCCTTGTAGGCATGGGTCAGGCTGACGCAGGTGGCTCTGGGACCGGCACCGTAACTTGCTGGGGTGCAATTATGGAGGCCGAGGATGCTAGGAAAGCAGCTGCCGAAGAGGAGGCGGCGATGGTAATAGACATGGCTGAGGTTGAGTCCAAGACTCCCGAAGCCAAGTCTGTACCTTCGGCTTGAACCTCTAAGCAGAAACCCAGATCCCCCAGAAAGCAGGACAAGCCGAAGATGAAGGATGGAGAGATGAACGAGTCCCCGCAGACTCTATCTCCAGATCCTGCTGATTCTTCGGCGGCAGCGACTGAGGAGCTCATGGGTTCACCGGCCAAGAGCACCCGGTCTTCTGCCCGTCAAGTTCGCAAGCCCCGGAGTTCAGACCCCAAGTCGAACTCGAAAGGCAAGGCACCTGCCCCAGCGACTGGAACTACTAAGTTGAAGTTCCGGAAGCTGAAAAAGGTCCATGTGTATCGTGCTAAGGTGAGGGAGGATCAGTTGGCGCACTTGGGCTCGTTGACTAAGTTCAATGCCGAGTTGGACAAGGCCTTTGATATTTTCCCGCTGAACCCTAGGCACGATCGGCCAGGCTCACGTCATCTGATGGCCACAGAGTCTGACTCTGAAGATGACCATGGACTCATGCTCCGGTATGAATCCTGTCTCTACCCAGGGTTGTGTAAGGCAGGTAAAATGGAACCTGGTACCAGTGAGAAGCTCCGACTGGTACCAACTCTGTGGGAGCCTGGATTTCGTTGTCCGTACTTGGTGTGTAGGCGAGTGAAGCTCAATGCTTCAGGTGTCCGAATTTTCTCCACCCGAGAAAGATTCTTCAGGCACCTGTGCGAGGTTCACACCCCTCAAACAGAAGTGTGGGTCTGTCCATACGAGAACTGTCGGCAGCAGCTTGACAGGAAATCAGAATTGGTCAGCCACATCATGAATGGGGAGGAGCTGCTACATAACCAGGGAAGGCCGAAGGCGATGGAGAAGGCGGCGAAAGTGAAGCCTGAGTGGAAGCCCTTCGGAGCTTTCATTCGGACTACCCATCTTTTGATGGCCCATCTCCAGACCCTTTGAAAGGCTGGTGAGGTGGATGTTTCCAGAGCTGGTACTGGAAAATCCAAACCGACTCAGACCCCGGTAAAGTCTAGCACAGTGACTTCGGACAAGTCAAGTGCTAGTACTAGCTCGAAGGCCGCAGCCTCCAAGCGTCCGAGGACTGAGAGCCAGTCGAAGGCAGCTGAGTTGACTGCTCCTCCTGCCAAGAGGAGCAGACGTTCGAGGAAGGCCCAGAAATGGGTGGACACAACTCTGGCCGAGCTGCCTTGTGCCTTGGAGACCGCTGCTCTGGTGCAAACATCAGAGACCGGCGTGAACCAGGCGTTGAAAGCCCTGCAAGTAGCTGCAGAGGATGCCAAGAGGCAGGTCAAAGTGACCGTGGCCGCTCTGGTGACTCCTCTGAAAAAGCTTCAGGCGGTGAGGGCGAAGGTGGATGAGGTAGGGACGCTGAAAGAAACGAGCAGGCAGGAGGCTCTCCTCATCCGGACTCTGAAGGCATCCAATCAGGAGAAAGAACAACGCATCCTGAAGCTCTTGGAGGAGAATACCAGACTCCAGGGCTTGCTTTTGGATGATTCGGACAAGTCCAATCAAGGTGTGAGCAGGTCGGAAAGTTCCCTGGGTGGAAAGCCGACCTCTCTCCCTGCCAAACCAGTTGAGGAAGCTCAAGCCTTGCCTTCTTCAGGCTCGGGCGAGACTCCTGGTTTGACCGTGGTGTCCAGTCGAGCTGGTGGGACGTTGGAGGTTAACGACCAACAAATCCATTTCCTCACCAATCTCCTGGACCAGATGAAGTCCCAACGTGAGCCCCCTCAGCCTCAGAGAACTGTGGCTTCGGCTGCGTTGGGCCGGGCGCCTCCCGAGCAAGGTATGTTCGGCAGTATGTTCGATACTCCGGACAGACCTTCTGCAAAGGACTCGCCCGATGGAACGAAAGACGACGACGGCAAGGATGACTGAACGGAGGAAACGCATGGACGATGATGACTGGACCGCCCTTCGACCCGATTTAACCACCTCGGATGCTGTTCGGATGCCCTGGATCCTCGGATCATGACCCTGGTGTGTGGCGCCGACATTTACGTGAAGTCTACAAAAATGAAAGTGATAGCCTTTTTCATAAATAAGTTCTGTAGAACAGATTGTTTGCTTGTTAGTGAGGACACTGTATGCTCCTGCCTGTCAAACGTGAAAAGGTTTTTCATAAATTTTCTTTCTTACTTCGGATAATTGTTCACATTAGTTAGGACACAGAATGCTCCTATTTGTCGATTCCTGAAGTTTTCATAAGATTGATTTATTTGTTCATTGTAGAGAGGACACACTATATGCTCCTATTTGTAGACTGTACTTTTCTTATACCCTGTCGAGTTTTCAAGATTTTTCTTTTCAAACTCTTAAAAGAAAAAAGGGGGTATTGTGGTGTTATTGGGTTTAGGTGGCCGCTGAGGGTTAGTTCATCCGAACCTCCCCAGTGGTCACTACTGGTCCGCGGGACTTTTTAGTCTAAATGATATGTTTTGCCTGTTGCCTTTTATATATTTAACAGCAGCCAGCTGTTGGTCGATAGTAACCACGACCTGGGTTTCTACCATTTAATGTAAGCTGTAGAGGCCGTGATAAACCTCTCAGTGTGGATAGTGTTACTTATACCTCTGATTGTGGAATGTTGATTGCTATTGTATAGGTCTGATAGACACCTTTGGATGAGGGTTACCTGGCCAGGTGATCCGCTGGCCAGGTGATCTGAAGAACTGATGCCAGTTCCGAACACCTCACAATAAAACCCAAGTGAACAGGTAACGCCTGCCTTTGTTCCTTTTGTTCTATATAAACTCTCAATTAATAAGCTTCGGATACGCCAAGGGAAACAAACCTGCGACTCAGATTCACTACAATGAGTTATATAATGTGTATGTATACATATATAATAGGCAGAGGGTCAATGACCTGTCACCCTTGCCGCTGCCATTATGATTACCATTACTGAATGGTTATTTGGCTGTAACTTTTCTTCTAGTTAGAATATTTTCACCAAATAAAAAGTGTTATGACCCTTATGTCGAGACCTATCAAGTACAATATAGTTCAATACATTATGTGCATATTTGTTTTATTTATTCTAATTTAAATCCTCATTTATGTAGAAATATGAACCATAATTCGTCATGCTATTTTTGGCATTTTTTTCATATTTGGGATCTATTTTTCGACCCCCATGTAAACAAATTCCTAATAATCAGAATGGTTCCAAACTTGGCAGTTTAATACGCATATATATAAGGTTGATAGAAAATAACAAATCAACTAATAAATGTAAAAATTATTTTTGGGTACTCAGGGGGTGTCTAGGGGCCCAAATGTTGTCAAATTGGTGGAAATGGCCATATGTGTTAGAGGATTAAGATTAAGAAAGCCTGGGTCGCCCTCCTTCATCCTCCTCTGGCGTTTCCTGTACTCTTTATTTACTTTTTATTTATGTATATTTTGTCTTTACTGTACTACACATTTATTTGCGTATAGGTGGGCAAGAGGCTATAAGCCTCAAAACCAAAAGCAGGTGTGTAAGTCCTGGTCCAAAAACTGTAAAAACTGCAAGGGCACTTAGCCCTCCAAAAGTGGAGTGAAATTTTGTACACTGTACAAGAGTCGTAATATTTTGTTTTATTTTTTCTATAAACGTGTAGTTAGAAATGTAGTTACAGAAGGTTTGTTCGGAAGAGCTGTCTGGGACAGAGAACAAAAACCGATTTCCATGTAGAAAACTTTTATCACTGTCTGTATAACAAAATGGAAATAAAGTTTCTTATATATACATGTAAAATGATGCTTGTACTGGCATGATTGCTCTCCAAGAGAGACTCTCTGTAACTATTACTGCCTGTACCAAATAAGTAGTGTACCCTACTATTCGAAACAAACCCTAGTCATGCACCTATACTTAGATCTTTAGAAACTTAGCCTATTCCAACCAGGGTAGCGGCTGGAAGAGATGTGTTACCCCGAGTGACACATAAGCATGTCAACCCATTTGTCATTTATTTTTGTAACTGCCATAAGACAAATAAAAGATATTCTATTCTATTCTATATCAATTAGCAATCCAGCTCGAGGTAGCCTGTGTCATTCAGGTAACGTCCTAGGATTCTGGCTGCACGTCTGTCAAGATTTCTGGTGACCTGGTGTACATGGTACAGAAGTTGGTTGACCTCTCTTGAAGTTAGGTGGAGTCCCTCTTGCTTCGTTCCTGTGGCTGGCGTGGTATGGTAGCTGCAGGGGGATTCGGGGGAAGTCATTTTCTACTGTAATCATGAGATTAGGAGCAGTTTCTTCAGTAAGTAAGGGTTGGATTCAGATGTATTTGGAGGGGATTGAGGCATTTCCCCTATCCTGGGTTGTGGGGGGGCAGACTTAGTATCTATATCTTCCTTCTCCCTGGTGTTATGAGGGAGAGGACTGGGTGGGGGCTAGAGGTCGATCAGATCTTTATCATTCTTTTGAAAATTTTGAAAGGTTCGAAAATCAGCAGCATCTCCAAGTAAAATATCTGAGGCAAGGGCAGCATATGAACCTACCTTCTCCCTCTGGGTGACAGGCTCTGATATGATTGTGTATGCTTGTATTGTAATTGCGAGTAATTTCCTCACAATTTGGACACCTGTAAGTCATTTGAGATGCCATCTTTCAGCCAACAAGATTGACAGCTTGGGCTTGAATGACGTACTCTGTGTTTATGTACTGATGCGTGGTCACATGACCTGCTGACGTCATAGACTAACCTAGATTGAAGGGGGTATCCCAGGAAACGTTTACAAATGGAAGTTTATTCCGTGTGGTTTCATGGAGTTCAGTAGGCAAATCCATCCTTCTTCCAGTCTAAGAGGAGTATTGGTATCTTTCGCAGAAGAATCAAGTAGTGTTATTGTTAATTGTTTATTACCTTTAATATATAACTTAGATAATTCTCAGAAGCATGCCAATGAATCCTTCATTATACTAGAAGACGAAATCTCTGGGCAAATTGCCTTTAGTTTCTCACAGTACATTACAAAATGTCTTACTACAAAATATGTAATGATAATTTGTTTGAAACAATTTCTGATTCAAAACGGTACATGTTGGTGAACGTAGGCATTTCTGTATTTTGTGTTATTCAGTTAGGAGTTGGAGTTGTAATCTCATCACTGACGTCCCTGGATAGCGACAAGGGTCAGATTATTAATATGGGCTCATGGGCTACTGTTGAGCAAAATATTAATGGATCGCCATGAATGATGTGCTTTGTTAATGATAAATGCCAGTATTTAATAAAAGAAATTAAGGAATCATGGAATTTGTTTTAAACTTTGGGTTAAGAAAGATCATGGTTGTGGAAAAAAAATCCGCCCCAAAATATATTTCACTGAGTTTTTTCAGGGATCACAAAAATGTACTACTGTTCACTACAGATGCCTATGGGAAAACATGCATTTTCTTTAAAGTCTGCATATGCATAGCTGACATGTTATTCTACCCTACCAATTAAAACAAATTATTTAGCTGGACTTGCATCACAATAGGTTTTTGCCTTTTACATCAATAGTAAACGGAGATAAACTTCAGTCATGTCTAGAACACAGAATAATATGATAATGTAGTGATCTCGTTGGTTTGGTTCCTTTAACCGCGTTTCTATATAAAACCAATGGAACAAAAGGCAGTCTCTACCTGTTCACAAAGGGTTTTATTCATGAGAATTTGCCAGCATCAACTCACACAATCCTACCTGAGTCTGAGGATCTCGGGTCTCCTGGCCAGCCAGGTGACCCTTAACAACAGGGGTCTCAGGCAACATGCAAGGTTCAGTATACATTCAACAAGCCAATGTAAGAGTAACACAATGATTACTATGAGAATAAGAATATTCATCACACATAGAATAATAAGGTAAACCCAGGTGTCCATTACTCCAGTAACAACAGCTGAAGTTGCTCTTAAACATAAAATGTAACAGGTAAAGGTAAATACAGACTAAAAAGTCCAGCGGACCAGTATTGCCCACTTGGGTAGATCGGCCAAACCAACCCACAGTGGACAGCACCTAAAGACAAACTCTAGTGAAACCCAAATTTACCTAAACTCTTTAAGTGATGATTTTGTATTGTTGTTGTCTTTTCCGTCTTAGAGATGGGCAAGTATTTTCCGTCTAAAGCCGGGAATCCACACGGCGACTTCAGGCCCAAGTCGCCCATATTTTCAACCCAAGTCGCTCATGTTTTCAGTCGCTCTCTGTCGCCCGTCATGTCGGATTCCCAAAATTAGAACGTCTTCTGGCGACACCACTAATTACCTCGGCGACTTGGACGGGCGACACAACATGAGCGACTAGATTAAACATTTTCATTCCAGTCGCTCAAACAGTGAGCGACACGGGGGTCATGAACACCAAGTCGCCCGTCAGAAGGTCGCCCAAGTCGGTTTGATATGGGCAGAGATGTGTGTGGATTCCGGCCAGTGAAATAACACCCAGCGACTTGGGATGTTTCAGCCAATCACAAGCCTGGAAAGCTTTGAAGTCGCTCAACTTCTAAGTAGCTGGAATTGTTTGGGCGACTGAAATATATTCATTTCAGCTGGGAAAAGTTTGGCGACACCACCAAGTAGCCATACATAAATCGCTAGTGGATTCCGATTTTGACTGGCGACTTGCATCTTGTCGCTCATCCTGTATCCTATAATAATGTCCCAAGTCGCCACACTTTAATGCATGTCGCTCAATTAAAAAGATATAAAATGTTTTCTAGAATTGTGTAAGTCGCTCACCGTTTTTAGGCGACAATGGATTTAGGCCTTTAGAGATGGGCAAGTATTTTCCGTCTTAGAGATGGGCAAGTATTTTCCGTCTTAGAGATGGGCAAGTATTTTTCCTCTGAGAGGTGGGCAAGTATTTTCATTTGTATGTAAACTCTAATGTCCTTCTATACATCATAATTTAGATACATATAATATACATCTTCAGTGTTCTTTGTTTCTTACTCATTGAAGGACTTAACTGTCTGTATAATACGTAAGTGGACATAATTTACATAGGAACCACCTTACTAGGATCCTTAAAGGTTGTGCTTCTCACATGTTTCAACTCAACACAATTTTCAAATAGCCTCAAAAGGAAGTCTACAATTTCTACACCCAGGACCACTGTTATTCCTGCCCATAGATTCAAGGTTCCTCCAAGTTGAGAGAGAAGTCCACTAGGGGTTACTTTAGGCTTCTCAATGTATTGCAGTACCTGGTCATCTGAATAGTACACCGACACTTGCGCAAAATTATCTTCAATCAGTTTGGAGGCTGCTCCTAATTCATGATCAGTGAAGGCACTTGAGTTCCCCACATTCAATGCTTCATAAACATTAAAATACAGCTTGTACTTGTCATGAAATATAGTCTTTGCAACAAAATTTGTGTAAAATTCTCCCAATTGTGACCTGGTTGGCCACTTTGAAGGCAGAATATCTGATTTGTAGTCAGTAATGGAGCATGGTCTTTTGCAAGATTTAATACATGTATCAGCAGCACTGAACAGTTCCTCTGACAAACAAGACATCCTTGAGGAGAATTCCTCAGCACTTTTTCCCAGGAGCGCCATGCAGTAATCTAACTTTGAGTCTATGGTGAAGTTTTGTTCTGGATAACCTAAAGTAGAAATTTCTATACATTTACATTTTTGTCCCACTTCCAGTATCTTACATTCAGAGACACACATGTCCTGTGTGTAGTTAAAGTTTGGATATGGGCTTTCACCGTTTGCATCAAAGCTCTCCTCGCAGTCATCCTCCCAATAAGGGCGTGACAGCCTCCTACGAGTTGATATTTTAAAAGAAATTTTAGTGTCCATTCCTGGAGCAATGGCCGCAGTTTCTGGGGTTAACCTGGGAGGTGTTCCTTGGGGAAATAGTGATATATAAGCTCCTGCACCTCTAGTTGGTACAGTATATGATGTGACATAATTGTTTGGGTTGTCTTCATAGTTATCCAGGTGAAGAACAAAAGCATAGCCCAAGATAACATAGCCATAGTCCCTGCCAATATTCTGAACATGAAAACAGTTGAAGTAGTCAGGCAGGATAACTTTCTTGATAACCACTAGTCCTTCACATGGTTGAGCCACAATTATCCCATAGTAATATACATACACCTTACAGTCAACTATCATGTCTTGATGGCTGATTCTGGATGCTCTCTCCTTGCCCACAGACTGATAATAGCCCCTCGGAGTAAGCATGATTCTCCTTCCAAATTCATATGCTGCTTTGAATTCCGGATCACACTCATCACATGCAAAAGTATGGTAAACAAGTTCATAAAAATCCCTTGGTAGAGGAATACCGGCTGACTGATAGGCAGAAATGTTGCTAGAGAAAGGGTTTGTGTTGCAAATAAGGACTTCTGGTGTTAGGTTCCGGTGCTGGGTGAAAATATCTAACCTTTCTTCTGTCATGCTCACTACAGAGTTGTATTCATAGAACTCCATCACATTATTAGTAACATTAAAGACACAGATGGCCAGGAAAGAAAGGGAAGCTACTGTCCAGATGAATTGTAGTGTAAATGAACTAGAGGAGAAGATTCTTGGGATGCCTTTAAGGGATGTTTTCTTCAAAGAAGTAATAATCTCTTCTTTCAACGTCATCTTTGCTCTCAGGAAGACAATGGATTGGATTTATTGCCTTTTGCTCCCTGTGTTTCTGTCATCAACATTACATATATTCCTGAAATGGCAAAATATATTATGATAAAGTCAGGGAAGAATGGCTGAAGCTTTGTAAGAAAACAAAGACTTTCTGTTGTAATTCATAATTTATTGATCACCACCATAGAGTAAAAATAGCACCACATCTTGAAGGTGGTCTGGCATAAAGGATCACATTGAGCATTGATGATTTGTTTTGATCTAACACACTTGCCTATGGCTTGTGTGCCATGTGAAAAGAGACCTTTTGGGTCAATTTGATTCTTTATGATAGACCACCTACATGTGTGGTTGATGATAGTAACAACCTATTAAGGTATACAGAGATGTACCCTCAATGTGAAATGAACATGTATTCAAGCACTATTTACAGTAGACTATAATCTACTGTAAATACTTCTCGTTGATTACCACTCATATTTATGATGTTGTTACCACTGCCTTCAGTTGACCCATTGCACTCGCCCTTTCAACACTGTATTCACGCACTTCTCTCCTTCTTGAAGACATTTATCAATCTTTAGTCCATTTTGGGTCAGATTTCGCATGCAATTATGGTACTACAGACCGCGTTGGTCTGGTGGCGCCACCTGACGTGTTTCATCACAGACTAAAATCAATATACAACTCGGATTGTAGTGTTTGAACAGTCTGTAGGCCCAGTGACGTCCCTCGGCCTACGGCCTTGGGACGTCCCTCGGCCTACAGACCGTTCTCACGCTAAAATCCTAACTGATATGTTAGTATTGACATACCCACTCTACTGACTTAGGACCACCAATTTAAGGTTAGGTTTAGGGTTAGTTTTAATATTGATTTCTGTTAGGTAACATTTGACAGCTAGAACAGGTCACCCAAATAGGGTCCTGCGATTTGTGGTTAGGGGAATCCCCGCAAACTAGCGGCTACACACATATGGGCCCAGGGTCTGTGCACACTCTGAGCGGGATCTGTTGAGTTGAAACATCAGGGTCAAGTCGGGGAATGTCTACTATAGCAATAGACAACGAGGATTTTAGTGTGAGAACGGTCTGTACTCCCATAGACGTCCCAAGGCCGAAGGCCGAGGGACATCTATGGGAGTACAGACCGTTCGAACGCTAAATCCGAGTTGTATATTGATTTTAGTCCATGATGACACATCAGGTGGCGCCACTAGACCAACGCGGTCTGTAGTATAATAAGTGCACGCAAAATCTGACCCAAAATGAACTAAAGTGGAAAGCAGCTGCGTGCTGCAATGTGCCACCTACACACCATACCAAAATAGACATACACCAGGCTATTTTGTTGTTGTTACTTTTATTATGATGATTAAGGCAGGACAATGTCAGTGGGTCTAACTCCCTGGGTTGGGAGGATTTCAAGCCCTACTGGACACATTGGTTACAAGTTTGTAGGAGTAACAATCAGCCATAGGTCAACGATCTAATGGCTGCTCCTATAAATGTTGGTCTTCTTTGAATGTACTAATTTAGCAAGATGGTTAGCTCAGTAACAATACTATGTCATGACATGGGATGGTAATAAACTCAGAAAATAGAACAATCAATACATTAATTGCTAGTATAATCATTACAACCATTATGATTGTTATTTAACCTTTACGGTTTGTTCAATTTAAGAACATTAGGCAGTCTGTACTGTCTAAATGGGTAGGTAGTAGCAGTTGAGGAACAGTGGAGATGAGACATGTATGTCGGCTATTTACCTTGAATTACGATCTCTCGGTAGCCTAACAAGTTCAGGATATCTGAGGAATAAGTTGGAGTATTGACTGACATAATGCAGTTAACGTTTCATTAGTTGAGGGAGGTAAACACTTTCAGTCTCGAATTGTATCGAGACTGAGACTGAGACTGAGACTGAGACTGAGATTGTATTGAGACGAATTGTACCGGTATCTGGTGGTATACTGGGTGAGTGCGGAATACGTGTTCGTTTCGGCCTGTTGACCATGGTGCGTGTTTAGTAAGGGAGGGAGGGAGGGAGAGAGAGTGGGCTGACCAGCAAGGCATGACGTGACGTAATGGGTGACCGCGGTGGGTGACCGCGGGTCTGCTACCTCGCTATATAGGTTGTCGTAATATGTGATTCGTTTTAGGAAAATGAGTCATAAGTCGCAAAATATGGATTTTGAGATATCACCATATTTGAAAAGAGGAGATCAAGCTGATTCCAATGATAGTAAACACTAGGACACCTAATTAGTATTTCTATATTTCAAGTTGGATTTTTTCATCTTTGAACAAAAAAGTTTGCAATGTTTCTGGATGGGTAATTACCAGTAAAGTAACTTAATATACTACATACAAAGGCCTTCAAAACGCATAAATGTATTTAATGCAATGTCCCGAAATTTGTTACATGGATTCATATTACTATAAGTGCTAAACTCTTTAAACATCAGAACATTTCAATAAGGAGATCTTGGGGAAAAAAACACTCTAAAAATATAAGTTTTGCGACTTATGACTCATTTTCCTGAAACATCACATATGTGTAATAATAACAACTGTTCGCAATATTGTTGGTGGTTGGGAAGTGTCTGAGGATCCCAAACAATGCGAGACTAAAGCAATTAGATCCTTCAGTTGTAGTGGGGCTGGGTGTATGCGTTCTTATGGACAAACTTCGGCTCCGCCGAAGTTTGTCCATAAGAACGCATACACCCAGCCCCGCTACAATGTCAGGTTCTAATCACCCACTGGACTACTTAAGAGCTAAATATAAGGTTACTAGAGGGCTAGGGGGGAGCATTAAAAGCCTATTATGAGGGATAGGGGGAAGGTTTAACAATAAACCCAATCCTGATGAAGGGTCTGTTTTCAGTTAAGATTTAACCCACTTCATTTTCAGACCATCTTCCTGCCTAAGCCCCCACCCCTACCACAGTGCCAAGTGCCCTCACATATGTGATGTGTTTCAGGATAATGAGTCATAAGTCGCAAAAAATAGATGTTGAGATATCTTCATATTTGAAAAGATGAGATCAAGCCGATTCTAATGATAGTAAACAGTCTAATGATCTAAAATGTATTTCTAGATTTTAAGTTTGATATTTTAACTTTTGAAAAAAAAAGTTTCCAATATTTCTTGGGGTCAATAAACAGTAAAGTTACTAAATGTAGTCCTTATGAGGACTTTTAAAACGAAAGGGTATATTACATAGATTGTCCTGAAATTTGAGACATCGATGATATAGCTATAACCCCCCAAAAATAGAATACTCCAATAATGTGATCTTGACTCTTTCCTGATATGACGCATTGTTGCCTCATTGGGTCAAATGACACCAGGGGGAGTAATTGATCCACCAATACCTACTAACACCCCACCTATCCCCTATACTATACAATACATAATACTTCCGCTCACCTTGCTCTTCCTCTACCTCATTCTTAGCTCACGCTTCACAAATTTATGCCCACCCCCACCCTCTATTTCATCATAATTCATAATTCCATCATTCATAATCAATTCACTTTTAATTTATCTTATCAATTCAAACATTGATGCCTAACATCAATTATTAATTAATCATCAACTCAAATCTTTTATCAACTCCACCACTCAAAAATTATAACTATATCATTTTAATGAAACAATTATAAAATAAAAATTGTACAGCGGATACAAGCCTTGCTTTTCTCTCCTGTGTGGGTCTTTGATTAATTAGCCGGCCAGGTCGGCACAAAATGTACATTTCGCCTTCCCAAATTCTCCTGAATATCCTAATATTAAGGACAATCTTCAGGTTCAAATACAGTTCAATATTACCAAATAGATTGTTTGAATCTATGCAATACTAAATCTCACAAGATATTCCCAATACTGTAAATGTATTTATTTTTGCTTGAAATACATTAGCACTTCAAAAGATTTTCGCATGGATTCTTATTTATATTGAGCAGGATTTATTTTCACGCATGTTGATGCGCAGAAATAAATATTGTGCAAATATTAATACATTTATAGTAATAAATTGTAATGTGGCCGTGACCATATGTGTCATATACTCTTTCAGAACAACCACTAGTAACATTCCTTCCAAACATATTAGCGTAATCAGACTAAGTATCAGCCTCATTCAGCATAAAATGTGCAATGTGCAGAGCTACCAATAGTACAATTCCTGTCAATCTGACCCAATCACGTTTATATAGTGTATTTTGTTAAGCGCTGTTAATTAATCAATTAATGCCTTTGTGCAACTTAAGGTATTGACTAAGAGTTTCATAAGTAGACTTCTTTATAATACGGCTAAACTGCTTATACTACTAGAATCGATACTAAAACCCTTAGACAAAGAGTGCTAATGCTGCATGAGTTTTCGGCATTTCACAATCACAGGCGTGAAATGTGCAGTACATATTTGGGATATGCAAGTTACAGGAGAGAGATCAAACAGAAATATGTTCTGTAAATGTGAATATAATAAATAACAATAATATTGTAATATAGTAATAATATGAATATAAATGTGTTGTGTGATAAGGCACAACTCGCAAGCTGAAACCTTTCAAAGTGATTTGCCTAGAATTCTCCTTGTTACAATGTTCTTCCTGATAGTAAAACAACCTAGTAACACATTGGTTTGCGCCAATGGTACATTCAAATATGATATCACCCATTTAGGCCCAGTATAAACTACATTGGAATATGCTGAGAAGGATCGGTCGCTGTTGTAGTGCGAAAGTCCAATGAACTACGATTTGTTAAACAAATGTGGCTATGTCGAAGAAGGGATAGTAAGTCATTGTAGCCACCAGTCGCCAGAGGCTAGGCCTGGGTAGTTCGATAAATAAAGTAGTATCTTATCTTATCTTATCTTATAGAACCCGAAACCAAAGCAGTATCTTCTTGTTCAAGAAGGGGAAGGTATATTTCTGGATGGACGATTACTAGTAATGTAGCTAAAAATACACTATATAATGACCTTAACAATTTAATGGAATATTTAATGAACTGTTTTCAAATTTAGTGCATGTATTCATACATCACCCAGTGTTAGACGTACCAAAAAAGAGGGTATTCCCACAAGGACATTGTGTAAATATATGATTTTGAAAAACATCATTTTTTGCGACTTGTGACTCATTTTCCTCAAACACATCACAATTATACTTTTTACTCTTTTCATCATTCGAATGCTAACCCAGTGTAAATACCTTTGATCAGTTTGCAGTCCCTGATTATTGATCAGTTATTAAATAAAGGTAAAATAATAATGCTTACCTTGGGAGTATGATGGAGGAGTCTCGTTAAACACTCTGTGAACTGTATTGGGCACCTAAACATGCACCACATACACCAGGTCTATAGACCACCGTGTCATGTTATGTCCTGAATAAGAAAACATATTAGACTGTGAATACTATAACATGTGTGAACAGAACAGCATCACTGAGTTGAATGTCTCACTGCGCATGTGTATTACATTACATGCTGGGATGGATTCAGTTCAAAACTGACATACAAATATTTTGCAACATTTTTATCAAAAATTGCAAAAGTGTTATGACCAATATCATGGCGTGTGTACATGATCCATGTAAACCAAATGCATTATGGGAAAGATGGCGACTTCTGTTATGGACACATGTAAAACACATGGATATTGACATTAGAGCATCGATACATATTCCATGCTAAACATAAACATGTTTTCTATAGATTTTACACTGTACCATTAGTCCCGTAATTCCATGCGAATCAAGATTCAAAATGGCGGCTATGCAAATCCCCTATTGTCAAATTAGTCCAAATTAAGGTTAGATATATCTGTTGATAGATTTGTTATTCTATATATAGATAATACTGACCAACATCTTTCATCATTTCTCAAATCATCACACTCCTATCGCTGTAGCCTGTTATAGACGAAGTACTAATTTACTGCATTTATTCCAATACAAAAAAAGTGGTACATGTTGTCTTAAAGCCAGATTATCCAAATACAAATTGTAGTATTGCCCGGAATTTCTCTGCTACCAAACTATCATTAACAAAACGTTCAAATTGAATTTTTAGAAAGATGGAAATCAATTATTGTAAATAACTTTTTAAAAAATATCTCCAGGGATACAAATATTTCTGTAAACAGTGTTACAAATTAATTTGTTATACCATGTATTGATTTAGCCTAGGACTGTGACGTATTGTCCTCTAAAGCACAATCTATGTTCTAACATTTAATGATAAAACTCATTTATACTCATTAATACTCATTTATTCATTTTTCACAGTCCATGCTTTGCACAGTAGATCTATAGGCTGCTTCTAATTTGAGCTGAGTAGGTTTACAATAACATCCACAATGCACATTAGTGGCCATTAATCTACCATAGGGCTACCATGACGTCAGTATAACACTCACAATGCATGCATTATAGTGACCATTAATCTACCATGGGTGGTAATTAAGCAGCTAATTGTCAAGAGAAAGGAGTGAAATGTTTAACATTGGCAGTGTATGGACACATATTGTGAGATCAATCAGCTATTGTTGTAGTACAATGGAGAGGCGGTCAGAATGTTGGTAAAGTAAATAAAGATAAGGTAATACGTTATATAGTTTATGGACCAACATTCCAGTGTACACGGTTTCTATTACTTGGGTCAGGTTTTCAGAAAATGTACAATTGGCCTTCACCAATCCTCTCAAATAACCCACATTTTAAGGTAAATGCCAGCGTTGTCAGCACTGCAGCAGGCGGGAATTCAAGGAACTAATACATGAAACAATAGAATTCATGTTTTGTTCAAAACTTTTCTTGGGAAAGAACACGGTTGGGGGAATACAAAAGCCAAAAAAACAGAATGTTGTTATATTATTTTGTGTTTTAGGAATGAGTGAAGTTTGGTTCCATTCACTATTGATATCAATGGGGAAAACTCATTGTGATACAAGTTCAGCTAAATAACTTTTTTTCTAGTTCAATGAACCCATTTTTTTTAATTGAAAGGGTAGAATAACATGTCAGCTATGTATATGCAGATTTTAAAGAAAATCGTATATTTCAATTGTCTGCTATTGGGGAAAATGCAGAAAATACCCGTTTTTCCCATAGACTTCTATAGTGAACACACTGTTAATTCGGACCATTGCGTGACAACCTCACATAGTTGCGCTGATGAGCAACCGCGGACGGGATACGAAGCATTATGATATACATTGTGTAACAAACTGTCTACCAAATATCACTTCCAAACGATGTGTGGCCGTTGCATCGCGGGACATGCAGTAGTAAATGTCACCAGTCCCTGAAATAAAAACTAATCCAATGAAATATGTTTTTTCAGGGCGTTTTGGGTTCCCACAACCATGTTCTTTCTAATTCCAAAATTTGAAAAATGTTCTATGATTATTAAACACTGGCATTTACCTTTAAGACAAAAATGAGCTTCAAAATGCAGTTTAACCTGACAGAACTGATACTTTAAATCAATGTAGTACCAAATATAGTCAGATATACCGGTTTCCATCATTTTTCAGCCCAATTTAGCAGAATTTCCTAAATGTGTAGAGCTGCCAATTGTACATTTTCTGAAAATCTGACTCATATACTCAATAAAAATGTAACACAAAGAAGTCACTGTCTCATTTCACTTTAAAAACCAATATTTTCTTGACTTAAATTTCTTCCTTGGAGCTTTAGAAGTGAGGATCTTCCACCCGCACATGCTACTATCATCAACTGACAAAACATGTAGCACATGGAGTGCATCCTCCCCCTTGTTCCCTTTCCCTCTCTCACTTCCCAGTCAGATTCCCCCCTTCCCTGGTGCCCTCCCGACAAGGCCAAAATATGGACAATCTAATATCTTTAGTTGAGGTTGGCAAGATTCAATGACTCACTTAATGACTCACTTAATTTGACATACAACGCCCCATATCTCACCTTGTTCCTGCTTGTTCCATACATACACCATCTGGTGGCACCACCTAGCTTTAGTCTTGAATTGTTGGGATCTGCGGTAGTGTCCTAGGTGCATAGACTTCGGTTGTAACAAGTGCAACAAGCGGGGCAGAACGGAACTGGTTTGTTGTACAAGAGTGAAACTAATTACTTCTGGGTTGCAGTGCCTACGTATGTGTGATCTTGTAGCACCTAGCCTGTTGTGGGCTTGCTTTCTTGCCTTTATGGCAGTTATTAATACATCTGAAATCAGCAAAGCTTTTTTAATTTGGTTCAAGGCACTGTCTGCAACTTGTGTGACTTCTAGTGTGTCGATATGCCTGTGATTGCAGAAGGGATGTGGTGTTGTTGATGGGTAGTCAACCCCGCTTGCTTCGCCTGCACCCACCTGCCCCGTTTCCCCTGACTGCGTGCATCTGCACTATACTCTCCACCCAGCGCTCAACTGCTACGCGCTCCTTCTACTACGCCCATCTTCTCCTCACTCCCCAAGCCCCATAGCAGCAGTAGCACCTGCTCCACTTAAAGGCCTGAAACACTGGCATGGTTCAACATTCTAGATTTTTGGAAGTTATACATTGTGGTTGGAAGTGTTTCGATTTGGAGTCTGCCACTGCAGCAATGGCTAATCCACAGGGCATGTTTTGATGTCAATGGTTGTTGATGCATGGCCTGTCTGTGCGGAGTGTGTGTGTGGGTGCATGCCTGCACTGGTCTGTGTCAGAGTGCATGGAGGGAGGCAGGTAACTGTAGTGCATGCCATTACCAATGCACCCCTGCCGTAGTAGAGTAGTAGAGCATACACAGAGTTGCACTCTGACATGTATGAAAGAACTAGACCCAATGTTGACTCCAGTAGTGGCACCAGGTGCTGCATGCTAGGTAAATGTAATCCCGAGGCGTCACCACCAGTCTGTCTATTCAGAGAAAGGATAGTTGCTCAAAACGGCACATGATCACCTTTTCACAGTGATCTAATACATCTACTCATTTCTGCCACAGAACGCCCCCTAAACCCCTCTACTTCAATGTTTTAAAGTAACACAGTCATCATAGCATGAATAAAGGAGATATGGACGTTTTTCCTTTCTCTGCCATGCAAGCTAGGCTGTGTTTGTAAGCGCTCTTTATGCTATGCATTCACCACAAGGGGAGATAGCTCAGTGGTAGGGCACTCACTTCAAAGGTTGGACCCGAAGGTTGGGGGATCTAGCCTCGCCTGGGTCACATTGTTTTTATTTCTGAGTCGCATAGATGCTATGTCATTCTATGCGACAGGACGGGAGGTGGGTTGGCATGATTGATGGGAAAGGCAGGAGGAACAACATGTACATATAATGTATTCAGATAATTAGCCTGCCCATCGATCTTAGGGCTATTGATACAAGTAAAGGAAAAAAACAGGCCTCTATGGCTGCGCTAGCAATGGCCACTCTTCCTGGACAGATATTTTATAATCGCCCATGCTCAACGTACAATGGGCTGCGGAGCCAGGTGTGACGGGTGTGTATGGGTTTAGCCCAATCCATTTTGGTGGTGAAAGAGGAGTGGACGTTGTCCCATGAATTGACAACACATTTGCAATGATTCACACAATGCGTTTTTTATCTAAAAATAGAGTTTTTCGTGTTGGACGAGTGTCCTAAGAATCCCAACAATTTGAGACTAAAGCAATTAGATCCTTCGGTTGTGGTGGTTCTGGATGTCTAATGCCTTGGGATGTCCCTCACCGCATAGACATCCAGAACCACCACAACCCTAGTTTCTAATCGCTCAATAGATCCCTGTGAAACCCAGAAGTCCACCAATGAGAACTGGGGAGCCATTAGGGAAGCCTCTAAGACCTCACCGTTGACCCTGTCCACCCCTAATGGGAACAGTCCACTCTAATAGATCCCTAAAACATCAGAAAATGTTAGCAAAACTCAACTAAGTTTAATTAGTGTAGCAGTGAGGTAGCAGAGGTGGGAGCTGAGGCTAACCCTGCGCCTCCCTACTGTGGATCACTTGTGGCGCATGTTGTCAGCTCTGGGCAGGAAACTAATTGGGTCAGACACTGACCCTAAATAATTCTTTACAGGTTAACACCAGTGGCGCCTTAATCCTGCGTCATAACAAACGCTATAACAATCCTGGCGCCAATGTGGGGTACTGTGACTAACTGATTCCCCTACCAGGACCTCTGTTGGTATAAAGCATTCGGTTTCGTAAGAATATAACATAAGTGGGTCCGATTTTCAGAAAATGCACAACCGCCAGCATTACACATTTAGTTAATTCTTCTAATTTGGACTGAATAAAGGTCAATACCAGGAATATCTGAATATATTTGATATTGCATATATTTATTGTATCAGTTCTGTTATGTTAAACTGCATTTTGAAGCTCATTTTTGTCTTAAATGTGGGTTATTTGAGAGGATTAGTAAAGGCGAATTGTACATTTTCTGAAAATCTGACCCAAGTATAGCCAGGGTTGCAGTGCACACAGTAGTTGTGATAGGGGAATTGTATGTTTCAATGCGTAGGGATGGATTCTCACTGAATCTGACAAATATTTAGCAGCACTTTTGTATAATAATAATAGATTTTTATTTCCATGAGACATCTACAAATGTAAATATAACTGTGGACTAGAGGTTTATGAAAAGATGGAAATAGGAGCATTTTCAGTAATGTGCACTGGTCTTCCAAGTACCCCTGAATTTGGACTATGATCTAGACTAGATCTGACTGCATCTTACACATATTCCACTAAGTTACATAGTAATCTGGTAATTTTTTAGTTTTCTAATAAGGCTGAAGATTATTAGCAATGCTATTACTTCTATCAACGATTCACAGGTTCCAAATGCCTGGTGAGAAAGATTAAGACTTGTCCTATCATATGATGTATACTTCTATAGAGCATGGACGGTTTTCTCTATAAATAGAGTCCTTACCCCTTTAAACATAGAAAAAAGGTTGTTATATACATGAATCTAGTATTATTAGAAACTGTCATATAATATATTTGCCCCTGGTGGCGGCCATATTGGTTTTGGTGCATAATGGCCACTAGGGGGCTACCTCAATTTTTATGCCGTGGTTTTTGAAAACCTTAGGGCCAGACCTAACACTATACCAAATTTTAAAGACTTGTCACAAAGTGCGTGATTTTTCTGAACTTCCTCCCAGCTAATGTTAGTTAGTAAGACTTGTTTCCACCAGATGGTGTCATGAGTGATTTATTTGCATTCACAAATCTTTTTTTCTTTCATCATCCACAAAATTAATTTCATGTGCCATAAATATTTTCCAACATGTATTGAAAAACATAATGGATTTCACACCGCCATACATTTATGTAAATTTTCCATTCGACATTGCAACCCACATTATTACAAATCCGGAATATAACATATATTACTGTTTATGTTACAGGTTGAGGTGGCTGCTGGTCTCATGGTAAAAATGATGAGATGAACCTGGAAGGTATGCTAATTATATACTTGTTATACCTTCCTCAATAAACTTATAAGATGGTAACCAAAATATGAGATAATATAACCTTCATGACACTAACAGGATTACTGAAACAAGCATCAACATAAAGTTGGTTTCTTTTTTAAATTTCTGTGGCAAAACACGCTGCAACATGCGGTCTGTACACCTGCTACCATTCTGTTGTCATGACTGTGCGTTCACACCTAACATTAGCTGCAGCTATATAGAACATCTTAACATGGCTTGCATCATCAATGTTCAATAAAGCAGCGCAACCCTGTCAATACCTAACATGATTTGTGCAGACTGGGCTCTAGACCTCAATACTTGTTTCCCCCCATTAGCAGTGATTAATTGTCAAATAATAAGAGTTGTTCCAACATATATAACCTGCCACTAATGGAACTATGTGTTTCTTACCTAGGAAATATCAATGCATTTTACATTTGTCTGTGAAGTCAATGAGGTTATGAAACAATGAGTTTCTCTGGCATTGATCTTTGGCACTTGGTGCTCCTCTAAATGAATCATTAAACCCAACAAATTGTGGTCACATTCAATTCTGGCATTCATATACGAACACCTGAAATTCTTTACAGAGGAGAAATACCAGGAGAGCTCATCTAGTTTTGAAGTAAGCTTAGTCAATAATAGTTGTTTTTAATTTAATCTTTTACTCTGGCCTTTAGTTGGGATTACCATTATGAAAATTACTTGATTATTCATTAGTAAAATAGTAAAATAATTACATGATTTGCTTACAAGTTGTTCATATTACATCTACAGGTTATATATCATGTCTTACTTAAGTGCTTAAATCACCTTTAGTCTCTCCTTTCATTTATAGCTACACAAAGTCAAAGTACCTACATCATCACAGTAAGATGATCAGCAGATCTAAACTATCACCATCACCAGATATGCAAGGTCCAGTCCGTACAATACAAGAAAGTACAGAAGTGGTCATGATAACACCCAAGTACGCTAGGCACATAGTAGCTCTAATAGAGACTGATGCAGTGGATAGTTTTAACAGAGAGTTTCAGAATGCTGATGAAGAATTCCAGACTGTTATACTTACTGGAACTTTCTCACCAGCAGGGCTTTACTTGGAAGATAACAAGGACAGTAAAGATAGAGTTTCCCTGCTACCTCGGAGCACTCTATCTCTAACTATTGCTGCTGGTGCACTGAATATAATGGAGCTACTCTTATCTAAGGGAGTTACTCATTTCACACCTGAACATTCCCTCAGTATCATACACTACCTGCTCCACTGTGCACACTTGAATCCAGATGAACGTCAGACATACCTAAAATTCTACCAACATTTAAAATCTATTATGTCAGTGAAAGACTTGAAGGCGATGATATACCAAGAAGACTCTGTTGGACTAAATGCTCTGGAACTGTCTGTAAAGCTCAATCTCATCCAGTTCTTTGAGTTAATCATGAATACTGAAGGTGTGTATCTACACAGGCAATCTGTGTATAAATAGGGATCATATAAAATGTATGATGTCACAGACTATGAACACACTGATGGCAGGAGAGACAATACATCACCTCTAAACTTCCTCATGCTCTGTGATTGGGGATAATAAGAAAACAACAAGTTGGATTCATTTCTGTCCTCTACAATAGTTAAAAAGTGGTTCATGTCAAGATATAAAACACATTTCTTTTTTGTGTTGGTGGCCTTCATTGTGCTAATGCTTCATTTTGTTCCAATATTTCTCCTTATTCAGTCCTGTCATTGTGCAAAAGCATTCTATCCTGTTCTATACAATTTAAGCCAACAAAACATGCAGAATAGTTCAGATGTAAGTCCTTTTAACTCTTGCTTTGGGTTTTCTGGGCCTTCTATTTTAGTTCTGTTAACAACTTGTCAGGCCATGTCTTCACTGATTATTGTTGCAGTTTGCACAATGTGGAAGTCAATGCATGATGTGTCTAAACATTGTCAGCTCTTGTCAAATAAAACTTCATCTATACTGAAGCCTACAGTTGCTTACATATTCGCCCTTGTTTTAGAGTCATGCTGCTGTGTTATGTGTATTCTAGGTATAGCAGCCTATAACCTGTGGCTGCATATTCCAGGATTTGTGGTACATTCATTTGATGTTAGCCAGAAAATGTACTTCTTGTTTTTCTGCCTTTATGGCGTGCAACATTTCTATCAGGGATACATATTCATAGCTTTAAAGCAAATCATTTTTGATTCTCTTGATTTACTGGTATTAGCAAGTTTTGTGCAGTTCCTTTTTGCAGATATGTTCCACCGTACAATTACAAAATTTGGCATGATTAGTCCTGACTCTGATTTTGCAACTTTTACTAGCAGTATGTTTGATATTCAGAAAATGTTAATGAACACTGTTAATCTGGGTGACAATCCAGAGCCTATAGTAAAGTTCTTGCAGATTGTTCATTTCATAATCCTGACTTCCATCCTGTTAAACTTCATGATCGCTGTCTTTTCTCAGTCTGTATCTGAAGTCGCTAACTATAGAAAAGAAATTATTGTTTTTCAACATAATCTGTTGATTCATGATACATATGCCTTTGCGAGTGTGGTCAAAGGCATGAAAATCCTAAATCCTATCATTATGTATTTCTTGAGGAAGAATTTTGTGTATGAAAATGGAAGAGTTTACCTGTTGGTTGGATTGCCTTGACAAAATAATGGTAATCTGTACATACTGTTGTTAACCTGATACAACAATTGACAGATTCCAGTCTGTTTTTGCCAAGGTTACTTTTCCAAGTTATCATTATTCCCTCTATTTTTCAATTAATACATTGAGCAAACTAATTTGATATCATCAACAATGAGGGACAGTACTGGAAAAGGTAACAGTATAATAGCAGTTAACATAATGCATGTGCTTGAAGGTTAGGAATGACAGCTGCACTCAGACTAAAACTACTTTTAATATTAAAAAGATTCAGATTTCTTCATGATGAAAATAGTTGTGTTTAAATAGTAAAATCCAACACATTCACCATGATTTCCAAATTAATCGACCACAATCAGTTTAAGAAAAGTCAACACAAGAACAGAAACGCATAACCCCCTCTATAGGTCCTTGCCAGCATTAACAGTCCAGTTTATTTCACACCAAGTCTTGGTCTGTTTTTGTGCCTAAGCCCAGGTGACTATCCACCACTTCTAACCAATTATTATACAGTCAGGTCTATAATTAAAAAGGTGAACAGCATAGTATGTCTTCTTGGACAAAGTAGCATTATAATGCAGTAAAAGAGTAAAACTACATGATATAGTACATGATATAAAACAGTGAACCAACTGCTCAAATAACACAAGTGTAATACCACCCTGTGGTCAATAGCCACATTAATACCTAGCAGAATACCAGGGTTAACTTCCGGTTACTTCCTGGTTGCACTGAATCAGTAGATATCAGCTGCTCAGCAGTACATATATGCTGTTTTTGATACTTGAAAGACAGTTTGAGAAATATTGTAGAACCCCATTGATTTAAAGTTGCAGTGAAGTGATGTTATCTGGATATATTTGTACAGGAGGGACAAATATATCAACCTATATTTCCACATTTATATCATTTATTGCCTTTGGACATTATGTTGTTAATAAATAAATATCTTACCTTAGGGTACATTAGGGGTTTTGTTTTTATTTCTGTTCCTGTTCCTGCTAGTTGGTAGCACTATGGCAAGCATTATTCTACTGTTTATATTTGATAATTAATACACTGGGTGACAGATGTTTAATTTGGATGATCTGATTTTTTCTATCAATATGAACATGTCCATCTAAGTGGAATATTTTAGATTGGCGCTACTTTAATGGGTTCCTTGAAATTTTTCCTGCCTACATCTTTCAAATCAAAACAACTACCAAACAATCTGAAAATGAAGTCTACAATTTCTACACCCAGGACCACTGTTATTCCTGCCCACAGATTCAAGGTTCCTCCAAGTTGAGAAAGGAGTCCACTGGTGGTCACTTTAGGCTTCTCCACATAACTCAAGACTAAATCATCTGAAGTAAACACAGTCACCTGGGCAAAGTTATCTTCAATCAGTTTGGAGGCAGTTGCAAACTCTTGATCATGAAATGCACTTGTATTCCCAACATTTACTGCTTCAAAAACATGAGCAAATCTGTCATATTTTTTATGAAACTGAGAATTGGCTACAAAATTTAAGTAAAATCCTCTCAACTGTGATCTCATTGGCCATTTTGAAGGATTAACCCATGTTTTATAGACAGTCTTCGAGCAAGGACTTTTACAATCATCTGTGCATGATTCAGTGATACTGAATAAGTTCTCTTTCAGACAAGACATCCTCATTAAGAATTCCTCTGTAGTTGTTTCCAGAAATGACAAGCAGTAGTCAAGTGTTGAATCAATAGTGAAGTTCTGTTCCGGATAGTTTAATGTAGAAATTTCTGTACAGTTGCATCCTTTACGGACTCTTGAAATAGTACATTCAGAAATACACATGTCCTGTGTGTAGTTAAAATTTGTATATGGGCCTTCACCATTTGCATCAAAGCTCTCCTCACAGTCATCATCCCAATAAGGGCGTGACAGCCTCCGATGAGTTGATATTTTAAAATTAATTTCAGTGTCCATTCCTGGAGCAATGGCGGCCTTTTCTGGTGTTAGTCTGGGAGGTGTTCCTTGGGGAAATAGTGATATATATGCTCCTGCACCTCTAGATGGTACAGTATATGATGTGACATAATTATTTGGGTTGTCTTCGTAGTTATCCAGGTGAAGGATGAACGCATAGCCCACAACAACATAGCCAGCATCTCTGCCAATATTCTGAATATGAAAGCAGTTGAAGAGGTCTGGTAGAACAACTATGTTGATAGTCACTAGTCCTTCACAAGGCAGAGCCACATCAATGCCATTGAAGTGTGCATACACCTTACAGTCAACTATCATGTCCTGATGGCTGATTCCGGATGCTCCCTCCTTGCCCACAGACTGGTAATAGCCCCGCGGTGTCAACATGAACCTTCTACTGAGATCAAATGCTGTTTCTAACTCCTCATCACAGTCATAGCAAGCCAAGGATTGGTAAACAAGCTCAAAATGGTCCCTTGGTAAAGGAACACCGGCTGACTGATAGGCAGACATGTTGCTAGAGAAAGGGTTCTTGTTGCAAATAAGCACTTCTGGCGTTAGGTTCCTGTGGTCGTCAAAAACATCTAGCCTTTCTTCTGTCATGCTTACCATAGAGTTGTATTCATAGAACTCCATCACATTGTAAGCAACATTAAGACCACAGATGACCAGGAAAGAAAGGGAAGCTAATGTCCAAATTAATTTCAGTGTAACAGAACTAGAGGAGAAGATTCTTGGTATGCCTTTAAGGGACGTCTTCCTCAAGGATGTAGTGATCTCTTCTTTCAACGTCATCTTTGCTCCCAGGATGTCAATGGATCGGATTGTCTTTCACCCTCTGTTCTTCTATCCCTGGTGTAAAGGATTTTTTTCTGAAATGTCAAAGCAAATCTGATGAATATTCCAAAACTAAAAGATAGATTAAAGTTGCAATTGTCATTATTATAAACATCTCTATCCATCACATATCCACTATTGCTGCAGGAACTATTTCTGCTAAAATAATATTGCCGCTGAAAATAAATTACTTGTGGTAAAAACAAATCAATTTCTTTTTATATCACTTACAAACAGTCTTTGATTTTATTATGATCTTTTACATATTCTAACCCATGTTCATACACATATAACCTTATTTAATATGTAGTTAAGAGATAGCTATAGTCTATTAAGAAAGCAGTATAATCATGATCGTAGTAGTATAAGTTGTATTTCCTTGCTTTCCCCAATGTGTTCATTCACCTAAAGAAGACCATTCTAGGTGAAAAATGGGACTTCATTAACAAGTTTTTCAACCTTTTTATATTAAATCGCATTTACTTGTGTAGTCTTCAGTAACAATTGTGACTAGATTCTAACACAAGAAGTAACCAGCTCCTCCCAGTTTGTGACCAAGCCAATTATTGATTGCCTTGCAAATAATACATATATATACAATTCCCATCTAACCAACACTTGGGCAGCTATTGACTTACTATTGGTAATGAAGCCCAGTCACTGCATCCCAATATTACTACAGTAACCATATCAACAGCAATGTCTAATTGCTTGTGGTAAATATGTTGCTGCTTTGAGCCAGGGGGTATTGACAGTTTTAGTTCTTTCTTACAATTATCGAAACAAATCATATTTGGTTCACAAACATTTGATGTTTTATATTTAGCTTCTGCAGTTATTATGGGCAAATCTCTGTTAAGATTTGAATTTCATGTCCCTGCCATTTCTGATGCTTTAGCGAAAATATCAAAGTTTTCTGTATGACTTTCCTTTCATAATCAGATTGTGCTCATTAATACCTTTTTCATTTACCTATAAGACATCTTATTTATTGTAAAGTTTCTATTAACAAAACACCTGACCACTTTAAATCTGTGTAATAAATGTTGGTTCCTTTCTGGACTATCCAGTCTGTACCTATTAAACCTGGTGCCTAGCTGTTATCTTATGTCATTGCCCCCCCCCCCCCCCCCCCCCCCCCCCCACGCTTCCCTTCAACCATCACACACCTTTCTCCCCTGACTCACTACATCCTGTCCCCATCCCCCTACCCCCTCCCCAACCATACCATGAAATCAATTAACAATTGCAGCACTTGACACCCTGGTGCCTTACATCAGCCTGTTTTGCATGTATGTCTATACATATAGCTGTATTTACACATATAATGCAGGATCACTGCAGGTCAATGTAACGCCTGTGGACTACTTAGAGTTATTGACTGAGTTTCCCGGTTCCTATCCATCTTAACATTTACCCTTTTCTTCACTTGGTTTCAAATGTTTATAAATGTTTGTAACAATAAAAAACAAATAAATAAAACTTCGCTCCAAATTAAGGGGAAGCTTTTACTGCCAACTGACCATAAATCCCTGTTAGACTAGGCAAAATCCACCTAAACATCACTCTTAATACTCCTAGGGGCATTTTTGAGTACAAAGGTCCACCAGCACTTTTCTGGCTAATTTGGGTGTGCTGAACACGAAAATCACTGTTGGACAGCTGAAATCTGACTCCTTCCTTGTCAAAAATTAAAAACAAAAATGGCTGCCATTCATTTTTTAGAAAAATCATAAAACACACATATATAGTCGTGTGATACCTCAAAATGATGGAAATGGAGAGGACAATCCATTTTACACACTTACCTGGATGTCACAGCAATGTGGTTTCCATGACAACCAAATATCCACACACATATGTGTTTTTCACTCATTTCTGAGAAAAATCATAAAAAAACACATATATGGTCATGTGATACCTCAAAACCTCTTGTGTATGGTGCCTATGCACCTAAGTAGTACATGTACATCAATCTGATTGAATGCAATATCTTTCTTCTAAGCTCTCCCTTTATGCTAACAGAAGGATATAGATTCATGGAGGCAATTCAGAGACTAGATATATACAATGTACAAAATCAGAGGTACAGAGAAATGCACCAACAATTGAAATGACAAAAGTGCCCAATATCCAAGCACCTGCCCATGGAGTGGACACACTTAACACTGAGGTGCATGTATGTGTCAGAGCAACTTGGCCAGTATTATACTGTAATAATGGCTGATCAGGCCTCAGTCGGTTGATGGAACTGAAGTGGCAAACTCCATTATTCCAGAAGAGGGTGTTCATTTGTCTTGGAGGCCTACACATAGCAATGAGCTTTCTGAAACCTATTAGTACTGGCATAGTGGAGGCCTGGGTTATGAGTGACATCTTGGGACAAGGTACATGACTACAACAGGGCTACAATGACTACAACAAGGCAATGCACACTCACAAAATCACATACCATGCCCTTTTGGGGATTCTGCTCTGTAATGGCAAGTTCCCTTTTTAGTGCGGGAGGCACCTGTTAAATACCTGAATGGATTACCATCAGGTAATCCCTTCACAGTAATTGGCAGGTGCATCACGACCAAGAGAAATACTGTATTAATTAGTATTGATTATTAAATGAGGTTTAACATTAATGAAGTTTAAACCTCGCGCAAGACATTGAGGTATTTATTAGCTTCATCAGGAGAGATAGTCAAACTTCTAGAGAATGCTGACATAAATCAGCTTCTCTTTGACTTTGCAAATAAGAAAGGAAAAGTGAACATTAACTTTCTGTACTGGTGGCAGAACAACAACATGGTTAGGGCTCTTCTATAGCTGATAAGGGCCTATTGTGACTTGCACCTCCACATTGAGGCCTTCAAGAAGACCAACTATGCAAAGTGGGGTTCAGTCTACCTTGCAGAGATGGGCAATCTTCCACTTCATGTACTGACCAAGTTTGAACATGGAAACATCATTGTCACACTTTCTGACAGACAGTTCAACCAAGTAGCTACTGACGATGCACTGTAGTGTATCAACAAAGTAGGGAAAGATGCTGGTGAAATTATAGGCATCACCAAAACTAGATCGGCTCTGATCAGAGGGGCACTCTCCTATAATCTCTGTCCCCACATCAGCATCACTTTATATGCCAACTACAATGTTGAGAAGAATGGCATTGTTCTCAATGAAAGTCAGCCAAACCATATGGAAAGAGATAAGAAGGATCAGGATCATGACCAACTTGCTAATCTTGGATTCTTCTCTGCAATGGAATTCTTACATAATCTGTCAAACAAAGATCTTGTGACAATTGCTATTCAGGATGCAAGTACAGTATATCCCAGGGGCCAGAGACAATTAGAAACATCTGTGTCAATGAGGCTGATCAAAACACCTGAAAACTTCAATGATCCAATGGTGAGAAATAATACCCTTACTTTCAGTTGCTTCTACAAAATCAAGAAAAAGGGAAAGACAAAGGATAAAAACATCATTCTTAAAGCAGATTGTAACACTATGCAAAGAATATGTAGCTGGAAGAGAGTTGGATTGGAAAAAGTATTAGAACATTCTCTCCGGCAGAAGACAATGATAATCTACAAACCGGTAATAAAGCCATCTTGATTCATTGACTAAATGAAAATATCATCCCCTGTCCATCTCAGGTCAGGCATTAATCAATGCACTTGGAAACCGGATGGAGCCACTACCTTTAAGGATTACACTGATGTCTTTACTGATACCGTACTTAAAGTTGGAAATGCATTTGGAAGAATTGATCTATTATTTGACCAGTACAAAGACATTACTATCAAAGCACAGTCAGGAAAGCACCACCAAAAACAAAAAGTACCCATCAGGAAACTGGTTGACAATAGGAATGTGCCACCTCCAGCCAACTTGGCTAAATACGGGCCTAACTAGTTGGCTCATCCAAATAACTAGCAAAGTTCAGATTTTAGAATGTGCTGGTCAGAGTTGATTGTTATCAGTGGCAGCTTTCCCAATGGAGAGGTGAAAAGTACCATTCTCCTTGACCTTGGTCATCTGGTAGCAGAGCATGAAGAAGCAGACACCAGACTCCATGCCATCCATTCTTCTTCAAAAGTATATAAGTGCATGAGGTTATACACAATATCCCTGAAGGTTCCCGCTAGCATTTTCCTCCCTTCCATGCCATAAGAAGGTCAGACACAACATCATTCATAGCAAACCACAGACAACAAACCAATGTGTATCTTGAAAACCATGACTTACTAGGAGCCACATGGAACTCAGCCAAGATATGGTATCTTCAGTTGAGAAGTTCTTGTGCTATGTATACAAGATACAAGGAGCAACATCAATTGATAATGCAAGATTACTTCTGTTTGAAAAACTGAATAAGACAGAAGTGTTGCCATCCACTGCTGATGCACTGATGCTGCATACTCAATGTGCCCATTACTAAGCCCTGGTTTAGAATTTTGCCCATATGGCTTATCCTTACATTCCTGACCCCTGATACAACACTTTATGAAGGTTGGCTTGTAACCATTTCACTGTACCTCTGATTTTGTACATTGTATATATTTCTAAAGATGTCTCTGTCTCTGAATTGCCTTCATGAATCTATATCCTTCATAGCAATATTGATATGCCAATGATATTGAATGCAATCAGATTGATGTACTACTTAGGTGCATAGGCACCATACACAAGGCAGTTCTTCAACTGGTTGAACTATGATGTTATAGCCAGAAATGTATGGACTTTTTATTCAGATTGTTTTGCTATGATATGCTCTAATATGCTATGACATGTCCTTACAACAATGAGAATATCATAAATGGATTCCCCCCTGCATTACCAACATTTTGAGGTATCCCATGACCATATATGTATTTTTTTTTTATAATTTTTCTCAGAAATGAGTGAAAAACACATTATGTGTGGATATTTGGTTGTCATGGTAACCACATTGCTGTGACATCCAGGTAAGTGTGTAAAATGGATTGTCCTCTCCATTTCCATCATTTTGAGGTATCACACGACTATATATGTGTGTTTTATGATTTTTCTAAAAAATGAATGGCAGCCATTTTTGTTTTTAATTTTTGACAAGGAAGGAGTCAGATTTCAGCAGTCCAACAGTGATTTTCGTGTTCAGCACACCCAAATTAGCCAGAAAAGTGCTGGTGGACCTTTGTACTCAAAAATGCCCCTAGGATTTAGAATTTCTCATCTGTTTCCCAGTCTATGTACTACAATAACTAGTCAATCATTAAGGGATCAAGTAGGTAGTTTCTTTTCAATAACATACATAACTTTCCCCATTCTTTGTCTGGCTATCCCGCCTTATTTGTATTTATACAGCATGTCTTTCTTTTATGAATATAAACAAAGGAGTGCTTCTCATAAGACTTAGTGGTGAATTACTAGAGAACCACAACCCCAATATATTTTCAGGAATCAAGTCCTAGCTTTTCGGGTGCCTCTTCGTTAGTGATTATAACGGTCTTTTCTCTTGCATTGATATAGTATTGAGCAGCTAGTTTCTATTTATTCATTCTTTTTTTAGCGTAAGTTGTTCCCAAAATGGAAGCCTGAAGGCTCTGTGAAACAAAACAAATATTTGTTAGTCAAACTGATCCCAGGATGGCACAGATTTACATCCTGCCGCTTCTTGGTAATTTTCCCTAAGCCTCCTATTATGGCAGGTCTTCACCCACAGTCCTCCTAATCTACCGGTTCTATACCTTTTTCCACCCGTGCGTTTCCCCCGCACTTTTTCGCTCAAGATGCCTTTCTCCGCTAAGGTAGAGTCAGAAGGAATGTGCCTTTTTCCGCCACCCTAAGACTGGTTTGTGCCTTTTCGCGCCACCCCACTACACTGTGCCATGTAGTGTGCACCGTGATCGTCGTACAGACACTATATAGCATATTTCTATAGCACTAAATCCCTTCCGCGGAAATAATTGGTCTAACTGTTCCTCTTGTATCGTACAAACTATCCACGATTTTGTTTTTTAAAAAAGCTATTTGGTATAGCTACAGATGTCCACACAAATGGCTAAAGGTTACGTCATTATAGACTTATTTCTTCCACCTTTGTTCTTGATCGTCGCATGGACACTATATATAATATATAACATATTTCTACTGCGCTGAACCTCGTTTAGCTATGGCTGGTGACAATTGAGTGCAATAGTCAATCACCCTAGGTATTGTTATGGGCTCTAATAGACTTAGCATCTATGTTAGATACTGATGGTAGAAATTATAGTTACTACGGATATTTATTTATCATTATTCAATAATAATTTTAGAATAGAATAGAATAGAGTAATCTTCTTTTCTTTTTTTTTTTTTTGCGACAACTTCTTTTTATTCAATATGTCAACAAATCTCATCTCTCTCCTGGACCAGTCTACATAAAAAAATACATAGGTCCGTCACACGTTTTCATTTGACGATCAATTAAAAAATAGAAAAACATCAACATACTAATTTTTGCTTTCGTTTATACACTTTATCTTATTAACAGCTTAACTTATACTTTCTATTATGTTTACAATTTATTTATTTCGATCTATTATGTCTGTTAAGTCCGCAAAGAGACTTCTCCACCTTTTCTTTTCATCTTTGTCAATTTCTGCGAAGTAATCTTTTATTCATCAAGGAGTAATAAATCTGACGAACAGGTCGAGTACCTAACAGGATTTATACTCAGGTCTTCCGGCCGTTCCCTTGACATTAGGGATAGACATTTACATATTTTCGGTTTTGTAATATAATATAACGTTATAATGGTATTGAGCTGTCATGGACGCCAGACGTGCTTTGGCTCCGCAGTACACATAAACAACTGTAAATGTGTATTCTAGCAAGTGTATTTCATCATATCATCCCATTTCATTCCTCCACTGATATGGAGTACGGAAGAGTTAAAATACGTTACAGACTATTATAATTATATAACCTAAATACATGGTTATTGTATTGCTCTGTATTGCTCTGATCATTCTGAACGGGAACACACATGGACGATATTACAGGTGCGTCAACTACCCCTATACACAGTGCTGGATACCGGTGGTATACAGATACGTAACCCAGAGCTATACATATATGGGTCAGATTTCCAGAAAATGTACAATTGGCAGCTCTATACATTGAGGAAATTCTCTTAAATTAGGCTGAAAAAATGAGGAATTCCGGGTATATCAGAGTATATTTTGTATCACATTGATTTAAAGTATCAGTTCTGTTATGTTTAAGTCGATTTTGAAGGTCATTCTTGTCTAAAATGTGGGTTATTTGAGAGGATTGGTGAAGGGGAATTGTACATTTTCTCAAAATCTGACCCATATGTATAGCTCTGCGTAACCCAATGTTTATAAACCAGTTTATAATATGTGAGTTTATGTTTCCTAGGTAAATACCGAAAATGATGTCCACAGGAATAATTTCCACCTAATTGTATTGCTTCCAACGATTTTTTCACCTCTGCTGTCACGATTCAAATGGCCACTTTCGTAGATCCATTCAAATAGTTTTTTCCACATATCCCTGGTTTGATTACATGATACTAAGAAGTAAACTATACCATCCGCTCCAGAGCAAAAGTCACATGTATCATTTTCTTTCATTTAATTAATTTAAATATTCTTTAAATACTTATTACATGTTAGGGTTTTGTGTAGGATTGTATATTGAAGAACCTGGATTCTAGTTTATTACCTTATACAACTATAATTCTCAGAAGCAGGCCAATGTCAGTTCAGAGAGTTCCCCAATGTTACTTTAATATTTAGAAGTAAAATCTAAAATTGGAAATGAAATATATAATGAAATTAGGTGTTAAGGAAAATACCAAAACCAAAACCCTTAATAAATAACTCAAATAATTTATGGTCAAGTATTCCACACAGAACGAAAATTCTTCATGGTCGGTTTTAGGGTTAAAATAGGTGAGAGGCACTCTGTATAATATTATATCAAATTAGGCATTGCAGAAAAATGCTGAGCAATCAATTAGAATATAACATATAAATATGGTCTTTAAAATACAAATTTGAAAGTACGCCCCCTCCTTTTGAAAATCCTAGATCCACCCCTGGATCCACCCCATCAAAAATTGACCCCCTCTTCTTTTTTAACTTAATGTTATCAAATAATTATTGCCATGTCTGATGCATTTAGGTGTGGGTGTGGGTATGGGGCCAAGTATGTGTGCTTAGATGTAAGTTCGCCTAGATGTTGACAGCTTAGAAACGTGTGAAATATAGGTGTTGCCGCTTTTGCGCGACCAAGTTTAAATGCTATATTCACCACTAAACTTGTGGGTGTTTATGCACAAGAATTGGGGGTACTGTGTACTGAGATGGTTTCTGTTTAATGTTAAAATCCCAAGCGTCTGTATTTGATATTCATGAACAAATTATAGTAACAAAACTTGGTAAAACATTAAGTTTATTTGGGCAACATTACCATCGATACAGATCTATATTAGCAGTTTATAGTTTATACTAACTTATGAATTTATCGTCTGAGGGAGACCCTTTACAGAGATAGCATACATTAACTGTAACAGCCTTTAATAACATCAAGTATTTTGAAGTAGATGATCAATCACAACTCAATCAAAACAACTTCGATTCACCCAATGCTTGTTGTATAATGTCTCAAGATATGTACAAATACGTGTATGATTTCCTATACGAGGTGTCACAGAAATGAGAAGATATCGTAAACTACAACTGACTGTAGGATACATCGCCGAAATGCTTGCACATATAAGATAAGTCCTTAAATAGTGTGCAACATTGATTCCGAGCTAGAGCAACCATTTTTATTTTGAAAATCTCTGATGAAATAAATATATCCACATTATTTCATGCATTCAGTAATCGATTCAGACATTAATTAGCAGTGTTATGAAGACCATAGGACTAAATAGATACATACTTCTTTTTTTAAAAATGGCTTAAATTTAAGTTGATTTCTCATAAATGTTTACAATATACGTTTGTATTATATAAATTTACGATTAGGCCATACAATCTTTTCATTAAATAACTCACATAATAGCATGTATACTATCGAAAATTGACCCCTCCTTGCAATGATATTCTGTCATAGAGGTTGTTTACATATGGTATCATATATTGCATGCATACCATCGGAAACTTACCCACCACTGGTATCATTGAAAAATAGCATTGGCATAATTCTATTATCTTATGACATATTTGGGGGTATACATTTCTGTCAGCTCAGATTCCAATCTAGCGTAAAAAGCTAAACAAATATGCTAGTTAGGAAAAGGTACCATGCCACCCCACCCCCCTCGTTGGTACATAATAGTGGGAGAGATGCATGGGTGTGTTGTAGCTTGTCAATGTATGCGACCCAAGGAATGTTTGGTTGACATATTGAATAAGTATAATAATATATAGTATAATAAGTATATATGATTTCCACGCAGTGTTGGGAAACAAATAAAATAATGATAAATAAATATCCATCATAACTGTAAGTTCTCCCATAAGTATCTGACATCAACACTTGATATTTTCAAATCTAATGGAATATATCTAGATACATAACACCTAACCGTTTAGTGCCCATATGTATGTCAATTATGATTGATTTCAATAGTATAACTTTCATTACCAATTGTTAACAGATGAATGTACGACTGTGTGTATATTACAACTTAAATTATCCTCCCCCATTAGTACAGGGTGAGGTGAATATAACAACAAGTCAGCCTATTAACACACCTAGGGGTGACTATATTACACAACATTGTCAAAAGCCACAGTGATTAAAGGACCATGCCATGTACAGGTGAATAGGTGTAATATTTAGCGCGACAATATTCTGGAGCAATATCACATTCCATGTTGTTATATTGATCAGCACGTATAGCTCTGAATTGATGACAAGTCAACGCTCAATATGGTATGAAAGTATGAAAGAAGTTATTATATCTCTGCATAAATGGCTGGGTCACTTTTCAACACTTTGCTTTAATCTTTGCTTTTCGATATGACACCTGGACTAGCGGCGTCGATCTTCCCGCAAAACTTGATTGCTTAATATCGTTTTCCTTCCTTGTATCAATTATTCAATAACATCAACATATATATCATCAGAAAGGCAACCATTTAAGCTTCAAGTTGGTATCAAGTATGTCCATTTACGACATTCATAAAAGACGTGAGACATAACAGAAAAGCTTGTTTTGTTTGCGGCCGCCAACGGGTAAAATATGGAGCGTGCTAAATGTGGAGCGAATGTGTACATGGGGACCCATGTGTGTGTGTGAACTGGAGGTTGAGCGAAAAGGGAAAAGGGGAAAGTATAGAATGGGGGAAAACGTTCTGGGGTGGCAGGGTTCTGGAGGAAAAGGGTTGGTCACCAATCTACCACCTTTGGCCCCACTTGTATAAGTGCACCTCTTCCTGCTCCTTCTCGTAGACCACCTACTCCTCCAACACCTCCTTCTGTTCCCTTTATAACTCCTCCTCCTCCTCCTTTGCCTTCAACCCCACCTCCCCGAAATGCTCATCCACCTGCTATACAACCTCCTCCTCCGTCTCTACCTTTAATTCCAACCCCCTCTCCCACCTCCTTCTCAACCTCATCCCCTTCCTTTTTCCAAACAACCTCTCCCACCTCCTCCCCCTCAATCACCCCCTCCACCATTGCCCCATCCTCCACCAACTCATTTTTCACCACTTCTTATTCCTCCTCCTTCTTGTTTTCCACATCTATCTCCTCCATCTCCTCCACATGGACCTTTTCCATCTCTGCCTCCTATACCTCCTTCCCTAACCCTTCTCCACTTCCTTCTCACCCACCCCCACCTATTCTTCCTCCTCCATTTCATCATTCTTCTCCAGCCCCAAATCAAGGATATCAAATATATATTTTAAAAATAGGAATTAAATATGTTGGTCTCAAACTGAGGAACCACAGTTACTGATTGTTATTTGACCTAAAGAAAATAAAGTATATGGAATTGAATACACAGAGACAAACTGGTTGTAGAAACTAATTATTATATGTCCAATGTCCAAAATATCCAAATAATTAAACATTTACTTTTGCCTTCATCTATCATCGCTCACTAGAGGCTGTTTTCTGTCAGCAGATCCTATTATAAATGAAGGTATGAACATAACAGTAGACTATTGATGAATCCAGTGCCAGGATTTAAAATGAACTCATGATATGATATATGATTTGTTAAGATTTTGTTTTGTCTGAATAACAGGGAATGTAGCATTTAACATAAGAAATCTCCTACCTACCTCAAGCAGTAAAGAGCACAACCTGTTACACCTTGGTAGAAATGCATTTGCTTCCTGAATACGCATTGCTTATAGCTAGGTCCTACAACTCTAGGCTATAGACTGCAACCTTCTGTTACCTCGTCAAATGAAAACTAGTTTATATTGTGCATTTTATTTTAGTCTGTGAGGAATCAGTAATGTACATTGTTTTTCTTGCTTGCCCTACACCTATGTCTTGGACAATATTCATGCTATGACTATCTGATTACATGTTGCATCTTTATCCCAATAAATTTAATTCTCAGTTCCTATGTGCCATCATTTCAGATATTCATAGATGCCAAAACTGTGACACATTATTTGTTTGGCTACACTTCATGTGCTGCCTCTTCATTTGTATGAACCAAAGTGATTCATATACTTGAATGCAGCAGATATGAAAATGAAAAACACATATTTGTGAATGTGGTATCAATATGATTTATTGTTATTGCCAACATATTTTGTTTCTGTTTACTGTGTTAATTGATTAATGTATTTTGTAACATTAGGCAACACATGGAAATATCTGTTCTACCCGAAATGCGTTATTCATATATTTTTCATATAAATATTAATGTTAAAATTATTCAACCTAATAAACTTTTTAAATTGATCAAAGTTTGGTGCATACACTAATGCAGCTAACAGCATTACAGACCACAAAAACATTGAAAAATATATATTTGGTGACATAAGACTCACTCTTCTTGCTTACACCACAAAAAAAAACTAAATAGCAACCATTTACCATATGTGATGTGTGCCAGGAAAATGAGTCACAAGTCGCAAAATTTATATTTTTCAAAGTGTTTTTGTCATAAGCTCTCTTTATTGAAATGTTCTGATATTTAGAGGGTTTAGCCCTTATGGTCATATGAATTCATGTCTTAAATTTCAGGACAGTGTATTTCATATATCTTTGCGTTTTGAAGGTCTTTGTATGGACTATATTTAGTTACTTAACTGGTAATTACCCATCCAGAAATATTGCAAACTTTTTTCAAAAATAAGAATATCAAACTTAAAATATAGAAACACTCATTAGGTGTCCTAGTGTTTACTATCATTGGAATCAGCTTGATCTCTTCTTTTCATATGCCATGGTATCTCAAAATCCATATTTTGCGACTTATGACTCATTTTCCTAAAACGGATCACATATTTGTATATATGTTTTATATATAGGAGGACTAGCCGTAGATGTCTGTCTAAGTGTGTTATTGATATGAGAGTATAAATTTACTAACCATATGGTGTCATGTAAAATGACGCTACAATATCACTACAACCCTTAGGCCAATATGCACTACATTTCGATCAATAAATCTATGGGTAATACAAGAAGGGTTGAACATTTTGAGCATAGTTAGACAAAGGTTGTAAATATTGGCCATTTATCTAACACAGGGAGTAAATATTAGCATATATTAAGCCTATATGTTATGTTATTAGCTGAGAACACTGGACTCTTATATACCATTGTTTTGCGATTATTGTCTTTGTTCTTTCCATTGAATAGATGACTCTGGGTTGCACGTCTGTGGTATTGCCTCCAGATCTCTTCCAGGCTTAAAGACTACTGATATTCATTAACAATATGCTTGTGATCATATAGGTTACTTCTGCGAGAATATATTATAAATCTCCATCCATATAATATAATCACATATTATAATATAATAATAAGGGTCGAGCGATTTCTACTTAAATAGGCAAAAAAGAAAAAGTAGAAAGAGGGGTTTCTTTGTCCCGAATGTTCTCGGAATTTTTTGTTTTTACAAACCACTCTGGATGTTGTCTTATGTGGTTTGTGAAGGTATTTGGGTTGGAAATATGATTTTGAAGCCATTTTTATATCATTTTATCCAACTATTTTAACACGGGAAACGCCCCTTTTAGAAACTAAAAGAGACTGACTCAATGCCTTTCCCACAGTCTGTGTCAATGTGGGATTCCCTAGCAACGGGAGGGAGAGGATAGAAGGGATCAAGAGAGAGGGAAGGAAAGGGCAGGAGAGGGAAGGATGAAGTGAAGGAAGCATAGGGATAGGGAGGGCAAAATCGGATAAGATGAGGGACAATAGGATATCTGTGGTGGAAATGTGATTTTGAAGCCTTTTTAGATTGGGATCTCTACACTCTATTTATAGCCTGGAAAAGCCCCTGTGAGACATTTCCCAGAACTTTTCAGGGGGACCTAACTAGATGCAGGTGACTTAGAGCTGAACAAGAGGTTAGAACTACAACTGTGATTCAATGACTCGAGTTTCCACTTTATTCTGTATCCATCAAACTGCCACAGGTTTGGCATTGAATGCAAATAAAGTGAAAACAAGAGCAATTGAATCACACTTGTAGTTCTAACCTCTCGTTTAGTCCTTTCTTTTTACTATGACTTCAAAAAAATAGGAAATCATCTTTCTAACGCTTGTGTTTGGGTGCCAGAAGCAGTTAACAATGTCCATATGTTTCTTCACGGGCATTGTGGCTGAGTAAGCTCATCTCTGATTGGTCTGACTTCATCAATGACAGGGACTCAGACAAATCACAGTCAATCCTACATCAGCGGCCACACCTTTCATTCCATCTGTTTATTCAATGTGTACAGTATCCGCAACACTATTAACATGGCATATTATTTCCACTCACAGTCAATTTATTCATGTACTGTTATTATGAGAACAGAAAAGCATGTCTGAATCGCTGCTGATTACATAATTGTGTGTTCAACACCCACAATTTTCTGGATGATGACTTCACTAGTGGCGCCACCTATTGGAAACCCAGCTGACCCTAGGTGACTGGGAAGACTTTGCACCACGGGCCAGTTAGTCAAGCAGAAAGGAGCAAGTGTGAAGCACTTGCATTTTACAAACTTTGTGGATTTAATTCCGAAAGCTGTAAGCAGCTTCATAAGTTTGCCTGAACTCTTGTGATCATTCTGATATTCAATTCAATTCAATTCAAAGATTCTTTATTTGTAAGGTCGTGATTACAAAGGTGGCTTGATGTTTAGACATCTAGACTAGAAATTTCGAACTGATGTATGATGATGAAGTTGGAGACAAAGAAACAGATGACATGAATGGAAATATTAATTAAAAAGGATATAAAAGTTTGTCCATACAACGCTTGAAAGCCAGCTTATCTGTAGTAGTAGAGGAAGAGCTATTGAACCAGGCCTGATAGTTGGTTTTAAATGATCAGATGACACATTTAATTAATCATGTGATGTCACATGATGTCATGTGATATTACTGATAATAAGAAACAGAGATGATAAGATAATGATTGGCACAATTTTATTGGTCACATGATACATTCACTAGTCACATGAGATTAAAAAGGCATTGGGAAAAAGGCATTTAATTACATAGTCTAATTGTTATACTCAAGTGATGTTGAACTGTGTCATCAGGGTAATCCAAGAGGTGTATAAAGATACTCTAAAACAGTGTGTTGTTTTACTTTGCCATGACAAGATCCAGAACTTGAGTTTGGTGAGGCTAGAGATACTTTGTTGCTTGGTCCATGATCAGGAACAGGTAACATAATTCACTAGGCTTGGTTCACTGCAATTTGTGGTGTGACTAATTCACTATAATTGATGCTGTGACTCATTGACTACAATAGATGTGACCAATTCACTACAATTGTGAAAATGTAATTCACAGTGCACATTATTGAATCGTCTTTCATAACCTAATCACTAATTCAACCAGTTGTTTATACCTGCCACTTTAATCCTGCATTATTGAAAAAGTTCTGGAGTGATAATGGAGGATTTCCAGTAAAAAACACACCACAGAGGCAAGGATCATGGAGCCAAGAGCCACCAGAATACCTGAGATGTCTTGAAGGGTAATGGATTGGGACGACCCTATGGTTTTCCTTTGCTTCCTATTTGGTGTGTTGGGTAGGTACTTTGTCTCCCATTTGGTCAAATGTCCCGTCTGATAGAGGTTCATTATCCTTAAAATGACAATAATGAGACAAATGGTACAAAACTACATAGGGCATTGACCACAGCAGACAATTGACTGCCTATTTATTTTTTTTTTTAATTTTGACATGTTTTATTCATCTTATGCTGGGTTCTGGGCATATACAGTTCTAAAACATGGTATCTAATAATATTATTGACCGTACAACGGATGGTTCCATTTGCATTATTAGTTTGTTTTTTAAAACGGCATTTTGACTAGCATTTTTTGAGAACTAACCATGATATAAATGTGAACAGATATTTGACAATCAATGAACTTATGAGTTGCCCTGAAGGCTCATTTAACATCTGTAAAAATCAATAAAAAACATTCAAGCTTCCTTCTGTCTATTTTACCAAACCAAAATGCAAACAAAGTATCTTCACAAGTGGAGAATGCCAGCAATACATTAAAGGATGGAGAACAAGGCAAGGATGCAACTACTGCAACTACCATTCACATATTGAATGGGTCCTGACCAAGTTCCTCATGGGAATTTACAGACAAGGAATCAGACATACAAGCTTTTCAATATAATCCTAAATATGAAGTATTTTCAGAGTATTAGTAACTTACACTTTGGACACTATATCAGTATATGCTGAGTTCTTCTGCAGCCCCACACCAGACCTCGGGGATAAATCTGGTATGACAACCATACTGAGTGCACCCTGACTCAGCTTGACCTGCTCCAGAGTGTATGTGTGATCTGAGAGGAAGGCATACTGGCCCTGCCTCACCATGTCCACATGTACATCAAGGTCTGGGTGCAGTACAGGCAGGCCAGACCTGTTCCATGCCATCATCTGTCCCCACATCTGCTGCAACACTCCCTTTGAACTCTACAATGTGTGTTATATTGTCATGAAGAAAGGTCCGATTTAAAATACAAAATAACATTGTTTGAATACCCTGCCACTATCTCAGAACAATGAAGGGATGGTGACCAAAGATTCAAGCATTGAAGCCTCTTATATTATGTTACTACTGCTGCCACCTTGTGGTACATGAATAAACTCATAACATGCAGAACTAACACCACCACACCCTTTCGAGCTTTCCAATGTTTATTTACACATGAGCAAAGTTGTTTAGTACAAAATTGAGATGAATTGTACCTTGAGATGAATTTAATTGTTTACCTTAATGATGTTCATTGTGGCAGTGTGCATATATACAGGCAGACCTTTACCTTAAGGATGTTTATTGTGGCACTGCCCCCAGCTGTGCCATACTTGTATTCATCCTGCTGTACCAAATCCTGTAGGCTTGAAAACGGCTGAGTTTCTATATCCACTGTTATCAGCGATGTCTGTTTACCTGTAGGTCACAAATATAGTTCTATAAATGTTCAACTGCTTTTTATTCAAAACTTAAGCTTAAAAATTAAATTTGTTATGATCTCAACTCAGATAATTTGATATTTTTTTATTGTGAAACCAAACAAATTTGAGGTAACCCCCGAAAAAAGTGATATCACTTGTCAACCGGTTTTTCATTTTAATGAAATAATTAATATTGAAAATTAACGCTGAATGTGTGTTTCTTATAGACTTTTGATTTGAATATATAATTTGTGAACTGCTTTTACCCTATTGTACAAATACTAATTTTCACTTTGTAAAATGACAGCTTTATAGTCTTACATTAAACACTAAAATAGATATAGTTTATCTAGACACCCAGTATAACACCCCTGAGTAAGTGAATAGTCTGACATACCATAGTAGATAGCAGTCAGCATGAGGCAGGTGAGACCCCAGCTGTAGAGGATACAATGTGTTGTACAGCCCTGCTGCTTCACCATCATACCTGAGGTAGAGTAGCAGTAGGGTCTCAACAACAAGACATAGACAATTGGTCAGGTACTCAGAAATTCATGAAGTCAAATTCAGGTGAAATATTGAACATATCTGATTTATCAGTTTTATGATGGTTCAATGAAGCTGGTTCATTGTATTGAACTTTTTTATGAAATAGTATTTGCTTTACAATTTGGGACTATGAGAGCTTTGGCAATGGCAAACTTCATGTTACCCTGTCCACAGAGGGTGCCATACACACTCCAGATGTCAGCCACTAGAGAAGGGTTTTCCTTGTCAGAACCTATTGCCGCCTGCATACACTGGCTCCCTTGAGAAATGTGGTTGAGAACCATTGCTACTACTGGCACCTGGAGGAAATTAAACATTACCTTAGGCTTAAACATATATGTGTCAGGTCATCCACAAATGTATAATTATCTGCCTAAATATTAACAATATACCTTTCTTATATCATGCAAATTTTGATTAGTTACTTATGCCTGATTCACACTATATGCATCCAACTGGTTGTACGACTTAGAACTTACAACTGAAGTCTCTTTTGAAGCATATATATTTAAGTAAACTATTTTGTGAGTTATATTATTTAAACAAATTTCAGAAAGTAGGAAATCCTTGTGTCTTTGTGTGTGATCTCAATAAAAACATAAAACATACAAAAAAAACCTGAATGACACTAGTCTGATTGCAGTAAGCCTTATTGTATGCCTGAATATAAGAAGTAGATAAGAAGATTTTTCGTTAACAAACCATCCCTCAGCAACTGAACTACTTACCAGTGTACATATGCACAGCCAGACAAGAGAACTGAAAGGTTGTGTAATGAAATGGAAGATAGCAAGAGAGCTGCTGCTATTCCGGCTTCTGTTCTTGTATAGCAGTGCGCTCTTCTCAAAGTAGAAAGGGTAGGAGAAGTCAATCATCTTCCCACGTGTTGGCTCAATAGTGAAGCCGGCTACTATCAGATCAGCTTTCTGAAACCATTAATGAATTTGTATATGGGTCATATAATCAAACCTGTGTACATCTACATATTTAACAACCTCAATAAAATGAGACAGATAATGATGAAGATTAGGTATACCTAGGCATTTTTATAGATCATATTTACCATCTAAGTGGGTCACATTTTCAAAAAATACACAATTGGCAGGCCTACATATTTACTACATTTTGATAAATTAGACTGAAAAATGAACAAAACTAGGTATATCTGAGTATATTTGGTATTGCCATGATGCAAACAGTGTGTTAGATTGTGTTAAACTGAATTTTGAACTACTTTGTTCTCTTATGTTTGTGTTATTTGAGAGGATTGCTTGAGACAAATTGTCCATTTTCTGGTGATTTCACCCACCTTGTCAATGAGTTGTTTCACCATGCCATTCCAGCTATGATTATTCATTGCTCCATATTTACCATCTTCTGGAGTTGTTATATCGTAGCTATTGTGGTAAGAAACCTGTCCTTAGGATTGTAGCATACAGGTTAGGATCCGTTTTAGGATCCGTTATGGAAAATGAGTCATAAGTCACATTATATTGATTCCAGATATCACCATATTTAAAAAGAGGAGATCGAGCTGATTCTAATGATAGTGAACACAAGGACACCATTTGTTAAGTTTGATATTTTTTATTTTTGAAAAAAAAAATGTTTGCATTGTTTCTGGATGGGTAATTACCATTATGTCTGAAAATTTCTTATGTGGATTCATATGCTCATAAGTGCTAAACCCTCACAGAATCAGTAAAGACATCATGTGAGAAGAACACTTTGAAAATTATTGATTTTGCGACTGATGACTATTTGTTCTGAAATTCAGATATAGTAGAATTTTAAGACATATTTTGACTTAATTTTTCTTGGCATTCTTTTCTCCTAGAGATGTTGTCTGGAGCTGTTGTGAGCTATTCATACCATATGAATACAATTATGGTATTTACATATAAATAACATGGGGGTAAAAAGTTGGGGAAATCAATCAATGTAGCTTCCTGGAGTAAAAGTTGCTATCAATTGAATGAAGTGGAAGCCCACTCAACTCATTATTGGCATAGAGCACATCCTGAGGCCTCATGATAAAGTACACAATGAACAGACAAAGCCCAGACATGGAGGGAATAATGATATGGTTTCATTTCAGCCTGATTTGACCTGAAACTACTTTTTTCCTTTTTTTTTGCCGGATAATTGGTCACCACACTAACCTGTGGCAAGTAAGAGATTTGCGTTATTTACTGATTACCCTCTGAGTTCTGTACCAGAAACTGCCTCTAATTTGGCAAACATTACATCAGTTTTAACAGCTTTAATGGTTGCTTTTGAAGCCTTGCTGTATCAGTGACTGCCACAAGTGTTGTCCAGACTAGCCTGAGGCAAACAGTCATGTCTGGCCAAAATCGCTTGTTGTCCTCTTCATTGAGTGATGATGTCATAGCTTCTTTGTTGTTATGTTTCTACTGTTATTCTAATATTGTCACCAAAGAAGATAATGTAATTGAGGCATTCATTAGAAGAGCTAGTCCCCAAGATATGACCAACCATTATTTGTAATGATCTGACAAAAAAGAATATTTGAATTTAAATTGTTTCTTCCCTTGGGAGATTAGAGCTGCATAAGCTTACTGTTAATGAGGCTGAATGAGACTAAATCTATGGGGAGCTTGAGAGTTTTTCATATTCACCTGAAATTCATGATTGACGCAATTGCACCCATCAACTCAAAACAAATTCCTCTTCCTCCAACAAGTGCACCACTTCTATTGTAGATAGGGTCATTGAAAGGGGTCCACTGGAAAGATATCATTTTCGGCAAACTAATGAATAAATATATGAAACATACTGGGCAATGATGACAGTAGTTCTTATTGGAGGAATGACATTAACAACTGAGAAAAACAAGAATTTAAAGTGGAATAGAGAGAGTCAAAGAAAAGTCATGACAGTGGAACCTTGCATAAAGACCACCTCTCTGTAGAGACTATCCCTCTATTAAGATTAAGACTCTATTCTCTTGGATCCAAGGGTGGTCTCAATACACAGGTTTCACAGTATACATACATTTTATGCTACATTCCTTCTACACCTAGTCATCTATCACTGGACAATCCAACCATTGTAATCATATCACATACAGGTGTGATAACAAATACAAATATTCCACATGTGTTATCCGACTGTCATATCACATGCAAATGATACAATGTAATTGTTCACACCTCTACAAAAGTTATGATAAGTTTTCTTCCATTGAGTCCATACTGCAGGGTGGGGAAGACATGTCCATGTATGTGACCACTAGGAGTGATGACCGTGCTCCTCTCAAATCGCCTTCCCTCCACCTTCCACATTGCAGAGTATATTCTATGGTTATCCTGTAGGAGGATAAAAGGATATCTATAGTCTTTAGATAACTACTTTATATATATAAATCATACCATATTCCAATTAGGGTAGCAGCAGGAAGAAATGTTCTGATCAATGACATGTCAACCCATGTGACTGTAACTAATTTTTGACAAATAAACAACTTTCTATTCTATTCTATTCTATATATCAAGGACCATAGATTGACAACACAACTGATAATAAATCTTAATTTGGAAAAAGGTTTGTAATATCATTGGGTACATTATAAAGAGTAAAGTAGCTAAATATACTCTATAGGATGAACTTACAAACATGTATTTATTTAATAATCTGTACTGAAATTTGTGCTAGATATTGCCAAAATGATGATATTCCTTTAAAGAAATCATACACATAATATACTTTGAAAAACGTTGATTTTTATGACATATGACTCATTTGACCCACATGACAACATATCACATAGTACTACTTCACTTTCATTATCTGCAATATCTATCTAATGATACTTCTTTGATATTTGTGGGTGCATCAGGTGATCTTCATGTGACAACTCTTTTGACTGTCATCTGCATTTGCACATCTTACTTAGATATACATGTTGTGGCTGTGTAGAGAGTCGCTTACCTTGCTATACATGTTGTGGCTGTATAGAGGGTAGCTTACCTTGCTATACATGTTGTGGCTGTACAGAGGGTAGCTTACCTTGCTATACATGTTGTGGCTGTATAGAGGGTAGCTTACCTTGCTATACATGTTGTGGCTGTACAGAGGGTAGCTTACCTTGCTATACATGTGCTGCTTATGTAGGATGAAGGCACTGAGGTGAGTGATATTGTGGACATGTGGCTCTATAGCGTGTAGCTGAGCCAGGTTCTCCACCAGTATTAACCATCAGTGTTGGTACGTCAGCACTCCCTGTTCACTGTTTTCCCACTCATGTCTGTTAACCTACAAATAATAATTTATTAACAGTTTTAATAATGATCATAACACGTTTAGTACATTATGTCTCAGTTTTACTAAACATCCTTTTTAAACTCACGCTTTAAAATTCAGTCAATTTCAATAACATGTTTCCCCTGCTTGAAGTGTTTCAATAGTGCGATACAACGATAGTCTGGTGTAGTTGCTATACCTATAACTAATTGAGCAGGTGCCACTAGATTCAATTCAACCATTTATGCCTTACAATAAATCTCTTCTTTTCAATACTCTTAATATATGGATGGATCTCAACATCAAGTGAAGAACTAGCTTAGATGCCTGTCTCCAGCGGTTTGGAAAAAGGGGTAGCAAACCCTTCTATATTGTCAGTTGTGAATTAAATGTGTTATTTTCCAACCCTAAAAGTGATTTGTACCAATTTTTTAGAGATACTTTCTATTGGTTTTGTCACACCCTTCAATAAAAGTCCACATTGGTATGTTGTGCACCCACCAAACTCCTTTACTGTGATATCTTCACCTATCCTCACTAGCCAGCAGCCGTTTCCTTGTGTCCAATTAAGCTAAAGTTCTAAGCAGACTATTCATTCCTATAATTGAACCCAGTCATAATCAAAGACATTAGAATTATATGGAATACATGGTGTGGAACTGTTCTGGTTTTCTAATTATCTGAATCATCGGCAAGATATGCAATATGTCACTGCGAACGGTCAAGATAGGGGACTGTTACTTATGGGCTACGTCAGGGGACAATTAATATGGGACCCATCCTATTTATGATATATTGTAAAGAATTGCAATTCTTGCGAGCGGAATTTACCCCTAGAGTGGCCGTCCCCCCCCTCCCCCTCCCCCCCCCCCCCTCCTCCCCTCCACCTGGGCCTCGACCGCCACGCGGGACCTGGGTGGAGCGGGGCGCTGGACATCTGTTGTTATGTGTCTACCTCTTTGATTGTCTTAGCAACCGAAATAGCATCACCATTTGTTCTCCGGCGTGACTCTCATTAGTGGGTGGGGGGAAGGGACTGGGGGAGGGAGGGGACGCTACATGCTTGGGTCAGGGATAATGGGAGGGGAGGGGGGGTTGAGGGCAAGGGATCCCCCTCAGCCAATCATAAGGGTGGATCGCCAGGAGCGCACTTTGCTATACCCATTTTGATGCTAATGAATAATTAACGTGTGACTATAAATAAAGGGGACAGAGTAAGCTTGGACACACCTTGCTGCCTGGCCGAAGACTACTATCATCCGACTTCTCTGACTTCATCATTTACATACCGAATCTCTGGGCAAATTGCCATTGCATTCTCACACTGGCGACCATTCGAAGAGACGACTTGCTAAAATAGCAAAACCCTCATCTTGAAGTCAGAGAAAAACCAGGCGAGCAAATGAAGAACAGGACTGGGTGAGTGGAAATCTGAACTCTGATTTTGCTTGTATATTATTGTGGAATGTGTGGGAAGCGGATCTGGGGACACTGTACAAAATTGGGTGCAATGATCACACTTAGCCACTCATAATACTTGGAGAGTGCCTGAGAAATGCCTGGAGCTTTTAATTCGCTGGGTCTTTGGGTTCTGTGTGTTTAGATCTGTACCTTGTACTGTCTAGTTATTCTCTCTAAAAACCGCAATGGAGGTTGATTGGGCTCTAGATGCAGATGCGGTTGCTGCTCTAGATGTTAATCAAAGAAGGGCAAGGTTTGCGGCAATCAAAGAGATCCGAAGGCGTTTGGAACGCCAAGGATCTATGTTGGGAACCAATGATGGTTCCAACAAGGACACCTTGAGATAGTGGCTGGATGGAATCAGCAGGGCAAAAGCCTATTGTGCGGCCAATGACGACCTCACTTTAGAGCTTTTGGGGACGCTTGCCAGTGGGCCTCTAGCGAGGTGTGTGGCAGCGTTCCTGCAGGTAGCGGAGAACAGAACCTGGGATCTGGCGAGGGCAGAGATTTTCCAACTCTTCATGAATGAAGAGGAGGAACAACAGCTCAGGGCACGCCTCACAGATCTTTATCAACTCCCGTACGAAGATGCTAAGCAATATGGACGCAAGTTCCAGCTGGCGTCCCAAAGGGCATATAGCATTGAGGATTTAAATCATGATATTGTCCAAGAGACGCTAGTAAGGAATTTTGTGGGAGGACTGAGGGACGAGCAGATACGTCATGACGTATTTGCCGCTCGTCCTCAGACTCTGGCTGAGGCTATCACTCAAGCCTCAGCTGCCGCTCACACCTTCGCATTGGCAGGCCAGCCTGCCAGAGGTGAGAGAAAGGACAAGCCAATGGAGATAGGGGCCGTCCTAAATCAACTAAAACCTGAAATTCCAAAACCCCCAGCAAATTGGGTACCTTTTTCTGAATTAGAGGCTAGAATAAATATGTTGACCAAAGTAATAGAAAAATGGGAGAACATAAAAACCCCTAACCCAACTGTGATCATGCCCCAACCAAGTACAGCCACCCAGTACCCTTTTCAACCACCCATGTTGCCTATGTATCCACCTTATTACAATCCATCCTACCCACCCCCTCCGGTTGCCAGTTCTCAAGCTGTTAATAACTCAGGGAAAGGGAAGGGAAAAGGTAAAGGGGACGCAGGTCCTGAAAAGAATAAACAGGGAGGAGGGAAGAGGTTTAGGGGCAAGGGTGTTTGCTATGAATGTGGGGAAGAGGGACATTTTGCGAGAGAATGCTCTCAAGGATATGCTCATGTACAAGCGGCGGTGGTAGCGGCCATGCAGATGGCTGCCACCACCCCCAAGATCGGGAACCAGGGGGAATAGGCAGGCCGGACAGGAGATTTTGTATTTCTATCCCAGTGGGATACCGGCGCGTCTAGAAGTTTGATGAGAGAGGATATGTGGAAGGCTTTCTGTAAAGCCTATCACCGTCCACTCATACTAACAAAGGGAGAGACCTTAAAATCCCTCTCTGGTCATGAACTTGTAACAGAGGGACAGGCGATTATTAACTTGGGAGGTAGCTCATTTCCAGTTTATGTTGTTAAAAAACTCCACCATGAAATGCTTTTAGGGGACGATGCGCTAGACATTCTAGACGCCCACATTGTATTCAAAAAGGGAAAAGTCATTTTAGAAGGGAAAAGCTATAAGAGTGGGTGGGTGGGTGACTCTGATTTAGAATTTGCCTCCATCCACACTGAAGCAGAAGCTTGGGAAGTAAAATACCCGGCTGTTTTTGGAGAAGGCAAAAAGGGTAATCTTGGAAAATTTAAAGATGTGACAATGCACATAGATACTGGAAATGCGCGCCCCATTAATCAACGGCCATATCGCTTGCCCCTGATTAAGAGAAAACTAGTTGATAAGGAATTAGATGAAATGCTGGAACTGGGAGTAATTGAGCCCAGCACTTCAGCATGGGGGAGCCCAATATTGTTGGTTCCTAAGAAAGATGGGAGTAATAGACCTTGTGTAGATTTTAGAAGACTCAATTCTGTTACTAAAAAGGACGCTCACCCTCTCCCAAATATTCAGGACATATTCGATAGCTTGGCGGGATCAACTGTCTTTTCCACCATCGACCTAAAAAGACCCAGAGAGTATTGAAAAGACTGCATTTGTGTGTCACAGAGGCCTTTTTCACTTCAGGAGAATGCCTTTTGGTCTCACTAATGCACCAGCTGTCTTTCAACGGGCCATGAATAAAATGTTTTCGGAATTTATTGGAAAATTTTGCATGACTTTTATAGATGATATTGTAATCTATTCCAAATCTGAAGAGGAGCACGACCACCATTTGGCTCTGGTGTTTGATAAATTAGAAGAGTTCGGAATTACAATCAAAAAGAGTAAATGTATTTTCAAACAGGAAAAGGTAGATCTCCTCGGCTACCAGGTTTCCAAGGATGGGATTAACTCCCACCCAGATAAATGTAGTGCAATCAGGGATATGCTACCCCCAGAAGACGTGAGCGGAATTCGCTCCTTTCTAGGGATGACTGGGTATTACGGTCAATGTATTCCAGATTATGCTAAGGTAGCCTATCCGCTAGTAAAACTTACCAAAAAGTACGCTAGGTTTGAATGGTTGGAAGAACAACAAAATTCTTTTGAAATGCTGAAGGAGCTACTTACTTCAGACAGAGTAATGGCACATCCCCAGCTAAATAAGGCCTACCTCCTTTATACAGATGCCTGTGATTACGCAATAGGGGCCATATTGGTCCAGACTGATAGTCAGGGTGTGGAGAGACCTGTTCAATATATCTCTAAACAACTCTCCGGGCCACAGCTAAATTGGGCTACGATTGAGAAAGAGGCATATGCTATTGTTTATGCGCTAAACAAACTTTGGCCCTATCTTCAAGGTAGCGAGTTCAAAATTTATACGGATCACAAGCCATTAAAATCACTATTTGTAGGTGAAGTCAAAAACACAAAAATTCAGAGGTGGGTGGTACTTATAGCAGAATTTGGGGCTCCCATTGAGTATAGAAAAGGGGCCAACAACATTAGGGCGGATATGCTCTCTCGAATAAAAACCAAGGAAAAAGAGCCGACTCTCAGTCAATTTGAAGTCTGGGCTTTAGAAGAAATAGATGAAATTCCTTGGGAATTTGATAAACTCGAGAAAGAGCAAATAAGGTTAGAACAGAGGGAAATGGATGAGTTCCAACAAAGGGTGGAAGAGGAGGGAGACTATACCATAATTGATGGAATGCTCTTTACTCTGATTCCTCCCCCAGGTAAGCCAGCCTACCCCCGATTGGTATTACCACCCTCAGCCAGGTATAGAGTAGTGAGGCGCGCCCACACTGAGGTAGGCCACCAGGGTATGCGAAAAACATTGGATAGAATTCAAGAAGCCTATAAATGGCCCACAATGCGAAGGGATACTTTCCGTGTTTTGACCAAATGCGCTAGGTGTGCAGTGAACCGAGTCGGGCAGGCGCGTGTACCTCCTACAGCTATGCCTCTGGCAAAATACCCTGGCCAGATACTGGGGATGGATCTGTGTGGTCCCTTCCCCGTTTCTGAACAAGGGAACAGGTATATAATAACTGTAATAGATCACGCTACTGGCTGGGTAGAGGTTAAACCCATACCCACCAAAGCAGCTAAGAATATAGCTGACTACTTGGCGAATGAATACGTCCCCAGGTATGGCCCTCCAGAGGTAGTCATCACCGACAGGGGGCTAGAATTCATGAACCAACAGGTAGAAGGGTATCTCAAATCAAGAGGCACTGAAGTAAGGCACTCCACAAGTTTCCACCCTACCACAAACGGTAAAATAGAGAGAATGCACAAAACATTTAAAGGAATACTCAGAAAATTCATAAACGCCAGACCAGCAGAGTGGGAAAGCCATTTAGGCCCTACCCTCTGGGCACATAGAGTCTCCACCTCTTGTGTAACTGGTTTCACACCATATTTTCTAACTTTTGGCACCAAACCAAAATACCCTTTTTCTAAAATATTCCCTACTCCAGAGGGAACAGAGGATGCCGTGCTAAGTGAGCGCCTACAGGCCTTGACAAGTGCGTTCAGAGAGGCTGCTGAGCGCACTGAGGCTAGTAGGGTGGCTAATTACGAAAGATTGAGAGCCAGAGCGAACGCAAAAGATCTAAACATAGGGGATCACGTAGTGGTGTTATCGGGTACCAGCACTCCACTGGACCCAAAATGGGATCATGGTTACATGATAACTGGTATCAGGGGTACCGTTATAACTCTGAGAGGACCCCAAGGTGAACAAAAACGTATTAATAGAAATAGACTTAAGTTGGTATCAGGGGAAATAGAATGGGATGTACTGAGAACTAGGCAACCAAGGGCGGGTCAAGGTAAACGTAATAGGGCTCGGAGACAGGCCCAACAAGGTAATCGAGTCAGACCACCACCCCCACAAAGGCCCAAGCTCAGACAGCGAGTCATATGCCACCGACGACCTGGATGACACACAACAACAATTAGACTCTGAGAACATCACACCAGAGGATAAATCTGCGGATACGGTTATAGATTACAAGGATCCAGCTCGAGTTGAACTTATAGACAATAATGACAGCAATATTGACAGCAACGAGAGCAGCACTGTCACCGACGAGAGTCGGTCAAGCAGCCATACCGACTCGCCAGACAACGAGGCGAGCCCGTCAAGCAACCCGCCAGACTCGCCCAAGGCCCGTCAATACGCTGACAGTGCTTCCCAAACGGAGGCAACAATGATATCAAAACATGATAGGGATGGAATGAAAGATGAGATCAAACGAGAAATCCAACTTGATATAGCTAAACATTTTGCTGAGGAAGGCCATGCATTCCTCCAGGGTAGAAACACAACAAAAATGAAACAGTTGGAAGAGGACGTGAAAGCCCTAAGAACCGATCTACAGAACACAAGGAGAAACCTTGTCTCCCCCAAACAGAATGTAGGGGGGGGGCAAAACAACATACGATCCCTCAATCGACACTCCCCTGAACACATTGATAAAAAAGGTGGACGAAATAGAGGACAAATTAAACAACAAAGCTACAGAGAACTGGTACTCTAAAAACAAAGTAGAACAGGCCATTGCCGTCAAAACAACCGACATACCAAAACTAGAATGAAGCTACAATGAATTCGCGGATGATATTAGAAAAGAACAAAAAGATATGAAGAAGGCCATCGAAGAGTTGGAAAAACTAAAAACCCAACTTGAAACAAGGACGGAGTCTATTAAAGAAAAAATCAAAAACAACAGGCCAAGTCAACAACAAAAAATCGTGGATACACCCTATATTATGCTGGAAGCACTACCAGAAGCCTGGATGCTGGATGACGGATCCCCCAGGCAAGGTGAATCACAGCACAGTATCAGGGGATACAAAGAAAACATCATGCAAATAACAACTAATATATTCCAAACCACAGAGCCAGATTTCAAATTATCCGATATGAAACAGTGCTATAGGGTGGGGAGGGCTAGAATCCACGACACAAGACCAATATTTATCGAGCTAGAAAATCCCGAATTAAAGAAGAAAATAATTACAAAGGCCAGGAAAATCAGAGAAACCAGCAAATTCTCAAATATATGGTTCAACAGAATGAATACTAAATCATTCGATAATAACCAAGCTATGTTATATGACTGCTTCACACTACTTAAACTGAACAATGTCCGAGCAGAACTGGTACTAAACCACATCAGAATTGGTACAGAAACGTACAGAGCCAGGGACCTACATCTATTACCAGCTCACTCAAACCCTTCAACAGTCGCCACCATCCCAATAGATGACAAAGACATCGGATTTCATGGTGAGCACTCAATCTTCTCCTACTTCTACATGGCCGACTTTTTCTATAAGGGTAACAGATACGTCTCAGCCGAGCACTGCTATCAGTCGGTGAAAGCCTCTCACTTAGGCGACGCACGCGCATCGACCAACATAGGCCTTGCTGCACATCCGGCAACGGCGAAAGCGCTTGGCACGAGGCTCGCACTGAATAACCGAGAGAAAATAGGAGAATGGGAAGAAAAGGAAGAAAGAGTGATGGAAGATATATTGAAAGAAAAATTCAGACAACATCCTGAACTTAAACAACAACTCACAGCAAACCATGAAGCCAAGTTCTACGAAGTAACGACATCGCTAAAATGGGGCACAGGCTTCCGCCCACCAGCAGTAAACGTACAAAATGGCGAACGAGTGAAGCTACAGTCTAAATTTTTCAAAGGAGAGAACAAACTAGGCAAAATCCTGGCCAGAGTACGGGACTATATACTGAACTAAAACGTGGCAATTATACACAGTAAACTAGTTCGGAATACTAGTGACTCAAAGCAAGGGATGGACCGATTAGATGTCCTAATACTGGCCGACTCACGAGGCAGAGGCCTGGAACAACACCTTACCACAGGCCTCCCGAACAAAAACATTAGGGTCATATCCAGACCAGGAGCGGACATAAATAAAGCAGTAGAGGCCGGATTACAGGTAACAGCACTAAATAGACCCAGACTAATAATTATCACAGCGGGCATATGTGACTTAACAAAAAGAGACAAACGTGAAAAAGGGAGACAAATAACACTAAGACATAGAACTCAAGCCCTATTTGAAGATCATATCTGGAACGCCCTACCAGCTGCCGTCCTCAAACTATCTGGAATAGTACCATCTCATGAAGAGAAACCCACGGTGAGCTTCTCTACCCTAATAGGCCTTGACATAAATAAATTCAACCAATACCTGGCCGCCAGAGCGGGGGCTGAAAATCAATTCATCCCATGCTCTCCCTACGAACAACATATTCTGAATCAATCAGTGTTCACATTCAACAGAATAACCAAGAAATCAAACTCCAATCAACCAGTGGTAACCCCCTACATCGGTCAACTCGTTCACAGATGCAAACCAAAAAGAAGATCAAAAGAGGCCCCCAAATACACAACACTCTACAACAAACTACAGGAAGACGGGTGCCACTATTCCCCTGAACTACTGAACCAAACATCGGACCAAATCAAAACTGCAATCAATAAAATGCTGCCATAGGGCCGATCCTAGCCAGAGAGACTGCTTTTTTATCCGAGGGGCGGACTCAAAAGCTAGGAAAAACCCAACACGGTATGTCTTTAGCGATAAGCAGGTTGGTAAATAGTGTGACACGGTAACCGCTCCAGGCAGGCCAATTGAAACCGGAGGCACAGCTATTTTATCCGAATGGCTGTCCCAAAGGAAGAGAGAGGACTGACTGGGCAGAACACCAAGTCACACAGTTGCCAACATACACCTAAGGCATCAAAGGGACACTGACAGACTATTAATATAATATGATATAACATGAATCAATGGTGACAAACCCACCATATCATTCCCATATACCCAAAATGTGAATATTGAACCTCTGACGAGTTGGAACTTGACCATATATATATACACATATCAGATCAATAATTATAGACTGGTTATAAATGAGTGAACATAATATAATAGGACATTAAGAACTGCCTCAGATACAGCCAATCAACAATGGAGGCACAGCTATTTTATCCGAATGGCAGTCCCAAAGGTAAAGAGAGGCTAGATCCGAGCCTAGAATATTATTCTTAACAACCTAGGACACTGACTATTATTCTCAATTACATAGTGAGAAATCAAAAAAGCCACAAATGGTATCAGACTGATACTATATACAATGACTGGGTGAAACCGGTTATAGATCTCATACAATTACATGATATAAACACTGGGTTAGCAAAACCGTATCTTATATATATATTTTATGAACAAAACCGTATCTTGTATGTATGTGCACGTTTTATCTTACCCATACTATTTTATTTTTATCAATGTATAATATATAATGTTTTAATGTAATGTAAGTATTCTTCCTTTGAGGATTGGTCTTTCTCTCTATGATAATACCTATAAGACCAATAATCTAGTTTGGTCGGATCCTGAATTGACATGCTGTAGAGAGTGAGAATTAATCTCAATAGGGTAGAAGATGAACAACCTGATATCCCCAGTCATGAGTACAACATTGACAAAGTTGCCCAAATAAAGGGCTTAAAATTGGCATCATGGAATGTTAGAAGTCTGTCTCAAAAGGTCGACGCGGTCTCGGATTTCCTGATCCGAACAAATATAGACGTATTGGCCATACAAGAATATACACGATAACATATTACAGATAAAAAATTACAATACCTTCAGATCAGACCGAAGTCTCAAAAAGAGAGGGGGTGGGCTAATCATATATGTAAATGAACAATATACCGTAGACGAAACAATCTACAGCCACCTAAACTCGTGCACTGAACATCTGGAAGCACAGTTAATTAGGATAAACAAAGGTCAAGTGAAAGCAATGATCATTTGTAACATCTATAAACCTCCCAATGGTAAACTAGATAGGGCTCAGGAACAGCTGGAGACCGCGTTGACATCAATAAGTAAAAACCCGGACTTAGTGGTTCTGGGAGATTTTAATGTTGATCACCTGGGGGGTCTGAAAGGGGGGAGACGGAGAACTAAAGGCTCACCCTCACCACCAGCAAAACTTCCGCCAAACCCAGTGACTGATTTTATGTTTCCATTTGGACTGCACCCACAAATACTAACACCAACACGAGTCGACACAAGATCAGAAAGACTCATAGACCAAATATACACCAACATGAACAACATCCATATAATATACGGCTAGAGCGATTTCTAGGAAAGGAGGTAGAAAAGAAATGGTAGAAAGAAGGTTTTCTTTGTCCGGAATGTTTTCGGAATTTGTTGAATTACAAACTACTTTACTCATCTGTAGATGTCAATCCCTCCTCTCTGGATGTCGTCGTATGTGGTTTGTGAGGGTATTTGGGGTGGAAATGTGATTTTGAAGCCTGTTTAAAATTGCGATCTCTACACTCTATTTATAGCCTGGGAAAGCCCCTGTGAGATACTACGTCATTTCCCACAACCTACGTCCAGGGGGACCTATTTAACAGAGTAGGCCTACGAAATTAGCACCCATGGGATTTCATTGAGAAGTTATTTGTGGGCTGGTAATTTTTTTCCCTCTCTCCTGCCTCCCCCTCTCTTTCTCCCTCATTTGTTTCATTTATCAGAGCTATGTATATAATAGTTCTGCATTTATGGATCTGTTAGACATTAAGACAAAAACTCTATCAAACATAAGGATGATATTTCATAATTTAAACTTCTTTAATTTAGGGTAATTTGTGGGTGGGTAAATTGATGGGGTTGGGAGAGAAAAACAGACAGAGAAGAGTGGGGGGGGGGGAGAGGGAGAGGGGGAAGTATGGGGAGAGAGGGTGGCCGTCCTACATGCAGAGGAGTGGGAGAATGAAGAAGAGGTTGTAGGAATAGGAGAGGGGGAGGGGGAGAGAAAGAAGAGGGGGGAAGAGAGGAGGGAGAGGATGTAGGGGAAGGGAGAGAAAGCGGGGAGGGGGATCATGAGGAAGAGGGGGGGGGGAATCGGAGATGGGGTTAGGAGAGACAAACAGGTATGAAAGTCAGAGAAGAGGGGGAGGGAAAAGAGAGAGGGGGAAGTATGGGGAGAGAGGGTGACCGTCCAGAGGACGGGTACTTTGCTAGTAACAAATAAAGGATCAATTATAGACTTCTCCAGTGACCACTTTCCCATATTTATCTCGAAAAAGAAACAGAGAAACACATACATCAACAAAGATATATCCTCACGATCCTGGAAAAACCTTGATATGAACACACTTAAACAAATGCTAAGGGACGAAAACTGGATCGAACTATACCAAACCAGTGACGTCGACAAATGCTGGAGCATTGTAGAAAACAAAATCAATACATACCTAGACAAGATGTGTCCCAAACAAACATTCAAAAACACCAAAATAAAGCCAGCATGGTACACAGACGAACTGAGGAGAAATGCTAGGCAAAGGGACAAAGCTTTCTTGAAAGCAAGGAAATCAGGGGTAAAGACAGACTGGGACAATGCTAAACAAACACGCAACAAATTCAACTCGAAAATGCTACAATCAAAAAACACATACCTTAAAAACGAAATAGAAGAATGTGGGAAAGACAGGGCCAACTTCTGGGATATAATCACACCATTATTAAACCCAGACAAATTAAAAACAAAACAAAACATCAAAATCAGAAAAGAAGATGGGACCTCATCAACACCCGAGGAAACACCATATATCATGAACAAATTCTTCTCTGAAATAGCCCCACTGTTAGCAGAGTCTATACCAATAATTACAGCCAAGGAAGCGAAATCAATAGAGAAGCTACCAGGTGGGGTTGACCCACCGGGGTTCTCTCTCTCCCCAGTCAGTCAGGCCCAGGTGATCAAGCAAATAATCCGATCAAGCTCCAGGAAAGCCTCTGGGATCCCACACATCCCAACAAAGGTATTAAAACCAATAATGCTTACCTTATCACACCAACTAACCCATATCTACAATCTGTCAATACAAAAGGGAATAGTACCACGATCATTTAAGATAGCCACCATCACCCCACTTTTCAAAGGGGGAAAAAAAGATGAGTGCACCAATTATAGACCCATTACAGTGGTAAAATATCCGGCCAAAATACTAGAAAAATCAATCCATGAGCAACTATATAACCATCTAGAAGAAAATAACCTACTATACGAACACCAATACGGATTTAGAGCAAATAAATCTACCGAAATGGCCCATCATAGAATCTTAGAAACGGTATATGGCAACCTGAACTCCGGGAAGGCAACAACGCTTGCCTTCCTGGATTTCAAGAAAGCCTTCGATACGGTCAACCACGAAATACTGCTACAAAAGCTAAAAGGGGTGGGCGTGGACAATTCCACCCTTGAATGGTTTAAGAATTATTTGACAGACAGAGAGCATAGGGTAACAGCAAATGGTTTTACTTCCGATGAAAGGGGCGTTACGTGTGGGGTCCCACAGGGAACGGCCTTAGGCCCTCTTATGTTCCTGATATATATTGACGATCTGTACAAATGTATAAGACACAGTGGAGTCCAATATTTTGCGGACGACACTGTGTTGTATGCGTCGGGAACGGACGCCGCCGACAACATGATGTTGGAAGACGACCTCCACAGGGTGGGGGTCTGGTGCAAGGTGAACAAAATATCCCTGAACATCAAAAAAAGCCAAGTCATGACAATACATAACAAACAAAGAAACACTACAGAAACTAACACACCAAACATACACATAGACAAAGACAAATTAGAAAACACAACAATATACACATATCTCGGTGTAGACATAGACAACACGCTCTCATTCAAAAAATATATAGAAAGACGAATCTCACAAGCACAGTCACGAGTCAAAGCCCTCACCAAAATATCAAGGGCACTCACAAAAGACACAATTATAATGCTTTACAAAATGACGATCAGACCAATACTAGAATACGGAGACACACTATACAACGTCGCACCAAAACAGACACTCAACAGAATAACAACAATACAAAACAGAATCATCAAACTCGCACTCAAACTACACAAAAGAACAAACGTTGAACACCTACACGAAGAAATGGGCTTGCAACTACCAAACACTAGAAGACAAATACACTTACTACAAAAAGCATATAAAGACACACAAACAGAAGAAAAACTAGACAGAAGAAAAATCAACCTCAGATCATTATCACAAGGACCGACACTTATAGTCCCGAAACCAAAAAGCGAAAAATTCAGGAGGTCATTTGTGTACCAGGCACCCACCCTGTGGAATAGCCTCGACGGCAAAGTTAGATGTATACCAGACTATAAAGCCTTCCAACGCTATCTAGGCACCCATTACACCGCCAACAACTAGCCGGAAGTATTATATATGTATATTGAAGATACTGAATAATTGATGCCCTCGTGACTGGGGACTGAATTTCACTGTATATCCCACTAGCCAGTAATGCTAAAGTTCCAACCAATAACAACAATATAAGAAAACTTATAAACTGAAGAAAACCGACATAGGTCGAACAGGGTGCACACCCGCCCTTGTATATATGGTCCATTCCTACGAAATGGGCCCAGTAGCCTGAAACTATTGTACAAAAAAAAATTCCTTTAATCTTTTCTATAGTTAGGGGACTAAAAGTAGAGTAATGGAACTTTTAAAATCTAAATTTGCTACTAAATTGATCAAATATTTTTTTTTCTACATAAAATCAATGACTGGGTTAGGATTTCCTATGTTTTTACGTCGCACATCACATTGACATTATATACTAGGCATTTTGGCAATGGGAAATTAGTTTTGGTTTGATTAAGCAATTCTTTTAGAAAATAGGGGCAATTCAACATTTGTTTGGCAATTTATTGTACAAGGACTCTCCTATATTGATATAGGAATTTCAAAATTAAAAACAGCTTTGTTTTTAAGGTATAGGTTTTTTCAGACTTTACCTTTTTTCATCTACCACTGTTCTCTTCATAACCTAGAAATATAAGAAAAAACGACTCAGATACACTTGTTATCACCTTAACTTGAAGAGTCAATTGTTATTTCTGCCAGGGATTATATTTCTATTTTCTAAACTAGGTTGAAATATGGGCGACGTAAAAACGCTATAGAGCTATTTTATGAAAAATCTTCATTTTTAGTGATGGAAATGAAAAAAAATGAAATTTAGATTAAATATAAGAGGTTTCTGGATTATATTTCCTAAAAGATCATATTTTCCTGTATATAATCCTGAAAAGAATGGCATACAGAGTCAATTATCTATCAATCTATGGTTGAAAAAAGGTCATTCTAAATATTTAAATCAATAAATGGTCATTTTAAAAGTAGAAATGTATTAAATCAATTGGTAGTAGAGTTGCTTGTATTAAAGGGATCTGAATGATTATACAGCAACAGAATGCTGATATTGTTGTGGTTTGTCTGGTATATGTTACAACTTTCTATCTCAAATAGTTTTGCCTATATCGAGCAAATATTATGACATAAAAACGTGCGACGTAAAAACATGCAACATAAAAACAAGTGTTTTCTCTCTATATACTTAAGGAATATTTTTGTTCAGACCATTCAAAGGATCTGGATGATTATATATCAATAGAAAGCTGACATTGTTGTGGTTTGTTTGGTATATGTTACAACATTATTTTTTAAATAGTTCTGCCTCTATCAAGCCAATGGAGCGACCTAAAAAAGTGCAACGTAAAAACGTGCAACCTAAAATCAGGTGTTTCCCCACTCTATGTATAAGACATTTCTGTTCAGACCAATCATGGGATATGGATGATTTTATATCAGCAGAAAGCTGACATTGTTGCGGTTTGCATGGTACATGTTACAACTTTCTATCCTAAATAGTTTTGCTTTTATTAGGCAAATGCGACGTGCGACGTAAAAACGTGCGACGTAAAAACATGCGAAGTGCGACGTAAAAACATGTGTTTTCACTCTCTATGAACAAGGCATATGAGTTTAAACCATTCATATTGCACTGGCAACAAGAGAATCAATTGCCCAATGTATTCATATTAGTTATAAATGTTTTTTTATAATAGGATAGAAAAGCACAGTCAATACATATGGCAACGTAAAAACAGACATAATTAGCCATTTTCCCATTGAACTTTTTAAAACAAGCATAACATCCTTACTAACAGTCCTATTGGGACACATGAGGTACCAAAAGTTAGAGTTTGGTTTGCTTATATATCAAATGGTTTTTATTCTTGTGTCATACAAAAAGTTCATTGCATGAAAGGGAGCAACATGTGCGATGTAAAAACAAAAAAAATACCTTTTTAATTTTGTTTGTGCCATAATTTTGTTAAAAAGTGAGTAGGGTTACTAAAATGCATAGAAATTCGAACCTGGTGACTGGGCAAAATTAATCAGATATGAAAAGCATGAAATGATGTAAATGTCTGGATCCTAAAAGTCCTGAATGTTTAATCATTTGATTTTTTCTATGAAAATATTGATTTTAAAGGGTTTTAACACATAAAATATCCATCAGCCCTATAATGATGTATATATCAGAGGAATCCCCATGCCAAGGGGAATCTGTCAGTATGATTTGTTTTAATATCAATGAATATTACACTGAGATATGAGGCATAGAGGGGCCAATGGTATGGAAAAGGGCACTGGGCCCATTTCGTAGGAATGGACCATATACGTACACTTTTGTACGCCTTATTCATATATATTACGCATAGTCAACTAGTCAACTGTTATAACTTATATGTTAGATCATTTTATATGTTCCAAACAACGGGGAGCTCGGAAGAGCTGTGAATAGCACAGACAGTCCTCCAATTCCATTATTATTCGACTCAATTCATGTATAACTGTGTGATGGAAATAAAATTGATTATCATTATTATTATTATTACTAACAATTACATCCAGTAGGCTATTTTTGTTTCTACCCATTCTGGTTGCTTCGTTAATATGTAGCTTTAGTGAGTGTTCCCCAATTAAATGTTTGAATTCGGGTACTGCTTCACTTCTTCGATCAAGTAGGTCTATATTTATGTCACCACCAATTATTATGTTACAGTATGGGTTTCTTTCCTTAATTACAGTCAAAGCATTTCCTAATTCTTCTATAAATGCCTTCTTACATCCCGCTGGTGGACGGTAGGTGTAATGAGGTAATGACGTAATGAGGTAATGACGGTAAGATAATGCTACGTCTCGCACCAGGCTTACAATTATGAATGCCATGAATAATCTAACTATTGAATAATATAACTATTGCTCATTAAACTTAAGTCCTACCTTCAGTGACTAATGAGTGTAAGACTTAGATCTGCTGTACACTATTTTAGTTTCAGTCAAGTTCACTATATGTATTCTGATCCAGCTACTACCACAGGACCTCAGGATAGGAGCACATCCACTCCCAGGGCAGTACATCCACATACCTCCCCAGGTAAGAAGAACCAGTGTACTTGTAAATGTGGATTGTATAGTGGTACAATATTATTTTAAAATATAGTTGTATACCATTGTGGTACAAAATAGTATAACAATATTGTAGTACAATTTAGTGGTACAATATAGTATTACCATACAGTGACACAAAGTTACATTCTCCGTTGTTGTATAACATATGGTTTACTTAATACACTGTCAATGTATCAAATACATGTCTATCTGCAGCTCCCATGCCTTCCACACCTGCAGCACCCATACCTGCCTCAACCTCTGCTTCTCCCCTCATACCCACCAGAGGTAAGTCTCACATATAGGTTTATTATATACACATTCCATTTGAGGGTAGGATAAGGGTGCTGCAATAAAAATAGTTTTATGGTAAGTGGAAAATAAAAATTGAATTGGGTGATTTTGTGGTAATAGAATAGTGATGACCTCAAGATGTGGAGAGGTTCTGACCACTGTTCTGTAAAAGAATGGTGTTATACAGATGAAAATTCCCATGCCCCGTTAGGGGTCTCCAGTCCAGTTTTGTCCCTAAATTGCCCTTGTAACGGACAATCCTACCAGCGGATAGAGTCTGTGGTTGACCCCTAAAGGACTTGTAAGGTTGTGGTTTGGAGGGAATAGCCTTATGGACATGTGATAGAGAACTCGCTATCACTCGTCCTCTATCCCATGCCATAAGACTCTTCGCTCAAAACCACAACCTTCTAAGTCCATATTAGGGCAGGCGTCACATTCCAGACAAAGTTCTAATTTTGCTGGGCTGTATGAGAACCTTTTTGTTCCGAATAGAAGCACATTGAATAAACCACTCAATATCCCATTTCATGAGATGAGATATAGTCTTGATTACCGAGGGCGCATTAATCTCATCGGCCGAAGTATTCAGGACATATATTTCCGGGCATGAACTACTGCTGATGTAAGCCAGGGCATATTCCATTGTTATGTGTTGTTCTAGGGGGCATGTTTGCTCACACTCACTGTCATTATTAGTATAGCTAGAGTTTGCTACTTGCTTGGCTTCTATGGTATTTTCAGAGGGCTCATCTGCGTTTTTTATTCCGTTTTCATTTGACAGAGGTTTGGGAATCAGAGTTTGTACTGGTTTCAGAGATGTTGGGCTAGACTTTTTAGCAATAGGTCAGGGAGCAGTTAGATCTACTCCCCAACCCTTGGTCATTTCCCTTCTTTGCTTCACGTGCTTTAAATTTCTTTGACTTTTCAATCCCTCTCTGAATGTTTCAGTAGTGAGCATTTTTGGTATACACAGATGGCACATACTTGGAGGTGTCTAAACCAATTAACTACATGGTCTGACTTTTCAGTACACATATCTTGGTTAAAGGATCTGTATGGCGGGCCTGGCTTTGCAGTTCCCATGTCACTCTTCTTGTGGTAATTGTGTTGCTTACCATCAGCAATTTTGGATTGCTTCTCCTGATGGGATTTTACGCCAACCTGTAACAACTTAAGTCTGAGCAATTCAATGTTGTTAGTCTTGTCCCAGTTTAACCTCTTATCGTTAATACATGTACACATACCCTCACTCCAGTTGGTTACATTGCCAACAGGGTACAGTATATTATCTTCAGTTATTGGCTCTCTAGTATTATCTACATACAGCTTAGACATTTGGAAAAGATCCCAGCAATACTCAGCAACATTTAGCTCTCCCAATCTTCCTAGGTGCCCTTATTGCAGTCTCACTTTCATCCTCATACTGGATTCCAAGTCTCTCAACCTTCTCTTTGCCATTTGAGTAAGCATATGTTTGATTTCGCCTATCTCACTTCTAAGGCATTGGATATATTTGGTATTCTCTGCTGTTGTGTGCCTAAGCACCAACTTTCCCTTTCTGGCTACCTGCCACATTTTGGGGAGGCAAATCTGCCTTTTTCCCTGACTAACTTGCATTCTTCTTTCCTCCCATTGTAAAATATGGTTGTGTACTACTTGTCCAGGAAATATTAGCTTCCTAGGCATGTGGATGGCACTATTTGAGCTCAATTCTAGAACCAAGTTGTCCCAGTGAATACAGCGGTCAGACTGACCATGTCCAGGTCTGCAAGGGTCACATGGTTTTGACCAGTGGTCACTGTAGGCGGCAGTACAGTCTACAGTTTGTCTGATGACTGTCTCTCTCTCTCATGAATTACCATTAATAAAATTGTCTATAATTTTGATAATTAGCTTAAAATAGAAAAACGATTGTGTTTATATTATACTAAATAATAATATACAAAACTTATTGCTATTTAGTGGATAGTAATTGAAAAAGTAAAAGAGGAAATGGAAGACAGTGCTTATATTTGGATAGTTGATTAGTACAAGGAAATGTTACATGGAACTTTATTTGGACATAGTTGTTCAAACATGTTGTAAAATTGACAAGCCCAAATTGTCTAATTTTAAGTTAAAGTTGTCTCATTCAGCCAGACATTCATCGCGCCCCTACCGGCCAGAAGGCTACCCACACTTTCTTACCGCCACAACGCTCGCGGATTTCTTATCATCCCAAAGTCCAAAGGTACAGGTGAGGTCCAGGTCTGACCGTTATCTCAAAGTCAATCACGTGGGAAAGGAGGGGAGGGGCTGACCGCCAGGTCAAGGGAGGGGAGGGAATACTGATTAAAGAGTGGGAGGGAGAGGGGAGGGGAGATAACCCCGTGACCTGGTCACCACCCAAAGAGATTGGTCAGAGTGGCAGTGGTCACTCTGAGCCTCGTTTTTAATAAGTGTCTGTCATTGTTATCCTGTGGCTGATTGGATCTCTAATGTAACCTGTCAATTAATTGGACCAACGAGACCAAAGCCAATCAGCGCAGGACCAGTGTATTTCGTCCTAATCTGTCTAGTATAAAAATAAAGGAAAGATGGAAATCAGTCTCTTCCGAGGCTGGTACTGATTTGAAGCATACATCTCTGTGTGTTGCGTTGATTAATTTCTCGCCCAACTACTGACCCTGAATTATTACGAAGAATGACCCGCATTTCTTCATTGGCGACCATGATTAGGGGCTAGTTAGTTGGTCAGATCGGTATCCGACCTTAGAAGCAAGCAAAAGGAGTCAGGTGAGTGTGCCTTTTTCAAAACTGCCATTGTATTTATGGGTGTTGTATGTTTGGGACTCTGAGCTGGGCTTTTATTGGAAGGTGCATTAGCTGATCACACAAGTATTATCTTACTTTATCCTGTAGAGATAGTATTTTAGACATGCCACCGGCGGAAAGAATTGAGTATGTGGAAGAGTTCCCACAATACCTCGAAGCTGAGGATATTTTCCTAGAGGAGATATTCAATGATGGTTATCCACCGATCGCAGAACCTGAGGATTGGAACGACTGCGTAGGCACCTCTGAAAGTGTGATTCAGTTCAGCAGTGAACAGCTAGAAACTATGTCTTACCATTGGGATAAAATGTAATGAGTAAGAATAGGGACTAAAGAGATCAAAATTTTTGTTTTTGGAAATACCTGCACAAAAATTGTTACGTTGGATCTAGGCAAAAATTAATATTCCAAATTCTCTATATAGAAATAGAATATTCCAAATCAAGCAGGTAATAGTAATTCATCTTTACACATAATCAGCTAAGTCAAGTACCTCCAAAATGGCGTTGACAACACCCATTAACTGGGATATCACCGCCGAAGAGGTAAATGCACTCAATGATGCTGATCGTAAAGCACACTATGCGTCAATAGAAGTAGTTAGAAGGCGTATGGAGAGACATGCAACCTTGCTGGGTCCTAACGATGGGACCAACAAAGAATCACTCAGAGAGTGGTTAGAGGGGTTGGACAGAGTTAGAATCACAGTAGGGGCACATGATAACATAGCCATAGAAGCAGTTATATTGTTAGCGCAGGGATCATTAGCACGTTCCATCGAATCTTATGTAGAAGCACGGGGAGATGAACGCACATGGGAGGGTGTAAAACAGGAAATAATTCGCTTGTTTATGGGAGAAGAGGAGACCACTCAACTTAGAGAGAAGTTGAAGGGGATCCATCAACTCCCATACGAAGACATACGAATTTATGGCCGTAAATACCTGGAAACAGCTATGAGGGCTTATGAACCAGGCATTTTGGCCTTGCCTGTAATTCAGTCACAATTAGCTCGAGATTTTATAAAAGGGCTCACCGATAGACAGGTACGGTGCGAGGTATTCTCAACAAGACCAGAGACTTTGGGGGAAGCAATTGACCTGGCGACAACGGCAGCGTATACCCATACGTTAGCCGATGCTCCAGCTAGAGGTGAAAGGAGAGAGGAACCTATGGAAATAGGCGCCTTACTCCCAAAACTTCGGACGCCAACCCAAACTCTGACTCCACCGACCCCTACTGGGGAGACCAATATGGAAACAAAAGCTGTGATGGACGAATTAAAAACATTAAGAAATATGGTAGAACTCTTAGGGAGGGAAAGATCTCAACCTTCATCGGTAACAGTTCATGCACCACCAGTTCAGAACCAGACTCAGTTTCCCTTTGTGCAACCATCCTATTTGCCTGCATTTCCGCCTTATAGCGCTCCAAACCCTGCCCCGGTTGCCAATTCTAATCAGGTAGAGTCACAACAGGGTCAGAAAAGGAAGGGAGGGGCACAGAAAGGGGGAAAAAGGTTTAGAGGTAAGAATACTTGCTATGAATGTGGATTAGAGGGACATTTTGCTAGAGAATGCCCTACTCGATTCGCACAAATGAGAGCGGCTGTACGGCCAGACATGGAAGAAGTAATGGATAACAAAATGCAACCCGTTATAGCGGCTATACAAGCATTGACTCCCAGAGTTCCCACAAACCCCTTTGTTCTCCCTTCGGGGGAATAAATTCGCCGGATAAGCGGTTTCGTGTGGCCCTTCCTGTGGCGGGAAGGAAAGCACAAGCACTTATCGACACCGGCGCCACTAGAAGTTTAGTTAAGTATGATTTGTGGAAACATTTCAATAAGGTAAACCACCGACCGTTAATTTTGGAACAAGGTGAACAATTACGGTCACTGAGTGGTCACGCTTTGCAGTCAGAAGGCAGGGCGATAATTAAGGCTGGGGGTAGTCATCTTCCTGTATACGTTGTTAAAAACCTCCAACACGATCTCCTACTAGGGGACGATGCTCTGGACATTTTGGATTCAGTAATCTGGCACAGAAAAAGAATCATACGTCTAGGAGGTAGAGAATATAAAAGTCAAACGGTAGAAGAAGAAATAGATTCTGAATTTGCTTCCCTCAAAACAGAGGAAGAAATCTGGGAAGAAAGATACCCAGAAGTTTTTGGCAAAAATGGTAAATTAGGCATAGTAAGAGATGTATACATGGAGATTGACACGGGGAATGCCCGCCCTATTAATCAGAGACCTTATCGCCTTCCCTTAAACAAAAAGCTGATAGTAGATAAGGAGATTGACGAAATGCTTGAGTTAGGTGTGATTGAACCAAGCTCGTCACCATGGGCTAGTCCCATAACTTTAGTACCTAAGAAAGATGGGGAAACCAGGTTCTGTTCAGATTTTAGAAAATTAAATTCTGTCACCAAGAAAGATGCCCACCCCCTACCAAATATACAAGATATCTTTGATAGTCTAACAGGAGCAGCGATCTTTTCCACTCTAGATCTCAAATCCGGGTATTGGCAAGTCCAAATGCACCCTGAAAGCATAGAGAAAACGGCCTTTGTCTGCCATAGAGGTTTATTTCAATGGCGTAGAATGCCTTTCGGATTAACGAATGCCCCGGCTGTGTTTCAAAGGGCAATGAACCGGATATTCGCCGAATATATTGGGAAATTTCTTGGTATATTCATCGATGACCTGGTGATTTATTCTAAAACACGGGAGGAGCACGAAAAACATCTCAAAATCATTTTTGACACTTTATCCGAACATGGTATTACCATCAAAAAGAGTAAATGTAAATTCTTTCAAGACAAGGTTGATCTTCTGGGCTTTCAGGTGTCTAAACAAGGGATAAATTCCCATCCGGACAAAGTCAAAGCCATTCGAGAAATGCTCCCGCCTGACAGTGTGTCCGCCATTAGATCTTTTCTAGGTTGTTGTGGATATTATCGTCAGTGTATTCCTGACTATGCAAGAATTGTAACACCTTTGGTGGCGTTAACAAAGAAACATGCTAGATTTAAATGGGGTCCTGAACAACAAGAAGCGTTCGAAACATTAAAAGACGTTCTTACTTCAGACCAAATCATGGCTCATCCACAACCTGGAAAAGCTTATAAGCTCTATACAGATGCCTGTCAGTACGCAGTGGGATCCATACTCGTCCAGTCTGACGAGAATGGAGTGGAAAGACCAGTTCAGTATATTTCAAAACAACTCTCAGGTCCCCAACTCAAATGGGCGACTATAGAAAAGGAGGCTTTTGCCATTATTTATGCTCTAACTAAACTTAGACCATATCTATATGGCAGTGATTTTACCATCTATACTGACCATAAACCCCTCAAATCGCTCTTTCTTGGTGAGGTTAAAAATACAAAAATTCAGCGTTGGGCTGTTTTAATAGCAGAATACGGTGCCCCCATCGAATATAGACAAGGTAAGAACAATGTACGGGCTGATATGTTATCTCGCATAAAGACTCATGAAACTTATGACCAGGGGGAGGGGAACGCTCTCAGTAATTTTGAAGTAGGTGCCCTCGAGGAAACAGAGGAAATCCCCTGGGAGTTTGATCAGCTTGAGCGAGAACAAGTCAGAACAGAGCAGCAACAGATGGCTGAGTATCAGTTGGGCCTAGAGGAGGTGGACGATTACACACTAATCAACGGATTATTGTTTACAATCATGTCCCCACCCAATAAACCAGCTTATCCTAGATTGGTGTTGCCGCAATCAGCTCGTTACAGAGTGATAAGAAGAGCACACACTGAAGTGGGCCATCAGGGAATGAGAAAAACCCTTGATAGGATATTAGAGGCCTACAAGTGGCCTACTATGAGGAAAGATACCCTCCGTGTGTTGAGTAATTGTGATAAGTGTGCAGTAAATCGTGCAGGTCAAGATAAGGTTGCTCCCACAGCTATGCCTATAGCAAGGTACCCAGGTCAGATAGTGGGAATGGATTTATGTGGTCCTTTTCCTGTTTCAGACAATGGGAATCGTTATATTATAGTTGTAATTGATCATTGTAGTGGATGGGCGGAAGTTAAACCTATTGATAGAAAAACTGGGAAAAATATAGCTGACTATCTGGCAAATGAATATGTACCCCGGTACGGGCCCCCAGAGGTAATCATTACTGACAGGGGTCTAGAATTCATGAATCAACAAGTCGAAGGTTATTTAAGATCCATTGGGACGCAAGTCAGACATACTTCTGGCTGGCACCCCCAAACTAACGGTAAGACGGAGAGGTTTAACAAAAGCTTTAAGAATATCCTAAAAAAATTCATCAATGCGCGACCAGCAGAGTGGGAGAATCAACTCGGACCCACACTTTGGGCCCATAGAGTCTCCACCTCTTCAGTCACGAATTTCACTCCCTATTTTCTCACCTTTGGTCGTCAACCCCCGGTCCCCTTTGTTAAGATCTTCCCTGGGCCGGATGGTACAGAACCCCAAGTGTTAAGTGAACGATTACAAGCCCTCACAGATGCTTTCCGGGTGGCTGCAGAAAATACTGAAGCCAGCCGTAAGTATAATTATGAGAGGCTTAGAGCTCGGGCAAATGCTGGTGACTTACGTGTAGGTGACTCAGTAGTTGTATTAGCAGGCGCCAGAGCGCCCCTAGATCCTAGATGGGATCATGGGTATACAGTCCTAGGTGTAAGGGGAGCTGTAGTGATCGTAAGAGACCCACAAGGTCAGAGAAAACTAATAAATCGGGAGAGAATAAAATTGGTATCTGGGGATATTGCTTGGGATACAGTTAGGAATAGGCAAAACAGGGCAGGCCAAGGCAGGCGCAATCGGGCGAGAATACGGGCTCGGGCAGCGAGGCCACTCCCCCCTGAACCTCCTGGGCAAAATCTAAATGTTGACCCCAATGCTTTAATACATGAACCTTTGCTTCCACCTGTGAATCAAGTCTATCTCCAGGCGGAAGATCCAGCTGTAGGTGGCGCTGCGGACGTGGAAATGGTACCGGAAGTCGAGGAAGAATTCTATTCAGCCGACGAAGATATGGGTAGTGACGTGGACCAACCAGAGGTTCCGGATCCGCCCCGTCGTCCTCCTTATAATGCTGACCAGAACCAAGCCTTGGTCATTCCACCACCGGCTCCAGCACCGTTCACACCACCTCAGATGAGGTACAGGACTCCTGCAAACATAGAAGAGACTCCAGTTAACCCAACTGGAAGAGCAACACCTAGGACTCCAAGTACTCCTCTACCACCTCCTCAGATACGCACCAGGTCTCAGACAAGGGCCTTGATAGCAGCTCCGCGGATTGTGCTCCCACCAGACAATCCTCAGCGTCATTTACATAGGCGTTTCCATGCCAAGCGGAGAGTGCCTGCTAGCCCTAGAGAGCCTAGTCCACTGAAGGAGAGCGAGCCTAAACCTGGAAAGAGAGCAAAAAGAACATCAGCTTCTACTGACCAAGTACCGGACACGCAGGCAACCTCAGCACCAGATGCACAAGATGGCGGTGGGGACAGTGACTAAGGGGTTACTGTTGCTCACCTGTTACCTCATTTGCAGCCAAGCAGACATCTTCGAGGAAGAAGGTGTGCTGGTATACTCGGCTGGGGAGGTAAGGGCCCTCACAGCAACATGGACTGCATTAATGTTCCTCCAGCCCCCTGCTCCTCCGCCTATGGAGTCGTGGCTCCACATCCTTGAAGCTAAGATGGAAGGACTACACGAGCAGCAAGTGGTAGGAATCACCGACCTCAGAACATGGCGGCTTCATGTTCAATTCATCAAGGATCATCTACCCACTCCACCAGTTCGCACGAAGCGAGCTCTGCTAGGAGTGGTAGGAATGATCAGCCGATCTCTCTTCGGTACAGCTACCACAGACCAGATCGACGAGCTCCGAGCGGCAGTGGAGGCATCGCAGGCAGGCCTCAGTGTGATGTCTCACTTCCAGTCAGAGATGGTTTCTGTGGTAAACCAGACCCGTCTGTTCCTACGAGAGAATCGAGTCGACATCCAAAACCTGCAAGAGATAAGCCAAAATCTGACTGACCAGGTATCTGAAATTGTTCATCATTTAAATGGTTTTTCTAGAGATATTCATCGTATGCATATGAGAAGAGAGGTTGATCAGGCCCTAAGCCAAGTTGACCGCATTATGCTGGTATATTATAGGCAAATTGATTTATTCCATCGCCAGAGAACACACCTAGAGCACGGGTACTTGACTGATGAAATATTACCTGAAGTACATTTAAATGAAATTCTTCACCAATTGAGTGAGAGGGGACACCAACCAATAGACGATGTTCGTTGGTACTACAGAAGTGTACAAGTTCAAATCATATCTGAGTCAGACGAGCAATTAGTTTATCAGGTGGTCATCCCTGCAGTTTCGGCTACTAAGTATTTACACTATAAACTAAGGTATTTTCCTACCCCTTATGGGCCATCCTACCTCAAAATCATCAAGGGCATCGCTGAATTAGCGATGGACAGTGTCTCTAGTGGTGCCTCTTTTGTTCCTAACCACTGCATGGGATACAGCCCAGCTGTATGTTCCTCTGCGTTGGAGAACCTAAAACCAACATGTGAAACAGAAATAATTTTGGGAAAAGGTCCAGTAAAGTGTCAGATAGAGATTAAGAAGCGTGGCAATGTCAGTAACGAAATATTCAGAGATTTTGAACAACTGTCATCGGTTATCCTTCCAGTATACTTTCCAGTCGAGACTGTATTAAGGTGTATCAGTAAGAAACCTATAAGAAATGTTTTTACCAAACACACACGGGTCACAGTAAACAGTGGCTGCGTCTTATATAGTGAAGATTGGAGGGTGCGCAGCATCGAGCAACATAATTCCACGATCAGAATTCCACCCCCCAAAGCCCTGTCCCTACCCTCTCTCAACTTAACCTATAGAAAGTTCGAAGACTATCCGGAGCTGAGGCAACAACTCCAGTTCAACAGCAGAATCGACGTCCCCCTAATTTCTCTGACCGATATTCCCCTTCCTCCTACGGTGCAACCTTTTTCCTTCTCCGCATCCACCACATGGGGATTCGCGACCCTCATGCTCACCCTAGCAATCGTGATTGGATTGATAGGAGTGGTGGTGTATGTGAAGAGGAAGAGAGACGGCTCTTGCCTCCCTCTCTTAGGTAAACGTCCTAACCAGAGTCTAGATAGACTACCCAGTAAACCTTCTGCCCCTCTTCCCTCCTTCCCCAATGTCTTTTCTAATCTATACCCATCCCAACAGCAAACCGCTGAAGAGATTCCACTGCAAGATTCTGAACCCCAGTCCCTTGACGGTACTAACGATCTCGAAAACCCGGAGACCCAACCCCTCCAAACTGACCCCTTATCCTCCTTTAGACAGAATACACCCCCAAAACCCCCTCGATCGATGGATATGAAGCAAAGATCTGCAGTACCCCGTGGAGTAGTGTGTTAAAACAACGACTCAGATGAATATGTGGTGTGAGATAAAATTAAGCCGATATAATGTTAGTCTTAAGTGCAAATGTGAGCAGATTCTGATTTTAAAATGTTTTGTAGTGCTAATTTAATTGGAATCTAATGGTAATAATTACAAAGGAGGTGTTGTCACGAAAGCTGTTTAGTTTACTCTAAAGCAGGCCTAGTGCTGGACTGTGGACAAAGTCCTCACCCCTTTCGTAGAATTTAATTAATTGGTCTAGTCACCAATTCCTACCTAGTAAGTACGCCCGGTGTTAGCTTGCAGTGGGACGCACTCTTCTGCTCAAGTTAGGGTGAGAAAGCTAGCTGTTATGTGAAGGAATAAGCCACCACTTGAGAGAGGACGATGAAGGACCCGTTCTCTGAAAGTAGGGTGAAGCAAAATGGGAGGTTGTCACGTTGTTGATGGAGTAGTGATACCACGGAGACCAGCCTAGGAACGGTCGGTAGTCACTAGACCGATGTGCACACCTCAGCGGGCCATTTTTGGGTCGAGAGAAGGGCTGAAAATATAAAAGAATCTTGTCAGTCTTCTAGACCAGAGGAGCCAGGCTCCCAAAGGAAATGTATAAGTATGTACCAGTGTCGCCACCTTGAGGATGTTCACGGCGACAGGTACCTAGAAAGTGTATAAGATACATGCTGCCACCTTACGGACGTTAAGTAGTGATAGGCAGCCCAAGAACGAGTAAAAGTATAAGGCAATATTCAAAGACTGCGGGAAAATGCCTGAGACGTTTCTACGGGGAGAACCCATAGACCAGCAAAGCCGAGATATTGATGAACAATACATTAAACTCAAAAGACAGTGCGGTAATACGCCACCTAGTGAAAACTCTTAAGAGACTGTGTTTACGAATTATGCGAGGCGGGTTCGCCGTACCTCAGTAATAATTTTTACGCTAAGGCATTGTAAAATCTTTAGCTATTATTTTGATTTAGGGGAGTGATTTCTTTCTCTGTACTTCTCTAGATTGTCCTATTTTTGCATTTTTCAATTGTATAAACATGTATGTACTTACGGGAGAAAGGGAGCCTCGATCCACATAGGGATGGCCGCTGTGAATTCGTCCGGCGGGCCAAAGGTTAAAAATCCCGTAGATAAAAATACTGGATCGGGGTGCCCCAACGTAAATAAAGGTCTCTCATGTGGAATTAGATATCGGGCATCAAACTCCCAAATCTAATGAAGCAAGAGGGTAGAATTTGACTGGGGATGGCAATGGATTCGTGAGTGGAAGAAAAGTGATGCCCACTTATGGTTCTAGGTCGGGGGTTCCGGTTCGGCAGAACTCGGTCAGCCAAGGGGGTCGCCGCTCGGTGATACTCGGGGTTGCTCGGGGGTTGTCGGCCGGAAACTAAAATGAGGGTTGCGTCGATGTGTTGTCTGCTCCTAGAGTGGTTCGGAGAACTATGTTGTACACAGTTCTCCGAACCAAATGAGATTGGGACGTATGTAAAATTGACAAGCCCAAATTGTCTAATTTTAAGTTAAAGTTGTCTCATTCAGCCAGACATTCGTCGCGCCCCTACCGGCCAGAAGGCTACCCACACTTTCTTACCGCCACAACGCTCGCGGATTTCTTATCATCCCAAAGTCCAAAGGTACAGGTGAGGTCCAGGTCTGACCGTTATCTCAAAGTCAATCACGTGGGAAAGGAGGGGAGGGGCTGACCGCCAGGTCAAGGGAGGGGAGGGAATACTGATTAAAGAGTGGGAGGGAGAGGGGAGGGGAGATAACCCCGTGACCTGGTCACCACCCAAAGAGATTGGTCAGAGTGGCAGTGGTCACTCTGAGCCTCGTTTTTAATAAGTGTCTGTCATTGTTATCCTGTGGCTGATTGGATCTCTAATGTAACCTGTCAATTAATTGGACCAACGAGACCAAAGCCAATCAGCGCAGGACCAGTGTATTTCGTCCTAATCTGTCTAGTATAAAAATAAAGGAAAGATGGAAATCGGTCTCTTCCGAGGCTGGTACTGATTTGAAGCATACATCTCTGTGTGTTGCGTTGATTAATTTCTCGCCCAACTACTGACCCTGAATTATTACGAAGAATGACCCGCATTTCTTCAATGTCTTCATTATAAATGTGTTTACGTTGCAGGTGACTACATAAGACAGTGTGAGGTGCCTAAAGGAGGTTCTGGAGTCAAGTTGATATGGGATGTGTGCTGGATGGATGCCACCACCCTGGTGGCAGTACAAGGGGGTGGTGAGCAGGTGTTGAAGTACACCATAGACCAGGATGGCTGCACCTACATGGTGATGGACACTGGATATGAAGCTAGTCGTGTGGCATGTGATACCCGCAGCAGGATGGTGTATGTAGCAGATTGGACCAATCATAGAGTTATGATGTACAACCTTACTAAGCATGATGTTGGTGTGTCATGGTACCCACAGGGTGTGCTCGGGTATGGGCAAATAAGTGTGAATGGAATGAATATAGTTGTGGGTGAGTCTGATATAACACATATATCAGTGTACAGTAATAAGAGGGACTTCCTCCACCAGATACAAGTCTCTAATACTAGAGTTGTTGTGTCACACACCTACCTGACCGCAGGAGGTCTATGGCTGGCCAGTCTATGGTACAGGCATCAGGTGGTTATATATAACATACATAATAACAAGTCACTTATAGTGGGAGGGAAGGGGCAGGGAGATGGAAAGTTTGATATATCAAATGGAGTGAGTGGTGGCCCTAATGATGGGTCACTGCTGGTTTGTGAAAGGCTGAATCATAGAATCAGTGTGTGGAGTCTCCAGGGTCAGTTTATGGCACAGCTCACTCTGGTAGGCAAACAGGTGAAAGAGCCTATAGGTTTATCAGTGGTTGACAGGCCAGGAGACTCAAGCCTTATGGCTGTAACTACAGGGACTAAAGGGGGATATGAGCTGCTTATATACAGCCTAAATTGATGTACATTTAATTATTGACCCACAAAGGTATCAATAATCTGCAGGCAAAATGGAGGAAACTGGGGAGATATCAGTTAGACAATATTGTGTCAGCCCTACCCTGCCTGGAATGGGTTCAACAAAAATTTGAAATACCTTGACTATATAATATTTATGCTAAAACTGAATGAGTTATTGACTTTGAGTGGGAAGAATGCACCTTGTTGACACAGTTAATAGTGTTGCGGATTCTGTACACATGAGGAATGAAAAGGCGTGGCGCCAATGTATGCTTGTCTGGGATTGGTCTATATCCTGGTGATTGATGACGTCAAACGAATCAACAATAAGCTTACTGAGCCTCAAGAAGAAAGACATGACCATTGTTAACTGCTTCTGCCAGTCTAATGCAAGCATAGGAATTACCATTTTCTAGTACTTTAAAGAGGAAACTCAAGCCATTGAATCACACAGGCAATCCTAACCTCTTGTTCAGTTCTATCTAAGTAATTTATTATGACATGGGTCAAATCACCATACTTTGTATACTTTACAACTCTAGACACATAGTCCATTTTCCTAAATTAGACTAAGAAATGGTTGATAAAGATGTATGTAAAGTATATATTTGTTCCTGTATCACATGCTTCGAAGCATCTCCTTGGTTATGTTGAAGTGACCAATCATTTTAATCTTTACATTCAAGTTTTTTAAACAACACAAATCAAATGTAACTATTGCTTATGTACATTTTGTTTGTGATCAAAGGAACATGTTGCGTCCGAAAGTCGTCATCTGTACAACCTGTGTAATATTACAAACTTTTCTTCTTTTTTTGCACATATTACACATAGCCAAAATCCATAACAAAGACACCTTTTCCTATTACAATCTGGATATTCCTATTCCTGGAACAAATAGTTTCATGGCACTGACTATTTCTTCATTACGGAGATCTTTTCACCCATAACAAGGAGTCTTTTTACTATGACGACTCCCCTATTATCCATGACCTGTGCCATCTGCTGCTACATCGCACAAGGGGATGACAGTGATAACAAGGGGATGACAGTGATCTGTTGAATTGTACATTTTCTGAAAATCTGACCCATATATGTCCCTCTCCCCTTCCTCCCTCTCTCACCTCCCTCCTCCCCCTCCCCTTCCCCCCCTCTCTCTCTCTCTCTCTCTCTGAGATGAGTTGAGGCGCCCCATAATGTTTCAATGAAGATTTAGATGCTGGTGTAGTAATACATTGAGGTACATTAGGGTGAAAAGAAATGAAAATAGCATCAGATGGTGGATTTGCTGATATCTCTGTGAGAGGAAGAAAGTCGCAAATCCAAGAATGTATCTCTTCTGATATTAAGATATCCATAAGTCATGTTGATTATGTGTTGGAATATCTTAGAAAAGGAAAATGCTATTTGAAAAAGAAAAGTGTTGGACTAGTTGGATATTTACTATGAAGCATTTTTATCCTGACAGTTTGGGGACAAAACAGAACATTTGGAATAATGATAATAGTAACTATACCATCTAAAAACCATTAGTTTGAAGAACTGTCTAAAGATTAAACTCATTTTAACCCCTTACTACATATCTCTACACCTTAGCAACTGGTGTTTAAAACTATGTCCTATACATGTGTAGTGGTTGTGTACATTTCTCCATTATCTCACAGTCCGAACTGTCCGCTGGTGTAGTGCCTTTGGACTGCGCCAGTGAGGGGCTGAATCCAACAGATCAACCCTGGAAGTGTTCTCTTTAGTTTATATTCTGTTTTATTATTTAAATCAGTATTATTTTTCCTGTGTCTTTTAACTTCACTGTTCTTTTACTATAATGTTTATATCTGATATGTACTTCAGCAGCTCTTATTACTCATTTGGATGATTATACTGTGTTTCCTTGAAATGGTGCTGTTGTGTTTCATCACACCATTTTTCATGACCTTATCCTTTCATCAATTATTTACGTGTGGCTGGTCTACAAAAGCTTGGTCATAAAGAGTTGCTTCAATAAATGAAGTTGCAACAAGCTTAATCTCTTGTGTCTGAAGTGTCTGAACCAAGTTCACTACACATGCATGTAAAATATCTCCTAAAATCCGTCCTATAGTATCAGGGACAAGAAACCTAGATAATATCACATAGCTAAGGCCAACATTGAAGGTTACTTCATAATTAATTCAACAGGTGGCAACTCTGTCAATGCTCTTACATGTATGAATTCACATACGCCCATAACGCCCATCTATAAGTCTGGACCAAGGACAGACCCTTCAAATTACAGACCAATAAGTATAGTCAAACTACCAGCAAAAATTTTAGAAAGAGTAGTACAAGGCACATTATACCCTCATCTAGAAGAAAATGACCTACTATACAAATACCAATATGGGTTCAGGGCAGGTCACTCACTAGAACAAGCGCACAGAAGACTTTTTGAATATATATATGAATTTAAAAACAAAAAAGATCCTGTCTCCCTGGTATACCTAGACTTTCGAAAAGCATTCGACACAGTAGACCATGAGATACTGCTCAGAAAGCTAACAACATTCCACCTCTCACCAAAAGTAATAGATTGGTTCAGAGACTACCTTACTAATAGATACCAAAGAGTGCAGGCAAACGGTGTAACCTCCGGAAAGGCCAGAGTCACCTATGGGGTCCCCCAGGGAATGGTTTTGGGGCCTCTCCTATTCCTACTGTATATAAATGACCTCCACAAAGTTATTAAACAGTCACAGGTACAACTCTTTGCCGATGACACAGTGATATTCCACTCACATCCACGGGGAGAAACTTTGTACAAAGAACTTCAAAAAGACCTGGATGCAGTGGGAAAATGGTGCACACTAAACAAAATATCAGTAAATGTACAAAAAAGCAAAGCCATGACCATAGCCCTACGTACAACAAAATCAAACACAAACACAAACGTGTTAAGCCTTAACAACGCCGAATTAGAGCATGTCACACAATACAAATACCTTGGCCTAGAAATTGATAGCGGCCTAACATTCAACCCCCACCTTACCTCAAAAATCAAACAAGGAATACAGAGACTCAGAGCCACTGCCAAAATCAACCAAGCCCTCTCCAGTAAAAACACAATCCTAATCTATAAGACCATGGTGCGCCCTGTGTTTGACTTTTGTGATATGTTCTATGCCCCGGCACAGAAAAAACACATAGACAGGCTTCAATCCATACAAAACTCATTTCTTAGGTTAGCATACAACAAGAAAAAGACCGATAGCGTCAAGGAAATCCACTCAGAGATAAAGATGGAATTTCTAAATGAAAGAAGAGACTCACACCTTCTCCACTTAGCATATGAGATGAGTTGTGACAAAAGATACCTTGACAACAGAAAAATCAATCTGCGAAGTCTGGCAAAGAGTAAGGTCCTAAAAATACCAATAACAAAAACAGAGAGGATCAGAAAATCTTTTATTGTACAAGCCCCAACCCTTTTCAATAAAATTTCACCAGCTGGGAGAAACTGCCCAACATTGGTTGAATTCAAAACATACCTTGAAGAAAACTTCTTCTCCCATACGGGATAGTGGAGAGACCCCAATATCGATCTCTTTTGGGCAGGCCAAAGTATTATTAAAAACTAGTCACAATGTATATACAAATGTAAAGGGAGCAGATGTGATGTAGGGCCAGTGTTCGCCAGAATGTTACCCAGCATACATCTAAACCCTCTAGTCCTCAAAACGACGCAAGGATATATATATAAACAGCGGTCAACGCAGTGTTCGCAAGAATGCCAGGACCTAGCTGGATGTAAAAATGGGATAGACTACCTATACAGCAGAAGACCAAATTCCTCCCATCTTTAGTATCAACAACAATTAACCCAAAATAAACATGGACGATGTCCACAAAAAACACATACACAAGGAAACCCCATACAATGGGCCCCACCTTGATATAGTATAGCTAGTGCATCCCATTGCAGTAGAATAGGTAACTAGTCATTTAGTGCGTCGCTATCTCATAAACTGTAAAATTAAAAGTCTAGTCTAAGGGACCCTCTGGAAGAGCTATGGCTGCCATAGAAGAGGACAAACCCATTTCCAGTGTAATTTATCTTATGTACTGTTTTCTGGAAATAAACAATATACATACACATACATACAAATGCTCCGCAAATAACCTGCGTTTAGGCCAAATTCAGGATCAAATTACACTTAAACGTCAACAAAAATATAATGAATCAACCTATTACCAAATCCATTGAGGAGTAATTTGTATTTACCTTTGTTCTACATGATTTAGAACACTTAATAGAGCTACAGGTTATACATTGTCAAATGATATCAGTTCATGATAATAATCAGTGGGAGGACGACTAAAGTCTATCCTGACTATCCTAGCAATTCTGGCTCACACCTTTAATTATTTTAGTTTTTTTGTATGAATACCCTGCATGTTACTACTTGTATCTACTGCTGAAATTGTTCTCCTTCGCTTGGGCCACACTCTGAGCTAGTGACTCTCCCAAAATTAGGATCCATTGTTCTTTGTTCTGTAACCATTAATTCTAACATTGTATTCAGTGAACCAGCGAGTGTGCTACTCAATTACTGGCACATTCAAAGTGTTATTACTGAAAGTGTTTCTCAATGTACTGTATTTTTCTTTGCATTATCCTGTGTAAAGGGGCATATTAGAAACAAGTATTTAGCGCTTTGCGCTGAATTATACTTCAGATTTCTGTGTTAAGTCAATATTTTAATAATTATAAGTTTAGTTAATAATATGAAAGATTCCCTGCACAAACATTTTAATTTGAAACATCAATTTCTTATACTTTCAAGACAAATTTTCATATTTCAAGACAGTTGTACTGAATTATTCCGAGCATTTCTAAGATCATTTTTGGCATATATTTAGCTACTTCACTAGTAAACCTCAACCAAAAAGACTGCAAACATTTTGATGAACAAAAATAAAAATATTAAACTTAAGAACTAAAGAATTCCATGTCCGAAAATTTATTACATAGATCTATTCATATAAATATAAGTGCTAAACCCTCCAGAATCAGAACATTCCAATTAAAAAGAGATCATGTGAACAAAACACTTTAAAAAATATCAATTCTGCAACTTTAGAGTACAGGAACATTACCAACTCCTCAATACTCCTTTATAGCCTCACCTTTTCTTTAAAAGGGGAATAATGAAGTACTGAGGTACCTGGCAAACCCTTTGATGATGAAACCAAAGTAATGTTTACAACCAACCTAACTACCTCCCACTATCAACCCTGCCTCGCATTAGATGTTAGTTTCCAAAGGTAGCACTCAATCAATTTCTGTCTGTAATTAGCCCTGATTCAGGTTATGCAACATGGGGCAAACAGAGACTTACTCTCTCCCTCTCTGCCCGACCACCTCTCTCCCTGCCCCAACCCTATAGTGGCACTATAGTCTTCCGCAGGCAATCACAGACATGTGGATCAGCTTTTCAGAAAATGTACAATTGGCAGTTGTACACATTTAGTAAATTCTGCTAAATTAGGCTGAAATTTGGTCAACACTAGGTAAAGTCGATTATATTCTGCAGTGCATTGATTCTAGCATTGGTCAAGTTGAACAGTATTTTGAATTTTCATCTGAAATTTGGGTTATTTGAGAATATTGGCAAAGTTGAATTGTACATTTTCTGAAAATCTGACCCATATACAAGACTTAGTGTCTTTAAGATGTACACAGATTCTCCTGAGTATCATAATTGTTTTACTTCCCGACAATTATACAAATAACGCATTTCTGACAGAACAAATATTTCCAGCCATTGCCCCATGTTACAAAATAAATTAATCAATTAACGCAGTGAATAGATAGAAAATACGTTAACAATAACAATAAATCATACAGACACCACAATCACAAATATTTGTTTTTCATTTTCATATCTGTCGCAATCAAGTATATGAAACACTTTCGTTCATACAAATAAAGAGGCAGCACATGAAGCAGGGCCAAACAATCTCTCACGGTGTTTGCGTCTATACAATGGCCCGATGGACACATTGGCACTGGGGTGCCGGATTTTAATGCACAACAGGTTGCGCGTCAAAATGCACCTCCCCACAACTTGTTTTATAAACACTTGACGCACTGTTTCATAGGCAGCAGTGTAGTGGGTCAGGAGGCTCTACTGTGTAGCGCCTCAAAACACAGTAATAATAAGTAAAATGTGTACAATGAAGCTATATATAGCAATCTTATTCAATACAGTATATTACATGCGCATCAAAATCCTCATTTATATGCATGATATTTTGCTCATTTTAGGGTAAATTTTCATTAAGTTATGAATGGTTTTGAATGAACATTCAGATGAAACGATTCTCCAATTAGAGTTGCTGAGGAACCCAACAATTGACAATAACCACCAATAGAGCATCCTTAGAAAGACATTCATTTATTCATCATTTTGCCACAGTGTCCACATGAGTGTAGGTGTCTATCATTCTCCCATTGTTTGGTGTAGTGTAAAGAAGACTAAGGGTTTTTAGCCCATAGGTTCAGTAAGATGAAGAAGTGAGACAAGAAGTCCGAGGTTGTAGTTCGTCTGGATGCGGCCTAGGCGGTGGTGACTCAGCGAGTACCTAGGTCCGAGTAGTCACTTTATTTTATACTCCAAAATCATGAATAATTCATACAATCAAACCCAGGAAATATTCCACTGGCTCTTCCCCTTCCCTCTAATTGGTTGAGGGAGAGAGGATCTTCCTTGCCCACACGCCGACCTCTGCTCCCCAGGCAGAGACCATAAATGGAGTGCATGCAAGTTGGATCCCTCTCCTCAGCCTTCCCCCTCCCACCCCTTACTCATAGATCCCATGGCTCGTGCCAGCCCCCCCCTCCCTCTTAATAAACCCAGAGCAGTGTATAAGTAATTAGGTCGGGCTGGGGGAGGTGGGGTGAGCCCTGAGTGGCTCATCTCCCCCTCCCTCCTGGCCAGGCCATGTGTGGCGTGCATGCCCCGACCATGATCAGGGCTAAATAGGTCGGATCTTGGATCTAAAGATTCCAATTCTTTACATTCGTCCCATATTTTATTTTTGTTGAAAGCTTTCTTTCGAACAAAATATTTAGCCACTGATCAACCCAGTCCAACCAAACAAGAGAAATAGAAATAAGGTTACATAATTTACACACACAAAATCATAAAAAAGGTAAAGTAAAAGTATTATAAATTATTATATCTGTAGACCTAACGGGTCAAGATGGAAAGTTTCCAAAGGGAGTGGCTCTATCAAAAGGGAGTGTTCATTTATATCAGAGGCCATCACCCTGCACTAAAAAGTCTTTTAGTCGAATATTATGTAAGAGAAGTCTCTGTGTTTTTAAGTGTGCTTCTGAACACTGTTAAATGTCTTCCTTTGTACTGAGCTAGTACTCACAAAGTTCTCCAATACGGTCATCACCGCCGTCTCCTCTGCCCGGCCGGTCAGCCGAGGCCCCCGCTGGACCTCGTCGCTGACCGACAGGACGCCCGTCTCTTTCTCTCTCCTCCTTTGGCCATGGAGAGTGAGAGCGGTTGGGTAGTCAACACTACAATATTTCCATTTTTAACCTCAAACACTACAGAACACATGTCGACTTTACTGTAGCATCACGTATAAACTCTTATTACTTGGAAAAATACCTCTTCAAAGCAGAATGGTCGGGGACAAGGTGAGGGCTTCGATTCCATGGTGCTTCCTCTCAGGCTCCTCTGTCTCGACCGATTCTGTTTGTGTAAAAACAACTTCTCACAATGAGAGTTGAAATAAAAATACCTATTTGGGCTGGATCCTTGTTCACGGATTCCACCATTTCCTCCCCAGAGAGAAAATGGATTTCACCCAGGTATACTACTCTGCGTTCTGTGATCTCCCTCGCACCCGAGAAGAGGACAGAACAAATATTAATAGTAAATATTAAACAAGAGTAAGTTACAGACAAGTTCAAAAAGTGTTTGTTACCCCAGAGAAACCAAATAAACATTGGTAGACTAATTATTTCATCCTGGTCAGTCCGAAATTGGCAGCGTAATATGGTGAGGCGGGGGAGGGGGCAGGGATATGCTCGAGGGAACGAGAGCCAGTCCTAGCGCCTGGAGTGGCCTCTCCCTCCTCTCGATCTAGGTCTTGGAGGGCTAGGGCTACAGGGTGGTGGGTTGGGGGTCCTATTGGGATATTCTCTCGGGGCTTAAGGTTTCTCAGACAACACAAAAGGCTGACTTTGCCTCTTGGGGCGAGCCCCTTTCGGCGGAGGTAGTGTAAAGAAGACTAAGGGTTTTTAGCCCATAGGTTCAGTAAGATGAAGAAGTGAGACAAGAAGTCCGAGGTTGTAGTTCGTCTGGATTCGGCCTAGGCGGTGGTGACTCAGCGAGTAACAGAGTACCTAGGTCCGAATGGTCACTTTATTTTATACTCCACAATCATGAATTATTCATACAATCAAACCCAGGAAATATTCCACTAGCTCTTCCCCTTCCCTCTAATTGGTTGAGGGAGAGAGAATCTTCCTTGCCCACACGCCGACCTCTGCTCCCCAGGCAGAGACCATATATGGAATGCACGCAGGTCGGATCCCTCTCCTCAGCCTTCCCCCTCCCACCCCTTACTCATGGATCCTATGGCTCGTGCCAGCCCCCCTCCCTCTTGGCCCTTCCCCCCTCTTGATACCCCAGAGCAGTGTATAAGTAATTAGGTCGGGCTGGGGGAGGTGGGGTGAGCCCTGAGTGGCTCATCCCCCCCTCCCTCCTGGCCAGGCCACGTGTGGCGTGCGTGCCCTGACCATGATCAGGGCTAAATAGGTCGGGTCTGGGATCCAAAGATGCCAATTCTTTACATTCGTCCCATATTTTATTTTTGTTGAAAGCTTTCTTTCGAACAAAATATTTAGCCACTGATCAACCCAGTCCAACCAGACAAGAGAAATAGAAATAAGGTTACATAATTTACACACACAAAATCATAGAAAAGGGTAAAGTAAAAGTATTATAAATTATTATATCTGTAGACCTAACGGTCAAGATAGAAAGTTTCCAAAGGGAGTGGCTCTATTAAAAGGAGTGTTCATTTATATCAGAGGCCATCACCCTGCACTAAAAAGTCTTTTAGTCGAATATTATGTAAGAGAAGTCTCTGTGTTTTTAAGTGTGCTCCTGAACACTGTTAAATGTCTTCCTTTGTACTGAGCTAGTACTCACAAAAGTTCTCCAATACGGTCGTCACCGCCGTCTCCTCTGCCCGGCCGGTCAGCCGAGGCCCCCGCTGGACCTCGTCGCTGACCGACAGGACGCCCGTCTCTTTCTCTCTCCTCCTTTGGCCATGGAGAGTGAGAGCGGTTGGGTAGTCAACACTACCATATTTCCATTTTTAACCTCAAATACTACAGAACACATGTCGACTTTACTGTAGCATCACGTATAAACTCTTATTTATTTGGAAAAATACCTCTTCAAAGCAGAATGGTCGGAGACAAGGTGAGGGCTTCGATTCCATGGTGCTTCCTCTCAGGCTCCTCTGTCTCGACCGATTCTGTTTGTGTAAAAACAACTTCTCACAATGAGAGTTGAAATAAAAAATACCTATTTGGGCTGGATCCTTGTTCACGGATTCCACCATTTCCTCCCGAGAGAGAAAATGGATTTCACCCAGGTATACTACTCTGTTTTCTGTGATCTCCCTCGCACCCGAGAAGAGGACAGAACAAAAATTAATAGTAAATATTAAACAAGAGTAAGTTACAGACAAGTTCAAAAAGTGTTTGTTACCCCAGAGAAACCCAATAAACATTGGTAGACTAATTATTTCATCCTGGTCAGTCCGAAATTGGCAGCGTAATATGGTGAGGCGGGGGAGGGGGCAGGGATATGCTCGAGGGAACGAGAGCCAGTCCTAGCGCCTGGAGTGGCCTCTCCCTCCTCTCGATCTAGGTCTTGGAGGGCTAGGGCTACGGGGTGGTGGGTTGGGGGTCCTATTGGGATCTTCTCTCGGGGCTTAAGGTTTCTCAGACAACACAAAAGGTTGACTTTGCCTCTTGGGGCGAGCCCCTTTCGGCGGAGGTAGATTATTCCCAGGGTCATGACTCCTAGGAGAGTGGGGATGAGAGTGGCTATACCCCAGATAGAACTTTCGGACCAAGGGGTGGAGGAAATCAGGGGGGAAATGGGTTTAGGAAAATCTGTCAGGGCTAGTAAGGGTATTTCAGCTCTTGGCAGGAAAGTCAATTGCTGATCTAAATGGGGGTAAAGGGATAATTTGCCATAAGTCAGATTAAACCCGGGGAGGGGCATAATCTTGGGGATGGGGAGGGTTATATGGGACTCATGGCGTTGGATGCTACTCACACGCCAATCCTTTCCGACCAGGAGACAACCGCCTTCTAAAATCACCCTGGCATGCCGATGATACGTTTGTATCACTGGTTTTTGCCCAGGGCACCTCAAGATTGTTTCCAGAGGTTCATAAATAGCCAGAATTACAGAAGAAATGGACTCTCCCTCTCTAAACACTTGGTTTGTTAAGTTATTTCTTTTTACAATCTGCGCCTTACAAAGGTCTGGCTTTTTACCTAAAATAATATTTGTTTCGCAGGTCGGGGTTAGATGCTCTATTGCAGCTGAGCAAATCTGGGGTTCAAACCCGATACAATGCTGAGGAAGAAATGACGCGCTGGATATGCTATCTAGGGCCACCTCCTCTTCTCCTACCAACTTTCTCAGGTGGTCAGCACCATATGGGACCGGAAAATACTTTAATCTATAGTGTAAAAATTGAGTGCCTGAAACTGCCGGAATTACTGTCTGGTATATTAGCTCCTGTTCGCCGTCTAATAATAGTCGAACGTTCAGGTGTCTATAATACCAGCGGTTATCTTGTGGGGTGTAATGTTTCCCTTCTTGTAATTTAGACAACATTTCTGCTAAGTAGGCCAGTGGTAAAATCTGGTCTGTTAAGAATCCCCTTTCCAGCTGAATGCGCTGGCGATAAAATAATTCGTTTTGACGGTGGTAATTTTCCACCGCCCTACTCACTCGCTGCAATAGAATATCCACTTCCCTTTTCATATGAATCTTGTGAATATCTTTACTGAAACCATTTAACTGTGTTAGAATGTCTGCCACTTGGCGGGAGATGTTACTTGCTGCAGCTTGGAGCTGCGCGATGTCCAAGCGGTTCTCTGTCATGTAGAGCCTTGTCTGATTCAACACCGACACCATCTCTTCCTGACAATGGGCCAATGCGCTCTCGCTAGCCTGTGCTTCTTGTACTGCAGACCTTAATTCGTTCACCTGTCCTACAGTAGCGGTGCCAAACAAGGCACGGCTTAGCGAGCCCACAAAATTGAATAGGCCTCTCTTCCTTCGGGTGTCTTGTTGGACTGGTGTTGGAATCTCTGCCTGGAGGAAACCCATGTGCTCCTCCCAGGCACTGACATCTCCGTCTCCCACAACCTCCGCCTGTCTGAGTTCTTAGGACGGAGACCCAAGCACTGACAGGAGGGGGCGTGGGGGGGTGTAGAACGATCACTGTTGTCCAAGTCGCGGTCAGGGCTCTGACCTCCCCTTCCTCATACACCAACACCCCTTCCTCCTCAAACAAATCGCCATTAGCCATCATAGCCAGGGTGATTATGAGGAGGGACTGGAAGGTGTAGGTTGAGAGAAGTCCGTCACTGGTGGTGCCCCTGGGTCGAACTCCCATGGTTGGGGCTGTGGTGGGGGTGACGGTGGGGGTGGGGGTGTAGGTGGTGGTGATGGTGGTGGCGATGGTGGGGGTATACAGGGCAGCTTCCTCGGCCTCTGCACGGGTGAAGTGGGCGTGGCTGGGTTTGGTGAGGAGTCAGGCCTTTCCCTCTTAGTAGAGCCTAGAGGGTGGAACACTTTGATCCTCTTTTCAGTGCATTCAGAGGTGGTGGTCAAGGCCTTGGGTTTAGGGCACTTGGTTGGGGTCTCTATCCTCCCTCTTTTTGCCCTTGACCTTGTAACAGGACCTGGTGGTGGTGTGCGCGGGGGAGCAGTCTCCACAGCAACGGCTGGTGGCAGGGGTCGGCGCAATGTAACTGGCTTGGGTGAAGCTAGTACTAGCACCTTCTCCCTCGGCGGTCGCTGCTGGGGTGGGCGTGGCACTTGTTGTGGTTGAGGTGGGCGTGGCGCTTGGTCCTCGTCCTCCACGTGCATGTGCTCGTCCTCTGGTTGCTCTGCTCTCGCTTGGTCTTCCTGTTCTATCTGAATTGGAGGAGGCATGTTTGGTATGGGTAAATAAACAGTGTCGGGCACTGCCCTAGGCTGGGGTGGGGGAGGTGGTGGAACATGAACTTGTTGAGCTTTTTGGGCTTGTCTCCGAGCCTTATTTCTCTTTCCTTGACCCGCCCTCGGTTGCCTAGTTCTCAGTATATCCCATTCTATTTCCCCAGATACCATTTTTACCCTATCCCTATTTATACGCCTGCGTTCACCCTGGGGTCCCCTCATAGTTAGGGTGGTACCCCTTATCCCCGTTATTACATAACCATGATCCCACTTGGGATCTAATGGAGCGCTGGTGCCTGATAGCACCACCACATGATCCCCTATTTTTAGATCCTTTGCATTTGCTCTGGCCCTTAATCTCTCATAATTAGCCACTCTACTGGCCTCAGTGCGCTCAGCAGCTTCTCTGAACGCATCTGTTAAGGCCTGTAGGCGCTCACTGAGTACGGCATCTTCTGTTCCCTCTGGAGTGGGGAATATTTTAGAAAAGGGATATCTTGGATTGGTGCCAAAAGTTAAAAAATATGGTGTAAAACCAGTTACACAAGAAGTGGAGACTCTATGTGCCCAGAGGGTTGGACCTAAATGGCTCTCCCACTCTGCTGGTCTTGCATTGATGAATTTTCTTAGTATATTTTTAAAAGTTTTGTTAAATCTTTCGATTTTACCGTTTGTCTGGGGGTGAAAAGCTGTAGAATGCCTTACTTCAGTGCCTATGGATTTAAGGTACCCTTCCACTTGCTGGTTCATAAATTCAAGTCCCCGGTCGGTGATGAGCACCTCTGGGGGGCCATACCTAGGGACATATTCATTAGCCAGATAATCAGCAATGTTTTTAGCTGCTTTGGAGGGTATGGGTTTGACTTCTACCCAGCCAGTTGCGTGATCTATTACAGTCAAGATGTATCTATTACCTTTATCAGAGACTGGGAAGGGACCACAGAGATCCATTCCCAGTATCTGACCAGGATATTTTGCTATTGGCATCGCAGTAGGAGGTACACGCGCCCTACCCACTCTGTTTACAGCACACCTAGCGCATCGGATTAAGACATTATAGGTATCTCTTCTCATGGTGGGCCATTTATAAGCCTCTTGGATCCTATCTAGGGTCTTCCTCATGCCCTGGTGGCCTACTTCAGTGTGGGCGCGCCTCACTACTCTATGCCTAGCTGAGGGTGGCAGGACCAGGCGGGGGTAGGCTGGCTTGCCTGGGGGAGGGGTGAGAGTAAACAGCATGCCATCAATTATGGTGTAATCCCCTTCATCCTCCATCCCCTGTTGAAATTGTTCCAACTCCCTCTGTTCTAAACGTATTTTGTCTTTCTCGAGTTTATCAAATTCCCAAGGAATCTCATCTATCTCCTCCAAGGCACAGACTTCAAGAGAACTGAGAGTCGGCCCTTCCTTCTTGGGGTTTGTTTTTATTCGAGAAAGCATGTCTGCCCGGATATTGTTTGCCCCTTTTCTATATTCAATGGGAGCCCCAAACTCTGCTATTAATACCGCCCATCTTTGAATTTTGGTGTTTTTAACTTCTCCCACAAACAGAGACTTTAAAGGCTTGTGGTCAGTGTAAATTTTGAATTCGCTACCCTGTAGATAAGGTCTGAGCTTGTTTAAGGCATACACGATTGCATAAGCTTCCTTTTCAATCGTAGCCCAATTGAGTTGTGGCCCAGAGAGTTGTTTAGAGATATACTGAACTGGCCTCTCTATGCCTTCACTATCAGACTGGACCAATATGGCCCCTATTGCGTAATCACACGCATCGCTATAGAGACGATAAGGCTTATCCAACTGGGGGTGCGCCATTACTCTATCTGAAGTTAGTAATTCCTTCAAAGTTTCAAATGAGCTTTGCTGCTCTTCCAACCATTCGAACCTGGCATACTTTTTGGTAAGTTTGACCAAGGGATGAGCTACCTTAGCATAATCTGGGATACATTGACGGTAATACCCAGTCATTCCTAGGAAGGAGCGAATTCCGCTCACATCCTCTGGAGGCAGCATATCCCTGATAGCGCTACATTTATCTGGGTGGGAATTAATTCCATCTTTTGAAACTTGGTAGCCGAGGAGATCTACCTTTTCTTGTTTGAAAATACATTTACTCTTTTTGACTGTAATTCCGTATTCTTCTAATTTATCAAACACCAGAGCCAAATGGTGATCATGCTCCTCTTCAGATTTGGAATAGATTACAATATCATCTATGAAAGTCATGCAAAATTTGCCAATAAATTCCGAAAACATTTTGTTCATGGCCCGTTGGAAGACGGCTGGTGCGTTAGTGAGTCCAAAAGGCATCCTACGGAATTGAAATAGGCCCCTATGACACACAAACGCTGTCTTTTCCATGCTATCCGGGTCCATCTCTACTTGCCAGTAGCCGCTTTTTAGGTCGATGGTGGAAAAGACAGTTGATCCTGCTAAACTGTCAAAAATATCTTGAATATTTGGAAGTGGATGAGCATCCTTTTTGCTTACAGAGTTTAGTTTTCTGAAATCGACACAAGGTCTATTGCTCCCATCTTTCTTTGGGACCAACAATATCGGGCTTCCCCATGCTGAGCTGCTGGGTTCTATTACTCCCAGCTCCAGCATTTCATCTAATTCTTTATCTACAAGTTTTCTCTTGGCCAGGGGCAAACGATAGGGGCGTTGATTAATTGGACGTGCATTTCCAGTATCTATGTGCATTTTCACATCTTTAAAGGTACCTAATTTTCCCTGCTTTCCTATGCCAAAAACAGCGGGGTATTTTTCTTCCCATGCTTCTGCCTCTGTGTGGATAGAGGCGAATTCTTGATCTGCACTACCCACTTGTTGCCTTCTGTAACTTTTTCCTTCCAAAATTACCTTTCTTTTTCTGAAGCTAATTTGGGCATCTAATATAAATAAGGCATCATCCCCCAGAAGCAGTTCATGGTGAAGTTTTCTTACAATATAAACTGGAAATGAGCTACCCCCCAAGTTAACTATCGCCTGCCCTTCAGTTTTAAGATCATGACCAGAGAGTGATTTAAGAGATTCCCCCTTTGTCAATACGAGAGGCCGATGATGGGTTTTGCAAAAGGCTCTCCATACATCCTCCCGCATTAGACTCCTTGATGCGCCGGTATCAATGAGGGCACGCATCTCCATCCCCGCCACTGAGATGGAGAGGCAGAACCTCTCATCCGGCGTTTCTATTCCCCCTGGTTAACATATTTGGCTGGCTTTTGAGTGGTAGAGGCCATCTGCATGGCCGCCACCACTGCAGCCTGTACATGTGCATAGCGGTGGGAACATTCTCTTGCGAAGTGTCCCTCCTCCCCACACTCATAACAGACATTTTTACCCCTAAACCTCTTCCCTCCTCCCTGCTTATTTTTTTCCGGTCCTGGATTATCATTTCCCTTCCCCTTCCCTTTCCCTGGGTGATTTACTACCTGAGAACTGGCGATCGGGGGTGGGGGATAGGACGTGTTGAAATATGGGGGATACATAGGCAACATGGGTGTCTGAAATGGGTACTGGGGTGCTGCACCTGATTGGGGAACGATCACTGTGGGGTTGGATGGTTTCCCCGTCTCCATCCTCTCTACTAATTTCGTAAGGTAATTCACCTTAGACTCCAAATCAGCTATCAGCTTCCAATCTGAAGCATCTTCTGGATTTGGCCCAGAGGGGGCCATTTTCTTAGGGAGGATAGCCCCAATTTCCATTGGTTCATCCTTCCTATCCCCTCTGGTAGGTTGTCCTGCCAGAGCGAATGTGTGAGCCGCAGCTGAGGCTTGTCTTATTGCCTCAGCCAGGGTATCAGGGCGAGCAGCAAATACGTCATGACGTATTTGCTCATCCCTGAGTCCCAACACAAAATTCCTGACCAACGTCTCTTGGACTATCTCGTGGTCCAGGTTATCCACGCTGTAAGCCCTCTGAGACGCTAGTTGGAACTTGCGTCCGTATTGTTTTGCATCCTCATATGGGAGCTGATAGAGATCGGTGAGCCTTGCTCGCAGCTGCTGTTCCTCCTCTTCATTCATGAAGAGGCGGAAAATCTCAGCCCTCGCCAGATCCCATGTCCTATTGGCCGGTACCTGTAGGAATCCTGCCACGCACCTCGCTAGAGGCCCGCTGGCAAGAGTTCCCAAAAGCTCTAGAGTGAGCGTATCATTCGCTACACAGTAGGCCTTTGCCCTGCTTATTCCATCTAGCCACTCTCTCAAAGTGTCCTTATTGGACCCATCATTTACTCCTAGCATGGCGCCATGGCGTTCCATGCGCCTTCTGACCTCCTTAATAGCTGCAAACCTGGCCCTCCTTTGACCCTCGTCAAGCATGGCCAAGTCCGCGGCATTGAGCTCCCAATTGATGTCCGCCATGTTTTACACTTTGTTGAGAGAGTGAGAGTAAAGAAAAAAAAAGAAAACTAGATGGCACAAGGTACAGAGTTATAACCAACAGAACCCAGAACCTAGCAAAGTTTTTGCCCCGAACATTGCTCACCCACTCTCCTTGTATTATGAGTGTTTGAGTGTGATCATTCTCCCAACCCTATACAGTGGCCCAGATCCACCCTCCATACATCCCATAAATACAATTTATAAGCTCAATCAGAGTTTTTAGAGTTCCACTCACCTACTCTTCCAGCTCATCCTGCCTCTCCTAGGCTATGTCTCACTTCCAGTCAGAAGATTGGGTTGTTGCTCAACTTAGCAACAAGTCCCAGAAGTGGTTCGCCAGTGTAAAGAAGACTAAGGGTTTTTAGCCCATAGGTTCAGTAAGATGAAGAAGTGAGACAAGAAGTCCGAGGTTGTAGTTCGTCTGGATTCGGCCTAGGCGGTGGTGACTCAGCGAGTAACAGAGTACCTAGGTCCGAATGGTCACTTTATTTTATACTCCACAATCATGAATTATTCATACAATCAAACCCAGGAAATATTCCACTAGCTCTTCCCCTTCCCTCTAATTGGTTGAGGGAGAGAGAATCTTCCTTGCCCACACGCCGACCTCTGCTCCCCAGGCAGAGACCATATATGGAATGCACGCAGGTCGGATCCCTCTCCTCAGCCTTCCCCCTCCCACCCCTTACTCATGGATCCTATGGCTCGTGCCAGCCCCCCTCCCTCTTGGCCCTTCCCCCCTCTTGATACCCCAGAGCAGTGTATAAGTAATTAGGTCGGGCTGGGGGAGGTGGGGTGAGCCCTGAGTGGCTCATCCCCCCCTCCCTCCTGGCCAGGCCACGTGTGGCGTGCGTGCCCTGACCATGATCAGGGCTAAATAGGTCGGGTCTGGGATCCAAAGATGCCAATTCTTTACAGTAGATTATTCCCAGGGTCATGACTCCTAGGAGAGTGGGGATGAGAGTGGCTATACCCCAGATAGAACTTTCAGACCAAGGGGTGGAGGAGATCAGGGGGGAAACGGGTTTAGGAAAATCTGTCAGGGCTAGTAAGGGTATTTCAGCTCTTGGCAGGAAAGTCAATTGCTGATCTAAATGGGGGTAAAGGGATAATTTGCCATAAGTCAGATTAAACCCAGGGAGGGGCATAATCTTGGGGATGGGGAGTGTTATATGGGACTCATGGCGTTGGATGCTACTTACACGCCAATCCTTTCCAACCAGGAGACAACCGCCTTCTAAAATCACCCTGGCATGCCGATGATACGTTTGTATCACTGGTTTTTGCCCAGGGCACCTCAAGATTGTTTCCAGAGGTTCATAAATAGCCAGAATTACAGAAGAAATGGACTCTCCCTCTCTAAACACTTGGTTTGTTAAGTTATTTCTTTTTACAATCTGCGCCTTACAAAGGTCTGGCTTTTTACCTAAAATAATATTTGTTTCGCAGGTCGGGGTTAGATGCTCTATTGCAGCTGAGCAAATCTGGGGTTCAAACCCGATACAATGCTGAGGAAGAAATGACGCGCTGGATATGCTATCTAGGGCCACCTCCTCTTCTCCTACCAACTTTCTCAGGTGGTCAGCACCATATGGGACCGGAAAATACTTTAACCTATAGTGTAAAAATTGAGTGCCTGAAACTGCCGGAATTACTGTCTGGTATATTAGCTCCTGTTCGCCGTCTAATAATAGTCGAACGTTCAGGTGTCTATAATACCAGCGGTTATCTTGTGGGGTGTAATGTTTCCCTTCTTGTAATTTAGACAATATTTCTGATAAGTAGGCCAGTGGTAAAATCTGGTCTGTTAAGAATCCCCTTTCCAGCTGAATGCGCTGGCGATAAAATAATTCGTTTTGACGGTGGTAATTTTCCACCGCCCTACTCACTCGCTGCAATAGAATATCCACTTCCCTTTTCATATGAATCCTGTGAATATCTTTACTGAAACCATTTAACTGTGTTAGAATGTCTGCCACTTGGCGGGAGATGTTACTTGCTGCAGCTTGGAGCTGCGCGATGTCCAAGCGGTTCTCTGTCATGTAGAGCCTTGTCTGATTCAACACCGACACCATCTCTTCCTGACAATGGGCCAATGCGCTCTCGCTAGCCTGAGCTTCTTGTACTGCAGACCTTAATTCGTTCACCTGTCCTACAGTAGCGGTGCCAAACAAGGCACGGCTTAGCGAGCCCACAAAATTGAATAGGCCTCTCTTCCTTCGGGTGTCTTGTTGGACTGGTGTTGGAATCTCTGCCTGGAGGAAACCCATGTGCTCCTCCCAGGCACTGACATCTCCGTCTCCCACAACCTCCGCCTGTCTGAGTTCTCCAATTCGCCTCCTTAGGACGGAGACCCAAGCACTGACAGGAGGGGGCGTGGGGGGGTGTAGAACGATCACTGTTGTCCAAGTCGCGGTCAGGGCTCTGACCTCCCCTTCCTCATACACCAACACCCCTTCCTCCTCAAACAAATCGCCATTAGCCATCATAGCCAGGGTGATTATGAGGAGGGACTGGAAGGTGTAGGTTGAGAGAAGTCCGTCACTGGTGGTGCCCCTGGGTCGAACTCCCATGGTTGGGGCTGTGGTGGGGGTGACGGTGGGGGTGGGGGTGTAGGTGGTGGTGATGGTGGTGGCGATGGTGGGGGTATACAGGGCAGCTTCCTCGGCCTCTGCACGGGTGAAGTGGGCGTGGCTGGGTTTGGTGAGGAGTCAGGCCTTTCCCTCTTAGTAGAGCCTAGAGGGTGGAACACTTTGATCCTCTTTTCAGTGCATTCAGAGGTGGTGGTCAGAGCCTTGGGCTTAGGGCACTTGGTTGGGGTCTCTATCCTCCCTCTTTTTGCCCTTGACCTTGTAACAGGACCTGGTGGTGGTGTGCGCGGGGGAGCAGTCTCCACAGCAACGGCTGGTGGCAGGGGTCGGCGCAATGTAACTGGCTTAGGTGAAGCTAGTACTAGCACCTTCTCCCTCGGCGGTCGCTGCTGGGGTGGGCGTGGCACTTGTTGTGGTTGAGGTGGGCGTGGCACTTGGTCCTCGTCCTCCACATGCATGTGCTCGTCCTCTGGTTGCTCTGCTCTCGCTTGGTCTTCCTGTTCTATCTGAATTGGAGGAGGCATGTTTGGTATGGGTAAATAAACAGTGTCGGGCACTGCCCTAGGCTGGGGTGGGGGAGGTGGTGGAACATGAACTTGTTGAGCTTTTTGGGCTTGTCTCCGAGCCTTATTTCTCTTTCCTTGACCCGCCCTCGGTTGCCTAGTTCTCAGTATATCCCATTCTATTTCCCCAGATACCATTTTTACCCTATCCCTATTTATACGCCTGCGTTCACCCTGGGGTCCCCTCATAGTTAGGGTGGTACCCCTTATCCCCGTTATTACATAACCATGATCCCACTTGGGATCCAATGGAGCGCTGGTGCCTGATAGCACCACCACATGATCCCCTATTTTTAGATCCTTTGCATTTGCTCTGGCCCTTAATCTCTCATAATTAGCCACTCTACTGGCCTCAGTGCGCTCAGCAGCTTCTCTGAACGCATCTGTTAAGGCCTGTAGGCGCTCACTGAGTATGGCATCTTCTGTTCCCTCTGGAGTGGGGAATATTTTAGAAAAGGGGTATCTTGGATTGGTGCCAAAAGTTAAAAAATATGGTGTAAAACCAGTTACACAAGAAGTGGAGACTCTATGTGCCCAGAGGGTTGGACCTAAATGGCTCTCCCACTCTGCTGGTCTTGCATTGATGAATTTTCTTAGTATATTTTTAAAAGTTTTGTTAAATCTTTCAATTTTACCATTTGTCTGGGGGTGAAAAGCTGTAGAATGCCTCACTTCAGTGCCTATGGATTTAAGGTACCCTTCCACTTGCTGGTTCATAAATTCGAGTCCCCGGTCGGTGATGAGCACCTCTGGGGGGCCATACCTAGGGACATATTCATTAGCCAGATAATCAGCAATGTTTTTAGCTGCTTTGGAGGGTATGGGTTTGACTTCTACCCAGCCAGTTGCGTGATCTATTACAGTCAAGATGTATCTATTACCTTTATCAGAGACCGGGAAGGGACCACAGAGATCCATTCCCAGTATCTGACCAGGGTATTTTGCTATTGGCATCGCAGTAGGAGGTACACGCGCCCTACCCACTCTGTTTACAGCACACCTAGCGCATCGGATTAAGACATTATAGGTATCTCTTCTCATGGTGGGCCATTTATAAGCCTCTTGGATCCTATCTAGGGTCTTCCTCATGCCCTGGTGGCCTACTTCAGTGTGGGCGCGCCTCACTACTCTATGCCTAGCTGAGGGTGGCAGGACCAGGCGGGGGTAGGCTGGCTTGCCTGGGGGAGGGGTGAGAGTAAAAAGCATGCCATCAATTATGGTGTAATCCCCCTCATCCTCCATCCCCTGTTGAAATTGTTCCAACTCCCTCTGTTCTAAACGTATTTTGTCTTTCTCGAGTTTATCAAATTCCCAAGGAATTTCATCTATCTCCTCCAAGGCACAGACTTCAAGAGAACTGAGAGTCGGCCCTTCCTTCTTGGGGTTTGTTTTTATTCGAGAAAGCATGTCTGCCCTGATATTGTTTGCCCCTTTTCTATATTCAATGGGAGCCCCAAATTCTGCTATTAATACCGCCCATCTTTGAATTTTGGTGTTTTTAACTTCTCCCACAAACAGAGACTTTAAAGGCTTGTGGTCAGTGTAAATTTTGAATTCGCTACCCTGTAGATAAGGTCTGAGCTTATTTAAGGCATACACGATTGCGTAAGCTTCCTTTTCAATCGTAGCCCAATTGAGTTGTGGCCCAGAGAGTTGTTTAGAGATATACTGAACTGGCCTCTCTATGCCTTCACTATCAGACTGGACCAATATGGCCCCAATTGCGTAATCACACGCATCGCTATATAGACGATAAGGCTTATCCAACTGAGGGTGCGCCATTACTCTATCTGAAGTTAGTAATTCCTTCAGAGTTTCAAATGAGCTTTGCTGCTCTTCCAACCATTCGAACCTGGCATACTTTTTGGTAAGTTTGACCAAAGGATGAGCTACCTTAGCATAATCTGGGATACATTGACGGTAATACCCAGTCATTCCTAGGAAGGAGCGAATTCCGCTCACATCCTCTGGAGGCAGCATATCCCTGATAGCACTACATTTATCTGGGTGGGAATTAATTCCATCTTTTGAAACTTGGTAGCCGAGGAGATCTACCTTCTCTTGTTTGAAAATACATTTACTCTTTTTGACTGTAATTCCGTATTCTTCTAATTTATCAAACACCAGAGCCAAATGGTGATCATGCTCCTCTTCAGATTTGGAATAGATTACAATATCATCTATGAAAGTCATGCAAAATTTGCCAATAAATTCCGAAAACATTTTGTTCATGGCCCATTGAAAGACGGCTGGTGCGTTAGTGAGTCCAAAAGGCATCCTACGGAATTGAAATAGGCCCCTATGACACACAAACGCTGTCTTTTCCATGCTATCCGGGTCCATCTCTACTTGCCAGTAGCCGCTTTTTAGGTCGATGGTGGAAAAGACAGTTGATCCTGCTAAACTGTCAAAAATATCTTGAATATTTGGAAGTGGATGAGCATCCTTTTTGCTTACAGAGTTTAGTTTTCTGAAGTCGACACAAGGTCTATTGCTCCCATCTTTCTTTGGGACCAACAATATCGGGCTTCCCCATGCCGAGCTGCTGGGTTCTATTACTCCCAGCTCCAGCATTTCATCTAATTCTTTATCTACAAGTTTTCTCTTGGCCAGGGGCAAACGATAGGGGCGTTGATTAATTGGGCGCGCATTTCCAGTATCTATGTGCATTTTCACATCTTTAAAGGTACCTAATTTCCCCTGTTTTCCTATGCCAAAAACAGCGGGGTATTTTTCTTGCCATGCTTCTGCCTCTGTGTGGATAGAGGCGAATTCTTGATCTGCACTACCCACTTGTTGCCTTCTGTAACTTTTTCCTTCCAAAATTACCTTTCTTTTTCTGAAGCTAATTTGGGCATCTAATATAAATAAGGCATCATCCCCCAGAAGCAGTTCATGGTGAAGTCTTTTTACAATATAAACTGGAAATGAGCTACCCCCCAAGTTAACTATCGCCTGCCCTTCAGTTTTGAGATCATGACCAGAGAGTGATTTAAGAGATTCCCCCTTTGTCAATACGAGAGGCCGATGATGGGTTTTGCAAAAGGCTCTCCATACATCCTCCCGCATTAGACTCCTTGATGCGCCGGTATCAATGAGGGCACGCATCTCCATCCCCGCCACTGAGATGGAGAGGCAGAACCTCTCATCCGGCGTTTCTATTCCCCCTGGTTAACATATTTGGCTGGCTTTTGAGTGGTAGAGGCCATCTGCATGGCCGCCACCACTGCAGCCTGTACATGTGCATAGCGGTGGGAACATTCTCTTGCGAAGTGTCCCTCCTCCCCACACTCATAACAGACATTTTTACCCCTAAACCTCTTCCCTCCTCCCTGCTTATTTTTTTCCGGTCCTGGATTATCATTTCCCTTCCCCTTCCCTTTCCCTGGGTGATTTACTACCTGAGAACTGGCGATCGGGGGTGGAGGATAGGACGTGTTGAAATATGGGGGATACATAGGCAACATGGGTGTCTGAAAGGGGTACTGGGGTGCTGCACCTGATTGGGGAACGATCACTGTGGGGTTGGATGGTTTCCCCGTCTCCATCCTCTCTACTAATTTCGTAAGGTAATTCACCTTAGACTCCAAATCAGCTATCAGCTTCCAATCTGAAGCATCTGTAGGATTTGGCCCAGAAGGGGCCATTTTCTTAGGGAGGATAGCCCCAATTTCCATTGGTTCATCCTTCCTATCCCCTCTGGTAGGTTGCCCTGCCAGAGCGAAGGTGTGAGCCGCAGCTGAGGCTTGTCTTATTGCCTCAGCCAGGGTATCAGGGCGAGCAGCAAATACGTCATGACGTATTTGCTCATCCCTGAGTCCCAACACAAAATTCCTGACCAACGTCTCTTGGACTATCTCGTGGTCCAGGTTATCCACGCTGTAAGCCCTCTGAGACGCTAGCTGGAACTTGCGTCCGTATTGCTTCGCATCCTCATATGGGAGCTGATAGAGATCGGTGAGCCTTGCTCGCAGCTGCTGTTCCTCCTCTTCATTCATGAAGAGGCGGAAGATCTCAGCCCTCGCCAGATCCCATGTCCTATTGGCCGGTACCTGTAGGAATCCTGCCACGCACCTCGCTAGAGGCCCGCTGGCAAGAGTTCCCAAAAGCTCTAGAGTGAGCGTATCATTCGCTACACAGTAGGCCTTTGCCCTGCTTATCCCATCTAGCCACTCTCTCAAAGTGTCCTTATTGGACCCATCATTTACTCCTAGCATGGCGCCATGGCGTTCCATGCGCCTTCTGACCTCTTTAATAGCTGCAAACCTGGCCCTCCTTTGACCCTCGTCAAGCATGGCCAAGTCCGCGGCATTGAGATCCCAATTGATGTCCGCCATGTTTTATACTTTGATGAGAGAGAGAGTAAAGAAAAAAAAAGAAAACTAGATGGCACAAGGTACAGAGTTATAACCAACAGAACCCAGAACCTAGCAAAGTTTTTACCCCGAACATTGCTCACCCACTCTCCTTGTATTATGAGTGTTTGAGTGTGATCATTCTCCCAACCCTATACAGTGGCCCAGATCCACCCTCCATACATCCCATAAGTATAATTTATAAGCTCAATCAGAGTTTTAGAGTTCCACTCACCTACTCTTCCAGCTCATCCTGCCTCTCCTAGGCTATGTCTCACTTCCAGTCAGAAGATTGGGTTGTTGCTCAACTTAGCAACAAGTCCCAGAAGTGGTTCGCCAGTGTAAAGAAGACTAAGGGTTTTTAGCCCATAGGTTCAGTAAGATGAAGAAGTGAGACAAGAAGTCCGAGGTTGTAGTTCGTCTGGATTCGGCCTAGGCGGTGGTGACTCAGCGAGTACCTAGGTCCGAGTAGTCACTTTATTTTATACTCCAAAATCATGAATAATTCATACAATCAAACCCAGGAAATATTCCACTGGCTCTTCCCCTTCCCTCTAATTGGTTGAGGGAGAGAGGATCTTCCTTGCCCACACGCCGACCTCTGCTCCCCAGGCAGAGACCATAAATGGAGTGCATGCAAGTTGGATCCCTCTCCTCAGCCTTCCCCCTCCCACCCCTTACTCATAGATCCCATGGCTCGTGCCAGCCCCCCCCTCCCTCTTAATAAACCCAGAGCAGTGTATAAGTAATTAGGTCGGGCTGGGGGAGGTGGGGTGAGCCCTGAGTGGCTCATCTCCCCCTCCCTCCTGGCCAGGCCATTTGTGGCGTGCATGCCCCGACCATGATCAGGGCTAAATAGGTCGGATCTTGGATCTAAAGATTCCAATTCTTTACAGTAGATTGTGGGTTGTGGAGTTGGTAGACCCACTGGGGGTACACTATATATACATATGTAAATGGTTGGGGGTGTTTTCATTACACATCCTCTACAATTGCCCACAAATGATTACACAGACAAAATATAGAAGAATATCACCAAAAACAATTCAAGATATATAATGGTTAATTCCAATAGTGCATATTATGTCAAAATACTACATGGGTTGTGCTTTTAATATAGAAGAATTAGTAATAATGACAGGCTTGCCTGTAGCGCCCTCTAGTGCTAAAATGCACAATTGACACTGTTTGGTTTTAGCGTAGAGGGGTTTATGAATACAGGGAGGTGGAGGTGGGTGTAATGAGCGACAGGTGAGTGTGAAATGCCAGTTATAGGTGAGAGAAGTGTCGGGTATTGTGGTTTTCAGTTCAAGCCAATGTTTCGAAATGTTAACTAGAAGTATTTCTATTAATCCAATGAATATTTTCAAATGGAATTTTGATGAAGAAGTGCGAAATATTTTCCAATGTTTCACATACCGAACTAAAGCTTAACCTGTCAGCTATCCAAATATGGTAACAGTTTAGTTCTCCAATGAATGGGACGAGGATGGTGCCGCTCCTTAGACATAGGGTGCAGTGTGTAAGTAAGTGACGGCTGTGACAAAATGTGCAGAGCGTTGCAAAACACCCTGGAGTAAACCCCTGATTGAGCTGCGTTATTATCTCGCACATATGACATATTATACATGATTTGAAAGAGAATTTAATGCTGATTCTAGCTATGTATAATATAGTTTGATCGTTACAGCGGCCTATACTTCGCGCGAACATGCAGCTTAATGCGTGTTTACTGACATATTTCGCATGCTCAGCGCCGACCTCCGGGATGCCTATTCCTAGATGCTTAAGGGTAGTTTTTTTATGCGTTTTCATGCACTGTGAAGGACATACTGGGAACATATATTGCTAAATGTTAGGGTAAATTTTGTAATATGCAAATGTATAAATATTTATATAGTCGGGAATGTGCAGTAGAAAAAAAATGGTTCAGTGCAAGGGTATTTTCATGAAGAAAGTTTGCATAGATATCTAAGACTAGCATAGTATACCCGTCCTCTGGACGGTTAAGAACAGGTAGGTTCTCTAGGGGAGGTATGGTCAAGAATCGGCAGGAACTGTAAGAAATCTTTCACCTCCTTCCTCTCTCACTAACTCTCCCCCTGTCGTCCCCATGTTCTCTCTCTCTTCCTCTTCCTCTCCTCCCCCGTCCTCTCCCCATGTTCCTCTTCTCTTTCACTCTCTTTGTCTTATTTCTCATCCCCACACCCTCCCTCCCCACTTCTTCTCCCCCCAATCTCCCATGGTCACCTTGCTCCTCACTCTATCCAATTTCTCTCACCCTGTCCGTCTGCTTCTTTCATTCTCTCCTTCCCTCTCCCACCCTTTCCCTCTCTCTGTATCCTATTCTCCCTGTCCCTATCTGATTTCTCCCACTCCCTCTGCATATTTGTCTATTTTTGTAACTTCATAATTTTTTTGTTTTTGCAACTGACTTTATTACTGAAACCTGCCATCTGGGCATATACACTTCTAATTTCGCGTGGCTGAAAGTCAACAAAAGGAGAAATAAATCATTTTTTTAGTTCGACAATATGTTCTTCTATGTCTTCGGATATACGCCTCCATATTACTCTTTCGTTGGGGCTTAGTTTTCTGAGTTTGAAGAAATACAATACTACCCTTGCTCTCATTCTTAATTCATACATTGCTGAGAGACAATCAACTCTACCTTTCTCAAACAATTTCTGTCAGTAGATGAAGGATTTCGATTGTAGAATAAGCCAATTTATAATTTTTGAGTTAATATTTGTTATATCAATACCGAAGATAATATCTTTTGTTCTTAACACTATGCTATTACCTCTTTGATTTAAAATTACATTGCCTTCTACATCCTTGTTGAGGTATCCACTATCATAAATCCACCTTAATACATACTGCCAGAGCATTTTGGTTCTAGAACACGTTACCAAACCCCCTCTTCTTAACTCTCCCACTCCTCTGCATGTAGTTAGGTTGCCCCTGGACATAGGTTGTGGGAAATGACGTAGTATCTCACAGGGGGTTTCCCAGGCTATAAATAGAGTGTAGAAATCGCAATTTAAAATAGGCTTCAAAATCACATTTCCACCCCAAATACCCTCACAAACCACATACGACGACATCCAGAGAGGGGGGATTGACATCTACAGATGAGTAAAGTAGTTTGTAATTCAACAAATTCAGAGAACATTCTGGACAAAGAAAACCTTCTTTCTACCATTTCTTTTCTACCTCCTTTCCTTGAAATCGCTCTAGCCGTATATTATATGGATATATATTAAATATAGGTACATAGGCTGTATATGCCTTCATATAGCTTTACTTATTAAATTAAAAGCTATGGTGATTGACAGTGTGTGCAGTATGCAGTCACGCACTATGCCCCGAGCTTGTAGCTTGACCAGTGAGTGGACTGCTTTTTCTTTGCTGGTCGCACTGAGGCATACACTTTACATAGGCCTAAAAAGCTGTGAGGCAGAATGGGTGTGCGCATAGGGGGGAATATGATAGGCAACAATGTGATCTGAGAGTCCTGTGTTTGCAGCTAATGCCATAACATAATTAATATGCTAATAATTATGTGTATCCTGTGTTAGATAAATGGCCAATATGTGCAACCTTGGTCTAACTATGCTCAAATAACTTTCAACCCTTCTTGCATTACCTATAGATTTATTGATTGAAATGTAGCGCATATTATTGGAGTATGGGTAGTTATGCAGTTGTAGCTTCAGTTTACATGACCGATATATACTCATAAAATCATGTCCACAGAACACTTGCCACTGTTTATTATTCATATAATTAGGGATCTCTACATGTAACATTGTGCTGTACTGCTCGATTTGGTAGTAATACACACTCGCTTACTTGCATATTTTATTCTTCTTACTTATATAATCTATTCTTTAAGTCATTTACATTAGTCACAGTCTTTATTCCACATTTCTGGTAGCAGCCAAAAGAAATGGTACCTTGTTGTATCATGAAGGTATATCGACCAATTTGTCTATTCATAGTACTTGTTTGTACTCATTTTGTACCCAGTGAAAACAACAAATAAAAAACATCCTACCTTATCTTATCTTATACTGGGTACTCTTACTTATGCTTCTTTACTTGTCCATCTGTTGTTGTAATTCCTTATAGAATCGCTATAATTAACAGTAGATCATTGCAGGCATTTCCTGCTGCTGCAGTGTTTAGTTATTTGTGTCAGGTTTTCAGGAAATGTACAATTGGCAGCTGTACACATTTAGTAAATTCTGCAAGATTAGGCTACGATTTGGGCAAAACTAGGTAAATTTGAGTATATTCCGATTTGCAATGACTCTAGCTATCTGTTTGGTTAGGTTGAACTGTAATTCAAACTTTATTTTGGCCTGAAATTTGGGTTCTTTGAGAAGATTGGTGAAGTGGAATTGTACATTTACTGAAAATCTGACCCATTTAAAAGACTTAGTGTCTTTAAGATGTATACAGATTCTCCTGAGTATCATAATAGTTTTACTTCCCGAAAATTATAAAATAACGCATTTCTGATAGAACAAATATTTCCATGCGTTGCCTCATGTAACAAAATAAATTAATCAATTAACGCAGTAAATAGAGAAAAAATACATTGACAATAACAATAATTCATACCTATACCACCATCACAAATATTTGTTTTTCATTTTCATATTTGTTGCATCAAAGTATATGAAAGACTTTGGTTCAATCAAATAAAGAGGCAGCACATGAAGCGGGGCCAAGCAATGTCTCACAATTTTTTTGTATATGAATATCTGAAATGATGGCACCTTGGAAATGAGAATTAAATCTAATCGGGATAAAGATGCAACAATTACTCAGAGAATCATGGCATGAATATTGTCCTAGACATAGGTGAAGGGCAAGCAAGAAAACAAATGTATATTCCTCCCACACTGATAACATGCACAATATAAAACCGTTTTGATTTGTGGAGGTAACAGAAGGTTGCAATCTATAGTCTAAAGTTGTAAGACCTAGCTATAAGCAATGCGTATTCTGCAAGCAAATGCACTTGTACCAAAGTGTAACAGGTTGTGCTCTTTACTGCTTAAGGTAGGTAGGAGATTTCTTATGTTAAACGCAACATTCACAGTTATTCAGACAAAACAAAATCTTAACAAATGTACCCATATCAGTCCCAGCTATAGGCAATGCATGTTCAGGAAGCAAATACACTTCTACCAAAGTGTAACACATTACGCTCATCACTGCTTAAGGTAAGTAGGAGACTTGCTTGGTTAAATGCTACATTCACAGTTATTAAGACAAAACAACATCTTGATGAATATATTCATATCATGAGTACATTTTAAATCCTGGCACTGGATTCATCAATAGTCTACTGTTATGTTCATACCATCATTTATAATAGGATCTGCTGAAAGAAAACAGCATTTATGGAGTGATGATAAGGCAATAGTAATTGATGATTGGACATGTAATAGTTAGTATTGACAACCAGTTTATGTTTATCAGTGTGTATTCACTTGAACCCACAAACTTTATTTTCCTTAGGTCAAATAATCAATAACTGTGGTTCCTGAGACCAACATAAATAATAACCTTGATTTGTGTAGTGCACACAATACCATCATCAGAAAAGTGTAGCCAATGTTAGATTATCAGGTGGCGGCATCAGAAAAGTGTTGCTAGGAGGAGGAGGTGGACAAGGAGAAGGTTGTGGAGAAGGGGATAATGAAGGAGGAGGTGAGGCAGGAGATAGAGGGGAGGCGGAGGAGTGGGATGAGGGAGGAGGAGGAGGTGGTGAACAACAAAGAGATGGAGAAGGAGCTGGCAGAGGTGGTTGTTAAGGAGCTCATGTAGGAGGTGGAGGAGTTGGAGGTGGAGGAGTTGGGTGTGGAGGAGTTGGGTGTGGAGGAGTTGGAGGTGGAGGAGATGGGTGTGGAGGATATAGACGGGAGGAGATGGAGGAGAAGGTTGACAAGGAGGATGAGGAGGAGGTGGTGGGATGGTGAGAAGGAGGTGGAGAAGTGTTGGGGGAGGTGGTAGAGGAGGCAGAGTTGAGAAAGGTCCATATGGAGGAGATGGAGAAGGAGGTGGACAACAAGAAGGAGCAGGATTAGGTAGTGGTGGGGAAGGAGGAGGTGGAGGATGGGGCAATGGTGGAGGAGGTGATTGAGGGGGAGGAGGTGGGAGAGCTTGTTGGGGAAGGGGAAGAGGAGGAGGTTGTGGAGTAGGTGGATCTGAAGGTAGAGGTGGAGGAGGTGGAAGAGCATCTAGGAGAGGTGGAGCTGACCGCAAAGGAAGAGGAGGTGGAAAAGGAGGAGGTATTGGAGGAGTAGGAACAGGTGCAATTATAAAAGTCGAAGAATGAGAAAAGTGAAATACGCATTATGCGTAAATCACTCTAGATACATTGTTTTCAGAGCAATGCATATATGATGAATAGAGAGAATGGACCTTGTCTGCAATAATCAAACATTTACTGGACAAGATTCTTCCTCATAAATATGCTGCAGCATAATGTCATATATTGGTATACAAAAGCTCTACAAAATAGCTATACTATAACAATAAGCAGCGTGCTTATGGAGATGAATCAAGTCCAATAAATAGTCAATTATTGCAGGTGAGATGTTTTATACGAATTTATGTGTAATGTGTAATGTATGTGTAGGTGACTTGGTGACAAAGTAGTTCATATAGTATGCATACTATACTATGTTTCACCTTTTTAAGAGAAAAATAATCTCCAAGAATAAAGAGCTCTGATCATATATATATGAGAGTATTGATTTGTGAGATATTACTCAAAGGCCAACCACTTTGAAGCTCTTCTTTCTGCAGGACTTGAGAATATACTCTGCATAATGGAGCCTCTGTCCTTCCTCTTGAACCACTTGGCATTGCACACTGCATTAGTCCTACTAATGGATGGTATGTACTTCCAACTTTATGTGAAATTCCAATAGTCTTAATGAACAATTACACATGTGTTAAAGTCAGTGAGGCACCAGCTGTTATATAATGTACCCAAAATAGCGCCAGTTTTAGTATAACATAGAAGTGCAGGGCCTTATGGCCCAGAAATGTAGTGACATTTTTCATGTTCATTTGAATTTTAGAATAGGATAGTGGGGTGCTGAAAACTCAGCACCAATTTTTGTTTTTTAACATTTCTGCCATTTGGGGGCCTATTCATGGAAATTAGCTGAAATCTGATCGGCTGATACAGAATTTAGTGAAATAGAAATAGTAGAAATGTTTGCCACTCAACCTTAAAGAGAATAGACACACATTTAAATACTATAATAAATATATGCATTATGTGTCATCTAGAGACCAATAGCTTATAAATTTAACTAAAATGACTCAGCACCCATTATCCACAGTTTTTTCTTGCTGTGTTTCTGTTTTATTCCCTAATTAACATATGAATTATTTTATTTATTTTATTTAGAATGTTTATACAGCAAAGCAATAAGTCAAATTATTTCACAAGTAGTCAAGTACAATGAAGATACTTTTTTCCATATAAGTATTGTCACAGAAAATGATTGTCGGTGATTTATCCTTCCAGGAGAATCAACACTAAAATGTTCAGGCATAAATGGCTCCTCAAACTGTCAATCATATCAACTGAGGGAGGCACCTGTAGAATCCATGAGTCACATATTAAGTACCTACTCAGTGGCAACCCATGCAGAGTGCACCTTCATTATAGACTGTGACCTGAGATGCCTGCTTCTTATACTGCATCAGGTGAGAGGCTCAAACAAGGGTTTTTTTAACGCTGCATTCTCAGTCTGTTATAACAAAGAACACAATCAGACTTATATCACTCACATCATGTCTTTTTAGGATTGAGGTTGTCAATATTTTGATACCATCATATGTTCATACCAGAATAAGTTGAACCATTTAGGCAATAAAGCCTACTGGTGACCTTTAAAGAGAAATGCTGGCATTTGATCAAAAGAATTTTAAATTTGGATTTAGAATGAACATGGTTGGGGGAACCCATACAGCCAATATAAACTGTATGCCTTTGAGTTGGTTCTTATTTCTTAGACCATTGAAATTAATAGCATTCACTATAGGAGTCAATGAGAAAAAAAAACTTCCCCCTATTTTCCTCAGAAATTCAGATGATCGAATTAAGTGATTAGCTTTAAAATCTGAATATACAGTTTATCATTATACACTCCCAATTAAAGGAACGTGGTCATTGAACTAACAAAAAGTTATTCAGCTTAAATTGTGATGAGTTAAAAAACAGATACATGTGTGATCGTTAGAGCTGAATAATATTTTTCTAAGTACATTTAACTTTTTTTTATTCATGTGGACAAAACAGTTTGTTAGCTATGCTTGCTTCCCCTACTGACATCCATAGTGAATGATAGAAAACTTTGTCATCCCTGAAATATAAAAGGATATAATGATATCCTGTTTTTTTTAGTTTGTGTATACACCCATCAATGGTCATTCTCATAACAAATTTTGAACAAAATAGTGTTGGTCCTGTCTTTTCATGCAGTAGTTGCTTGATTTGCTGCCTGCAGCAGTGCTGACAAAGCTGGTATTTAGCTTTAAGAACACAAAACATCTTGCAAGCTTTCAATTCGATTCAATTAAAAAATCCTTTTATTGGAGATGGTATAGTACAATGCGGTTGCTCTAAATCTAGAAACTAGTTCTCCCAGAGGGTGCCGCATTCAGGATTGAATCTTATAGTTAACATGAATTGTTAAAAAAGTCATTTACATAACTTATTACAAAGTAGTTTAAAACATTTAAATGAGATGAAATGAAGAATGATTACATACAGATATTCAAACTAATTGTAGTAGATGATACAACAGTTAATGGTGTACTGACTGTTCAAAACGGGACAAGTTCGAGATATTAACCAGTTTTGCTGTCACACCACAGTATGCTGGGCTATCAAAACTGATCTGAGAAATAAATGTTAAGCAGGTTGTTGGTTAGTAACAGCTTGCCGGCTGTCACTGCATGGCTTGAAGGTTGTCACTGTGTGTCCTTGAGCCATGATCAATTCAGATAGACATGGTATTTAAATTTAAATTACCTGACAAACAGTCTGTAGTTAATACATGTATGACGTAGTCAAAGGATGACAGGTTAAATACATGTGAGATAAGATCCAATTTAAACCACTAATTCTTGAAAGACAAGATGTCTGCAATCAGTAGACATAAGTCATCAGGTGTGGAAATTATGCTGGCCAGTTGCATAAGAAGTATTTAAGATACACATATAATTCATAAAATTCATAATTCATATATTGTTGGTTGGGTACAGATATAAACATAGTTTACCATTGTTACATATATATAGAATTTGTATTCACGTTTGCCAGTTACATGAAGAGGACATTAGACTTATGTACCAAAATTAGTTCTTCCATCCGGCCCTGGACCGTCTCTGACAATATTCTTGGGCTTAAAAATTACATTATACAATATACATTGGATTATAGTTGTAATATGGAACATTTCAGGAGTATTTATACATTGGAAATTCATTCGACGTCACTATGTTACTTATATCAAGATGGAAAATCATAAAAGACTTAATTCTAACATCGATAAACACAATATTTTGGTTAGATACAGAGAATAGCCTGACATAAACAGGTGAGTAAGACATGCATCATGATACCTACAAAGGTAAGGCGAAGCAGAGAAGGCCACCACACAACTTTCATGAAACTAAAAAGGGGATAGGAGCCGCACAGTATCTTTCTTGAATACAAATTTGAAGGAGTGCAAAGAGTGAATGTCACTGTGGTGGTAAAATAGAACAGTATCCTCTGCATAGTGCTCTATATTAGCATGTTTGACAGCTGTATACAGATCATTGATATATATATTAAATAGGATGGGTCCCAGAACTGTCCCCTGAGGCACCCCATAAGTAACTGTCCCCTCTCTTGACCTAAGACCATTTGCAGTGACATATTGCATATCTTTCAGATGATTCAGATAATTAGAAAACCAGAGCAGTTCCATACCAGGTATTCCATATGATTCTAATCTCTTTGATTATGACTGGGTTGAATTATAGGAATGATAGTCTACTTCTCTTATACAATTATTAAAACAGGAACTTTAGCTTAATTGGACACAAGGAAATGGCTGCTGGCTAGTGAGGATAGATGAAGATATCACAGTGAAGGAGCTTGGTGGTTGCCCAAAATACCAATGTGGACTTTTATTAAAGGGTGTGACAAAACCAATAGAAAGTATCTCTAAAAATTTGGTACAAATTACTGTTAGGGTTGGAAAATAACACATTTAATTCACAACTGACAATATAGAAGGCTTTGCTACCCCTTTTCCAAACCACTGGAGACAGGCATCTAAGCTAGTTCTTCACTTGGTGTTGAGATCCATCCATATATTAAGAGTATTGAAAAGAAGAAATTCATTGTAAGGCATTAATGGTTGAATTGAATCAAGTGGCACCAGCTCACTACACAAGACTATTGTTGTATCGCACTATTTAAACACTTCTAGAAAGCAGATGAAACATGTGATTGAAATTGACCGATTATTTAAGCGTGAGTTTAAAAAGGATGTTTAGTAAAACTGAGACATAATGTACTAACCGTGTTATGATCATTATTAAAACTGTTAACAAATGATTATTTGTAGGTTAATAGACATGAGTGGGAAAACAGTGAACAGGGAGTGCTAACATACCAACACCGATGGTTAATACTGGTGGAGAACCTGGCTCAGCTACACGCTATAGAGCCACATGTCCATAACATCACTCACCTCAGTGCTTTCATCCTACATAAGCAGCATGTGTATAGCAAGGTAAGCTACCCTCTATACAGCCACAACATGTATAGCAAGGTAAGCTACCCTCTGTACAGCCACAACATGTATAGCAAGGCAAGCTACCCTCTATACAGCCACAACATGTATAGCAAGGTAAGCTACCCTCTACATAGCCACAACATGTATAGCAAGGTAAGCTACCCTCTGTACAGCCACAACATGTATAGCAAGGTAAGCTACCCTCTATACAGCCACAACATGTATAGCAAGGTAAGCTACCCTCTGTACAGTCACAACATGTATAGCAAGGTAAGCTACCCTCTGTACAGTCACAACATGTATAGCAAGGTAAGCTACCCTCTATACAGCCACAACATGTATAGCAAGGTAAGCTACCCTCTACACAGCCACAACATGTATAGCAAGGTAAGCTACCCTCTATACAGCCACAACATGTATAGCAAGGTAAGCTACTCTCTATACAGCCACAACATGTATAGCAAGGTAAGCTACCCTCTACACAGCCACAACATGTATAGCAAGGTAAGCTACCCTCTATACAGCCACAACATGTATAACAAGGTAAGCTACCCTCTATACAGCCACAACATGTATATCTAGGTGAGATGTGCAAATGCAGATGAAAGTCAAAAGAGTTGTCACACGACGATCACCTGATGCACCCACTAATATCAAAGAAGTATCATTAAATAGATATTGCAGATGATGAAAGTGAAGTAGTAATATGTGATCTGTTGTCATGTGAGTCAAATGAGTCATATGTCATGAAAATCAACGTTTTTCAAAGTATATTATGTGTATGATTTCTTTAAAGGAATATCATCATTTTGGCAATATCTAGCACAAATTCCAGTACAGATTATTAAATATATACATGTTTGTAACTTCATCCTATAGAGTATATTTAGCTACTTTACTCTTTATAATGTACCCAATAATATTACAAACCTTTTTCCAAATTAAGATATATTATCAGTTGTGTTGTCAATCTATGGTCCTTGATATATAGAATAGAATAGAATAGAAAGTTGCTTATTTGTCAAAAATTAGTTACAGTGAAAGTGACATGGGTTGACATGCTTATGTGCTGAAATTGATCAGCACATTTCTTCCTGCTGCTACCCTAATTGGAATATGGTATGATTTATATATATAAAGTAGTTATCTAAAGACTATAGATATCCTTTTATCCTCCTACAGGATAACCATAGAATATACTCTGCGATGTGGAAGGTGGAGGGAAGGCGATTTGAGAGGAGCGGGGTCATCACTGCTAGTGGTCACTTACATGGACATGTCTTCCCCACCCTGCAGTATGGGCTCAACGGAAGAAAACTGATCATAACTTTTGTAGAGGTGTGTAAAATTAGGTTGTATCATCAGCATGTGATATGACAGTCTGATAACACATGTGGAATATGTAAATTTGTTAACACACATGTATGTGATATGATTATGGTGGGATTGTCCAGTGATAGATGACTAGTTGAAGAAGGAAAATAGCATAAAATTGTTTTAAAATCTTCCATTGTACAAGATTCCTGTATGTATACTGTGAAACCTATGTATAGAGACCACCCTTGGATCCGAGAGAATAGAGTCTTAATCTTAATAGAGGGGTGGTCTCTATAGAGAGGTGGTCTTCATGGGAGGTTCCACTGTTCAACTGTCATGACTTTTCTTTGACTCTCTCTGCCCCACTCTATATTCTTGTTTTTCTCTGTTGTTCATGTCATTCCTCCAATAAGAACTACTGTCATCATTGCCCAGTATGTTTCATATATTTATTCATTAGTTTGCCGAAAATGATATCTTTCCAGTGGACCCCTTTCAATGACCCTATCTACAATAAAAGTGGTGCTCTAGTCGGAGGGAGAGGAATTTGTTTTGAGTTGATGGGTGCAATTGCATCAATCATGAATTTCAGGTAAATATGGAAATCTTTCAAACTCCCCGTAGATTTAGTCTCATTCAGCCTGATTAACGGCAGAAAATTATGGAGCTCTTATCTCCCAATATTTCAATTCAATTCAAATATTCTTTATTGTCAGATCATTACAAACAATGGTTGGTCATATCTGGGGTGCCAGCTCTTCTAATGAATGACTCAATTACATAATTTTCTTTGGGGAAAATATTAGAATAACAGTAGAAGGATAACAACAAAGAAGCTATGACACCATCACTCAATGAAGAGGACGACAAGCGATAAAGACAGTAAAAAAAATAAATAAAATAACAGGTCACAGTGCTGAAGACAATATTAAAGGTCATTGCCGTTAAGTGACAACAATCTTAACATAATAACAATTTAATTTGGTGGCTCATAGCCAATTGATTGGTGAGCGTGTTAAGCGTATTTGCATGGATAAGATTATCATAGGCAGGAAGTTTGGCCAGACATGACTGTTTTGCCTTAGGCCAGTCTGGACAACACTTGTGGCAGTCACTTATACAGCAAGGCTTCAAAAGCAAGCATTAAAGCTGTTAAAACTGATGTAATGTTTGCCAAATGAGAGGCAGTTTCTGGTCCAGAACTTAGAGGGTTAAATCAGTAAATACCACATATCTCTCACCTGCCACAGGTTAGTGTGGTGACCTATTATCCAACAAAAAAAAAGAAAAAAAGTTGTTTCAGGTCGAATCAGGCTGGAATGAGACCAAAATCATTATTTCCCTCCATGTCCGGGCTTTGTCTGTTCATTGTGTACTTTATCATGAGGCCTCAGGATGTGCTCTGTGCCAATTATGAGTTGAGTCGGCTTCCACTTCATTCAATTGATAGCAACTTTTACTCCAGGAAGCTACATTGATTGATTTCCCCTTTTTACCCCCATGTTATTTATATGTAAATACCATAATTGTATTCATATGGTATGAATAGCTCACAACAGCTCCAGACAGCATCTCTTGGAGAAAAGAACGCCAAGAAAAATGAAGTCAAAATATGTCTTAAAATTCTACTATATCTGAATGAATGTTCACCACCTAATTTATCTCATAATGTGTTTCATAATGTGTTTTCAAAGTGTTCTTCTCACATGATGTCTTTACTGATTCTGTGAGGATTTAGCACTCATGGGCATATGAATCCACATAAGAAATTTTCGGACATAATGGTAATTACCCATCCAGAAACAATGCAAACATTTTTTTTTTCAAAAATAAAAATATCAAACTTAACAAATGGTGTCCTTGTGTTCACTATCATTAGAATCAGCTCGATCTCCTCTTTTTAAATATGGTGATATCTGGAATCAATATAATGTGACTTATGACTCATTTTCCATAACGGATCCTAAAACGGATCCTAACCTGTATGCTACAATCCTAAGGACAGGTTTCTTACCACAATAGCTACGATATAACAACTCCAGAAGATGGTAAATATGGAGCAATGAATAATCATAGCTGGAATGGCATGGTGAAACAACTCATTGACAAGGTGGGTGAAATCACCAGAAAATGTGCAATTTGTCTCAGGCAATCCTCTCAAATAACACAAACATAAGAGAACAAAGTAGTTCAAAATTCAGTTTAACACAATCTAACACAGTGTTTGCATCATGGCAATACCAAATATACTCAGATATACCTAGTTTTGTTCATATTTCAGTCTAATTTATCAAAATGTAGTAAATATATAGGCCTGCCAATTGTGTATTTTTTGAAAATGTGACCCACTTAGATGGTAAATATGATCTATAAAAATGCCTAGGTATACCTAATCTTCATCATTATCTGTCTCATTGTATTGAGGTTGTTAAATATGTAGATATACACAGGTTTGATTATACGACCCATATACAAATTCATTAATGGTTTCAGAAAGCTGATCTGATAGTAGCCGGCTTCACTATTGAGCCAACCCGTGGGAAGGTGATTGACTTCTCCTACCCGTTCTACTTTGAGAAGAGTGCACTGCTATACAAGAACAGAAGCCGGAATAGCAGCAGCTCTCTTGCTATCTTCCATTTCATTACACAACCTTTCAGTTCTCTTGTCTGGCTGTGCATATGTACACTGGTAAGTAGTTCAGTTGCTGAGGGATGGTTTGTTAATGAAAAATCTTCTTATCTACTTCTTATATTCAGGCATACAATAAGGCTTACTGCAATCAGACTAGTGTCATTCAGGGTTTTTTTGTATGTTTCATGTTTTTAATGAGATCACACACAAAGACACAAGGATTTCCTATTTTCTGAAATTTGTTTAAATAATATAACTCACAAAATAGTTTACTTAAATATACATGCTTCAAAAGAGACTTCAGTTGTAAGTTCTAAGTCGTACAACCAGTTGGATGCATATAGTGTGAGGCAGGCATACATAACTAATCAAAATTTGCATGATATAAGAAAGGTATATTGTTAATATTTAGGCAGATAATTCTACATTTGTGGATGACACATATATGTTTAAGCCTAAGGTAATGTTTAATTTCCTCCAGGTGCCAGTAGTAGCAATGGTTCTCAACCACATTTCTCAAGGGAGCCAGTGTATGCAGGCGGCAATAGGTTCTGACAAGGAAAACCCTTCTCTAGTGGCTGACACCTGGAGTGTGTATGGCACCCTCTGCGGACAGGGTAACATGACGTTTGCCATTGCCAAAGCTACCATAGTCCCAAATTGTAAAGCAAATACTATTTCATAAAAAGGTTCAATACAATGAACCAGCTTCATTGAACCATCATAAAACTGATAAATCAGATATGTTCAATATTTCATCTGAATTTGACTTCATGAATTTCTGAGTACCTGACCAATTGTCTATGTCTTGTTGTTGAGACCCTACTGCTACTCTACCCCAGGTATGATGGTGAAGCAGCAGGGCTGTACAACACACTGTATCCTCTACAGCTGGGGTCTCACCTGCCTCATGCTGACTGCTATCTACTATGGTATGTCAGACTATTCACTTACTCAGGGGTGTTATACTGGGTGTCTAGATAAACTATATCTATTTTAGTGTTGAATGTAAGACTATAAAGCTGTCATTTTACAAAGTGAAATTTAGTATTTGTACAATAGGGTAAAAGCAGTTCACAAATTATATATTCAATTCAAAAGTCTATAAGAAACACACATTCAGCACTAATTTTCAATATTAATTATTTTATTAAAATGAAAAACCGGTTGACATGTTATATCACTTTTTTCGGGGGTTGAGATCATAACAAATTTAATTTTTAAGTTTAAGTTTTGAATAAAAAGCAGTTGAACATTTATAGAACTATATTTGTGACCTACAGGTAAACAGACATCGCTGATAACAGTGGATATAGAAACTCAGCCGTTTTCAAGCCTACAGGATTTGGTACAGCAGGATGAATACAAGTATGGCACAGCTGGGGGCAGTGCCACAATAAACATCCTTAAGGTAAAGGTCTGCCTGCATATATGCACACTGCCACAATGAACATCATTAAGGTAAACTTTGCCATTGTTAACCGGATGCCATATACATCTAATAGTTTCCAATATAATGCTCTGTGGTACCAAAGCATAAGGAAATCAACGTCTCTGGGACATCTTGGGTTTTGGCCTGTCATCTGAATCTTGCACTAAATCCTTAAATTGTTTTACCATGTTTGGGCTCACATTAACAAAGAAATCATTAAAGTTGCAGCTACCACAATGTCCTTTATTAAATCATTTTCGGTGTTTTCTTATTGGGGCTGGGTCTTTTATTTTCTTTGGTGATATTAAGGGTCTTTGTGTGATCTCATATTTCACTTATATTCTATCAGTTGGTTTTTGAAGTACTCATTCCCTAAGACTATTAACATAGAGGTTTCTAGTCTGTTTGGCCTGGTCCCAGTGTTCCCCATTTTTCGGTCCTCTTTTTTTTTGGATAAACTTCTTCCTTTGCTTTGCCATTGCAGTAAGGTCACTTGAATCCCAGGGAGGCGATATCTTCACTCCTTTGTAATCCTTGAGTTGTGACATCCTATTGAGGTAGAATTCAGTGCTACTAAGAATTACATCCAAGCACATGTTTACATTGTCTAGTTGCTAATACGTGTCCCAGTTAGGATGATTGTCAATGTTAAAGCTCTTGAAGGGCGAATATCCCATAATGACCCAATACAATTCATCTCAATTTTGTACTAAACAACTTTGCTCATGTGTAGATGAACATTGGAAAGCTCGAAAGGGTGTGGTGGTGTTTGTTCTGCCTGTTATGAGTTTATTCATGTACCACAAGGTGGCAGCAGTAGTAACATAATATAAGAGGCTTCAATGCTTGAGTCTTTGGTCACCATCCCTTCATTGTTCTGAGATAGTGGCATGGTATTCAAACAATATTATTTTGTATTTTAAATCTGACCCTTCTTCATGACAATATAACACACATTGCAGAGTTCAAAGGGAGTGTTGCAGCAGATGTGGGGACAGATGATGGCATGGAACAGGTCTAGCCTGCCTGTACTGCACCCAGACCTTGATGTACATGTGGACATGGTGAGGCAGGGCCAGTATGCCTTCCTCTCAGATCACACCTACACTGTGGAGCAGGTCAAGCTGAGTCAGGGTGCACTCAGTATGGTTGTCATACCAGATTTATCCCCGAGGTCTGGTGTGGGGCTGCAGAAGAACTCAGCATATACTGATATAGTGTCCAAAGTGTAAGTTACTAATACTCTGAAAATACTTCATATTTAGGATTATATTGAAAAGCTTGTATGTCTGATTCCTTGTCTGTAAATGCCCATGAGGAACTTGGTCAGGACCCATTCAATATGTGAATGGTAGTTGCAGTAGTTGCATCCTTGCCTTGTACTCCATCCTTTAATGTATTGCTGGCATTCTCCACTTGTGAAGATACTTTGTTTGCATTTTGATTTGATAAAATAGACAGATCGAAGCTTGAATGTTTTTTATTGATTTTTACAGAGATGTTAAGTGAGCCTCAGGGCAACTCATAAGTTCATTGATTGTGAAATATCTGTTCACATTTATATCATGTTTAGTTCTCAAAAAATGCTAGTCAAAATGCTGTTTTAAAAGACAAACTAATAATGCAAATGGAACCATCCGTTGTACGGCCAATATTATTATTAGATACCATGTTTTAGTACTGTATATGCCCAGAACCAAGTATAAGATGAATAAAACATGTCAAAAAAAAAATATAAATAGGCAGTCAATTGTCTGCTGTGGTCACTGCCCTATGTAGTTTTGTACCATTTCTCTCATTATTGTCATTTTAAGGATTATGAACCTCTATCAGACGGGACATTTGACCAAATGGGAGACAAAGTACCTCCCAAACACACCAAATAGGAAGCAAAGGAAAACCATAGGGTCGTCCCAATCCATTACCCTACAAGACATCTCAGGTATTCTGGTGGCTCTTGGCTCCATGATCCTCGCCTCTGTGGTGTGTTTTTTACTGGAAATCCTCCATTATCACTCAAGAACTTCTTCAATGATGCGGGATTAAAGTGGCAGGTATAAACAACTCGTTAAATTAGTGATTAGGTTATGAAAGACGATTCAATAATGTGCACTGTGAATTATATTTTCACAATTGTAGTGAATTGGTCACAGCATCTATTGTAGTCAATGAGTCACAGCATCAATGGTAGTGAATTAGTCACACCATCAATTGCAGTGAACCAGGCCTAGTGAATTGTGTTACCTGTTACTGATCGTGGACCAAGCAACAAAGTAAATCTAGCCTCACCAAACCCAAGTTCTGGATCTTGACATGGCAAAGTTAAACCACACACTGTTTTTGAGTATATTTATTCACCTTTATTCACCTTGGATGACCCTGATGACACAGTTCAACATCACTTGAGTATAACAATTAGACTATGTAGTTAAATGCCTTTTTCCCAATTTAATCTCATGTGACTAGTGAATGTATCATGTGACCAATAAAGTTGTGCCAATCATTATCTTATCATCTCTGTTTCTTATCATCAGTAATATCACATGACATCATGTGACATTACATGATTAATTAAATGTGTCATCTGATCATTAAAAACCAACTATCAGGCCTGGTTCAATAGCCCTCCCTCTACTACTACAGACAAGCTGGCTTTCAAGCATTGTATGGACAAACTTTTATATCCTTTCTGATTAATACTTCCAATCATCTCATCTGTTTCATTGTCTCCAACTTTATCTTTATACATCATGAGTTCGAAATTTCTAGTCTAGATTTCTGGACATCAAGCCACCTTTGTAATCAAGACTCAACAAAAAAAGAATCTTTGAATTGAATTGAATATCAAAATGATCACAAGAGTTCAGGCAAACTTATGAAGCTGCTTACAGCTTTCGGAATTAAATCCACAACGTTTGTAAAAGGCAAGTGCTTCACACTTGCTCCTTTCTGCTTGACTAACTGGCCCGTGGTGCAAAGACTTCCCAGTCACCTTGGGTCAGCAGGGTCTCCAATAGGTGGCGCCACTAGTGACGTCATCATCCACAAAATTGTGTGTGTTGAATCCACAAATATATAAACAGCAGCGATTCATATACGCTTTTGAGTTCTTATAGTAACAGAATAATACGCACAGTTAATAGTGTTGTGAATACTGTACACACTGAATAAAGAGATGGAATGCAAATGTGTAGCCACTGATGTAGGCTTGACTGTCATTGGTCTGTATCCCTGTTATTGATCCATAGTTATTATCCCAATCAGAGATGAGCTTACTCAGCTAAAAGGCTCATGAAGAAAAACATGGACATTGTTGAACTGCTTCTGCCAGCCAAACACAAGCATCAGAATGAACATTTTCTATCATTTCCAAGTCATAGTAGAACAAACGGACTAAATGGGAGGTTAGAATTACAAGTGTGATTCAATGGCTCTTGTTTTCACTTTATTTTGCATCCAATGCCAAACCTCCGGCAGCTTGATGGATACATAATTAAGTGGAAACTCAAACCATTGAATCACACTTGTAGTTCCAACCTCTCGTTCAGCTCTATCTAAGTATAAACTCGAGCCATTGAATCACACTTGTAGGTCTAACCTCTTGTTCAGCTCTAAGTCACCTGCATGTAGTTAGGTCCCCCGAAAGGTTCTGGGAAATGGCATAGTGTCTCATAGGGGCTTTCCCAGGCTATAAATAGAGTGTAGAGATCCAAATCTAAAAAGGCTTCAAAATCACATTTCCAGCACAGATATCCTCTTGTCCCTCATCCTATCCGAATTTCCCCATGCTTCCTTAATTGTTCCCCTTACCTCTCCCGCCCTTTCCTTCCCTCTATCTTGATCCCTTCTCCCCTCTCCCTCCTGTTGCTAGGGAATCTCTTTTACTGTCTAAAAGGGGCTTTCCCGTGTTAGAATAGTTGGATACAAAAAATATAAAAATGGCTTCAAAATCACATTTCCAACCCAGATACATTCACAAACCACATTATGACGAAATTCAAAGACGGTGGAGAGACCTCTATATATGAGTGAAGCGGTTTGTAAAAACAACAAATTCCGAGAACATTCGGGACAAAAAAAACCCTGTTTCTACTTTTTCTTGTTTACCTCTTTTCGTAGAAATCGCTCAACCCTTGTATTATATGGATGGATATTTATAATATATTCACGCAGAGGTAACCTATATGATCACAAGCATATTATTATTGAATATCAGTAGTGTTTAAGCCTGGAAGAGATCTGGAGTCAGGGTCATCTATTCAATGGAAAAAACAAAGACAATAATCACAACAATGGTATATAAGACTCCCATGTTTGCAGCTAATGATGTAACACATGTGATTAATACGCTAATATGTGCTCCCTGTGTTAGATAAATGGCCAATATTTGCAACCTTTGTCTAACTCTGCTCAAATATTTGTTTTTGTACAAGTTTATTTTATTCAGGTAATTTTTTCAAAAATGATAGCACGCTCATCCGAAGATAAATTGTCGTTGTGCCCTGAGATTACCATTAATTTATCATATATATTGAGAGAGGGCATGATACATTTTAGAACGTTTCTAAGTCAGTGACAGTTACAATTTATACTACATTTCGAAACAATGAGAGGATATTAATGAGATGAATGACATAATGATATTCCAGTCTAGTATGTGAATTACATATAACAATTTGAGGTGTGAGAGGGTGCCACCGACTTTTGAACTTGAACACATCATTTTGGGTCTTTGATTATGATGTTTTTGGTACATTAGGAATACACATTTCATATTAATACATACACAAGACAGGATACAAAAACAGAGCATAGTAAGGTACATTGCAAGCAATAAGCTCGAAGTGATTACAATATCTATACAGTTATCAAGAGATAGGACTATCATCGTCCAGCTAAGGGTACATATAGAGTCATTTATACAACATTCGTTTAGCACGAAAATATATACAATCGATCACGCAGAACCGAATAGGAATTCATATCATGTGCAGTTTAAACTGGCCGAGGGATTGGGGCCTGGAGGGCAAACATAAGCCGTTTTAGAGATGTTTTGAATCTTATAGGATCTCCAATCAATCTCAGATACGCAGGTAATCTGTTCCATGCAATAACAACTGAATTATATAAACTTTTTGAGTCTTTAGAAGTACGCGGAATAAAAGATACCAAGACAGGGGCTTCTGCCTGCCTAGTGTGTCTAGCCGGTATAGAGCCCTTGTTCCATGTGTCCTAGCTTGATTAGATTAAATGCCATTCTATTAACAATATTCATAACATTACATGTCTGAAGAAGTACACTGTTAGGAGTGTAATAATCACAACACATAGCTATCCTGAGAGCACGATTTTGTAGTTTCTGAAGCTTTGATATCATTGTTTGGCTCAAGGGGGTTAAACTAAACAGGCAGTAGTCAAATATAGAGTATTTTAGATTTTACCACAATTATTGCCGCCTCTCTCATCATGTTGGATCTAATTTTCGGAAAATAAAGATTTTACTGTTTATCTGTTTCATAAGGCTATTATATTGCGGTTTCATGGATAATGATTGGTCTGTTGTTAGTCCTAGCTAGTCATACTTTTCCACCAGTTCAATCTTTTCATTATTCAACACAATATCGTGTCTTGGCTCTCTATGATGTTATCGTTGCCAAATAGCATCACCTTAGTCTTTTTTACATTCATTAGCAATTTGTTAGAACAGCACCATTTGTAGAACAGGGATAAGTCAGAGTTTATGCTATTTGAACATGCATTGGCATCATGACCAGAGGAATATAAAATAGTATCATCAGCATACTGTATAACTTTACATGACATATTAATATATTTTAGATCGTTAACATGAATCAGAAACATAATCGGCCCAAGTATCGACCCTTGTGGTACCCCATAGTCAATTGCTCTTTCATTAGATACATAATCATTTAATTTTACAATCTGTTTTCTACCGGTTAAATAAGACCTAAACCATTTAACAATATTGTCTGGTAAACCTATATCATACATTTTTTCTATCATAATACTATGGACGACCAATCAAATCAATCAAATGCTTTACTAAAGTCAACATATACAGCAGCCGAGAAGTGTTTAGAATGCGTTGCAATATTTAAATCTGATATATATGTATAGGTGCCTCTGTAGTAGAGTGTCCTGCCTGGAAGCCTAATTGTGTCGGGCTTAGAATATTATTGTTAGATAAATATTCATTCAAGATTTTTCCCCCAACATGCGTTAGGGATATTGGTCTAACATCGCTGGGTGATTTCGGTATGGTAATTTTGGCAATGGGACCTACAATAGCAGACTTCCATGCAGTGGGAAAAGTACAGTTGGACAATGACATTCGATATAAGTACAGCATCTGCTTATTTAGAATATGAAATGCATCTTTATATACACAACTATTGATTTGCGTGCACCCCAAACTCTTTTTAGTATCGATACCATATATCAATTTTCTCAAATCTGATTCAGATATATTAAAATCAGTCCATTCATTGTAGATTGTTTCATTTATTCTAGCACGGGCGGGAGTATTGCCCAATTTTGCATTTACAGTACTACCAACAGCACAAAAGTGTTCATTCAGGCCAAGAATGATATTACCAGCCTAGAAATTGAAAATGTAAAGGTAGATAAACTCGAGTTATCAAATGGATAACTCGAGTTTATCTACCTTTACATTTTCAATTTCTAGGCTGGTAATATCATTCGTCGGCGTACCATCTCCTTAATGACATCCCAGAATTTTCTGGAGTCTTTTCTATGGGTGTTCAGCATCTGCTTATAATAATCAGATTTAGCTTGACATATGGACCTGTTACATAAATTTCTAGCCGCATGTGCTGCTTTCAAATCATCAGGATTTTTTGTCCTATTCGCCTTCTTATATAACCTGTCCCTCTGTTTACCTAGTTCAATAAGGGCCAAAGTATAGGATGCAGGATTGATCTTCTTGGGTTTAAACGTTTTATATGGGGCAAGTATATAAGCACATGCAGATATTCTGTATTCTGTCATATATGATCGCCCAGCATTCATTCGGACTATTAGAGAAAAAGTAATCGTCCCAGTTATAATCTAGCAATTTGTTACTAAATACCTCATAGCTGTAATTTCTAAAATCTCTACCCTGTATATATATATGTTCAACCATTCTTGCATTACCTATAGATTTATTGATTGAAATGTAGTGCATATTGGCCTAAGGGTTGTAGTGCCATAATAGCTTCCGTTTACATGGCACCATATGGTTAGTAAAGTTATACTCTTGTATCAATAACACACTTAGACAGACATCTACGGCTAGTCCTGCTATATATAAAACATATGTGATGCGTTTCAGGAAAATGAGTCACAAGTCGCAAAATTGATATTTTTCAAAGTGTTTTTTTCCACAAAATTCCTTTATTGAAATGTTCTGATTCTTAAAAGAGTTTAGCATCTATAATGCTAGAACCCATGTAACAAATTTCAGGACATTATATCAAATATCTTTGCGTTTTGAAGGCCTTCACATGAAGTATATTTAGTGAATTTAGTGGTAATTACTGACCTAGAAACGTTGCAAACTAATTTTCAAACATAAAATATAAAACTAAAAACTTTTCAAACTTTACTTTTCAAAAATAAAAATATTAAACTTAAAATATAAAACTACTTATTAGGTGTCCTAGTGCTTACTATCATTTGAATCACCTTGATCTCCTCTTTTCAAATATAGTGACACCTCAAAATCCATCTCAAAATCCATATTTTGCGACTTGTGACGCATTTTGCTAAAACGGATCACATATGATAAATGGTTGCTATTTAGTTTTTTTGTGGTGTATGAACGAACAGTGAGCCTCATGTCACCAAATATATATTTTTCAATGTTTTTGTGGTCTGTAATGCTGTTAGCTGCATTAGTGCATGCACCAAATTTTGATCAATTTAAAAAGTTTATTAGGCTGAAGAATTGTAACATTAATATTTATATGAAAAATATATGAATAACACATTTCGGGTAGAACAGATATTTCCATGTGTTGCCTAATGTTACAAAATACATTAATCATATCTGCTGCATTCAAGTATATGAATCACTTTGGTTCATACAAATGAAGTGGCAGCACATGAAGTGTAGACAAACAAATAATGTGTCACAGTTTTGGCATCTATGAATATCTAAAATGATGGCACATAGGAAATGAGAACTAAATCTAATTGGGATAAAGATGCAACATATAATCAGAGAATCATAGCATAAATATTGTCCCAGACATAGCTGAAGGGCAAGCAAGAAAAACAATGTACATTACTGATTCCTCACACACAAAAGTAAAATGCACCATATAAAATAGTTTTGATTTGACGAGGTAACAGAAGGATGCAATCTATAGTCTAGAGTTGTAAGACCTAGCTATAAGCAATGCGTATTCTGCAAGCAAATGCACTTCTACCAAAGTGTAACAGGTTGTGCTCTTTACTGCTTAAGGTAGGTAGGAGATTTCTTATGTTAAACGCAACATTCCCTGTTATTCAGACAAAACAAAATCTTAACAAATCATATATCATATCATGAGTTCATTTTAAATCCTGGCACTGGATTCATCAATAGTCTACTGTTATGTTCATACCATCATTTATAATAGGATCTGCTGACAGAAAACAGCCTCTAGTGAGCGATGATAGATGAAGGCAAAAGTAAATGTTTAATTATTTGGATATTTTGGACATTGGACATATAATAATTAGTTTCTACAACCAGTTTGTCTCTGTGTATTCAATTCCATATACTTTATTTTCTATAGGTCAAATAACAATCAGTAACTCTGGTTCCTCAGTTTGAGACCAACATATTTAATTCCTTTTTTTAAAATATATATTTGATATCCTTGATTTGGGGCTGGAGAAGAATGATGACATGGAGGAGGACGAATAGGTGGGGGTGGGTGAGAAGGAAGTGGAGAAGGGTTAGGGAAGGAGGTATAGGAGGCAGAGATGGAAAAGGTCCATGTGGAGGAGATGGAGGAGATAAAAGTGGAAAACAAGAAGGAGGAGGAATAAGAAGTGGTGAAAAATGAGTTGGTGGAGGATGGGGCAATGGTGGAGGGGGTGATTGAGGGGGAGGAGGTGGGAGAGGTTGTTTGGAAAAAGGAAGGGGATGAGGTTGAGAAGGAGGTGGGAGAGGGGGTTGGAATTAAAGGTAGAGACGGAGGAGGAGGTTGTATAGCAGGTGGATGAGCATTTCGGGGAGGTGGGGTTGAAGGCAAAGGAGGAGGAGGAGGAGTTATAAAGGGAACAGAAGGAGGTGTTGGAGGAGTAGGTGGTCTAGGAGAAGGAGCAGGAAGAGGTGCACTTATACAAGTGGGGCCAAAGGTGGTAGATTAGGAGGACTGTGGGTGAAGACCTGCCATAATAGGAGGCTTAGGGAAAATTACCAAGAAGCGGCAGGATGTAAATCTGTGCCATCCTGGGATCAGTTTGACTAACAAATATTTATTTTGTTTCACAGAGCCTTCAGGCTTCCATTTTGGGAACAACTTACGCTAAAAAAAGAATGAAAAAATAGAAACTAGCTGCTCAAGACTATATCAATGCAAGAGAAAAGACCGTTATAATCACTAACGAAGAGGCACCCGAAAAGCTAGGACTTGATTCCTGAAAATATATTGGGGTTGTGGTTCTCTAGTAACTCACCACTAAGTCTTATGAGAAGCACTCCTTTGTTTATATTCATAAAAGAAAGACATGGTGTATAAATACAAATAAGGCGGGATAGCCAGACAAAGAATGGGGAAAGTTATGTATGTTATTGAAAAGAAACTACCTACTTGATCCTTTAATGATTGACTAGTTATTGTAGTACAGGGATTTATGGTCAGTTGGCAGTAAAAGCTTCCCCTTAATTTGGAGCGAAGTTTTATTTATTTGTTTTTTATTGTGACAAACATTTATAAACATTTGAAACCAAGTGAAGAAAAGGGTAAATGCTAAGATGGATAGTAACTGGGAAACTCAGTCAATAACTCTAAGTAGTCCACAGGCGTTACATTGACCTGCAGTGATCCTGCATTATATGTGTAAATACAGCTATATGTATACACATACATGCAAAACAAGCTGATGTATGGATCCAGGGTGTCAAGTGCTGCATTTGTTAATCGATTTCATGGTATTGTTGGGGAGGGGGTAGGGGAATGGGGACAGGAGGTAGTGAGTTGGGGGAGAAAGGTGTGTGATGGTTGAAGGGAAGCTGGGGGGGGGGGGGGGGCAATGACATAAGATAACAGCTAGGCACCAGATTTAATAGGTAAATACTGGATAGGTCAGAAAGCAACCAACATTTATTAGACAGATTTAAAGTGGTTCGGGCGTTTTGTTAATAGAAACATTACAATAAATAAGATGTCTTATAGGTAAATGAAAATGGTATTGATGAGCACAATCTGATTATGAGAGGAAAGTCATACAGAAAACTTTGATATTTTCGCTAAAGCATCAGGAATGGCGGAGACATAAAATGCAAGTCTTAACAGAGATTTTCCCATAATAACTGCAGAAGCTGAATATAAAACATCAAATGTTTGTGAACCAAATATGATTTGTTTCGATAATTATAAGAAAGAACTAAAACTGTCAATACCCCCTGGCTCAAAGCAGCAACATAATATTTACCAAAAGCAATTAGATATTGCTGTTGATATGGTTACTGTAGTAATATTGGGATGCAGTGAATGGGCTTCATTACCAATACTAAGTCAATAGCTGCCCAAGTGTTGGTTAGATGGGAATTGTATATGTATTATTTGCAAGGTAATCAATAATTGAATAGGTCAAAAACTGGCAGGAGCTGGTTACTTCTTGTGTTAGAATCTAGTCACAATTGTTACTGAAGACTACACAAGTAAATGTGATCTAACATAAAAATGTTGAAAAACTTGTTAATGAAGTCCCATTTATCACCTAGAATGGTCTTCTTTAGGGGAATGAACACAGTGGGGAAAGCAAGGAAATACAACTTATACTACTACGATCATGATTATACAGCTTTCTTAATCAACAGTTTACTTCACAGCATAGACTATAACTATCTCTTAACTACATATTAAATAAGGTTATAGGTGTATGAACATGGGTAAGAATATGTAAAAGATCATAATGAAATCAAAGACTGTTTGTAAGTGATATAAAAAGAAATTGATGTGTTTTTACAACAAGTAATTCATTTTCAGCGGCAATATTATTTTAGCAGAAATAGTTCCTGCAATAGCAATAGTGGATATGTGATGGATAGAGATGTTTATAATAATGACAATTGCAACTTTAATCTATCTTTTGGTCAAGGGAATATTCATCAGATCTGCTTTGACATTTCAGAAAAAAATCCTTCACACCAGGGATAGAAGAACAGAGGGTGAAAGACAATCCAATCCATTGACATCCTGGGAGCAAAGATGACGTTGAAAGAAGAGATCACTACATCCTTGAGGAAGACGTCCCTTAAAGGCATACCAAGAATATTCTCCTCTAGTTCTGTTACACTGAAATTAATTTGGACAATAGCTTCCCTTTCTTTCCTGGTCATCTGTGGTCTTAATGTTGCTTACAATGTGAGGGAGTTCTATGAATACAACTCTATGGTGAGCATGACAGAAGAAAGGCTAGATGTTTTTGACGACCACTGGAACCTAACACCAGAAGTGCTTATTTGCAACAAGAACCCTTTCTCTAGCAACATGTCTGCCTATCAGTCAGCCGGTGTTCCTTTACCAAGGGACTATTTTGAACTTGTTTACCAATCCTTGGCTTGCTATGACTGTGATGAGGAGTTAGAAACAGCATTTGATCTCAGTAGAAGGTTCATGTTGATGCCGCGGGGCTATTACCAGTCTGTGGGCAAGGAGAAAGCATCCAGAATCAGCCATCAGGACATGATAGTTGACTGTAAGGTGTATACACACTTCAATAGCATTGATGTGGCTCTGCCTTGTGAAGGACTAGTGACTATCAACATAGTTGTTCTACCAGACCTCTTCAACTGCTTTCATATTCAGAATATTGGCAGAGATGCTGGCTATGTTGTTGTGGGCTATGCGTTCATCCTTCACCTGGATAACTATGAAGACAACCCAAACAATTATGTCACATCATATACTGTACCAACTAGAGGTGCAGGAGCATATATATCACTATTTCCCCAAGGAACACCTCCCAGACTAACACCAGAAAAGGCCGCCATTGCTCCAGGAATGGACACTGAAATTAATTTTAAAATATCAACTCATCGGAGGCTGTCACGCCCTTATTGGGATGATGACTGTGAGGAGAGCTTTGACGCAAATGGTGAAGGCCCATATACACATTTTAACTACACACAGGACATGTGTATTTCTGAATGTACCATTTCAAGAGTCCGTAAAGGATGCAACTGTACAGAAATTTCTACATTAAACTATCCAGAACAGAACTTCGCTATTGATTCAACACTTGACTACTGCTTGTCATTTCTGGAAACAACTACAGAGGAATTCTTAATGAGGATGTCTTGTCTGAAAGAGAACTTATTCAGTATCACTGAAACATGCACAGAGGATTGTAAAAGTCCTTGCTCGAAGACTGTCTATAAAACATGGGTTAATCCTTCAAAATGGCCAATGAGATCACAGTTGAGAGGATTTTACTCAAATTTTGTAGCCAATTCTCAGTTTCATAAAAAATATGACAGATTTGCTCATGTTTTTGAAGCAGTAAATGTTGGGAATACAAGTGAATTTCATGATCAAGAGTTTGCAACTGCCTCCAAACTGATTGAAGATAACTTTGCCCAGGTGACTGTGTTTACTTCAGATGATTTAGTCTTGAGTTATGTGGAGAAGCCTAAAGTGACCACCAGTGGACTCCTTTCTCAACTTGGAGGAACCTTGAATTTGTGGGCAGGAATAACAGTGGTCTTGGGTGTAGAAATTGTAGACTTCATTTTCAGATTGTTTGGTAGTTGTTTTGATTTGAAAGATGTAGGCAGGAAAAAATTCAAGGAACCCATTAAAGTAGCGCCAATCTAAAATATTCCACTTAGATGGACATGTTCATATTGATAGAAAAAAATCAGATCATCCAAATTAAACATCTGTCACCCAGTGTATTAATTATCAAATATAAATAGTAGAATAATGCTTGCCAAAGAAAGATGTGCATGTTAGACCAGTGCTACCAACTAGCAGGAACAGGAACAGAAATAAGAACAAAACCCCTAATGTACCCTAAGGTAAGATATTTATTTATTAACAACATAATGTCCAAAGGCAATAAATGAAATAAATGTGGAAATATAGGTTGATATATTTGTCCCTCCTGTACAAATATATCCAGATAACATCACTTCACTGCAACTTTAAATCAATGGGGTTCTACAATATTTCTCAAACTGTCTTTCAAGTATCTAAAACAGCATATATGTACTGCTGAGCAGCTGATATCTACTGATTCAGTGCAACCAGGAAGTAACCGGAAGTTAACCCTGGTATTCTGCTAGGTATTAATGTGGCTATTGACCACAGGGTGGTATTACACTTGTGTTATTTAAGCACTTGGTTAACTGTTTTATATCATGTACTATATCATGTAGTTTTACTCTTTTACTGCATTATAATGCTACTTTGTCCAAGAAGACATACTATGCTGTTCACCTTTTTAATTTTAGACCTGACTGTATAATAATTGGTTAGAAGTGGTGGATAGTCACCTGGGCTTAGGCACAAAAACAGACCAAGACTTGGTGAAATAAACTGGACTGTTAATGCTGGCAAGGACCTATAGAGGGGGTTATGCGTTTCTGTTCTTGTGTTGACTTTTCTTAAACTGATTGTGGTCGATTAATTTGGAAATCATGGTGAATGTGTTGGATTTTACTATTTAAACACAACTATTTTCATCATGAAGAAATCTGAATCTTTTTAATATTAAAAGTAGTTTTAGTCTGAGTGCAGCTGTCATTCCTAACCTTCAAGCACATGCATTATGTTAACTGCTATTTTTCTATTATAGTGTTACCTTTTCCAGTACTGTCCCTCATTGTTGATGATATCAAATTAGTTTGCTCAATGTATTAATTGAAAAATAGAGGGAATTATGATAACTTGGAAAAGTAACCCTGGCAAAAACAGACTGGAATCTGTCAGTTGTTGTATCAGGTTAACAACAATATGTACAGATCACCATTATTGTGTCAAGGCAATCCAACCAACAGGTAAACTCTTCCATTTTCATACACAAAATTCTTCCTCAAGAAATACATAATGATAGGATTTAGGATTTTCATGCCTTTGACCACACTCGCAAAGGCATATGTATCATGAATCAACAGATTACGTTGAAAAACAATAATTTCTTTTCTATAATTGGCGACCTCAGATACAGACTGAGAAAAGACAGCGATCATGAAGTTTAACAGGATGGAAGTCAGGATCATGAAATGAACAATCTGCAAGAACTTTACTATAGGCTCTGGATTGTCACCCAGATTAACAGTGTTCATTAACATTTTCTGAATATCAAACATACTGCTAGTAAAAGTTGCAAAATCAGAGTCAGGACTAATCATGCCAAATTTTGTAATTGTACGGTGGAACATATCTGCAAAAAGGAACTGCACAAAACTTGCTAATACCAGTAAATCAAGAGAATCAAAAATGATTTGCTTTAAAGCTATGAATATGTATCCCTGATAGAAATGTTGCACGCCATAAAGGCAAAAAAACAAGAAGTACATTTTCTGGCTAACATCAAATGAATGTACCACAAATCCTGGAATATGCAGCCACAGGTTATAGGCTGCTATACCTAGAATACACATAACACAGCAGCATGACTCTAAAACAATGGCAAATATGTAAGCAACTGTAGGCTTCAGTATCGATGAGGTATCATTTGACAATAGCTGGCAATGTTTAGACACATCATGCATTGACTTCCACATTGTGCAAACTGCAACAATAATCAGTGAAGATGTGGCCAAACAAATTGTTATGAGAACTAAAATAGAAGGCCCAGAAAACCCAAAGCAGGAGTTAAAAGGACTTACTTCAGAACTATTCTGCATGTTTTGTTGGCTTAAATTGTATAGAACAGGGTAGAATGCCTTTGCACAATGACAGGACTGAATAAGGAGGAATATTGGAACAAAATGAAGCATTAGCACAATGAAAGCCACCAACACAAAGATGAAATGTGTTTTATATCTAGACTTAAACCACTTTTTAACTACTGTAGAGGACATAAATGAGTCCAATTTCTTGGTTTCTAATGATCCCCAATCACAGAGCATGAGGAAGTTTAGAGGTGATGTATTGTCTCTCCTGGCGTCTGTGTGTTCATAGTCTGTGACATCATACATGTTACATGACCCCCATTTATACACTGATTGTTTGTGTAGGTAAGCACCTTCAGTATTCATGATCAACTCAAAGAACTGGATTAGATTGAGCTTTACAGACAGTTCCAGAGCATTTAGTCCATCAGAGTCTTCCTGGTATATTATTTCCTTCATGTCTTTTACTGACACTATTGATGTTAAATGATGGTAGAATGTTAGGTATGTCTCAAGTTCACCTGGATTCAGGTGTGCACAATGGAGCAGGTAGTGTATGACACTGAGGGAATGTTCAGGTATGAAGTGAGTAACTCCTTCATGTAAGAGCAGTTCCATTATATTCTGTGCACCGGCAGCAATGGTTAGGGATAGAGTGCTCCGAGGGAGCAGGGGGAATCCCTCTATACTATCCTGGTCATGTTCAAAGTTAAATCCTTTTAGAGAAAATGTTCCAGTCAGTATAACATCTCTGATTTCTTTATCAGCATTATCCAGCTCTGCCTTAAGACTGACAACATTATCACTTTCTATGAGAGCTATGATATGCCTAGGGTACTCAGGTGTTATTCTTTCAAGTTGAGTGATAGATGTTGACATTTTGATGCGGTTCATGCTGTGCTCATGGAGAGGAACAAACAATATTGATCTCTACGCCTGTTCTGATACTGTCTTGCAGTCATGATTTTTCTCAGCTCAGATTGCACATGGAGATAAAACCACTGTTTGGGTTAAACAATCAAACTATTTGCTTTCATGTCAGCATTACTCCAATTCATTACAGATCAATGAACAAAACACATCCATAATATTCAGGAAGTTCTGACTTTACACAAACAGATAACAGTCCACACAGTTCACAGTTAATGTGACAAATAAGGTTGAACACTGTTTTGCCTTCTAACTATTACTATTGTTACAATTACTATTATTACTATTACTATGTAATTATTATTACTGAAGTGATTATGTGTATGCTTAGGACATTTGTCTTCTCTATTTCAGTTCCTCTTGACTGCCTTTTACTTAACCCTAAGACATATATGCTTACAATTTTACAGGATATAACAGTATTGTTTAATAATCTGTGTATTATATCATCCATCATTCCATCGTATAATAACAAGTTTGTGGCTTTACTTTCTCATTCCCATTAACTTCATTATTGTTTGTATTATTTCACTATTTTCCAGCAATAGACGATTAGTTTGGATTAATAAGTTCTTTTTAACTTTGTTGTTCTCCAAACCATTTCCCCATAAATGTATTAATTGTTCTGTCAATTAGCTACTCAACCTTCTTAGTTGTTGAATTTTGTGTATCCTTCTATTTGATTGTGTATTTCCTTTGTACTACTTTGTTACAATCATGAGGATTATCATGGACCAGAAGTGAAATAAAAGATCAAGAACAATTGATGCCCCACACACTGATGTAATATTCAAGATATTATTTGAGTGCTGACCCACTTGCTACCAATCATTATGAAAATTCCACAAATTGGTTTATGCTTCTAGTTCAGCATAACTAACTTTCCTATTTTGTTGTGACATTCACACTCTGCTGAAATGAGGTAGATATGTGCTTCCTTAGCCACTGTAACTCTACCTTTATCTCCTAGTGAAGTTAATCATATAGTACTTTCCATCACTATCCGATGTCACCAATATTCCACTCGCTGCTTGTATTCAATCCTGTCTTGGATTATGGCTTCCTCTGTAGCTGGTTCACTGGTCTGAAGTTACAAATTAAAGGATTGGAAAGGACGATTTTGTGTGTTTGTTTACTTAGTGTCAGTTATCTTTGCAGGGAGCTCCCAGTGCTGGCAGGTAAAATGGTGTGAGTCGGGGAGTATTCCACAAGTACTTCCAAAAGATCCTGGGTTAGGCCTTGAATTGTTTACCATCGAGCAATTTACAAATTTGCTATTTAAAGTTACAGGTTCCTCCAAGTTTCTCCAATAAATCTTTAAGTTGTGTATACTTTTGCTTCAATTTCAGAACCATTAGTACGTTTTGATGTATTCAACCCGATATGTTTTGTTGTGAACCATAATTTTCTTTTACAATGCCAGATCTCCATCAAACCATCCACTAGTCTAAACAAACCAGTATTATTAGCAGTCACTCATAATAGAATGAGTGACTGCTTGCAAATTCGTTTTCCTAATGTTTATTACAACAAAATGAAAGTTGAAAAATTTGACCTCTTCCTTGATGCAAAATAGATAGCTGTAGGTATCATTTAGAGGTTTGAATACTTGAACAGAGTGAACATCAAATATAGACTGGTATAATTGTGATAATTGTCTCACTCCATGCAAAAACAAAAAAAGGTCATAATGTATATATTTGTGTTAAAACCCATGTGTAGAGGCTATGATGGTGCCACCCATCAGTAGCACACTAATGTGGTACAGAATGGGTGAATGGTTGATGGCACCATTAATATAAGCCTGTATTGTTGTCACATGCAGTGCATCTGTGGATATGTGTAATGAATGGCACTGTGTGCTGTTGTTACTGGTCTGTCTATATATATTATTCATGCAGTCTGAGTGCTCTATATTGAACCTACCCATTACCACACAATGAAAGGAAATGAGATAAAAGGCTTCTTTTGTGGAGTTTTATTTTGATGAAATGATCATGAGAAGTGATACAATTGTTGTTTTTTTTAAATAAAAGTGATTCAATCTGATTTGAATAACATTGTGGTAAATTAGTGAAATGATGGATGGGCTCCTGAGGGTTGTGATGAGAAGAGGATCCATGAGGATTGAGGGGGATTGAGATTGTGAATATTTTGCAAAGGTCCCTGTGTATTGATGGATAGATTCGGATTAACTAGTTTGCAACACTGCTATCAGAGGAAGTCATATGGGTTGATAACACTATAAACTACATGATATTATTGGCTGGTGGTTGAGGGAGGGAGAGAGGAGAGATTGTATTAACCCTTTGACAGCGATAGGCCCAAATTTGGGCCGGGACTCGGCGGGAACATGCTGGTTGGGGCGGGAAATCGTGACTGGATGTACCCGGTCATTATTTAAATGCCGTAAAGAGTTGACTCATGAAACTTCGGATATCTACTAAATGAAACGTCTAGTTTTTGAAAATGATATTTAAAAAACAATTCTAGTTCAATAACAAGTTGGAAAAACGGGTCTTAATCGCGGAAGATTTAACGACATCATGCGTTAATTCAACATGGCCGCCACTACGTCGCCGTCAACGTCACGGCCGTAAATACTGCAAAAACAGACACTTATATTGTAGATATCACCATATACCATCTGGAATCCAGAAGAATACCATTTTTTACACCTGTATGGGTGATTACAATGTGATCGATCGAGAAACACCATAGTTATAATGATGGAAAGATCCAAGATCGCTGGGACTCTAGCATACATGTCAAGAAAAGCACTGGCGTCCGTCGTCCGCTAGTGCGACCATCGATTTTGGTGGTCCGTCCAATAGTGCGGAAGAGAGCGGAAGAGAGACTACCAAACCACTGGTAGTGCGCCACCACGGAGACCAACAGACCACCAAATGGCCAAATCTACATAATAATAGTCGCACTATACAAGCACGGGGTCGGACTATCATGGGTAGTCGCACTATACAAGCATGGGGTCGGACTATGATGGGGTACAGACTCGGGAAATAGTGTGGCTTTGAGAGTTACTTGTGAAGAAAAGACTGAAACGTACATGAAATATTTATTTTACATAAACGAAATCTTTCAGGCATATAGACATAGATATAATAGCTTATAATATATATATATCCGGTATTTATCATTTTTCACTCTAATTTAGCCAAATTTGACAGATGTGTAGAACTGTAGGTACGGTACTGTAGATTGTGCATTTTCTGAAAATCTGACCCTTCTGATTTTATCACTATGGTGTTCATAGGAACTAATGAGGGTGGGGCTAAATAAAAGACTCAAAAGCTTCAGAACTTTAGCTCCTCCAATGGAGACGTAATGTCCAAATAAGGGCTATGCGTCATGACTCCAGAGATACATTAATTTCTGGCTGATCAACATGGCCATTTGCAAGGGTTTTGACTCTGACTGCCAGAGGGAATGGTTCTAATTCCCCCTCAAAGCTCCACTCAGAATGCACCGATTTGAATAAATCTTTTTGTTTAATTTAGACCCACATTTTCTCCAAATGTACCTGTATGTTTCAAGTCTCCCACATGCTTTAAAAAGGGCCGTTGCTAGGGGCAACTGAATTCAATACCCTCTACTGGTCTTTACAGTTGAACATTTGAGAAAGACAGATTCTTTGATTTTGTATCTAAAAGTAGGAATTAACAGATGCTTGGACGAATTTAACCTTAAAATCATATCTCACAACGTCAGAATAATATAGCTCCTTTAATAAGGTTCTTACAAAGAAATTACAGAGGAAATACGCCTTCATCTTTAATTTTCAAGGTGTGGGCATAATGCTAAATTGTCTGTTTATTTTTCTGAATGATTTTTACTATTTACTATGGTTACTAACTTTTCTAACAATCATTATTCAAATTGTTTATAAGGAAGGGTTGATTATTTCCCTATCAACCTTGCCCTTTCTTAATACCTATATAAAGTTCATAAATAATAAATGTTAGTGGCTAAATTAGCATCGAATCTCAACAGGTGAATATTATCGATAGACCCCCCAATTTTTTTTTCAAAAACATCCATAAGTTTTTGTTATAATGTCTGATCGTTCAAATACTCCAAAATTCCAACTTTTGGGGCCTATGGACGTTAGGGGACCAAAATTAATCATTTTCAAAAGGAAAATGTTAATTTTGGGTTGGAATCTCCCTACAAGGATTGCATCAGTACTTAGCTTCAGGCTAGTAAAAGTTAAAAATTGTGAATTGAATATTTTGAAAAATATTTAGCAAAATTCCCTTACATAACATCCATAGCCCCTCTTAGAAAAAAAATCAGTCTTCGAAACTCCCTGCCTCTACACTCAAAACTTTTGCTAGCAGACAACATGCATTGCATATACATTAAATTGATCAAACATTATGAAAAATACTTCGAAAAGTCATCATAGGTACATGTATTGTGTTTTTGCATTGACTCCTTACTGTTGACTCCAACAAAATCGGCCACACTTCTTCTACAATTCCAATTATATTGTAAGTTACCTATAGTATGTTTCAATTGAGTTCTGCGGTCATCATATGGCCGTCCAAAGCCGTGGAAGCCATGTATATTTCGTGTCCATTTCATGTAAATGACAATGACAACTACCAAGATGTGTTCATTTCACCACAGGATGAATATAATCAATGTGCGGCAGGTGTACGATTGGATTGGATTATAACAGTCTTGCCAAGTATAATTTTTATATAATCTTAGAATGTATTTAGATATGGACATGTTCAAATGTCTAATTAACTTAAACACATCTGTGTGATATTCCTTCCTTGTTCACATTCATAAAGTTTTGAAATGAAGGATTGATTCCCGTCCAGAGTTGCTTATAATTTCCTACCCATTATACCCGTAGTATGCACCCTGCTTCAGGATGCCTGTGGGAGGTTGGTCGCGGTAGGGTCTGTGCGTGGTTCAGTCCGGGTGCGGTTTGGTCTTGGCGCGGAAAGGTCGGCCCCCATATAGGTCATTATAACATATATGTTCTCGTTCTTTAAAATAGAATTTAAAAGTGCGCCTCCTTTAAAAAACCCTGGATCCGTCCCTGAGAGGTGTAGGAGGCAGACAGGGAAGGCGGCAGGGGGGAGGAGAGCGGAAGGGAGAGAGTGAGAGGGAAGATGGAAAGAAAGTGAAATAAGTAAAGAAAAAACCCATGCAAGTCATTTGCCCTTAATGCCACTTTTCGATTTTATTTTCAATGAAACCTTGTGCGAGAATTTACAATCCTTTATATGGTCGATTCCAGTGAAATTGGGGGCCATTATCAAATTTTCATCATGTTATCCAATCGTTATCATTTTTCTGTCATTGAATGAAGATGGTTGAAGTTTAAGTGAATATTATGCACCTACCCCAATAAGTCCAAAACAAGGCCTTGCTTTAAAGCTGTGTATTACATGCATAACCGTTTTCTGTACTAAGGAAATAAAACAAAGGGTTTAGTCTGTAATGAAATGAATGTTTGTTCAAGGGCTTTGTGCGCTGCCCAACAGCCGCTGCTAGACTGTAAAACCTACTGTCATACAGGCTTGGTCACTGGTGGATTCTACAATCACATATCTTAATTGGCCTTGTGCCTTACATGTAATCAATATATAACTTCCTGTAGTTTCCCGCCTGTAACATCCAAAACCGTTTTCTGTACTAAGGAAATAAAACAATTAGGGTTTAGGGTCAGGGGTACAAGTTGGACGTGGCAAAATCATGGGGTTCCTATAGGCCTACTTTTGCAAACTTTACTTTTCAAAAATAAAAATATCAAACTTAAAATATAGAAATATACATATAAGGTGTCACAGTGTTTACTATCATTGAAATGAGCTTGATCTCCTCTTTTCAAATATGGTGATATCTCAAAATCTATATTCTGTGACTTATTTTCCTAAAACGTACGGATCACATATGATTAGGAGTGATTTGATATTTTTTGTCATAATGTATACAAAGGACTCATGTACCCGAAACGCAATAGACAACCCCTGTCCAGAGTGTCCCTCTTGTCTTCCCCGACTACATCAAATAGGCCTACACTTGACAAGTTAAATACTCTGAAATCAGTATTTTGAAAATGTCCATATCTCTCCAGAGTTTCTCCATTTACAACTATAAACACAATTCTCGTCAACAAAATTCCCCAAATTAAAATGTTCGAAATGTTTGTCTTAAAATCAGTTTGAAATATTCTGCAAGTTGTAACCGGGTGCATAATTATTATTGCTTGTAGTTACTAATCCTGGGATTGCAAATAAAAAATTGTAATTCAGTGTGCAGAATGAGTCATTGACGTAGGGGTTGGTAATTCTAAAACATTGTAATCGCAATTACAAATTTATGATTGACTGTTAACAATACCAAGTTGTACATTGCAGTTTGCCTCTGCCTCACACCAATAACCCATGCTTGCATGGCCCCAGGTAGTATACATACATAAACAAAACAATCACCTCTCAATCACTCATCACTCAACCCTTATACCTTATACCTTACAACCAATACAAACAACATTCAATTGTTATGCTAGTTACAGCAGAGTAAATTAGTGGTATGAGTGCTTTTACTCTCCCGTCAATGAATTGAATGTGTCAGCATTTATTGTCAGCGCACACAAGGTGGAGCTACCTGCACTCTAAAATAATGTCCCTTGTGAAATTGTCTTCGTTAAAAGGAAGAAAACTCTTGTACATACTTCATGTATATTAATATGCATCTTTTGCATAATGGAATCAATTGTAATGACAATCAATTTTTACTTAGGATTGACAGAATGTTTGAACACACCTCCAACACACTTTGGACACGCTGCGAGATAGGGCCGTGCTGGAGGTGTGTTGGGGGTGTATTGAAAGCTCCAAAACGCCTCCAAAACCAATCAAAACACCAATCTGAGCACGTGCTGAAAGGGTGTTCAGTTTATGCAACGGGGGCTGGGCGACCACTAATAATTCAATGTATATTGATAGTGCGCCTAGTGGGAGACCAGGCGACCACTAATCATTCTATGTACATTGATAGTGCGCCTATTGGAGACCAGCGACCACCAAAACTTTGGTAGTGCGCCTATTAGAGTGGGAGACCGGGACTAAAAAGCGCTAGCGCTAGTAGCTACTACGCTTCGGTAGTCGCCGAGAGCGACCATGGTCGCTCCAAGCGACCAGCAAAATCGGCAAAATTTTTCACGCCGGAACGCGTTCCTTGACATGTCTCGACTCTAGACACTGCAATGACAACGTTGTGCATGTGACTGTAGGCCTAGGCCTACTGTCAGTTGTCAGTGTCAGATGATCGAAACATACACAGAACTAGGAGATGAAAAGTTCCACTGAATTTCTGTTATTTGATATACCAACATGTCATTTTGCATAACTATTGGAAAATGATTATTTTATCATCATATATGGATATTTGTATGGAAGGACGGGCTGTGGTACCAGGATATGCCTATGATTTTGGCAGTGGCAAACTTCGCAAAGTGCAGTGGTAAGTAACAAAACAGTCAGTCATTCAAGATGTACACAGACTAGGTCTAGCCTAACTGTAGTTAACCTTATTTGCAAAGAGAAAATTACATTAAAATGAAAAGTACCACGATTATACATTGAACATGAAATGTGTCTGGAGTGTTTAATGTTCTCATGTTTTTATCTATTTGCATTTCAAATAATCGTATTGTCAACACCAGTATATTTTCAGTTGTTTCTGTGTGACATTATACATGGTTATAGTTTGAGTTGTTTTTAGGCCAAACAAAATGTTGGTGTGTTTCCAAATTCACTAAAATTTAGGTAGAGGGGATGAAAATCTCTTTCCAGGAAATGAAAAATGTTTATTTCGTAACAATCAATAGTTGTTTTAGACATCATAAATGTATACTTTTCTTGTTAGAAAGACTTTTCCATAGCCCGGGCATAGGTGGTGGCAGTAGGCTAAATCAGAAATATGCCCATTTTTGTTGGCCTTAAAATGCGCAGCTTAATAAATGGTCAATGTAGGCTGTAGCCTATTTTTAATGATAGGTTATGATATTCTGCTGCTATTCACAATGTTTGCTGATGTTTTTGATTCAGATATATACCCAGAACACTATTTCTAGGTTGTTTATTATGAAGTGAATAGAGTATTATAAGGATCTATGTTATGGTCAATTCCCACGAAATTAGTACAAAAGGGCTTTTATGGAATTTTCATTATCATTTCTTTAAAAACAAAATTTTATGGCTTCAGACTCATCGAGCTGAATATTTTTGTGTCAAAATTATTGATTGTGGATATAGATAAGAAGTACACTGTTTAGATTTATAATTAACTAGCAAAGTACCCGTCCTCCGGACGGTCCCCCTCTCTCCCCACACTTCCCCCTCTCCCTCTTTTCCCTCCCCGTCTTCTCTGACTTTCATACCCGTTTTTCTCTCCCTACCCCATCTCCGATCTCTCCCAACCCCATCTCCGATCACCCCCTCTCCCTCCCCTCTTCCTCATGCTCCCCCTCCCACCTTGTTGCTGAGTATCTTATGTTTATTATGAGGAACATTAGTAAAATGTGATCTGTTTCAGGAAAATGAGTCACAAGTCGCAAAAGATGGATTTTGAGATATCATCATATTTGAAAAGATGAGATCAAGACGATTCTAATGATAGTAAAGAGTCTAATAATCTATTTCTAGATTTTAAGTTTGATATTTTTACTTTGTAAAAAAAAAGTTGGCAATATTTCTTATTTTACAATAAACAGTAAAGTAACTAAATATACTCCATATGAGGACCTTCAAAACGAAAGGATATATTGGATACTTTGTCCTGAAATTTGATAGATCGATCGATATAACTATGAATGATAAACTCCCCGGAGATCAGAACACTCCAATAAAGTGATCTTGTAAAATAAACACTTTGAAAAATATCCTTTTTGCGACTTATGACTCATTTCCCTGAAACACATCACAAATGAGAATTTAGTTAGGTTCCCCTGGACGTAGGTTGTGGGAAATGACGTAGTATCTCACAGGGGCTTTCCCAGGCTATAAATAGAGTGTAGAGATCGCAATTTTAAAAAGGCTTCAAAATCACATTTTCACCCCAAATATCTTCACAAACTACATACGACGACATCCAGAGAGGGGGGACATACCTCTACAGATGAGTAAAGGGGTTTGTAATACAACAAAGAAACCCCTCTTTCTACCTTTTCTTTTCTACCTCTTTTCGTAGAAATCGCTCTACCCTTATATTATATGGATGAACTAGCAAAGTACAGTCCTCTGGACGGTCACCCTCTCTCCCCACACTTCCCCCTCTCCATCTTTTCCCCTCCCCTCTTCTCTGACTTTCATACTTGTGTTTCTCTCCCATCTCCCCCATCTCCGATCCCCCCCCCTCTTCCTCATGCTCTCCCTCCCCTATCTCCCTTCCCCTACATCCTCTCCCTCCTCTCTTCCCTCTTCTTTCCCTCAACTGACTGACTGACTTTTGACTTTTACAAATGACTTTTGACTTCTACGACTGGCTGACTGACTGACTTTAGAGTTTATTTCACCTTTGAGTGTTGTCAATACGTACAGCCCATTGACTTAGCCCTGAGACTGCAACTCAGTCCTGAGGCCGATACGACGGCCGTATCAGGCCTAAGGCCTGATATGGAATGAATATAGTTCTCCAACGATAATAGTATTAACACACAAATGAGTTGCAGAATTAAGAAAATAAATGATGGAATGTGTTCAATAGACTAATTTACTTCAAAACAGTGAGCCAAATAAATGTACATGACTGCAGAATTAAATAATTTTGCGTTCTAAAATATAGTTCTGACCCACGCAGGTAAAAAAAAACAGCGCGTAGAAATACGCAGATGCATCATGATGGGAGTTGTGATGGGTGCCATGATGTAAACAGAGACATTGATGGAAACAAAGACATTGATGGAAACAGAACCTGTCATGCTCGAATACATTTTAATAAGAAACGGCGAAATAAATACAAAAAAATCTTCGAGACATAGCAGGAAATCTGTATCGTCCCTTGGCTTCGATATCCAACCTCGGGTACTACACACCCTTGGTTGGATACCTCTGCCATGGGATGATATGGCTTCCCGCTATGTCCGCTATGGTCATTTTTGTCTTATTATCAACTGACTGACTGACTGTCGCTATTTATGACTGACTGACTTTCAACTTCTATGACTGACTGACTTTTGAATTTTATGACTTTTGAGTTTCACAACTGACTGATGAACTGACTTTTACAACTGATGAACTGACTTTCAACTTTTACTACTCACTGACTTTCAACTTTTACAATGAGTGTCTTTCAACTTTTACGGTGACTGACTTTGACGACTGACTGACTTTTGACTTTTGCAACTGACTGACATTTGACGACTGACTGACTGACTGACTTGACTTTTATGACTGACTGACTTTTGACTTAATGACTTTTGCCTTTTACAACTAACTGACATTTGACTTGTACAACTGACTGATTTCTGACTCTGGAATTTTTAACTTTGACTTTAACCTTAACTTTCAACTTCCACATTTACCCAACATTCATCTTAGAATTTTACCACTTTCATGCAATGTTTGACTTTGCCTTTTATGCAACCCTTGACTTTGACTTTCATTGAATTTTTTACTTTGACTTTATAGACGAATTTGACAATGTTAATCTGGTCTTGCATCCTTGTGCCTTGCTGCACTCAAAAACTCAGATTATTTAAGTGCGTCAGTCTAATAATGTGAACATAGATTTTGAGTACTATCTATATAAAACTAACTGTTTAAACTGCAACTGTTTATATAAATCAGCTGAACCAATGGGATTGAGGCACCCAAAAAAGGCATGTTAGATTTTACACTCAGCAAATGATATCAAATTGCTATAATTTACTTTTAAACGTTCTGAAGTACAGTCTAAATAAAATATCAAAGTTACTGACAATACAACCATACCATCAAGTGGCTTTGGACTGAGTATCACCCCTTCAATTGACAAATCTCCTGACAAGTAGACTGTTGACTCTAGACTTGTAATTTGAGTTGTTTTAAGGCAAAACAAAAAAATTATAGTGGCTAAGAACTAGGTAGAGGGGATAGAAACCACTTTCAAGTAAATGAAAAATGTCTATTTCAAAACAAGCTATCATTGTTTTAAACAAGAGAAAGCATATTTTATTTCATGGTTAGGGTAGGTGGTGGTGGTAAATCGGAAACACACCCAGATTTTTGGCTTTAGGCCTATAATGCGCAGTGTCATAATTCATGATCATTAATGAATGATCATTTATGACACAAATGATATTCACAATGTTTTGTTTATTTTTTTTATTCAGATATAGGCCTACCCAGACCATCACTTCCAGCTCGTTTATAACTGATATATTTTGATTGTCCAGGACGATATTGGAATTTGTATTCATTTTCGACCTCAACAATGATGACATACAAGGAAGCAAACCCCCATACCTGAAAGACCAGTCAAGGTGAGATTTTGTTAGCATACTGTATATCTTTATGTTGGCAATGTGAAGAAGATGAATAAATAATTTAATTCACTTGAATAGTTGCTTCATTCCGTGAGGGTGGCATGTATCCAGTGTTCAAATTAAGAGCTTGCTTGGGCGATTTGGCAAGTTAAAATCATAGCGGGCAAATTGCTTTGGCCATGAGCTTGCAAGCACGGGCAAGCTATATTTACAGCAAGATTCTGGTGGTTACATTTTATGCACAAATCTTTAAAGTGTCATTAAACAGGTTCACAGTCACTTTTAGGACAAAAAACTTCATGTACAATGCCAAAGTCCCTATTATTTTTACCTCATTTATGTTGAAGTTATTGTCTTTACAGGCCCAAAATCAGGAAGCTTAAAGTGACTCTTCTCACTGTTCAGGAGTAGAATCATGAGTAACGGAATTTCTTTCCAATATTCTAGTATGTTGTGCGTCTGACCTACCTAACAAATCTGTGGAAATGTGGAATTTATATATTTCATACTTTGACAGATATTTTTCCATAAAGAGTGTGAATTTATTTATAGCTGCCGTCGCAAATTCGGGTGAGCGGCCGTTGTGGTTAGTGGGGTTATCATGCGCAGTAGGTCACATGAGAGATTCCTCCAGTCAGCGCCGAGGTGACTCAGTTGGGCCAGTGTAACCACAACATGACTGGGAAAGGGACACCGTTTTGTAATGCATTTTTCAAAGTTACAAAGAAAGTCCAAATAATACATTTAATTTAAAAGTGAATCAGGAAGGGAGAGCAAAAAGTTAGAGCAAAAAAATAGGAATGACACTGGCCATTTTGTGATTTGAGCTAGATTGACAGTTCTCCTAAATCACAATGTGACCCAGTTCTATGAATTCAAACTGTCATGGAGGCGGCGCAGAGAGGAGCAGGCAACAGTTTCAAGAGGATTGTATTTTCACAGTAAATGGGAAAGCCAAAAGAAAAATAAGAGTGTAATAGGACTAAGAAGGTTTGATTTAGTTGTTGGGGGAATTTTCAAGTCGATTATTGACCACTCCCAAACCTATGTTTTAACTATCTTATCCACTTTAATTGAAAAAGTCTGTTTAGCACTAGAGGGCTTCAAGAGTGTTGTGTGATGTCAAAAAGTGTGCCTGAAATGTACATTTCAAACCCACCTTCAACTCACTCTCCCAGCAATTGAAAGAATCATTCAATACAGGTATTTCAAGACACTAAAAGAAAAAGCTATGTTCCCTTTCACAATTACTGCTTTCAGCCATTGCCAAGAGAACTATGCCTCTAATACAGTTTGTGGACAGGGGCATGGTTTCCTCTGCCTGCCTCTGCCTACCAGACACACCCCATAGCTTCCAACCTATTCCCTGCACCCTACAGTCATACACACAGAGTAGCTAAACCTTTAACTCAGTGTGAAAGGGTCCACATCCAGGCCACCACCTGCCAGTAATGACCTATGCAGTGAGATTATCTTAAGACATAAGCCCCTCCCATTCTCAATTGTACCTGAATGTGACCAAGGTAGCCATATACCCACCCTGAAAAAGTAAACAGAACTGTTCCACACATGTGAGATGGAATTTCCAGATTTCCAGAGACAATGTAACCCCCTGAATCTTGCTGTAATTTTAGCCTGCCCACCAAAGCAAACTCTTTCAAACACTGTGTAAGTTGAAAATGTAAATTTATATTATCGTTATTGTAAAGTTGAAATATCAAATTATCTCAAAATTAGTTCTGAAATTAAAAAAAAAACCAGCATAGGAAATAAAGGTTAATTTGTTTTAAAATTTATGTATTGTCTAGCCTAGAACTCAATCCTAATTAGGTGAACCTAATAGGGTGAAATTACTGTTAGGCTTTGTTAGCCTTTTCTGTAAGGTTTCATTATAAGTAACATTGTAGTAGTATTTTCTGGTAATAAATACTGAACTCATATATCTGTCAGGGGACCGTTATCATTGAAATACAAGCTACAAACATAGAAATGATATTCCAGAATTTTTCTTTTCTTGCTGGTTCAGTAAATGTTCAATATTCAACGTTTTCATCATAATTAATGGAAAAACATATTAATTATTAGTTTAATCTGATGTGCCAAAACCTCAGTTGTGGTAGTACTTTGGCATAAACACACATATCCTATAATCTAATGTTCCACTTTTATTCTTCCAGCTTTTCTCCCTCTACATATGTAATTTTGGATCCAACGCCCATAGACCAGCCCCAACATAAGATAATCAATTCAAGAAGTGTTTCATTATTGTGGCCACTATCTCATCGACCCCCAGCCAAGAAGGTGATATCTACTTCATCTAGAAAATGACAGTTGCAAAGAAATCCTGAACTAACTGTTCCTGAAACTGAACTATGCATTATCAAATCAAATCATACATGTAACCCAAGATTTCTTATTAGAAGATAGCTGATTGGAAGAAGCTTCTGCCTGTATGCTTTACAAATGTCCTACACACAGCCTTTGTTCTCTGTGATACCAGAAAAATCTTCTAAATAACATTGGTGCCATTCATGAAATTAATGTTTAGTCAATGAAAGTAGGGAATCTGGCAATGTTCCAGAATCAACCAATTCATGCAGCACTTATATTGGCAATAAAAACAGCAAAAATGAATTTTTGTTGACAAGTTAATATCATTTGGAGTTGTACAGTACCAATATATAAATATAACAATCTCTTTGTGAAAAATTATTAATTCTTTCTAGTACGCAGGATTATATATATTTGAAAGCATAGGCTATCGTTTTATCAGAACATATTATATTTCCTTGAATCCTTGTCGGAATTTAAATCTGTATTAACTTCGCTCAGGAGTTATTTTGATATGTTGGAAGGCTAAATTGTAGCCAACTATTGATACAAATCTGAGATGTGTATAGATGCATGCTTTGTCAGTTCATGTCAAACACAAATGAGTTGAGCACTTGAATCAAAGAAAAATAGTGTGGACATACTGAGTGAATAAACACCTAGATGTAAACTGCTCTGGGAAGTGCTATTATCTGATATCTGAATAAATATGTTGGGGGGAAGTCTTAAAAGATTAAGGTAAAAAATAGGCCTAGATACTGTCAATGGAATTAATTCAAGCAGTCTACTAATCTGATTTGAAAAATCCATCATCATAGTCTGTTTCTGATATATGGATAACTTGTCAGAGGATGAACCTTTATGAAAGAATTACAGAGAAATGTGTATGCATGTGTCAGAAAGAGGTATCACTTTGTATAGATTACAGATCAGGATCTTTGCTCCTGAAAGCTGTCAATGGATCGCTGCCACTAAATGATAATGAGGATATGACACCACTCTAATTGGGCAACAAATGTGACCTGCTCTGCGAAAACGAGTCTTATGTGCTTGGATATGAAATGTAAAATGTGTTTTAGGACATAATATGCTGCAAAAATTATGTTGATACGAAAAACAGAAGCCGAGATATGAAGTTCTGAAATATGATGTGTTGAAATGGGGTAAATAGCCAAAACTGCTGTACGGTTTTTACTTGCCGAACTTTAGTTAAAGTGACACTTCTCACTGTTGTTGGCTAGATTATGGAGTAACGGAATTTCTACTTCATTTTCTAGTGTTTGATTCACCTTACCCTCCTAACTAACTCCTGTGGATATCAAAACTCTAACATTTATATCATATCAGATATTTGGTAAAACAGTTAGCAAAATCGTTTTTGCTTGCCAACCCCAACTGTCAAGCTATGTCAGAGTGGCAGTTGGGTTCTGGCATCTGGAGTTACATAATGCCAGGCTTGTCCATAGACTCCTGGGTTAAGACTAGTTACATCCATGGGCATTATTGAGTAGGGGCAGCACCTGACGGCTACTATTCTGTGATTTGAAAGCTGGTCTATTCATTAAACTTATTTAATGATTATTGAATGAGGAAACAATGTTGGGGCTCTATACTTTAGAAATTGTCATACATATCCTATATGGTTAGACTGAATAAGTTTCATGTGATTCTGTGACTACTCGTTTTAACTATCTTAGCCACTTTAAACCCTTATATGATTTCAAAATGTGCATTATTTAATAATTAAAATTAATCAATTAAATAATATATTGCAATTTTTCTGAAAATTTAAGTAATTCAAATCTGTTTTCAGTATCTTAATCATCAGAAAATTCTCTTTTGACTTTATTTAAATTTGAAACAATTTGATGACATATAGGTTTCCATGGAAACCAGAATCCTGTTAAACGTCATTATTGATGATTTGGACGTTCCATTGAATTCATGGTTACCATGGCAACACTAACAAAATTTTCTCCAAAGTTTTCCGCCACGCTATAATCTGTGAAAAATTTCATTTTCAATGGTTTTTTGAGTAAACTTTGTGTTTTTAACAGTTTTCCTGTTAAATAATGCCCCTAGGGCTATCCAAGTAAAAACCTATAAGACCCATAATCGCAGAGCAGGTCACAAATGTTCTTTAGTGAGTTGTATTATCATTCGGCCTTGAGTAATAAACACCTGCAATAAGACTCATATGGTTAGTGTGATTTCATCATGCCTCATATATATTTCATATTTACATACAAGTATCACAACTTCCTCCAAGCAATACAGTGGTGTGCAATTTGCCCAAAACTCACTTGCCCAGGGCAAGTGAACCAATGAAAACTCACTTGCCTGACTCAAAATCTCACCTGCTTCCAAATCTGTCCATGATATAAAATTGATAAAATTACCTGTCTGTGGGCAAGTCACTGAGGATAATCCACCTGCCCGCACTGAAATTCAGGCAGGTCAGAGCGCGGTCATTCCAACTCACACACCACTGCAAAGTTCTATTTGTTCTTAGAAATGGCTCATTCAGCCACCCACCATGTGTGTAGTTTGTCTGCCTTACTAAAGGTGAAGCACTTTGAAGTTGGTAAAGCATTAGGCATGCTCAAATTGGACTGGTTTGAAAAGGACAAAAGACTGTGTGTAGCCACTTTCCTTAAGGACAAACGGACTCAGGAAAACCAACAACGATTGACATCCAGTATGTATGCCAGATGTGTCAGACAGTGGCGTGTTACATTAGAAATGCACTACAGATAAGTGGCCTGGACACCGCTACAGACTTCGCACACAGCACCCAAGGTGCTTCTACCACTGAACTATTGGCCCTCAACATGCCCCTGAAAGACATTATTGAGCATGCAACTAGGACATTGAAATCAACTTTCAGGACGTTTTATCAAAAACCTATGATTTGAGACAAGGGGGCCTACAGATTGTTGCAAGCCTTTGCAAAAAAGCAATTAGTTTAGTGCATAGGATATTTCTTCACTTCATTCTTCTAATAACTCTTCTAGTTCTTCTAAACATTCAGTGGAACAGAGGACACTGGGGTTGTGTGTTGCTTTAAAAGTTCCATCTGCTCTGTCACCTTTGGTAAGGCAGACAAACTACAGTCAAAGATTAAGTGAGGTACTTACTTACCTACCGAATATTAATCATGACTGTAGGAGGATGAAGTCCAGAGGTGGGAGCAGATGCCCACCCTCTCCACCCTGGGCTCTAGCTATTGTCCATCGGACAGTTACTTTCTGCTCCCTACTGACGAGGAAGATTATTAATCGTTTATTTTGTCAAATTTCCCTCCCAACAACACAACCAGCACACATGTATACTTTTGTCAGTGCACCCTGAATAATTGTGAGGACTCGAAACTCAGCCATTTCTTTCAATCAAATAAACATATATTCTGAGGTTTTACTAAAAGGGTCTGTTTATCTTTCTCTTGATTCAAGTTTTTGTCTAGATGTGTACAACTCCTAATATCTCTTGGCAAAGATCACATTTCTCCATGCTTGTGACCTAAAAGGAACAGTGGCAAACATAAGTATGCTAGTAGGCAAAGCAATGGCACTCGGCCAAACAAAGCCATCGTCAAAGTAAAAATACTCAAGTGTACAGGACGAGATTTGTTGAGGCAAAAATGGGAAGCTGCCAGCTCTGGGAACCAAACCTGGGCCGCCCGTGTGAAGACACTGAGCGCTGCGCCCTAACCACTAGGCAAACAGAAACTTGTCTCAAGAGATATAAGAGTGCTTGATATGGAAGTGGGCCGATCGCCAGTGCCTTGTTTTGGTCATAGAACTTTCTAGTTATATGTTTTGGTCTCTTACCAAATCTCATGCTATCTCATGTCCAAATCTCTAAAGGCCCACTTCCAAGTGAAATAAAAATGATAGTGACATGTGATATTGAAACGAAAATTAAAACAATAGTGACCTGTGGTGTTGAAACCATGCACAGCTAGCTTATACCTAGATGGCAGTGTTCCCTAAGTACTTGCACCCTTGTCTTTGATTGGCTTCATGAATATGACGCCACTCAGTTGTCATTGTAGTATTAAACAACTAATCACTGATTAACTCTTTGACTGGTGAACAGACTTTGTGTAGATGAAGGTCACCTCACAATACATGGTATGTGGGTATGTGCAGGCTTACACAGAATGATGTACTCCCCACACACAGGGTACAGATTATCCTTGTTTTTGAATAAGATGATTTATGGATGCTTTCTCAGGCTAGCAAAGAGTGGAAATCATCCTAGCCTACCAACTACCCACAGGATTTGACTCCTATAAGAAGCCAACACACCACCTCTGGCTGTACATGAAACACCGTGCTCCAAGCACCACTCAAGGCACACAAACTGCATATGTACCTGTAGTGCAAGTTCCACTTCAGCCAACTAATACGGAAATAGCTTGAGGTGTCAAACATGCAGCTGGATCTGTTCACCGATGATTGATTTATCTGTTCAGACCCTTGGCCGTAGTGTATCAGAAGTTCAGGAGGAGGTTCAGGCCTTGGTGCTGGACCTCAAGGAATCTATGGACTACTGTTGGCAGCTAGAACGTTGCTATCATGGAGGGAGTGTGGAAAGCTCCATGCCAAATACATTGTGCTGAAACTACCTTGGTACATCTAGACAGGTGGCCCGGGCAGAGGTACAGTCAATTCTACAATTCACCCCATCATCACCAATATGATGTTGCATCAGCCTGCCGCAAATGGGTTAGAGACCCTGGCAGCATTCATTAGACTCCATCCATGTAATCAGCTCCACACCCATTAGTAATTGGGTTACCATGGCAACAAAGGTCTCAAACTAATCAGAATTATTCAGGCTATAGTTCTGGCATATAAGATATATCATTTGATGTGGATGAAGTACTGCAAAGTCATCATTTTCCCAGGTAAACATGAAATCTTGAATTATCTGAAATGGTTACCATGGCAACCAAAGAAATATTCAATAAAACATTCCAATGCAAACTGGAAATAATGCATGGATGGATATGCACACAAATTATTGACAAATGTTGCAAATAAACCAGTACTATTAGTATTAATTGAACATAAGTGTATGTGGTTGACAGCCAGTCCAGTTTGACGCTAACGTCAATTGCCAATGTGACTCCCTCCATGTAATCAGCTCCACAGCGATTATTAATTGGGTTACCATGGCAACAAAGGTCTCAAAATGATGAGAATTCTTTAGGCTACAGTTCTGGCATAACAAATATTTCATTAGATGGGTGTGAAGTACTGTAAAGTCCTCATTTTCCCAGGTAAACATGAAATCTTGAATTATCTGAAATGGTTACCATGGCAACCAAAGAAATATTCAATAAAACATTCCAATGCAAACTGGAAATAATGCATTGATGGATATGCACACAAATTATTGACACATCACAGATCAAATGTTGCAAATAAACCAGTACTATTAGTATCAGCTGAACATAAGTATATGTGGTTGACAGCCAGTCCCGTTTGACGCTAATGTCAATAGCCAATGTGACTCCCTCCATGTAATCAGCTCCACAACCATTAATAATTGGGTTACCATGGCAACAAAGGTCTCAAAATATTCAGAATTATTTAGGTTATAGTTCTGGCATATAAGATATATCATTTTATGTGGATGTAGTACTGCAAAGACCCCATTTTCCCAGGTAAACATGAAATCTTGAATTATCTGAAATGGTTACCATGGCAACCAAAGAAATATTGAATAAAACATTACAATGAGAACTAGAAATAATACATGGAAGAATATGCACACAAATTACCGACACATCACAGATCAAATGTTGCAAATAAACCAGTACTATTAGTATCAGTTGAACATAAGTATATATGTGGTTGACAGCCAGTCCCCTTTGACGCTAACATCAATAGCCAATGTGACTCCCTCCATGTATTCAGCTCCACAGCCATTAATAATTGGGTTACCATGGCAACAAAGGTCTCAAAATGATGATAATATCCTCCATGATATTTTCCTTCATGTGAACTCTTGATAATACCAATTCTTGATACCTATTTATCACTAAATCCCAAAATATGCAAAAAAATAATATTTTGTCCATTTGTCTGGTTACCATGGCAACCCTTTTTAAATAAAAATCCAGAAAACACATCTTGACATAATAAGCTTTCAGATGATATATTAGTTCCCTTAGTACACAAAAGACAACATACCATAACACAAGTATGATTTTACCATCACATTTAGCTGATTTTATGCTCAGGAATACAGATGTCAAAGGGTTAAGTACCCCATGTCTATTTAGCCCAGTAGAACTTGGAAAAAGCGTGACTTGGAGTACTACTACGATTTTTTTGCTGTAATGGATCCAGCAGGTGGTCAGGTTCAAGAAACTGATCCATGCCAAGCTGGCATGGTTGAGCATTTTTAATAAAATCCGTTTCCATGGCAACCAACCATGAAAATGGGGATTTTAGAATTTTGCATATCTCTGGAAATAAAAATGATATAAACTTGATTCAAGTGACCACACATATGTAACCTGGTACGTGCTATCAGATGAACACCTGACCAAGGTCATTTGAGGTCAAGGTCAAGGTCAGTTCTAGGTCAAACACCAAAAATTGGCATTTTTAGACATTTGAAGTTGTGTTGTTACATGCTGAATGTTCCAATGTGGTTATTTTTACAAGTCAGACTCCAGCAACCTTGTACATGACATATAACAGACCCCCAGTCATTTAAAAACTTTGCTAGATACATGTTGCTATGACAACAGCCTTTGATAAATTGATACTTCTAGTGGGGCAGATAAAGTGGGTTTTTTTGGGTAATCATTCAAATGATGAGGCAAGCACCAAAATTGGCACAAATGTTTCTCACACATAACCTTTCAAACAAATGCCTGTTGGCCACCTGAAATTTCAAGATGGCCACCATTTTTTCAAGATGGCCGCCATTTAAGGCCTGAAAATGCTATTTTTGACACAGAATTGGCTAGAAGAGTCCGATTTGAATGATCTTTACACTGAATCATACTTTTTTACCATTGTAGAGGCCAAATTTGTATTTCTGAACCACTTGAAATTCAAGATGGCCGCCATTTTCCAAGATGGCCACCTTTTTTGCCCTGAAAATGCTATTTTTGCCATAGAATTGGCTACAATAGTCCGATTTGAACGATCTTGACATTGGATCATACATTTTTACTAATGTAGTGGCCCTATTTGTATTCCTGAGCCACTTGAAATTTCAAGATGGCCACCATTTTCCAAGATGGCCACTTTTATTGCCCTGAAAATGCTATTTTTGTCTTAGAATTGGCTAGAATAGACCCATTTGAATAATTTTGACATTGAATCATACCTTTTTACCAATGTAGTGGTGTTAGTTATTTGTGAAGATTTCTTAAAATATAACAATGTGGCCGCAGCCATTGCAGTGCGTCAATGTAATTACAGCATTCATTATAACTTCTGACAGATGTTTTGATGGTTAAAGATTACTAAAATGCCTTGTCTGCTGATGCATTGTTGTTCCCAGACGGGATTAATTTAAATACTAGACAAGCTAATGCTACCAGCTGGATGCTTATCAATGCTGGGTGACATTTTAGCATTCTCCCTTTATTCCAGCCAAGGTAAATTGTTTTAAACTCATTGCTAGACCCTTTCTAAACCAATCACAAGGTTATTTCTTTATTATTCATGAGGGTGGGTATAAAAGGCAGGGAAGGATGGTAAGGAAATCAGACATTGAGATTCCAGTGGAGAGTGAAGAACTGAACAGGAATTGTTGCTATTGGATGGGTTGGTCCCTGGAAGTCCAATAAAACAATTGGTTTGATTCTTTATTTTCTGCTGTATTCTTCCTGTCCTTTTCTACAGCCTGGGGTACTGTGAGTTCCATTTATTTTACCAATTGTATTGCATTATTTGTACTTTATTTCAGGAATTATTGTGATTTGATTTATGTGTGTATATTTTGTATCATCAGCATATTATGTAATATTACCTAACAGCAACTGAGACTATTAGGATATATTATTTCGTTTTATTGCTTATTTAGAATATCTATCATTATCATTGTTATCATCCTTGAATATCATATTTATATATCTATTGGTATTAGTCTCTATTACCCTTAGTTATTATTACGTCATCATATCATATCCTATTTGCATATCTCCCCATATTAATGTGTATGATTATTACATAATTTGATAATTACATAATATTATATAATCACAAACAGAACTTACATATTGGTGGATGAACCCGGATCTGACTGGTTTGTTTAGGTTGATTTAATAGATGGATGGAAAAGGTCTGACACTTACTCCCTACGTCAACTACACAGTGCTTGAAATTTCAAGATGGCCACCTTTTACTAAGAAGGATGCCTGATTTGCCCTGGAAATGTCATATGGAATAGTTTAGTTTGAATGACTTTGACATTGGATCATTTTTTTACGAGGCCATATGTATTATCTTGGCACTTGATATTTCACGATGACCACCATTTTCCAAAATGGCTGGTTTTTTTGCCTCAAAAGCCACAACATCTTTGTATGGAGCCAGCATTTCTATGTACCAACATCCCACTCCAGATAATGCTGTTGGAAGACATGACCCACCCCTATTCAGGCTAATCAAGACTTCAGGCTAATCAAGATTTCCGGATGGATATATAAACATTTCCCCTGTGTTGTTCATCTACTTACTACCACTACCATCTACCACTTATCTATCCAGGGGTATCCCAGGGACCTGTCTCGTGTAGTCTCGCGCAAAGTAACGCAGCGTGGGAGACCAGGAAGCACAACAAAGATGGCGGCCCCAGAACCGATAACCACCACTCCACAGTTAGCAAGTGTGACTCTGGGCTTAACCCGAATGCTAAGGAGTTCATCCCCCGATTAGGATTAAGTGACAGGAGGGTGAGTGATCCATATAAGAGACATCACATCCCTGACAGCTATTTCAACACAGTTATCGATGTCTGTGCGGGAAGGGCAGACCCATCACATGTAAACACTGACCCCACCTCGCTAGCCACACACCGATCTACACACTGGCCCGACACCAGCTGTCAGCTGACGTGGGGGGCGCTTGGTCACATATACAAACAAGTAAAGGACAGTGGCCTCCCAAACACCATTGGCGCTAAAATACCAATACCCAGCACGCTCAACATCACAGGCTGGAGGAGGTTGCTCTCAGACTCGGCCGAGGATCAAGAAATCCTCTCCTTTGTATCATACGGCATCCCCATGGGCTACCTAGGTCCAACATCCGACAACACTGGCACTATGAACCACTCAAGCGCCACTAAGTACCAGGATAAGATCGACCACTTCATAAGTAAGGAACTCAAACTGAATGGACTGGTAGGACCATTTAATTCCCCACCGTTTGAACAGTAGTCGCATACATCGCCAATGATGTCACATGCAAAGAAAGACTCTGACACAAGACGTGTGATTATAGACCTCACGTTCCCAGACAAATCATCTGTGAATAAATACATCATCAAAAATTCAGTCTGGGGAATACAAAGAGAACACTCTCTGCCTACAGTTGAGGACCCAGTGTTGCATCTCAAGAAGGTAGGCCCATCTGCATACCTATCTATCATAGATATATCGAGGGCATACAAGAACTTTTACAGCGACCCATTAGATTGGCCACTCCTATGCCTCAAGTGGAACAGGCTGTGGTACTGTGATATTACCATGCCCTTTGGTAGCAGAGGATCCAGTGCGCACATGCAACGTGTGGCGAACGCGATCGTGGCCATGCTTCAACGCCACAGCCACACAGCATTCATGTATCTAGATGACTTGGCACTCATCAGCAACAGTTTCGATGAGGCCAGGGACGCATATTCATGCGCCAGGTCTATCTTAAAAGAACTAGGACTAGTAGAAGCCACCGACAAGTTGCAACCCCCCCAGCCAGAAGGTAACTTGGCTGGGAATCAACATCGATGCCAGACTAATGAGACAATCAATACCACAAGACTAGGTCGACAAAATAGTGAGGATCGCGCAGAAATACCTCAAGAAGAGATCAATCTCCAAAAGGGAACTACAATCCCTCATAGGGTCCTTAATACATGTCAGCAAGTGCGTGCAACCAGCCAGGCTATTTGTCTCTAGACTGCTGGAGGCATTGAGGGGATTCAAGGGTGCACATAGCAACATAAACTCCGAGATGAGAAAGGACATTCGTTGGTTTGAGGCACTCTGCAGTGATTGGAATGGCATAGCCCTCATACCAGCCATCCATGCCACCAAGGTCGACGCCTGCCTATCGGGGATAGGTGCCACTGATGGACAACACGCCTATGCCCACCAGATATGCCCCATCAGCATGCAGTCAGACAACATATCAGAAGTCGAGGCCCTCAACATTGCAGTAGCCCTACACACGTTTGTGACTGAAGATGATCGAGGCACCCACATCCACATACTGTGTGACAATCTCGCCAGCATGCACATATTTACCTGTGGCAAGGGCAAGAATCCTGTGATGACCTCTGCTGCCTGAATGGCCTGGATGATCCAGGCCAAATTCAACATCATACTCAGCTATGGCCACATCGCGGGGGCCATCAATAATGTGGACGATGTGCTGAGCAGAGCCCACCTAGGAACCAAAGAAAAGGCTGAATGCGATAAATGGGTAAAACACTATTCCCTCACCATGTACATATGCATTAGAACAGTCTCTACTTCTCTTTGATGTCCAACTTGCTCTCATTCTCAAGACTAACATCTACCTGCCAGAAATTGAACCAGAGGCTGATGTCATTTTTGTGGATGGTTCTGCTTTACTGAGATCATTGTCTCACACACTGCTAAGACCCTTAGGAAATATGCAAGAATAAATTGCTGCCCTCCATCCAGGTGTATTTGTCTATATTCCAGAGAACAGATATCATCTTGGATGCAGTTTGAGAAGATTCCCAAAATTCCCAACAACTGCGGCAGAGCTTTTTCAAAGACATGGATGATAAGTAAGAGTTGTACACCTTCCTAGCTGAATAGATCGTTGAAATGTGTACATCAGGCACCAAGAGAGAACATACTGTCCACAACAACTTATTTGTCAAGGTATGTATGAAGAGGCAGACAGACACATATTTGTATATGCAATACATGCAGCCTTAGAAGGGAAAATAAATGCCATGATCATTGGGGTCAGTGTCTTGCTGTAAGTCAAAAGGCTTGGTGTGCACAAGCTGTGGATGACTTTTAGTCATGGGAAACATCTAAGCTATATTCCTGTACAGACTCTTGGGAGAGTCTGGGCTCTCAGTCAGGCTCTTGGGCTGGAGAAAACAAAAGACATCCTGTTCTTCCATGCCTTCCCAGGTTGTAATAGTTATATCTGCCTTCAGGGGAAGAGAAACCATATTTAAATATGCTTTCAGACAATATCACCCACTCAAGCATCCTTCAGAATCTGAAACGTGCCACCTACCAGGGAGGCTACATTTGGGCCAATCTAGATTGCCTACCAGAAATGCCAAGCCTTAATGATTGGGGGTGAATGGATGCTGATGGTCAGTGGCAAGTCCTTTGGACATCACTACCACCTGTAGTTTAGGCAATTTGATTTGAGAACATAGTGCACAGGGGATCTTACCTAGCTTACCTAGTGTTCTGCTTATAGATAATTGTTTTGGGAATGGTTATTGTAATCATCATTAATCATCATTTTCCAGTATGTCTAGTATTACATATTCTCAAAACTGTTCTGTAGGTTTAAGTGCAAGGGGGATAAATGTTTGAGGTATTTAGATAGGTCAGATCTGATATTAGCAAGCCTGAAAGCTTACTTTCAATCTGTCATCTTGCTGATGAATATAAATACGAAAATGATTCATACAAATCTGTTCTAAGAAAATAGGATCTTTTTTTAAAAAATAGTGGACATTTGGGAAAATATCATACATTTTGAAAAACAGCAACTACCTTCTCACTGTAAGTAGATCAGGAATATAGATTTGACTACATTATGATCATTCAAATGAGTCAAGTGATATAAACTTATCAAATTTTATGGCAAAAATTGGTAGCCATCTTGGTACATTGAGTAGCTATGGAATACAAATATGGCCTCTACATAGGCAAATACATATGATATGACTTCAAGATCATTAAAAACAGATTATTCTAGCCAATTCTCATACAGGCTGGCCAAGGGGCGGCCAGTCGTCTATATCAAGCTTTAAATCATTCTCATTATCAGTCACCCCCATGTTTGATAACCTTACCAGTTTCGTGGCGTCCTGCTTCGGGACAGAAGAATCGTCAGGAGGGCGTAAAAAGTCTGACTTTTCACGTTTAAACCATGTGCCCTTAGGAACGGATTCACAAACTTTTGAGCCCTAAGTGGCTTGTTTCTTCTTCTTGCCAATGGTACAAGTGGGCCTCCAATCTTCCCAATCGATATTTTCTAACAAAGAGATACTAAGCTTTCTCTCAATAGAATGTGTACACTTCTGACCAGTTGGTGGGTTGTGCCTGACACCACCACATTTCAAACAGCTTCTTTTAACCATACTGACAGTATTGGTGACAGCCAAGTGTCACTACACATGGAAGCAACCAAGCATGACTTGAGCGTGACTCACGGGTCCAAAACAAAATTTGCTCAGTCGTTGGAACAGAAGTGGCCGAGCGAGGCCCTGGTCAGCCAATATATATGACAGATACGTATGCCCTCTAGTGTGAGTTCAAGTGGCGCCCCCTGGATATAATATTCTACCTGGTGGTGAGAAGTATTGATCCAATGTCAAAATCACTTAAATTGACTATTCTAGCCAATTCTATGGCAAAAATAGCATTTTCATGGCAATAAAGGAGGCCATCTTGGAAAACGGTGGCCATCTTGAAATTTCAAGTGGCCCAAGAATACAAATATGGCCACTACATTAGTAAAAAAGTATGATTCAATGTCAAGATCATTCAAATCGGACTATTGTAGCCAAATCTATGGCAAAAATAGCATTTTCAGGGCAAAAAGGCGGCCATCTTGGAAAATGGTGGCCATCTTGATATTTCAAGTGGCCCAGGAATACAAATATGGCCACTTCATTAGTAAAAACGTATGATTCAATGTCAAGATCATTCAAATCGGACTATTGTAGCCAATTCTACGGCAAAAATAGCATTTTCAAGGCAAAAAGGCGGCCATCTTGGAAAATGGTGGCCATTTTGAAATTTAAGGTGGCTCAAAAATACAAATATGACCTCTACAATGGTAAAAAAGTATGATTCAGTGTAAATTTCATTCAAATCGGACTCTTCTAGCCAATTCTGTGTCAAAAATAGCATTTTCAGGCCTCAAATGGTGGCCATCTTGAAAAAAATGGTGGCCATCTTGAAATTTCAGGTGGCCAACAGGCATATTGTTTGAAAGGTATGTATGAGAAACATTTGTGCCAAATTTGGTGCTTGCCTCATCATTTGAATGATTGCCCAAAAAACCCCACTTTATCTGCCCCACTAGAAGTATCAATTTATCAAAGGCTGTTGTCATGGCAACATGCATCTAGCAAAGTTTTTGAATGACTGGGGGTCTGTCATATGTCATGTACGAGGTTGCTGGAGTCTGACTTGTAAAAATAACCACAATGGAACATTCAGCATGTAACAACACAACTTCATATGTCTAAAAATGCCAATTTTTGGTGTTTGACCTTCAAATGACCTTGACCTTGACCTTAAATGACCTTCATCAGGTGTTCATCTGATAGCATGTACCAGGTTACATATGTGTGGTCACTTGAATCAAGTTCATATCATTTTTATTTCCAGAGATATGCAAAATTCTAAAATCCCCATTTTCATGGTTGGTTGCCATGGAAACGGATTTTATTAAAAATGCTCAACCATGCCAGCTTGGCATGGATCAGTTTCTTGAACCTGACCACCTGCTGGATCCATTTCAGCAAAAAAATTGTAGTAGTACTCCAAGTCACGCTTCCTCCATATTTGGGGGTTTGTCTACTGGACTAATTTGACTATCCGTTAAATCTCATGGTTAGGGGGATCTAGTAGTCAGTAGTTATAATAATAAAAGTAAATGTAATTCTGGGTTTCTCGGAAAAGCTGTGAGGGCACAGACAGTATACTACCTTTTTCCTGTCTATTGTAACTGTTTATTGAGGAGATAAAAGCATTTATATATATATATATATATATGGTTGTATAATATATATATATATAGGTGTGCCACCTACACTGTGGTAATCAAGGATAACAACATATATAATACATACCTTTTGGAATTTAACTTAGGTGATGAATACTCATTTCCGATGTCTGCCTACTGGTCCAAGGGATCGGGAAAGTGGTCGGTATTTCCCAACATGTTTTTTTCTGTTACCGATGATGTTGGTGTACTAAAGTAAAGATGGGAAAATTGCCGATGTAGTCGGTCGACTAGGAGTACTATTGAAGGATTGTACCGACTTTTTCTGATAATCGGCTGATATTATCGTCGCTAAGGCAGTACTTTCAAACCGCTTTCCATAAAAATGAACCTCCACAATCGGCCGGTTTTCAGTTGATTTCAATCGCAGTATTAAAATTAAGAGTTTCTACTACCTTTCTCTTTCGGTTTATTTAGAATACTTTAGAATTTATATTCCCCAATAGATGTTTTAAATTTGACTCATTTACCTGTAACATTGGGACTCATTTACCTGTAACATTGGGACTCATTTACCTGTAACATTGGGACTCATTTACCTGTAACATTGGGACTCATTTACCTGTAACACTGGGACTCATTTACCTGTAACATGTAACACTGGGACTCATTTACCTGTAACACTGGGACTCATTTACCTGTAACATTGGGACTCATTTACCTGTAACATTGGGACTCATTTACCTGTAACATTGGGACTCATTTACCTGTAACATTGGGACTCATTTACCTGTAACATTGGGACTCATTTACCTGTAACATTGGGACTCATTTACCTGTAACACTGGGACTCATTTACCTGTAACATGTAACACTGGGACTCATTTACCTGTAACATTGGGACTCATTTACCTGTAACATTGGGACTCATTTACCTGTAACATTGGGACTCATTTACCTGTAACACTGGGACTCATTTACCTGTAACATGTAACACTGGGACTCATTTACCTGTAACATTGTGACTCATTTACCTGTAACATTGGGACTCATTTACCTGTAACACTGGGACTCATTTACCTGTAACATTGGGACTCATTTACCTGTAACATTGGGACTCATTTACCTGTAACACTGGGACTCATTTACCTGTAACATTGTGACTCATTTACCTGTAACATTGTGACTCATTTACCTGTAACATTGTGACTCATTTACCTGTAACACTGGGACTCATTTACCTGTAACACTGGGACTCATTTATCTGTAACATTGGGACTCATTTACCTGTAACACATGACAAATATCAAAGGCAGGAATCGGAAATTAGAAACATCTTAGTGCAACAAAACTTTTCTTTCAAAAGGGGAAAGGCGAGAGGGAAGAGGTGAAAAAAACAAAGTATTATTTATATTTAAAAAATGCACAGGGAATTACAGGGCATGGTCTCTGATTTACCTTGAGACTGCCGTTCGAATTAGGCAGAGAATGTGGAGTGGTTCAATGACGAAAGGCTGCTAATAATTTCCTATTTGTTCCTCTCCGTGTTGAGAATGAAATGTTAGACAGGTTTCTACATATGTAAACATTGACATCTAACATTACCCCTGACATTTGCCCCATTAAGCTCAAAGGAAGTTATTGGGGCGTGGAGGGTTTTATATTTTATAAGTAAAATCTGTGGATCTGAGGTCAGAGCCAGCCAACTGTGAATGCCACATTGTACTACTGTGCTGTTTCTAATCAGTCCTTTCCTCTCTCATCTCTGTACGAACCAGAACATTCCCTGTGTGGAATCCAATCTGTACCACCAATCTATACCAGAACTAGTGGATCGTCCATCTCAGGTAGGTATTCAGGCATCCACAAGAAACAGGTACTAATGTATATCTGCTTCATATTAACCCACAAATAGTGGTAAGAGGTAGAGCCATCTAAACCCATGCACCAACTACCTTTGGCTATAGACCAATATGGAGTTTATAACTCATAACGTAACATCTTTCAATATCAATTTATCAACACAGTGGAATGTTAATCTTTGTTGGCTAATGATTCTAAAGGGTAAAGTAACCGAGGCACATGAGATTTATATACTTGTATACTTATATGCAATGGGATATACCTAAGCTAAACATTGATTACCATATTACTTCCTGACTCATGTGTGATTACCTGTAAAGTTTCCAAAGTTGTAGAGAGACTACTGAGCTAAATATTCCAGTACCATATTTCTAAGTACAGAACATATATGAGATTCACTGTATATAGATATACATGTAATAAATATGATATAATATAAATATTCCAGTACCGTATTACCACATATAGTGGCACATGTTAGATTCACTGTATATAGATGTGTAGTGAATATAATATAATATACCAGTACCGTATTACCACATATAGTGGCACATACAAGATTCACTGTATATAGATCTGTAGTGAATATAATATAATATAAATATTCCAGTACCATATTACCACATATAGTGGCACATATAGATATTTAGTGAATATAATATGATTAAATAGAACTGTATGTGACGATAGAAGCTCAAGTTAAAACTTTATTTTGTATCCAACAAGTGGCCGCAGGTCGCGTGTTGGATGCAAAATTAAGTTTAAGCAAGAGCCATTGAATCACATGAGTAGTTCCTAACCTCGAGTACAATTCTTTCTTTATACTATGACTTTGAAATAATAGAAAATCGTCATTTTTACACATGTATTAGGCTGACTGAAGCAGTTTTCGACAGACACAGTATATTCTAAATGTGGGGAATCCCAAGTCACAGCTATATAAATGCTTGTCTATGATTGGTCAATATCGCTGTCATTGATGACATCAGACCAATTGATGACGTCAACAGTTTCTTATTATGCATGTGCAGAAATGAACAAGCTATTAAATGGGCGTATTGTTCCATTATAAGATTCACGTTTATAGTTGTATATAGTTGTGTAGTAAAATAATATAATATAAATATTCCTGTACTGTATTACCACATATAGTGGCACATGTAAGATTCTCTGTATATAGTTGTGTAGTAAATATGTAGAGAGAATGGGACGAGCCGGCAATAATTGAAAATTTATAGGACGAGATTCATCCACATAAGCACAATGCCGTAGGCAGAGTGCTTGTGGACGAATCAAGTCCTATAAATTTTCGATTATTGCTGGCGAGTTCCATTCTATATTTATTATATGTGCATACAATTTGATCATATGTCATCAGATATCACTGAAAAATACTAAAGAAGTCTCAGAGAGTCCCGCTGCCCCGCTGACAGCCCCACTGACAGCCCGGCTGACAGCCCGGTTAGTATATTGATAAATTGAAACGTCCATATCATGGCCATTTCTTGAGCTACATTAATACAATTTATATCATTCAAAAGAGAATTTACTGCTCTATTTAATGATGTAGGTTTTATCATGTATTTTTATAATCATAGTACCAGAATCACGGTTGGATTACCGCGGGGATTTGTTTACATGCTCCGCGGAGAGCCAAAGCTCCGCGAAGCATAACAACAGAGCTATTTTTAGACAACTACATTTCATATAGGACATGTCCTATATGAATATTTTTATAGCACCCCACTTATAGCACGTCTCATATAGAATGCGCATATAATAAAATATAATATAAATATTCCTGTACTGTATTACCACATATATTTGCACATGTAAGATTCACTGTATATAGATGTGTAGTAAATATAATATAATATAAATTATTCCAGTACCGTATTACCACATATAGTGGCACAGATTCACTGTATATACATATATAGTGAAAGTAATATGATATATTATTAAATGTGCTTGGCCTTTCAAATGTAATTAAGAAAAATTTCAGTACCATATTAGCAAAAACAGTATAATGTTTTAAGTTGTTGAGTGAATAAACATGTTTTTAAAAAAGATTTCATGAAAAAACATAGCTAGTAAGTTAGGAGGGTTTCTTTATACTCTCTTATTTCACCTCTAGAACAGAGTGTCCATAGACTTAGTATAGGCTTGTCACATGCAAGCAAGCGGGAAGAAATGTTTTGGTCCTCCCTAGGGAAGAAACAGATGACCCAGTTATCGTTTCTGTGATTTTATTGGTTAGTGTGAAAGTAGGAAATCTCAGGGATTTTAAGAGTACTAACACATGGATAGAAATTATATGATGATATTATATAAATAGTATAGGAATTCTTTAAACAAAGACATACCATGGAATCGAGCACAGGTTTGTATAAGGTCAATTTTCATTACTTTCTCATATTGTTGCAACAGAAGGCATAATAATTATGTAGACAGGTAGATTTTATATTGTTTGGTCATGTAATAAAATGTAGTATTTGTTAAAATGTCACCAGGATACAAACAAGAAATGATGGCAACATCCAGCTGTAACTAAAGATGAATAAATAAACGTTACAACAACAACAATCTTTATATTTGTAATAAATAACAACCACAAAAACACAGGGTTTATTTCCTAATCCTTAATGATCAACATCATTTACCCCACCGTCCAACCCTATATGTGATCCGTTTTAGGAAAATTAGTCATAAGTCACAAAATATGGATTTTGAGATATCACCATATTTGAAAAGAGGAAATCAAGCCGATTCCAATGATAGTAAACACTAGGACACCTAATGATTATTTCTGTATTTTAAGTTTGATATTTTTATTTCTAAAAAAGTAAGTTTGTAAAGTAAGTAATGTTTCTGGATGGGTAATTACCAGTAAAGTGACTGAATATACTCCATACAAAGGTCTTCAAACGCAAGGATATATTTAATACAATGTCCCGAAATTTCATACATGGATTTATGACTATAAGTGCTACACCCTCTAGAACCAGAACATTTCAATAAAAAGATCTTGTGAAAAAACACTTTGAAAGATATCAATTTTGCGAGTTATGACTCATTTTGCTGAAACACATCACATATACCACGATCTCTTCCCACTCCACTTCATCAAGCATGGCCTGTCGTGTATAGGACACTGTCCCGGGTATATGGTTTTAATTTTTTATATCTGCAAATTTCTTGTATTCATAAGGTTATACCTTTTTTATTATCATATTTGTATAATTTTGTGTCTATAATATCCTGCTTATGTTCGGGGAATTTTTTCTAATATTTTTCTATCTGATCTACATCAGCTTTTCGGCGAATAGTGTACTTCATTACATAATGTCTGGCTGAATAAAAATCTTAAAACAAAAGAAATAAAAACTTACTAAATCTTTATATTTAACAGTTGAGCATGTCTACACATGTATACCGTAACATGGCATCTAACAATGGCTCAGAGAACATCCCCTTGTCCAACCTGCACCCTGGCAATACCATGTACCATGAGGTCTATGATCATATGCCTGTGCCCAGGCAGCCTACCAGGGAAGAATCTGCCCAAGGCCCAGCAGACAGTGCCACCATCCTACGCCCTGCAGACAGCAACATCCGCCCAGCAGACAGCAATACCCATCCTCATGTAAGACGGTACTGAATACCAAATTACCCCATATAGTGGCACATGTAAGATTATACTAAATACATGTAGTGAGTTACTGATCTAGATATTGGAGTACCTTATTACCCCATATAGTGGCACATCTAAGATTGTGCGTACTTCAGATGTATAGTGCAGTTTAGTTAAAGATTATTCTATAATCTACACCTATATATTTAACAGCTGAGCATGTCTACCCATGTATACTACAATACGGCATCCAGTGATGGCCCAGAGAACATCCCCTTGTCCAGCCTGCACCCTGGCAATACCATGTACCATGAGGCCTATGATCATATGCCGGTGCCCAGGCAGCCTCGGTTGTGGAGGGAGCCTGCCCCCCGCCCAGCAGACAGCGACCCCCATCCAGTTCATGAATATGAGGAGGTGAGCGAGATTGATTCACCACCAAGGTCCCCTTCGGAGGTTCCCCATCGCTATGAGCACCTCCAGATGAGGAGACCTGAGTCTGGGCGTCGCCCGGGAAACAGCACCCCTCACCTGGCAGAGAGCAACCCCAGCCCAGCAGATAGCGCAACCCACCTGGCAGACATCACCACGACACAAGGAGGCTGTAAGACTCCCCCCTGGTGGGGCTCGCTCATCATTGCTATTGGAGTACTCCTCCTTGTAGCAGTTATAGTGGTTCCCATAGCCATAGTCCAACTCACTGGTGAAGGTAAGCCATTCATCCATGATATATAGATCATAAAAGATAATGTTTTGTTATGTTAGGTTTTCTTTAGTACATTTATACAGCGTTCCATCAGGAAATGACAGTTGTATGACAGTAAGCCTTGCATAGTGTACAATAATACTTATAAACTATCATTTACAGTCAGGGAGCACAATGCGACAAATGGGGTTGTCGTTAAACATTTTGAGTATAGCTTGACCACACATACCACCATATAGCATACATACTGGTGCATAAGAAAACCATTGTTGTCATTCTTGCATTTTGTTTATTCTATGGTTTTCATGGCAACAGAAGTAAAATAATGAAAATTCTGAGGTAAAATTACTTAAATGAACCTTTGATAAAAAGGTCAAGGTCATTTGTCCAAGGTCTATGAAATGTCGAACTAGGAAGAAATGGCTTAGCTGGTGTTGCCATAATGAAGGCAAAAAAAGGGGTTTACCAGATATGGATGCTCGTCCTGGGAAATATTTTTCATTGAGAGCCACTGTTTACAAAGGGTGAATGTTGAATATGAAATATATTTTCATTTGTATTTGTTATAACCTTGTTAAATATAATTTGTTGGCTGTTGCCATGGCAACCATACTGGAAATCAGGGAAGAATTAATGGGACAACAAAAAGTTGTATAGTTCAAAGGATAGTTTACTTAGAATTCTGGAATTTTGCTCATTTATAGCATACTTGATGGGGCAACAAATACATTGATGCAATTAACCTGGATGAAAGGTCAAGGCCATTATTCCAAGGTCAATGTCATGTTCATATTGGCACACAATTTAAATGATTGGCCATCTAAGATTCTGTGTTCACTGAGGAGACATCCAACTAAACTCAGTTGCCAACACCCCTTAAGATGATTGGATTATATTATAAGGAGATAGTAGTTAATAGTTTGATATAATAGTTAATATGTGGTAAAATATTGTAGTACGATATAGTGGCATATGGCATGTTGCGGTGTTATGTCATTCTCTTTTGTAACATATGATTCCCTTAATGCCTTGTCAATTTATCAAATGTATGTTTGTCTACAGCCCCCTTGCCTTCCACACCTGCAGCACCAACCTCCACACCTGCCTCAACCTCTGTCTCTCCCCTCAATCCCACCAGAGGTGAGTCTCTTTATATAAGTATATTCATGTTCATGGTATATATCACATAAACTTTTATCACTAAAATACTTCATGACCAAGCATGGGTAAACAGACATCAATTGACAATATCCTATGGAATACAAGTACACATGTCCCATGAGTATCACACCTACGTATATTGACATTGACAACACAGGTTTTCATAAGGTTAAGCCAATTATAAGGAAGGGCGTAGAATGTCATCGTAGCAAAAATACATTGTAATTATGATACTTTTTGGCAATACAAGTACCTTCACATAGAGAGTCACTTCCTGCGTTATGTGGGAATGCCTTTTTGAATTATGTGGCCTACCGAATGGGAATGCTATAAAGCAATAACAAGTATAGGAATTGCATACTATGCTATACATGCAGAAATGCAAACAAAAAAATATGTAGCCGGGGTCAAAGAAAAATTGTGATCATTTGAAGTTAACCCCATCACCCTATGTTAGTAATCAACTAGTTTAATCAATGAAAATGAATCCTAAAGATATAAGTCAAAAAAGCTGTAATAAGAATAAAAAGCCTCTAGATATTGGAAATCGTTCATAGACACATCTCAACTTATGATAATAAGGAAATATTCCAAGGAAAAATAGGAGCCCCTAGGTGGCCTGTGTGTTGACACCCACATATGGATCAGATCTTCAGAAAATGTACAATTGGCAGCTGTACACCTTTAGCAAGTTCTGCTAAATTAAGCTGCAATTTGGCCAATACTACGTAAATTCGAGTATATTTGGCATTGCATTAATTCTAGCAATCTGTGTGGTTAGTTTGAACTGTATTTTGAACTTTATTTTCGTCTGAAATTTGGGTTATTCGAGAAGATTGGTGAAGGTGAATTGTACATTTTCTGAAAATCTGACCCATATATCAATGAGCTCATCACAGAGCACAGTTTTACATCATCAGCTTAATCTTGAAAAAAGCAAAACTTGTTTATGTTTACATAGTGACCGAAACTTGGTGCTAATGATTTGATAGTAATTTTACAATAAACAGAGAAATTAAACATGGTGGTTGATTTTGAATAATTTAACATATTTGTTAAAGAAACCATATTTGGTTGAACTTGTATTTCACTAATGTATTTAACTAGAAGTGTGTTAACATTTGCAGCTGACTACGTCAGAGAATGTGATTTGCAGGCCGAAGGTGACAACCCTAGATTTATATTGGATAAGTGCTGGCAGGATGCCAACACCCTCGTAGCATCGCTTGGCAGGGATGAGCAGCTTGTGAAATTTACTGTAGACCAGGATGGCTGCACATCCACTGTAATGGACAGTGGATACATAGCTTGGCATGTGGCATGTGATACAAGCAGCAGGATGGTGTATGTAGCAGATGGGACCTATCGTAGAGTGATGATATACAACTTCAGTAACCCTGGTGCTGGTGTACCATGGTACCCACAGGGTGTGGGGATTCCGAGGAGTATAAGTGCAAATGGCATGAATATAATTGTAGGTGAGGCTGATTTAACACATGTGTCTGTGTACAATAAGGTGAGGGACTTTCTCTACCAGATACATGTCTCTAATATGAGTGTTCGAGTAGGGTGGACCTACCTGACTGCTGAAGGTACATGGCTCGCCGGCCTTTGGACCAAGGATCAGGTAGTTATATACAACATAAACAATAATATGACACAGATAGTGGGTGGGGAGGGGCATGGAAATGGAGATTTTAATTTCCCAGGTTGTATGAGCAGTGGGCCTTTTGAAGGTTCACTGCTGGTATGTGATAGTTTTAATGATAGAATCAGTGTGTGGAGTCTCCAGGGTCAGTTTATAGCACACCTCCCTCTGGAAGGTAAGCAGGTGGACCAGCCTGTAGCTATATCAGTGATTGACAGGCCAGGAGACTCAAGTCTTATGGCTGTCAGTCCAGGGCTTCTTGTCGGATATAACGATTTTAAGCTACTTATCTACAGCCTGAGTTGATAAGTCAAGAAGCCTTGGGAGTTGACCTGGCTGTAGACATTCCACAGTGCCCTCAAGATGACCACCATCCTTTTTAATGTCATTGGCTTCTCATGAAACTATGTTAAAGTGCATATAATATATGTAGCTAGGCGCAGTATGCGATCTTGTAACACATCTGCGCTTGAGTATGTGCATTTAAAGTATCCACTAGGTGGTGTCAATGTTCATGTAATAGTTCTTTTAATATTTCCTTTATATCTTCCAATTGTATGCATCTTCAAGAATACGGACACCATTATTGTATTTGTACCGTAATAATCATATCGTCCTTCTGTTGAAATAAAGAACAGAGTTGACACAATTTGAACTTGTTTTCTTATTTGTAAGATTCTCCTCCTCAAACTCACCCGGTTCTTACAATTGGTGCCGTGACCTATTTGAGGAGTAAAACCGATCATTTCTCATTATTATTTCATATTAGTATGCTTACTATATGAACTACTTCGTCACCAAGTTGACTACTTTTTTCAGATTTACACATTTACAGATTTACACATTTACACATTTCTGATTACACATGTGTTACATACTCTCTCACAAAATAAAATATTCTACCGACTATTTATCAATCACCCAAAATCATGAAAGAAATGAGTCTAGATAATTTAACCAGCATCAAAGGTAAAAAGTGTTCATACATGAATATAAGATCGATTACAATTTTACAAGCTGATTTTGACAACTCAGACATTGAAATCATAACGTGTACTGAAACTTGCCTAAATCCAAATACGGACAACACAGTGATCAATTTAATAGGTTACAATATAGAAAGATTAAATAGGCAAATAAATAAGGAGGGAGGAGCGATGTGTGATATTAACAATGATATTGACTTAGAGACGATTACTGAGCAAAATCAAAGTGATTCCAATCTAGAACTTTTGGCGATCAGAATCAAATACCCCAAATGAAAGACATCTATCTAGCTCCGTCGGGAAACAAAAAAATAGCACTTGATACCTTTTTCCAGAAATATAAAGAAATAGAAACTAAATACACCAAAGCAAATATCTATATCATGGGAGATATGAACATAACCTGGTTGCTAAGGGATACCAACACTAATTATCTTTGTGATAAGGTTACAAATAATGGCCTTGGGCAGTTGATCAACAGCCCAACTAGATATAGTGATAACCCTAATTCAATTGATCACATATTAGGTAGCTCTAAAAACTTAAAATCGATCGGCACTCTATATTATGGAATTAGTGACCATCTTTTATTTTGTTTATAACAAAAAGTAGGGACAAACTTAAACAAACGCTGACAAAAGGAAAATCTTTCCGAAGATATACAGCGGAAATCATGAGGGATGGGCTCTTAGCCATGGACTGGGAACTGTTTACCAATGAACACAACCCAGATAATGCATGGAATATTTTATTTAGCAATATCTTGTCATTACTGGATGAATTATGACCAATGAAATCATTTTACATTAAAATGAGGCCTACCCCTTGGGTCACTCAGGATTTGATTAAACTGAAGCATGATAGAGATTACTTTTTGGAAAAATACGCCGGAACCAATGATATAAATGGTAAAAATAGACCAAATTTGCTGAGGAACAATGTTGATATGGCCTTTAAAAGGGGCAAGAATGAACACATACCAGCAGTCTTGCCTTGTAGTTGTGCAAGGTGTCCAGTGTGAATCATGTCTGATTGAGATATGATTGTGAACATGTACTAAGTTAACTAATTATCAAGTTATGCACCAATTTGATCAACTGTTAACATATTTAACTTTGTAATCAGTGTCAACTTAATTCATATACTTGGCGTTTCCACTGGAAACGATTTTCTCAGCCACAATCATTTCTGCCTGATGTCAACTTATAGTTATAGAGTAGTTTGATTCTTGAAGAGGGAAACAGTGTGCAACGCAATAGCCAGGGCTGTAAAAAAAGTTGGTTGAAAAAAAGTTGTCGTTAAAAAAAGGTTGTCGTTGAAAAAAAATGGTTGGTCGTTCAAAAAAGTCGGTCGTAAATTAAAGTTGGTCGTAAAAAGTTGGTTGAAAAAAAGTTGGTCAACAAAAAATTGTCGTTAAAAAATAGTTGGTCGGGAAAAAAATTGTCGTTAAAAAATAGTTGGTCGTTAAAAAAATTGTTGTTAAAAAAAGTTGGTCATTAAAAAAAGTTGGTTGTTAAAAAAAATTGGTTGTAAAAAAAAGTTGGTCGTAAAAAAAATGGTCATAAAAAAGTTGGTCGTAAAAAAAAGTTGGTCGTAAAAAAAAAAGTTGGTCGTAAAAAAAGTTGGTTGTATAAAAAAGTAGTAAGCTAGGCTTAGGCTAAATAGTTGGTAACTTACTTTTAAAATTTAGAAAATGTGTTGGGCAGCACTGTCCATTAGAGCACCTGAGGCAGGTGAGGGGGGTGGTGGGCAGACAGTATGAGTCTGTTCCGTTTTTCAGCACCCCAAAATGGGGGGCAATTAAAACTGGTGCCATATATGACCAGAGCGTAGGCTGCTCCAGTCACTCCAGGCGACGGTCCTAAACCACAGGCATGCACATGCTGCGTGAGGCTCTCGATGAGGGACTAGACAGGCAAAATACCTAATTTGAATAACTGATGGGACCTATTATTCTGAGATTGATATATAACTTCTGGGACTGGCTTAATACTTCAAAGAGGATGAAATTATCTTTAGTATTTTACACACTTATAAACAGTACTTGAAATGAAAGTTGTGTCTGTTATTTTGCATCCTTGCAAAGGCCCTGCAAGTATAGTGAAACTTCAGTAGCCCCAGTCACTATTACTCTACCCTCTAGTGGTATGTTTTATGATGTTGCTGACAGATACACGGCGATCAAGCCCGAACAAATTGTGCATGGGACATGCAGATGTTATCTATACACAACAGAACAGACTCTCACTGCAGAGGGATGGTGTGGGAGGTGGGAGGGCCTTCTGCAGACCTATCATGGTTGGAGAAGCATCTAACTAACAGCCAATCAACTCCCTTGGCTAAACCTAGAAAGGCTGTCAATCAGCCTTCAATAACGTCTAGGTGTGAAATCTATGACTGATTGAATCAGTGAAGTGTGAAATATAGGACCTGATCAAAAGGATTAGATAAGGCATCCTTAAACACCTCACAGACAGCTAAAGAATATTATCAGATGTAGATCCAGTATCAGTGATTGGCACATTTCATAGTGACTCATATGTTTTCTCAGCTATAAATAGCTGAGAAAATAAAAATTGTTGGGTGATTGTTGCCACAGGAATTAAAGTAAAATTTGCCTCATTGTGTTCCTGTGGAATTAATAACCACTCAGCCCATGAATTGTGGATTAAATCTTAATTAGTCACAGTGTTACAATCATATGAAGTATCTTTACGGACTTTTCGAGGAATTCTGTGGATTTCCTGGAGCTCCAAGGATCTTCCTGGATCTCCCTGGATTTCCCTGGGTCTGCAAGGATCTCCTTGGAGCTCCAAGATGTTCGTGTAGTTCTCCTGGTAGCCGTTTGACGTCTCCATGTGCAGAGCAGCTGATGTTCCAGAATTATTATAATTATCTAGTTATTCCTTAATATTGAGTAAATATTTGCGCATATTACTTCAATCATTCATCATGTTAAATATTACTCTAATTAAAGATGGAATTTGTATTTGTTATTTCATATCATTTATGTATTTATTCCCCATTTATGTTCAAATACCTTTAGGTATAAGTTCATGATTTCATAAGGTCTCTATCAGAGCTTTTGTATGATCAGGTCGGGAACACCTCTCAACCTCAGCAAGGATTGCAGGAATAAAACTCGAATTGTAGATCTACTTTCTTGATGTTCTTATTTAACTCGGAGCGATGTTAAAACATATTTTCCTCCCTTTGCCTTTGACTTTGAAGATTAGTTCTTTCCCCCACTATCCTTATTATTTTCACGATATTCATAATATATTCTTGCAGAAGTAATCTATATGATCACATTTAATGAATATCGGTAGTGTTTAAGCCCGGAAGAGATCCAGAGGCGATATCACAGACGTGCAATGCTGGCTCATCAACTCGATGGAAAGAACATAGGCTATAATCACAACAACTGCAATGAACAGTACAGAGGCTATCAAACATAATATAGGATAGGCTAAAGTAGTATTCACAAGCATTTATTTGACATTGACATTGACATTTGACACAGCTCGTCCGAATCCACCCTCACAATAACAATAATGAATTGTTATCAAAGGATAAGGCCATGGAGCACACAACAGGCATTGGAGCTGAGTTCTACCTTGGGAACGCAATACAAATTTGTACACCAACACACATATAAGTCAATATCAGAACAATGTTCCACCAAACTACCTATCTGTGGCAACAAAGAGAGGAAAAAGCTCCAGACTGAATATTTCATTACTTGATTTAGTATTATAGTCTCCACATCCATGTTAAAGTTGTAATGTTTGCCAAGTTTAGTACACAGTGTCAATATGTCCTCTATTCCGTAGGAAAGAAGAAAATTAAAACGATAACAATGTGTATTATTTCATCTGTAGAATTATTTCTGCAATCCCCATTCTTGCATTCATAAGGGATTCATGGATTTAAGATATGTGCGTCAATGGTAATTGTCAAATGTATATTCATAGTTGCTGCCATTAACAAGTACAATATCAAAGCTGCATTCTCAGCTTTGAGAACAGCGACAATCTTACCAAGGTAACTCACAGTATGACTTATAGGACTGAATTCTGCAGCTAATATATATATTATACTGTAAAGAATTGCATTCTGTTGGATAGGATCATTGATCTACCAACCGATCCCTGACTTCAATCTCCCATTTACTACAATACCAAATCTCAGGGCAAATTGCTCTTGGTGTTTCACAATATCGATACAAAAGTTTGTTGAATGGGCTGTGAGAACATGGTAGCCAGTGGGCAATAATAACTGAAGCCACCACAGGAAAGGTTTTAAGTGGAGAACAGGTCTCACTCTAGCCACATGATATGCCTCTCGCTATACATCTTCCTTGAATGTATTATGTCCAACTTCCATACTACCCTAAACATCAATAGCCAACCCATCAGCAACCTTTGGTTAGTATATATAGTAAAAGTTTAAATTCATCATAATGGAATGTGTCTAGAAAAGCCACTGGGTCAGAGCTGTGGTACCATCATGGAGAGGGGGAAATGGAAAGACGAGACAGAAACAACCGGGATTGCACCACACAAGCCATAGGGCAAAAATGTATTGAAATTGCAACTGCCATGTTTGTTGGAACATACAAAGTTTTCTATTTGGGATAGAAATATAGGATAAGTTGGTTGATACAGTGTGTACTGCAGCTTTAATGGTCCGGTATTTATTTCACCGACCCAAGAGCTTCACAAAAGTAATCCAGACTTGTACCACATGTCTGCCGATACAGAACAATATCAGGTGAGTCTGAGCTTCATACTTCATGTCCCAAAGAACAGCTAATAGGTAAACGTACCTTCATAGAAAATTAAATGGTTGTTATTTATGTCTGCAACTACTACATACAAATAAGTAACCACATATTATTATTATTAGTATCACTATGGATACCAAAGTTACACAATTTTAATATAAACCCCTAGAAAATACTATGTTAATCATTCCCTGAAGAAGGTTCACCTAAGAATCAAAACACTGGAATCACACATCACAAACTTACCAACAAAATAAACCAAGTTATTGAAAAATGATTGAATCCTGGGTTTTGATGTAGTCACACCGAAAAGTTATTATTATTAATATTCCAAATCAGTATTAATAATTATTTATTGGCTTATCTGTTGCAATATCAAATATGCATATGAATGGACAGCTACTTTGAGAGCATTGCATGAGTACCAACAACTAATAAGCAATCAAAATGAATAATCAATTACTTACATATGCATGATCACAGTTTAATGAACATTTGTTACTTGTTAGTCCCATTCCATTCCTGTACAATAGTTTATAAAGTATTCAAAGATTTACATAGAAGATGAGAAAGACGAGGACTACATCCCAATTCTGTCATGAAAGGCTTATGCCAAGATCAATTCTTGATTTGATAAAATGGAAAGACCAACCAAACACACAAACAAATTTTCATAATTTTCCTCAACTAATGTTTTTAATCTGAAGTCAATATATTTCAGTCACTTTGCTGAGCCTAAGAACCTAGCCGTAAGAACTTTCATTTCTGTTGAGGTATCTTGAGTGACTGCTTTCATTTTCGAGGTGTTTCTCCTTTTTTAGAGAAAAAAAATCTCCAAGAATAAAAAGCTGCCATCAAACTATATATAAGAGTATTGATTTGTGAGATAGTACTCAAAGGCCAACCACTTTGAAGCTCTTCTTTATGCAGGACTTGAGAATGTAGTCTTCATAATGGACCCTCTCTCCTTCCTCTTGAACCACTTGGCTTTGCAGACTGCATTAGTCATACTAATGGATGGTATGTTTTTTCACCTTCATGTGAAATGAAAATACTCTTCATGAACTATTCCACATGTGTTAAAGTCAGTGAGGCAAAAGCTGATAATGTACTCACAACATTGCCATTGTGAGTATAACATAGAAGTGCAAGGCCTTATAGCCCAGAAATTGCAAAAATAATTAATTTCCATGTTCATTTTAATTGTAGAATGGGATTGTTGGGCACTGAAAAAGAAAAGACTGGGTGCCAATTTTTATTTTCAATATTTTGGCCATTTTGGGCCCTATTTATGCAAATTAGCTGAAATCTGATTGGCTGATTCATCTAGAGACCAATACCATATGAATTTGAATAAAATGACTCAGCAACCATTATCTGCAGCTGTTTCTCTAGCTGTTTTTTGTTTTATTCCCTTAATTAATTAATTTAGAATGTTTATACAGCAAATCAATAACTCAAATCATTTCACAAGTAGTCAAGTACAATGATGATACAAAGTCATTATATGTATACTGTTTTTCACAGAAAATTATTGTTGATGATTTATCCTTCCAGGAGAATCAACACTAAAGTGTTCAGGCATAAATGGCTCCTCAAACTGTCAATCACATCAACTGAGAAAGGCACCTGTACAACCCATTAGCCACATATTAAGTATATACTCTGTGGCAACCCATGTAGAGTGCACCTTCATTATAGACTGTGACCTGAGATGCCTGCTCCTTATACTGCATCAGGTGAGAGACTCAAGCAAGCCTATGTTAGTTACAGCTGCATTCTCAGTCAGCTATAACAAAGAATTTAATTCAATTCAAAACATTTTTTATTTGCATAAGTGGCAACCACAAAAAGGGAGTCCCAGTTTTGAAACCTTGGTTCCAAGTCTCCTGGTGGGTTCTTGGGTTGATTGGTGGTTTCCAAAACAGGCTTACAATACGATACTATGACATACATTTCATGGCTATGTTTTCTATTTTCCACTTGTCCAGGTTTAATTAGGTAGGCTTAGTTGAGCATATGTGGTGTGTTCCAGGAAAATGAGTCATAAATCGTACAATCAATATTTCTCACAGAATCATCAAATCAACAGCAGATCTCGCATGGCAAAATGCCTGACAATTCTAGGTCTGATTCTGAACGTATAGTTTAGTAGCTGGGAAACTCCTGGCTGGTTTGTGGAGGCGGTTTTGCGACAATCTTTTATTTTCAAATATAAAAACAATATTAGGCGTTCAGATCTGGTGAAATATAACCAATTTACTTCCCCCGAAATAAACATATCTTGTAGCAGTAACTTTCGTGATGCGTGACTACAGGAGCTTGGAAAAGGGGTGGGGAAGTCATGAATTAATTATGTTATTTTTAAATCTGATCTTTCCAATTGGTTTTGCTACACGCCTTAGAAAAAGTCCACTTTGGTATTTTGGCCACCCACCATGCTCCTTTACTGTCTTCACCTGTTACCACTAGCCAGCGACCATTTCCTCTTGTTCAATTTATGCTAAAATTCTTGCTCTAACATAAAAGAGAAGAAGAGTATTCATTCCTATAATTCACCATATAATTAAACCATGCAAGATTTTGTGTGTTGTTAAAGATAAATACTAGCATCGTCAGCACTGCTGCAGTCGGGATTTCAAGTTACTAATGCATAAAAAAACAGGAGCAAGTCTCATTTTTTCGTCTTGAGATGTCATCATATAATTTCATATTCTAGGGTCAACAAAGTTTTGTATCATTCACTATGGATGTTAATGGGGGGAAAACAGATATTCTCATTTTTAGATTTTAGACAGGAGAATGTTTCTTGTAAATTTTACCAAACATATCATACAAACGGTTTTGTGCTCACAAATATAAAGCGTTAAATGATATTTATGGAAAAATAGTATTCAGCTTTGAAGATGACGCATGACCCTGTTTTTAACTCATCATGATACAAGTTCTGCTGAAAAACCTTTTGTAAGTTCCATGAACCCCTGTTTCCTTGATTGGGAGTGTAAAATAATAATATTATGTAAGCTATGTCTCTTTTAAAGCTAATCGCAAGATTCAATAATCTGAAATTCTAAAGTAAATAGTGGGAAGATTTTGTTCTCATTGATTCCTACAGTGAATACTAGTAAATTTCAATGGTCCCTGAAATAGGAACTATATCAATAGCATATGGTTTATATTGGCTGTATGGGTTCCCAAAACCATGTTCTTTCTAAATCCAAAAATCCTTGATTCCTTCTCTTTTATCTTTGAAGGTCACCAGTAGCCATTTTTTGCTTGAATGATATTCAACTTCTTGTTCTGCTATGAACATATAGCATTATCAAAATATTGCCAAACTAAATCCTTGAAGACATGATGTGAGTAAATTTGTTCAGATTATGTAAAGACAGGAAAACCTTTACCAAAATAATTCACACCTGCCTGAATGAAATTAAAATCTTGTAGATCATCCCCTACCATTGTTCCAAACTCTGTATATCTTACTGCACCATTGCAGTTATCTTGTCTTGTCTCTATCGTAATGTATTTTATTAGAAAGTTTGCACTGTTTCCAGATTGGTAATTACCAGTAAAGTACTTATATATATTCCATACAAAGGCTTTCAAAACACAAAGATATATTTGATAAAATATCCTGGAATTTGTTACATGGACTTATATGACTATAAGTGCTGAACCCTCTAAAACGCAGAACATTTCAATAAAGAGACTTTGTGAAAAAAAACACATTGAGGATTTGATTCTACATTTTATTATCTTTTTGATGGAATAAATTATAACCCCTAATTTTCTACCTGCAATGTGCCTTGAAGCTTTGTTTTTCTGATCAGAGATTCCCAGTTTCCCACTATATATGACGTCATTGTGCCCATGGCCACATGATCACATCTGATTTGCTTAGAGCAGCAGTGGTTCTTCTCTGTTTGCTGTTCCATTAACTTTTTGTTTTGGCATCCATTTTAAATGCCCCTCGCTTTGGTAGGGTTTGGGTACTCTACCGTTTGGGTACTCTACCGTTTTTCACTTCGGCAAGCGCACCAGGCATGTGTCTCAATATTCATAGCAAAGCTATTTCTTGTGAAATAGCATTAGGTGCCGTTTGTCCAGGCTATTTCTTCAGTTGGAATTGAGGTCTATCCAATCCTTAGGATTATTGAAAAGAAATGAACAGTTTAATTGAATCAAGTGGTACCAGCTCACATAGTTATATGTACCAACAAAACCAGATTTTTAATGTATTGCACAATGGAAACACTTACAGAAATCTCAACAGAGGGAACATGTGATTGAAGTTTACTGATTATTAAAGAGTAAGTTTAAAATGAATGGTTAGTATAACTGAGCCATAACATAATAAAGGTTTTACTATCATTATTAAAAAAAGTTAATAAATGATTATTTGTAGGTTAACAGACATGAGTGGGAAAACAGTGAACAGGGAGTGCTGACATACCAACACCGATGGTTAATACTGGTGGAGAACCTGGCTCAGCTACACGCTATAGAGCCACATGTCCACAACATCACTCACCTCAGTGCTTTCATCCTACATAAGCAGCACATGTATAGCAAGGTAAGCTTAGTATATTATTCATAAGATTGCTTGAATGGAATAGTATCATTTTGGCACTATCTAGCACTTTAACCCATATTCAATTCAGGGATTCTTTTATTTGTCGATGTTACTACAAACCCATATGATAATAAGCACCAAATTTCATGACAGATTATTAAACATATCCTTCTAAGGGCATTGTATAGGGTATATTTGGCTGCTTTACTCTTGACAATGTGCCCAGAGATATTACAATTCATTATCATTTGTGTTGTTATTCTATGGCCCTTGATGAATCCTTTTATCCTCCTACAGGATGACCATAGAATATACTCTGCAATGTGGAAGGTGGAGGGAAGGCGATTTGAGAGGAGCGCGGTCATCACTGCTAGTGGTCACATATTTGGACATGTCTTCCCCACCCTGCAGTATGGGCTCAACGGAAGAAAACTTATCATAACTTTTGTAGAGGTGTGTACAATTAGATTGTATCATGAGCATGTGATATGACAGTCTGATAACACATGGAATATGTGTATTCATATTTATGTGATATAATTATAATAGTTGGATTAACCAGGTGTCTCTCTACACCAATGCCTTGGCATGAGGCCTCATTTCTTTTTCATAACTTCTATTTCTAATACAGTTGCCATTTGCCATTCTAGAGTAAGACTCTTGTGGTGATATTGGGTTTCACTAGAGTTTATCTCTAGGTGCTGTCTGCTGTGGGTTAGTTCAGCCAATCTACCCCAGTGGGCAGTACTGGTCGGCAGTGACTTATTAGTCTATGTATTAACTTTTACCTGTGGCATTTTACATATAACAGCAATCCAGCTGTTGTTTCCAGAGTAACGGCCACCTGGGTTAATCTTTTTTTGCTAATGGTTATGAATGTTCTTGTTCTTGTAAATAGTATCTTGTTACTCTTATATTGGCTTGTGACATGTTTACTTAAACCTGCATGTTGCCTAAGACATCTGTGGTCATGGTGACCTAGCTGGCTAGGAGGCCCAAGATCCTCAGACTTGGGCAGGATTATGTGAACTGATGCTTAGCTTGCAAACTCCTCATGAATAAACCCTTGTGAACAGGTAGAGACGCCTTTGCTTTGTTCCATTCGTTTTATACATTGATATGCGGTAAGGTTAAGGGATACAAACCTGCGAGATCACTGCATGTGTATGTATGTATGTACGTATGTATGTGTGTGTATGTATGTATGAATGTATGTATTTATGTATGAATGAATGAATGAATGTATGTATATATGTATGTATGTATGTATGAATGTCTATTCAACTGACATGACTTTTCATTGACTGTCCATAACCCTCAACTCTCCCGCCCTTAATATAACCATATCAAATGTGTTGATAAGGGCGTAAAGCAACCATTCCCACTCACTCACTATCTACCCCACTCTAACTTGTTTCTCTCAGTCCTTCTTGCCGTTCCTCCAGTAATTATAACTACTGTCATCATTACCTAGTATGAATAGTTTCATTATTTATTCATTAGTTTGCCAGAAATGATCTCCTTGCAGTGGACCCCTTTCAATGACCCTATCTACAATAAAAGTGGTGCACTAGTCAGAGGGAGAGGAATCTGTTTTGAGTTGATGGGTGCAATTGCGTCAAGCATGAACTTCAGGTGAATATGAAAAACTCTCAAACTCTGATACAAAAGCCTGATTCACAGTGGAATTACGAAACTCTAATCTCCCAAGGGAAGACACAATAGGCAGGCAGAACTGCATATGTGATGTGTTTCAGGAAAATGAGTCATAAGTCGCAAAATGAATATTTTTCAAAGTGTTTTTTTCACAATATCTCATTATTGGAATGTTCTAATTCTTGGTGGGTTGATCACTTATAGCTATATCAATCGAGGTATCAAATATCAGGACAATCTATGTAATATATCCTTTCGTTTTGAAGGTCCTCATATGGATTACATTTACTTATTTTACTGTTTATTGACCCCCAGGAATATTTTAAACATTTTTTTCAAAAACGAAAATATCAAACTTAAAATCTAGAAATATTTAATAGATTATTAGACTGTTTACTATCATTAGAATCAGCTTAATCTCATCTTTTCAAATATGGTGATATCTCAAAATCTATTTTTTGCGACTTATGACTCATTTTCCTAAAACACATCTCATATTTGGCCAGACGTGACTTTCTTACCACAGGCTAGTGGACAGCACTTGTGGCATTCACTGATACAGCAAAGCTTTGAAAAACAATCATCAATATAAAGCTGTTCAAAGTGATGTGATGTTTGCCACATTACAGCCAGCTTCTGGTACAGAACTCAGATGTTAATAAGTAAATATCACAAATCTCTCACTTGCCACAGGTTAGTGTGCTGACCAATTATTTTAAAAGTTGTTCCAGGTCGAATCGGGCTGGAATGAGACCAAAAGTATTATTTCCCTCCATGTCTGAGGCTTTGTCCGTTCATTGTGTACTTTATCATGTCGCCTCAGGATGTGCTCTGTGCCTATTATGGGTTGACTGGGCTTTCACTTTATCAAATTGCTTGCTACATTTACTCATTGGAAGCTACATTGATTCATCAATCTCTCCAACCTTTGACCCCCATGTTATGTATCTGTAAATATCATAAATGTGAGGTGTTTCTGGAAAATGAGTCACAAGTTGCAAAATCGATGTCTTCATAGCGGTTTATTCACAAAATGTCTTTATTCAAATGTTCTGATTTTTAGAGGGATTCTAAAGCAGTTATAGTCATATAAATGTATGTACCAAATCTCAGGACATTGTATGAAATATATCCTTGTGTTTTCAAGGCCTTAGTATGGAGTGTATCAAGTTACTTTACAGGTAATTAATCACTCAGAAACATTGTTTAGACTTCTTTTTTCAAAAAATAAAAATATTAAACTCAAAATATACAATTACTTATTAGGTGTCCTAGTGTGTACTATCATTGGAATCAGCTTGATCTCGTCTTTTCAAATATGGTGATATCTAAAAATCTATTTTTTTTACTTATGACTCATTTTCCTAAAACAGATCACAAGTCTGAAGATGATCCAAACACATCACAAATATATTCATATATTATTTAATATCAAACAGCTCCAGACAGCAACATCTCTAGGACAAAAGAATTAAAAAAGAAATGATAATTTCAAAATATGTCTTTGAATGTCAAACTGTTTCTTAATGAACAGTTTACCACCTCATCTATCTTTCATAATAAAGCAGCTGAATAGGCTGACTCACTGTAAAATACCTGTATGCTACAATCCTAACAACGGATTTCTTGCAACAATAGCTACGATATAACCACTCCCGATGACGGCAAATATGGGACAATAAATAATCATAGCTGGAATGGCATGGTGAAACAACTCATTGACAAGGTAGGTGAAATCACCAGATAAGATACAATTTGTTGTCACCAATCTTTTCAAATAACACAAATTTAAGACAATAATGTAGTTCAAAATTCTGTTTAACACAACCAAACAGACTGTTCGAGTCATGGCAATACCAAACATAGTCAGATATACCTAGTGTTGTCCATTTCTCAGTGTAATTTATCAGAATGTGGTAAGTTTGTAGGCCTGCCAATTGTGCATTTTCTGAAAATCCGACCAAGATAGGTAGCAAATATGATATTTTAAAAATTACCAGATCTGACCTTACCTTTTTCACTATCTGCCTTGTGTTGCTGAAGTTGATAAATATGCAGAGCTGGAAGTTTTGATGATATGACGTATATAGAAATTCACTATTGGTTTCAGAAAGCTGATCTGATAGTAGCCGGCTTCACTATTGAGCCAACACGTGGGAAGGTGATTGACTTCTCCTACCCTTTCTACTTTGAGAAGAGTGCACTGCTATACAAGAAAAGGAGACAGAATAGCAGCAGCTTTCTTGCTATCTTCCATTTCCTTACACAACCTTTCACTTCTCTTGTCTGGCTGTGCATATGTATACTGGTAGGTAGTTTAGTTCCTGAGGGATGGTTTGTTTATGATAAACCTTATATTCAGGCGTACAATGAGGCTTACTGGAATAAGACCAGTGTCATGCAGGGATAGGTTGATGATTATACCAGTCATATTTCCAGAAAATTGATAATTGGCAGATCTAAAGATTTTGGAAATTAGTGACCAATACTTGGTATATTTGAGTATATTTAGCTTTGCCTTGATTTAGACAATCAGTTTGGCTACGTTGAACTGTATTTTGAACATTATTTTTGTCTTTTGGGGATTATTTGAGAGGGTTGGGGAAGGTGTATGGTACTTTTTCTGGCGATGTTGCTCATAAATTTGTGAATGATTTGACCCATATGTTAAAGCCTGAGCTAATGTTTCCATTCCCACCAGGTCCCAACAGTAGCAATGGTTCTCTACCACATTTCTAGAGGGAGGCAGTGTATGCAGGCAGCAGTGGGTACTGACAGGGAAAACCCTTCTCTAGTGGCTGACATCTGGAGTGTGTATGGCACCCTCTGTGGACAGGGTAACATAAAGTTTGCTATTACCTAAGCTCTCATAGTTCCAAAGCTGTAAAGCAAACACTATTTCATAAAAAAGTTCAATATAACAAACCAGCTTTATTCAACCGACATACTGATTAGTCAGATATGTACAATATTTCACCTAAATTGGACTTTATGAATTGCTGAGTACCTGACCAATTGTCTATGTCTTGTTGCTGAGATCCTACCACTACTCTACCTCAGGTATGATGGTTAAGCAGCAGGGCTGTACTGCACACTGTATACTCTACAGCTGGGGTCTCACCTGCCTCGTGCTGACTGCTATCTACTATGGTATGTCAGACTATTCACTTACCATATATATATATATTATATTTACCCATGCTTAAGCTGGACCCTGTGAATTAGCCCACCCCGTTTATACCCCGGGGTTCAGCACATCCTAAAGTTAATTTAAGATGGGCACTGTTTATAAGCTGGGTGGCTGTAGCTGGATTGAAACATGGAGGACCTGGTCTCTTTTCAGGAGGAAGATGCTGAAGATATCAGCCAGAACGGGTTCTAAGTGGATGATAAATAATAAAAGAACTTGTTTGTGTTGATCAATTGTGAATTCTGGTAGTGTTTTTTGTTGAATTGGAGATTAAAAATACAAAAACTAGTGCAATAAATAAAAATAATAGTAAAAATCTGTTTCAGCTAGATCTATTGGTTTTCACTTGTATATAAGCTGGGCCCCGAATGTAAGTCCACCCCAAATGTAAGCCAGGTAAATTTACCATTTTAAATTAATATAAGCCAGGGCTTATACACAGGAATATATGGTACTCAGGGGTCTTATACTGGGTGAAAGTCTAGAAAATAAATTTATTCTTATGTTATTTTAGTATCAAATGTACAGCTATAAAGTACATAATTTTAACAACTGAAAATCAGTAAGTTCACAGTTGGGTAAAAATATTTTACAAATTATATATTTAACTTCAAATTGTATAATTGCCTTTTTCAGGGGTGTCATATTCATCATAAAACTTATCAAATTATCTGAGTTGAGATGATAACAAAATCACTTGTTTGGTTTTTGAATAAAGAGTAGAGGAACATTCTAGAGCTAGATTTGTGACCTACAGGTAAACAGACATCACTGATAACAGTGGATATAGAAACTGAGCCGTTTTCAAGTCTACAGGATTTGGTACAGCAGGATGAATACAAGTATGGCACAGCGGGGGGCACTGCCACTATAAACATCATTAAGGTAAAGGTCAGCCTGCTTCTACAAACACTGCCACTATGAACTTAAACTCTGGTGTATACCACTTATCTTCCTGAATAAAATTTGTGTAAAAAAAACATCATTAAGGTAAAGGTCTGCCTGCATATATGCAAACTACCACTATAAACATCATCAAGGTAAACCTTGCCATTGTTAACCAGATGCCATATATACGTCGCTTACAGATCTAATAGTTTCCAATATAATGTCCTGAGGTACCGAAGCATAAGCAAATCCACCTCTCTGGAACATCTTGGGTTTTGGCCTGTCATCTGAATCTTGCCTTAAATCCTTAATATGCTTCGGCTCACTTTAACAAAGAAATCATTAAAGTTGCAGCTACCACAATGTCCTTTATTAAATCATTTTAGATGTGCTTTTTTATTAGGGCTGGGTCTTTTATTTTCTCAGGTGTTCTCTGGGTCTTTGGGTGACCTGATAGTTCCCTTATATTCTATTAGTTGGTTTTTGAAGTGCTCATTCATTAAGACTATTAACATAGTCTTCACCATAGACTTTCATAAGTAACGCACTGCGTGTTTGTTATGGTAGCGCAACTATGGGCCAGATAGCGATACATTTAACACATGCTTGTTATAGTAACGCAACCTTAGTTGCTGTCAATTTTGGCCCTCAGCACGCACTATGTTAAAATATGTCGTTCTTTATTTGGTAACAACTGTAGTTAGGTCCTGTAACGTGTGCTGCATTACTTATGAATTTAGCAGAATTCATTGATCTGCAATTGTGTTGATCTGCAATTGTACACTTTCTAAAAATCTGACCCTTCTTCATAACAATATATCACACATTGCAGAGCTCAAAGGGAGTGTTGCAGCAGATGTGGGGACAGATGGTGGCATGGAACAGATCTGGCCTGCCTGTGCTACACCCTGACTATGATGTACACATGCACATGGTGAGGCAGGGGCATTATGTCTACCTCTCAGATCACACCTACATCCTGGAACAGGTCAAGCTGAGTCAGGGTGAACTTAGTATGGTCGTCATACTGGATGTGTCCCCAAGGTTTGGTGTGGGGCTGCAGAAGAACTCAGCATATACTGATATAGTGTCCAAAGTGTGAGTTACATCTATTATTTTGGAAATAAAACTTGGTACTTTAGATTATATTTAAAAGCTTAAAAAGTCTGATTCCTTGTTTGTAAATTCCTACCAGGAATTTTTAGGAGACATTGATTAGAATTGATTGCGGTAGTATCCTCCACGTGTACTCCATCCTTTAATTCATTGCTGGCTTCCTCCACCCATGAGAACACTTTCTTCTTCATTTATAAAAATATATAAATGCTTTTATTTCCTCCATAAACAGTTACAACAAATAGGGAAAATGATAATATACTTTTTGTGCCCTCACTGTTCTTCCAAAAAAAAACGAATTTCTTTTACTTTTATTGATACTACTGATTACTAGACTACTATTTTGCTTCATCAATTTAGACAGTCAATAAATTATTCTGCTGTGGTCACTGCCCTTTGTAGTTCTTAACCATTTGTCTCATTATTATTATCATTTTAAGGATAATGAACCTCTATCAAACAGGACTTTTGATCAAATGGGAGACAAAGTACCTACCAAACACACCAAATAGGAAGCAAAGGAAAACCATAGGGTCGTCCCAATCCATTACCCTACAGGACATCTCAGGTATTCTGGTGGCTCTTGGCTCCATGATCCTTATCTCTATGGTGTGTTTTTTACTGGAAATCCTCCATTATCGCTCAAGGACTTCCGTTTCCATGAGGCAGGATTAAAGGGATAAAATTAGGATATGAAGGACCATCCCATAATGTTGAAGTACACAAACTGAACTAAAAAAAAAATCACCAACACTCTGAGACAGTGGCACGGTGTTATGCTATACTCATTTCCTTTTCAAAAATTGACTGTATAAAACTTTTGTCCTACTTGATAGAACTACATGTAAAACTATTTGCATATTGTATATATACACCTGGGGTATGTGAAAAACCCTAGTCTGGGATTTTGCAAACCCAGTATAAATAAAGTTTAAAAAAAAAAAAATGTGCACTGTCGAAAGCGGACTGCGTATGTCTGTTACACCGCATCCTGAGATGGATTCAGTCCAAATCTAACACCCAAATATTTAGCAACATTTTCATCCAAAACTTCAACAATGTTTTCCCCAATACCTGCAATACGGGCAGATCAGGTCCCGCCCCCTCTGCCGGTAGATTTGCACCTGGTCATGCCCAAGAGAACTAGTCTATTTTCTACAATGTGTTTGTTGTGATAAACTCATCTGCCCAAAGTGACAAAACTGTATCTAATGCAGATTTTCCTTGCACTTACAATATTTCTTGTATGACGAGCTTAAACTTTAATAAACAATCAAGGAATAAAGCTGTATTTAGTTGTGTTTATTTGTAACACGTTATTTATTAGCCTCCATTCAAGGTCAGACAATACTCAAACAACCATAATTTAGGATGCAAACTCATTTTGAAATTGAGGCAAACTTTATTTCACTCATTAATTTTGTTCCTAAAGTGTTGGTGTTTTACCCTTAGAAGATGATGTTGTCATCAGCATTCTCATATTGAATTCAGATAAGAGTGGGACAATTTGGACAATTTATTACCTGTGTGTAAATGTTGATTATATTCTTATACTTTGGGCCCAAAAAATGTAGAAAATGACGAAGGGAGTGACATGCCCTCTAGCTTGATGTAAGCCCTTTCTTTTTTTGCCTCAGTCGTCAGCACTCTGTACAGTGTGTGAAATTAATTTTTCTTTCCCTGCTAAGTTGCAGGTTAAATCAGAGCAGAGCGGGGTCCCATTTTTGATATGATGTTAATACAGATACTATATTATAGAGACAACTTGAAAGAAGAAAGATGGTGGGAGAGGGAACAAGAAGAAATAGGGATGTGGGCCCCACTGTCCCACTAGCAAATCCTGTGCGTAGCACATGTATTTGTATATTATTATACAGAATTAACACTAGTGCCCAGGTACTTGGTCCTTGCCAGCTATCCACCTTTAGCCCATTCTGGGTCAAATTTTGGGTATAATTTGAATGCATTATGAGTGTGTAGACCATGTTTTTACCGTGGTGCAATGGTACTTTTTTGCTTTTGATTGTTAAAACCCTGAGTCCCCCCTTTCGCCATCGTCTATATGGAGTTTTTCCTCCCCCATTGGTACTGAATCACACACCCTGACCATAGCCCTCGTTCAGTGAACACTGTAAAATTGTATAACCAGGAGGTAGAGTCACACACTGGGGGTACCTGGTGTATGCTGTAGTGTCAGGTTGGATAACCAGGAGGTACAGTCACACACTGGAGGTATCTGAGAAGGTCTGAACTGGAGAAGCAGGAAGAAGTAGGTAAGCAGAACTCCTATGAACTGTAAACGGAAAAATACTTCAATGTAAACCCCATTCCAACTACCATGCTACTAATGTGAGATCTCTTCTGGCTAACTAGATAGCTCTGAGACCTGTGGTTGGTATTCCTAGAGACTTACAATTTTGGATTAAGGAATTGTGCTTAGAATTCTGCCTGGTCTTTGGAGTCAAATATAACAGTGTTTTAAGTTAAACAATTTATTTTGGAGATCTCATATCCATTTTAGCTGGTTTTGTTCTCAAGAGCGATTGAGCCTGCCAAAGGAAAACGAGTAATAAGTCGCAAAATATGGATTCTGAGATATCATCATATCTGAAAAGAGGGGATCAAGCTGATTCCAATAATAGTAAACACTAGGACACCTAAGTATTTTTATATTCTAAGTTTAATATTTTTATTTTTGAAAAGTAAAGTTTGAAAAGTTTCTGGATGGGTAATTACCAGCAAAGTAACTAAATATACTCCATATGAAGACCTTCAAAACGCAGGGATATATTTTATCTAATGTCCCGAAATTTGTTGTATGAACTCATATGACTAAATGTGCTAAACACTTTAAGGATCAGAACAATTCACTAAAGACATCTTGTGAAACGAACCCTTTGAAAAATATCAATTTTGCGACTCATGACTCATTTCCCTTTAGCACACCCCAAATGTTGATGCTTACTGTCATGATGGCGTTCTTGTCAAGGTAGAACATCTTTGCTGTTGTGAAGCCTATCTGGGTGCCATTCAGTTTGGTCACAAATAACATCATCTAGCAAAGCAATTTATTAAAAGCAGTTGTAGATTAACTTATATTGCAAACCTGGATATTATCATATTATTTTGTGTTTTAGGGATGAATGAAGTTTACTTCCCTTCACTATAGATTTCAATGGGGGAAGCTCATTGCGATGCAAGTTTAGCTGAATAACTTTTTTTTAGTTCAATGACCCCTTATTTTTTTTAATTGGGAGGATAGGACAACATGTCAGCAACGTATATGCAGATTTAAAAGAAAATCGTATGATTCAATCTAATGCTATTGGGGAAAATGCAGAAAATACCCGTTTTTCCATAGACTTCTATAGTGAACAGTAATACATTTCAGTGGTCCCTGAAATAAAAACTAATCCCATGACATATGGTTTTTGGGGGCTTTTTGGGTTCCCCCAACCATGTTCTTTCTAAATCCAAAGTTTAAAGAAAATTCCATGATTCATTCATTTTTTAAGTGAACACTGGTATTTACCTTTAACATTTGACATCAGGTGCCAAAGCCACTATTGGTATCAAATGTTTTGAAATAGTCTGGCATTCATTATGATTAAGAAAAGCAATAACTGATTATGATGAATTAGTCGCTTTTGGCTCATATATGTTCCTTCCATCCTGTAGACGTCTGCAGCCATTGTATGTTTGGCCATGAGCAGGACAATCATACAAAGGATATAAGAACAGAAACAACTTTGAACAAGAATAGAAAATAATGTGCCTCAAAATCGGTAACTAAAAGTCTGAGGTGAGAATTACTATCCACATGAAACATGAATTACTATTACCACACGAAGCATGTGGATGAGGATATTGGATTAAACACACCAGTACTTTCATCTGTAGATCAGCAACCAAAATAGGGACCCATGAGTTCTACTTCTGGTTTCAAAGAAGCAGAATGGAGTTATAAACATCAGTAAGGCATTTGTTTAGCAATAAATCAGTTGAATAAGAATCAAACTCAACTAAAACCATTATTCACTCAGTTTGGGTGGTTTGCACAGGGACACGATCTTGGCTTTGCTTCCATTGTAGAAAAGGACCACTCTATCTAATAGGGGAGTTGCATGTCTCACTACGCATGTCTATCACAGTGCATGCTGGGACGGATTCAGTTCAAGTCTGACATACAAATATTTAGCAAGAATTTTATAGAAAATTGCAAGAATGTTTTCAACAATATCATAGCTTGTGTAAATGATCTGTAGAAACCAAATGCATGATGGGAATGATGAAGTTGTGTGTTATAGAAACATCTAAACACATGGATATTGATATTGGACCACGGATAAATATTCCAAGCTAAAGATAACATGTTTTCTATAGAATTTATACTGTACCATTACTCCCATAATTTCATGCGAATCACGATTCAAAATGGCGGCTATGCAACTCCCCTACACTTGGGATGTTTCCCTATGTGTTTGAGTGTATTATAAAGCTTGAATATACATAAACAGTTGTCTGTTTACCTGAAGGGTGAGGTTGTCAGTCACATGGCGTAGCTTGATATTCTGAAGAACATCAAATGCTTCATGTGCCTGTAGAAATAACATCATTGAGTTCATTGTATTTATCAAACATGCGTCTGTAGAAATAACATCAATAGATGGAACCTAGCAAGGGGGAAGTCTGTACACTTGTTAGTGACCGAGGGAGTGCGGGAAGATAGAGGGCGTTAGCCCGAGATCTTCCGCACTCCCGAGGCCACTAACAAGTGTACAGACTTCCCCCGAGCTTTGTTCCATATTAATTACACCCCATTAGTGAATAAAAAATATAAATAAATGAAAATAAATAGGTAATTTCAGTTTTTGGCAGACCTACTTGTTGTATGCGCCAAGGGTGACATAATTTACATGTTATGCACCACCTTGACCAAGTGTGACATACAATGCTGAAGGTATAGGCAACTGCAGCACATAATTGAGTATATTGTATTTATCAGACATGCATCTGTAGAAATAACATCAGATCATTGAGTTTATTATATGGAAGGGCCTTATCAAGGATACAAGTTGTGATGTGTTTTAGGAAAATTCCCCAAAAGTCCCCAAAATTGGATTTTGAGATCATATTTAAAAATATGAGACCGAGACGATTCTACAGAATGTAATTATTAAGGACATCAAATACATACTTCTATCATTTCAATTTGTTATTTCTATTTTTGAAAAAGAAGTTTGCAATATTTTTGAAAAAGAAGTTTGCAATATCCATGTTACCAACAGTTTTACCAACAGCTTTAGGGGGGCCAACACCTGCACCACGCCCTGCCGGCCCTGATTTACATTTCTCAATTGAGCTATCTCTCACCATTTGCTCCCAGCCACGACCACGACCACGACCAAAATTAGGGACACATAATGGAGGCCACTGACTGGCGTCAGCTAATGGCGAAACCTTTGGTGGCGTTGAAGGTTTTTGGTCCTCCCAGTCCGAGCAATCATCCACTACATCTTCAAGACCAACCACGTGTAATAAGTTCTTGCCTGTCGGTGGGAAGTGTTTCGTCCCGCAGGTCTTGCACGACCTAGCACGCTTTGGCTTGTCCATTTCAAGTATCAGCAAAAATGTTCAATGTAGTGGTCAGCTCGGTGGCTGAGAGGTGAATGAAAGAGTGGAGTGCTGGCTAGGCACTGGTGCGCGGAGGCCTCGCTCGACCTGTAGCGACCTCTAGCAATTACACTGGTCACACCCCCTAGTGAGTGTGAGCCACAGTAAACACTAGGACACCTAAGCAGTATGTCTAGATGCTTAGTTTGATATTTTTATTTTTAAAAAAAGTTTGCAATGTTTCTAGATGGGTAATTACCAGTAAAGTAACTAAATATACTCCATACAAAGGCCTCCAACCACAATGATATATTTGATACAATGTCCTGAAATTTGTTACACAGACTTATATTACTATAACTGCTAAACCCTACAAAAATCAGAACATTTCAATAAAGAGATATTGTGATGAAATCACTTTGAAAAATATAATTTTTGCAACTTTTTCCTAAAACCATCACAAATCTGCTCTGCACAAACCTACCTGTATGTTCAGCCAAGCAGCAACAGCTGTGGATACAAAGATGGCGCCCAGAGAGACGATGAGCCAGAAGCTGATCATGAGGTAGAATATGGATGTGTAGAGTCGGTAAGGGTTGTAGATTGCAGAGTAGGCCACAGCACAACACAGCATCAGGTTGAATGTCACTTGTAGACCCATAATCGCAGACACTAGTGAGTCCGCACTTACCACCAACCTTCATAAATATAAGGGGTGAAAAAGGGTTAGTATAGGCACTTTAGGTAGATTGTGTGCCAAACCCGAAATAAAATGTGTTGTGTTTCAGGAAAATGAGTCATAAGTCTCAAAATTGATATTTTTCAAAGTTTTTTTTTCACAAGATCACATTATTGGAATATTCTGCATTTTTGGCAGTTTATCACTTAGACTAATATCAATCGGTGTATCAAATTTCAGGACGATCCATATAACATATCCTTTAGTTCTAAAGGTCCTTATATGGACTATATTTAGTTACTTTACTGCTTAATCACCCCAAGAAATATTGGAAACTTTTTTTTTCAAAAACGAATATATCAAACTTAAAATCTAGAAATACTTATAGGATTATTAGACTGTTTACTCTCATTGGAATCGGCTTTATCTCATCTGTTCAAATATAATGGTATCTAAAAATTTATTTTTTGCGACTTATGACTCATTTTCCTGAAACACATCACATATTATATTGTGCAGGAGAAATGCGGGTACATTAGAGTTTCATGCTAAAATGCCTGTACTAGATAATGAATTATTCTATTATTCCTTTCTTGACCACTGATGAAGAGGACAACCAGTCCTCGAAACATGTTTGATCAAACTTAAATGTGATCTGTTTCAGGAAAATGAGTCATAAGTCGCAAAATTGATATTTTTCAAAGTGTTTTTTTCGCAAGATTTCTATATTGAAATGTTCTGATTTTTAGAGGGTGTAGCACTCATAGTCATATGAATCTATCTATGAAATTTCGAGACATTGTATTAAATATATCCTTGCATTTGAAAGCCTTTGTGTGGAGTATGTTTAGTCACTTTATACTTTACCCATCCAGAAACATTGTAAATTTATTTCTTCAAAAATAAAAATGTCAAACTTAAAATATAGAAATAATTATTAGGTGTCCTAGTGTTTACTATCCTTGCAATCGGGTTGATCTCCTCTTTTCAAATATGGTGATACCTCAAAACCCATATTTTCCTAAAACGGATCACAAATGAACAGCAACTGATCTCTCAGTGTCTTATTGGGTATTCTGTCAATTACATACCCTCCTCTTATTCTAAAACTAACATGCAGAGAAGTATCTCTTTTACTATAACAGCTTTATAGGTGCAGCCATAGAGTCGTGATTTCTATTCTGTATTTTGGCTATACGCCCAACATTCAGCAATTTGGTCACTAGCATTTGTGGGCAGTCTAGCGTTGCCAGATTGATATTATGAAGGTCTCAAAGCTTAGTGACAACTGTTGCATTAGGAAGCTAGTTCCAATATTGCTAATGTGTGGTTTCAATATACTTGATGACTGAGCTAGGCCAATTAATAAATGCCATTAATCATACACATGAACCATCTTAATTGGGGCTATAACATCCTTAAACAGAGACCATAACAATTAATAACTTCCATTACAGCAGACTATTGTTGTTGGCATTCATGCTTTACTTTAAGAATGGTAAACGTGTTAATAAATTGAAAATGTAATACCCAACGGTCTACGTGTAAGAGCACAACCCGATCAATTGATAATTGTTGGTTTTAAAATATGTCATGTTTTAGAAAATGTTTCTGATACTTGCAAGAGTGAACAGGATATTTAAATGTACAAAAAAGTGCAAATATATATCTGATATGAATTGTCTTGTATAGATGTATAATTTGAGTTAGCACAATACTACTAGATCAGATCATTTTTGGTAAAAATGTCGAGAGAAACGAACAACTGAACTTTCTTTAACTGATGTAATGTAATTTAATCAGTAATTCACGCTATTCTGGAAATATTCGTACTGATGTATGGAAATGTCCTGAATGAAATATTTTCAAATCAAATAATTTACAAAGGCGTGTTATGCCTCCTGTGACCTAATCTTAAACTGTACAGCCCGGTGGCAACATACCTGCACAGCTCCTGGTGGAATTCCTTGATGAAGACCAAGATGTGAGAGAAGTGGACAGCACACTGACTGGAATACTCGCTGAACTTAACATTGAACTCCTGGACAAAGTACATACAGAAATATTAGCCTCTCTTTGAAAATGGTGCCATTTGCATATTATAACCTGAAATATCCTGAATTGGGGCTATAACATCCTTACACACCCCTGCAAACAGAACAGTTGTGAAGTGTAACATCATGCATTCGGTTTCCATAGATCATTTTTACAAGCTATGACATTAATAAAAACATTCTTGAAATTTTCGATAAAACAATTGCCAAATATTAGTATGTCAGATTTGAACTGCCATCACAGCATGCACTGCTGCAAACATGCACAGTGACACATGCGACTCCCCTATTACTTAGACATACTGCTCTAGCTACTCACACAGTATGAGGAATGAATTAAAGTAAAAATGTGTTCCAGGAAAATGAGTCACAAGTCACAAAATCGGTGTTTTTCAAATTTGTTACAAGATTTTTTCGTTGGAATATTCTCATCTTTGGAATGTTTAGTCCTTGTGGTTCTATGAATACATTTACCAACATTCAAGACTGTTTATCAATTATATTAGGGATAAAAGAACTTATTAGATGTCCTTAATGTGTACATTCATTGAAATCGGCTTGATCTCATCTTTTCAAATATGATGTTATCTCAAAATCCAAATTTTGCGACTTATGACTCATTTTTCTGTAACACATCATTAATGAGTGAACCTTGAAAATGGTGCCTAGCAAGACAGGCGTGATGACAGTGTAAAGCCCAGTTTGAGGAATATTTTGGGGTTTTTTGGGGGTTTTTTTGGGTTTTTTTATCTTTTTTTTTGTGGTTTTAGTTAGTTTATGAAATAAAGTAAAATGAGTAAACCTTGAATATGGTGCCCAGGAGGTCGGCCATAATGACAGTGTGAAGCACTGAGAGGGTGAATACAATGGCGGAGAACCCGTTGCCCACCATACTTGCCACCTTCATCCAGAACCCTGCCTGTGTGTCAGCCTTGTACGGCAGCGCCATCACATCCATGATAGACGTCCAGAACACCAGGTACACATTGGAGCACACAATGAACAGAACAACCATCCAGGCCACGATGACATACTTCCAGCATCTCCCATTGAAGGGAACCTTATCAGGCCCACATGAAGACTCCAGCAGGGTCTTGTACTGCACAAACAGTGCCCTCCAGCCTGATGCCTTAGCACAGTAGTGCAGCATGGATACAGCCACAAGCTGTATATACACCGCGTATATCAGAGGTATGCCAAATGCAATCAGACTATCCAGGTTGGTTATGACTTGGATGACCAGGAACATACGTCCAGCATGTAACAGCAGCAGAACATTGACCAGCACACAGTAGGTGAGTGATAAGGAGGTCCAGCCTGCCCGCACCCCTCCTGCACCGTCCAGGTAGTACACTCCGGCCACACGCAGGCTCCAGAGGTATGGCCGCAGTACACTCTCCAGGTTCAACTTCACCTTCTTGTCATTATTTATTTTTAACTCTGTCTCAATCTGCACATTTGATACATCAGGCAGCATCTGAGGGTATTGCAATGGGGCAATTGAACGTTCTCTCATGTTGGCTATTTGTTCTAATTATAGTGACAAAACCGAAATATATGCCATATATATTGTCAACAAGAATTCTTCATTAAACTGTAAACTATTGCAAGTCTATGACTGAGTTGGTACTGTTTCTTGCCTATACCACATTTGTAAAAATCAAAAGAAGAGACTGAAAACCTCCGGTCCGCTGGAGACTCTTCTTCAACAGCGATCTTTGATCAATAAAGTCCAAATATAATTTCCAAATCCAAATATGATGCTTTACAATACATTGTGAATAGGATTTAATTATGATGGCCCTCGGACCACAATGATAGATCTTGGTGATTAGCTTGTCCACTGATCAAGAGTTCTGTGTTATAGTAGAACTTATAGATGTTGTTTAGCTCTTAATGCTAGTGCTCCTTATTTCACAATGATATATCACAAGGTGGTGTCTTAATAATGTATTCCACAAACTCCAGGGATAGTATACTAATTATGATCCGGGATTCTCTCTTTTCCATGGATTAGATTTAACACTTGCTTTTCCCCAAGCTCCTTGTGTAGTATACTCAGGTATCAAAGTTGGACATTAAAGGATTTGGAAGTATACTTTAATGTATACCTTACTTCAGTTTAGAGTAATATTATGTTGTCGGTAGCTGCTTCCCACCACAGTGCATGTAGGCAGACTGCTGATGTGACTAAATACTCCACAGTGAAGTCACACTATCTATAGGGTCAGGCCCTCAATAGTGTACCATCTACCACAGCACAGCATGTTGTTATTCTCCAAGACTAATCTCATTGAAAATGATACATTTCATTCCTTTTGAGTCAATCTATTACAAAGTCTAATAGATCTATGGGGTTTTTTTTTAAAAAGTTTTTCAAAATAACCTTTGTGGTTTCCACACTGCTAAGGAACAACAATGGCCAAGATTCGGAATGGGACATGATGACTGGTAGACTGGGGCCAGAGTAGAGGAGGATGGGTAATTTTGACCGGAAGAGGGGTCAAACCACCTGTGTTTACATTATGACGGTGCAGGTTTCAATGGACCCAGAGAGGGCCCTTCATTAAATGTAATTTTAGAGACAGAAAAACATTTAATATTGCCACAAAACTTTAGGATATATGGGAGAACACCATGACCTATCTTCATCTTACCTAATGTTCCTTTAATAGTTATGGAAAACAAATAACAGAACAAATGTTGTGTAGGTGCAGGTTGAGTGCATGATGCATGCACCCGCACTGTGTTTGAGGGGGTGTGTACCTATACAGGTGTGGTATTTCGACCTAAAGATAGCGTTTTGGTTCTTGCCTATTGCCTCTCTTTTATTAGTTTTATTTTCTTGTGTTCATTCTGTACATTTGCACACAGTTATCTAATTGATGAAATAAATTGCATGTATGATGATTTGTAGACTTGTCATTGAGTGCTGATTTTGCGTACAATCTAATGTTTTAGCCACACATTACCACTGTGCCAATATGTTGTCGTAAAATATGAAGTGAAAGTTGTCATATGTTTGTGTTTTCATTGATTGGTCTCATTCAGACATACACCTGCCACGCCCCCAATATTTCATGTTCATTGTTATCCTGTGGTTGTTTGGATCTCTTATCTAACCTGGCAATTAATTGGTCCAGCGAAGACAAGCAAATCAACCCAGGCTCTGTGTACTCGTTGTAATCTGTCCACATATATAATAAACACATGTGATTACAGCGGCCCTCTTTTAACTGGTTTAGCTGGCTTGACACATACATCTCTCTGTGTTGCGTTGATTCATTTCTCGCTCAACTACTGATCCTAACTATTTCGGAGAATGACCCACAATTCTTCATTGTAATCATGAAGCTAACTCCCTGGGTGAATATGGTGTCGAATCAGGGGTGAATTGCTGGTCACTGAATGGTAATAAGCTGTGTTTTAGTCAAATGAGTCAAGAGTCACAAGAAATAAGATTTTGATATTATTATATTTGCAAAGATAAGATCAAGCCGATTACAATCATGGTAAACGTAAAGGACATACAAAATGTCTTTCTATATTTTTAGTTTGATATATATTTTTTTTCTTAAAAAACGGGCGATATGTTTTGGTGGACAATTGCAAGTAAAGAAGCTTAATATACTCCATAGCATGACCTTACAAATGCAAAGATGTGTTCAATCCAAATTCTTGAAATTTGGGACATCTATTCATATTCACTCATAGTAGCGCCTAACTCCCTAAGATTGAACAAATTCTAACAAAGAGAACCTAAGAATAAATCACTTTGATAAATATCCTTTTTGAGACCTGTGACTCATTTTCCTGATACAACCACATGTGTACAGACTTTGAGAACATGACCCATCAGTGTGTCGTTAAAACACAATATAATGGTGAATAGTTGATGAAGTCATGTATACCAACCTGCACTCTACTAACATGAAGCATATTTATTGATCTGTGGAATGACTCCCACTATTTGCTGTATTTGATGATGGCTGTTACCTGTGCACAACATTGTATTATTCATGGGGTGTAAGTGGTTTAAATGGAACCTTCCCATTAAAATGATTATTTTTGTATGAATTACTTATTTTAGTTCATAAGTGTATTCTAGCATATATAATTTCTGATAGCTAATCTAATTTCCAGCATATACACTCAAATGATCCAGATTCATGTCAAAATGTGTTTTACAGGCCTTTGTGTGTAGCCTGCTTTATATGGTTTCCTATTGTTTGATGGCGGCCATCCTGGGACACACAACGGCTGACACAAGCAATTAAAATAAATGCTAAACCAGTAATATATGGGTCAGATTTTCTGAAAATGTACAATTGGCAGCTCTACACATTTAGTAAATTCTGCTAAATTAGGCTGCAATTTGGCCAATACTAGGTAAATTCGAGTATATTTGACATTGCATTGATTCTAGCAATCTGTTTGGTTAGGTTGAACTGATTTTTTTATCTTTATTTTCGTCTGAAATTTGGCTTACTTGAGAAGATTGGCGAAGTTGAATTGTACATTTCTGAAAATCTGACCCATATATAAACCAACAGTGTCAAAACATTAGTTTATTAAAACTCTGGAGAAACTTATCATGAAAGAGGCACTGGAGTGAATGTTCTCAATAAATTTTTAAAATACTGTCATAATTATTGGATTCTTGTTATTGTTAGCCTAGATAAGGTATTTTGAATATTAACATCCAGCTGGATTTTTTTTCAAATGGCCGTCAATGGGCCTCCTCGACTGTGTACAAAGTCTCATATTGGTTCACAAAGAGCACAATGTGGCACCGAATGGGGCTGAAGCAACCTAACCACATGATTTAACAGTAAAAGGGTTGTGAATAATTGAGCATTAGGGTCAGATTTTCAGAAAATGTACAATTGGCAGCTCTACACATTTAGTAAGTTCGGCTAAATTAGGCTGCAATTTGGTCAATTCTAGGTAAATTCGTGTATATTCAGCATTGCATTGATTCTAGCAATCTGTTTAGTTAGGTCAAACTGGTTTTTGAATTTTATTTTCTTCTGAAATTTGGATTATTTGAGAAGATTGGCGAAGTTGAATTGTACATTTTCTGAAAATCTGACCCATTAAACGGTTCCCAACGTTTAGGTGCCAAGAGTTCAGTATCAGCCAAAGAACCACCAACTGGTTCTTTAGCGGATCGTCAACCCATCGCCAAGTAGTAAACTATAGCTTGTCTTCCTCAGGAGTCACTACCCGAGCTACTATCATTAATAATAGATCATAAATGATTTAGAAGCAAAATGAACCCGTGCAGTTTTGAGCAGGAAATATCGTTTTTTATGTGTCTTGATGTAAGCCAACAGCCTCACATTCGAAACCATTTAAAATGTTCTGATGATATAAAGTCTTTTTATATATCATGTATTTGCAAATCACTCTAACAACCCTCCAGATTTCTTCCTTGAATCTCCTCAAAAAGCTTGGTTCCACTGCCTGGCTTCTTGATTAATGAAGGGAGAGCAGTAGCGGGAGAGTAACGGGGATGGGTGCTATTAGCTTCCACTACACAGCCTTGTTACTTCCTGCTTCGTTTGGAGCATTTTCGAAGTGTAAAGTGCTCCTGCTTGGGCCAAAAAAAAAAATAGGTGTGTTTCCGATTTACCCCCCCCCCCCTACCTAGAAAAACCTTACCCTACCTAAACATTTTTTTACCATACCTGATTTTTTCCCCATCATATTTTACTTTTTTTGGATTTGTTGACAAAAAAAGCTTATAAAAGCAGGAAAACGGGTTTTCCTAACTCGGAACTGTCAAAAGGCACATTTCCCATGTTCAAAACAACTATTGTTATGAAAAAGACATTTTTTTCAGTTCCTGGGAGGTGGTTTCCAAACAAAAAAAATTAACAAAAAAAAAAAAGTTACCACCCCACCCCCAACCTAGTTTTCAGCCAGATAAATCGGAAACACACCTATTTTTTTTTTGGCCTTGTATTAAACATGTTTGATTTGAAGCGGCCAGTATGTGTAGCAGGAGAAGTAGCAGGAGCTTTTGTTCATGGACCAGTCAAAGCAACATAACTACTGCCTTTTGTCAATATTTGTTGGCATGCTACTGTCATTAACAATAGATCATAGATGATTTTGAAGCAAAATCATCCAGTAGAAAGGCATGAGCAGTTTTGAGCAGAAAATATTGCCAATAAAATGTTGCCTGTTCACATTTCTCAGAAGCAGTAGAAGTAGTGTTGGAGGAAATGTGGCAATAGCACCTATTCTGGTTACTTTCGGTTGCTTGCTCCACCTTCTAAAGAAGCGGGAGCAATAGACTGTCAAAGTAGCGGAAGGAGTAGCAGGAGAAGTAGTAGCCGGCCAGTGGATCCCAGCCTTAAGACCAATTTGTAAATTAGCCACTCACAGCCCAGTATTTAGGCTTGTCTGTGCCGTGACCAGATGGCGCCACCAATTGGTGTTTTGAGTCTAACGTTCCTATATCAGTGCTGCCCTCTACATTTTACATAGCATGCATACACTACTACCATCTCTCAACAGAAGAATAAACCACCATACACATCAGGGGAAGCGACTAGATACTAGGTGCAGGCTACCAACAATTAAGCTATGTCACCACTATGCACTTGTTTTTTCCAGCGTCCTAGTGGAATAGAGTACATGGATTGATACCAATACGATTATCATAACAATAACCATAACCTTTAATTGGTGATCCTATAAGTCAGCACAGGTGGTAGATATACCACATTAGTAGCCTGGCGCCTAGTATTTAGTGGATACCCTAAACAAGGCTGGTCAATGTGTTCTCCGCCTCCCATTCACCCACCGCCTCAGGGTCTGGTCATTGTTGATATATTGCATGGTTGATATATGTGATGTGTTTCAGGAAAATTAGTCATAAGTCGAAAAATTGATATTTTTCAAAGCGTTTTCTTCACAGGATCACATTATTGGAATCTTCTGATTCTTGGAGAGTGTGTCACTTATAGTTATATCAATCGATGTATCAAATTTCAAGACAATCTATCTAATATATCCTTTCGTTTCAAAGGTCCTCATATGGACTTCATTTAGTTACTTTACTGTGTACTGACCCCCGGATATATTGGAAACTTTTTTTTTCAAAAACGAAAATATCAAACGTAAAATCTAGAAATACTTATTATTTTATTAGACTGTTTATTATCAATGGAATCGGCTTGATCTCGTCGTTTCAAATAAAATGGTATCTCAAAATATATTTCATAAAATATTTCATTTAATAAAGAAAGGTTAAACTTAATATAACAGCATTGCCTACATCATTAGTGTCAGATAACCACCTTAACTACAACGTAACATTAATTGATTAATTAGTTAGAGATGTACAAATTGAGTCTATCAATTTCCTTCTTTCTCTTGTTCTTTCCTTTCACCTCTACACTGTATGACAACTAGTGTAGGTGTTACATTAGAAATAACAATTATTATTCTCATTATTGTTATGAGCAATGTCACCCAACCGAAGATGTAATTGTTTTATATTTTCCAATCATTATGTAAAGCTGAGTAAAGTAAAAGGTGACATCCAGTAAAATGTCACTATTGGTACGATTATATTATTGTTTCACCGTTTACTATCAATGTATAACATATAACAGGAACATGAGAGGCACAAGTCGGATTTTGAGATATAACTGTATTGAACTTGTTGGTACATAAGTTAATGTGTCTTAAAGCACTAAGCCAAACACAAATGAAAACATGCCAACGAAGAAATCTTATGAATATATCATTTTGAAAAATATTGTTTTTGCGACTTGTGACTAACTTGCGAGAGATAGCATTATATACAACGATGTAATGCTTTTCGGTGAATAATTTGATCTTAAATTATTTTGCATTTCTTCATTTTAAATATTATATTGAATCTGTTGGGGCCATCTATCCACTCAAATCTAACATTTATTGTTGTAATATTGTACCTACTAAATTCATCAAATCTTATTGATTTTGCATTTCCCATCAATTATTAATAGTAAATTTTGTTTTCGTTTGTTAAACTATTTTCCATATTAGTATTTAAGCTGCATTCCCAGATGTGAAGTCTGTCAGGAAAATGAGTCATAAGTCGCAAAATTGATATTTTTCAAAGTGATATATTCCCTAAATCTCTTTGTAGGAATGTTCTAATTTTTGGTGTGACTACCGCATGATGTAATATGAATACATGTACCAAATTGCAAGACAGTGTATAAAATATTTTCATGCATTTATAGGGTCATCCCATAGAGTATATTTAGCTGCTTTAATAGTAATTGTCCACCCAAAAATATTGAAAACTTCTTTTTTTAGAAATAAAAATATCAAACTTAAAATATTCTAATACTTATTAGATGCCCTTGATGTTTATATCCATTGGAATCCCCTTGGTCTCATCTTTTTAAATATGAAAATATAACAAAATCCAACTTTTGCGACTTATGACTCATTTTCCTGAAACACATTACGTATGTTATGACCAAACAGATCTAATCTAACGTGTTGCCTGGGTGCCCTATAGTAGACCATGTTGGCGGCGTGCCAGTTCTCTCCTGGAGTCCGCCATTGTTCCTTGTTCTCAGCATGTAGAACATAAGTGAATTACATGTTGCACGTTATGCGCGTGCGCACTCTAGCCATTTCCCAATCACTCTTACCTAACAACACATTCCAGAAACCAACCACTTTCATTTCCCAGTGCTAAACATAGCACTAGGGGAGGGGGAGGGGGCCTGCATGTGAATGCATGCTACGCACAATGTATGCTTCGTCACAATGGTTTCATTTAAGGTGTTTATAGTGTTGCTTGTAGCATGAATACATACACCAAATGTGATGTGTTTCAGGAAAATGAGGCATAAGTCGCAAAATTGATATTTTTCAAAGTGATATATTCCCAAAATCTCTTTGTAGGAATGTCCTCATTTTTGGCATGACTAATGTTGGATGAAGTATAAATACATGTACCAAATTGCAAGACAGTGTATCAAATATTGTCATGCATTCATAGGGTCATTCCATAGAGTATATTTAGCTACTTTAATAGTAATTGTCCACCCACAAATATTGAAAACCTTTGTTTCAGAAATAAAAATATCAAACTTAAAATATAGAAATACTTATTAGATGCCCTTAATGTTTATATTCATTGGAATCCCCTTGGTCTAATCCTTACGAAAATGTTCATATCACAAAATTCAATTTTTGCGACTTATGACTCATTATCCTGAAACACATCACAAATGTCAAGGTTGTATACTGTATTATATTATAAGTATATTATAATTGGGATTTCTCAAGTAAGCGATGGACCGATCGATAAGAATTCAATCCAATTCAAGAAGTCGTTATCGTAGTAGATCTTGTTACAATAAGGTGGTCCAACATTCTAAATAAACAAATGTTTAGATGGGTCTTCCGTTGAGTGCCTAATAAAATGATAAGGGACCTGTACTTTTGTTCTTTGTTTACGATATACTCTATTCTTGATGTATGTCCTTATATTCCTTTCTTGAAACGAGAACTATTGTTGGAAAGTTTGAAAAATAAATTCATTAAACAAAATATTCAATGTATTCCTGCATATCTAACGTTGGCCAGTTTCGGAATGTTATTGTCTGTTCTGAATAAAAATGCAATATGTAAATATCCTAATATGTGATCCGTTTTAGGAAAATGAGTCATAAGTCGCAAAATATGGATTTTGAGATACCATGGTATATGAAAAGAGGAGATCAAGCTGATTCCAATGATAGTAAACACTAGGACACCTAATGAGTGTTTCTATATTTTAAGTTTGATATTCTTATTTTTTAAAAAGTTTGCAATATTTCTGGATGGGTAATTACCAGTTAAGTAACTAAATATACTCCATACAAAGACCTTCAAAACGCAAAGTTATATGAAATGCACTGCCCTGAAATTTAAGACATGAATTCATATGACCATAAGGGCTAAACCCTCTAAAAATCAGAACATTTCAATAAAGAGATCTTATGACAAAAACACTTTGAAAAATATCAATTTTGCGACTTGTGACTCATTTTCCTGGAACACATCACATATATTTTCAACTACATGTCAATCATCATAATATAAAGGTAACGCCTTGTATTTATTATTTTCTTTTTTATTAATAACGTTTATTAATCGATACACAAAATGATATGACAATATACAATCCATTCTTGCAGGTACAGTGACATGTGTATAATTGGTAGGAAATGAGCCTCAGTTTTAACCGTTTGAACGGTTAAATCTGGTTATGTGGCTATTACCTTATTATACTAAGTGTAATAGGTATTAATACTTGAATATTAATGTAACAATGTTTACTATCATCAGAGTACTTCATCATAAGTACTTCGGTACATTTGTGTCATGAGATAAAAAAAAAATAATAAATAAAAAAAAATAAAAAAAAATAGTATAAATATTGAATACACAGTGCACAGTGCGGCATTAGTTAGCCTCATCACCTAAAGATAAGATAAGATAAGATAAGAACTACTATATATGTATCGAATTGGACAGTACATATGATAAACAGGTATACAGACTTCTAGAGTGAGTGACTTCAGTTCTCCCCGCCGTTACCTAAAAGAAACATGATAACAATCTAACCAAGGGATCTTGTAAAGAATTCTATTTGGAAAGTATACATGTTGCGACTCATGGCTCATTTTCCTGTGATACATAACAATTACCTGTGTTTGCAGGTCGTTCACCTCAGGTATTGTGTAACTGTATTAATGCCAGAATAACAATAGCCTTGTTTCGTTGAACGCAGGCGGGGTCGGGCAGCTTTCAAGGTCAATCAAGAAAACATGCTCTATCTAAGAGAAGCCCGTATTACTGAAATGGTTTATAAAGTCTCCGGAAATATTGAAAACAATCTTGAAAACAAAGCAAAACAGTTAAGATCTGAAGGGCGTGTTTGTGTGTGTGCGGGGGTGGGGGGTGGGGGGGGATGGAAATCAAAATTGTTGGTCCCGACTCCTCATAAACATAAGATAAAAGGGTCATTATTATTTACTGCACCCTTTCGGTCGAATGTACCAACAAATATTTCATCAGAAAGGATAGGCATGTGTAGATAATTTATATCATTTCTGAAGCTATTTAAAAAGACACTGTATATGTGGGAACAATACAAATCCTGTCTGACTTGTGTGTTTACTCTGAACATTATATTTGTTGTGAGTAAGTGAGATTGCTTTTCGCCTCATCAACATATAAAAGGTTATATCAAGGGCGGGAAAGCTGAGAGGGGGGCAGTGTATGATCTTATACAGGAAATAGAGATAGAGAAGAAGGTAGAGAACAACAGAGAAAAAGAGACATTATGGTCATACCCAGGACCAAGTGAGAGACTGATATATCTTATATCATTATATATACTAAAACAACATAATACAAGCATGTAAAACCTGATAAGGGTGGTTCGCCACTCAGTGTAAAACACCTTTTTCTTACTAAATGTGATGTGTTTCAGGGAAATGAGTCATAAGTCGCAAAATTGATATTTTTCAAAGGTTTTTTTTACAAGATGTCTTTAGTGAATTGTTCTGATCTTTAAAGGGTTTAGCACATATAGTCATATGAATTCATACAACCAATTTCGGGACATTGGATGAAATATATCCCTGCGTTTTTAAGGCCTTCATATGGAATATATTTAGTTACTTTATTAGTAGTTACCCCTCCAGAAACTTTTCAAACTTTACTTTTCAAAAATAAAAATATTAAACTTAAAATATAAAAATACTTATTAGGTGTCCTAGTGTTCATACTATCATTGGAATCAGCTTGATATCCTCTTTTCAGATATGATGATATCTCAGAATCCATATTTTGCGACTTATGACTCATTTTCCTAAAACTGTTCACAAATGGTAAAGCTTAAGTGAGTGTGAAAACAGGAAATTGAAGGTATGATATACATTAGTACACCCCCATCTTTGTTCTAGTCGATAGACAACACAGTCAGATAGCATGAGTTAATCAATAGGGGAGTTGCAGAGCCGCCATTTTGAATCTTGATTCGCATGGAATTATGGGACTAATGGTACAGTCTAAAATCTATAGAAATCATTCCATGTTCACCGTTTATCAATGCTCTAATGTCAATATCCATGTGTCATACATGTTTCCATAACACAAGCCTTCATCTTTCCCATCATGCATTTGGTTTTCATAGATGATCTTTACAAGCTATGATATTGGTGAAAACAATCTTGCAATTTTCAATAAAATATTGCCAAATATTTGTATGACAGATTTCATCAGAATCCATGCCAGCATGCACTGCAGTAGACATGTGCAGTGAGACATGCAACTCCCCTATTTTGTGATTGTCACCTGAGACTGTGTTGATGTTTCTATATAGATGAGGTGAGAAATGAGCGGGTGTATCCTCGATGTTAACCGTTCGGATGGATTTGTTGACAGACTGAATACAATTTGTAAATAAAAAAAAATCTTTCTATATTATTGTACATTTTAATAACAATAATGATGATTGTTGTGTAAAGCAACTTAAAGTTACTTCTGAAAGATCTCCTAGGTTTAGATTTTTAGGTTTAGCAAACTTGTATTAGCATTCGGGCATGCTGTTAAGGAAGGGGAGATCTCTCCAGCGTAGTGGGAGGGTTTCCGCCCCTTCAGTTGAATTACAATCGTAGCTGTATAGTAACAAAATGTTTCCAAATCTAACAAAGAAGATGGATTGGGAGAACAGTGCTTTGAGGGCCGACCAGTGGCAGCAGTGTGTTATTCTGTGATACAATCACAAGGTACGTGGGTCAGATTTTCAGAAAATGTACAATTGGTAGCTGTAGACATTTAGTAAATTCTGCTAAATTAGGCTGCAATTTGGCCAATACTAGGTAAATTCATGTATATTCAGCATTACATTGATTCTAGCAATCTGTTTGGTTAGGTTGAACTGTATTTTGAACTTTATTTTCCTCTGAAATTTGGGTTATTTGAGAAGATTGGTGAAGTTGAATTGTGCATTTTCTGAAAATCTGACCCATGTATTGAACCTTGATCACAGGCAGTCATTGTGTAGTGGGAGCCTACCCAAACACCTTCATTGATTTATGGGTCAGATTTTCAGAAAATGCACAATTGGCAGCTCTACACATTGAGGAAATTCGGCTAAATTTGGCTGAGAAATATATCTGAGTATATTTGGGATCACGGTGATTCAAAGTATCGGTTCTGTTAATTCAAAGTGAATTTTGAAGCCCATTTCCGTCTTAAATGTGGGTTATTTGAGAGAATTGGTGAAGGCGAATTGTACATTTCATGACAATCTGACCCTTATAGTGTTACATATTGTATGGGTCAGGTCGACTAGACCTGTACAATTGCTTCCGATGTGCACACATCCCGAGTTAGAGGTTGTGTTACAAACCAAATACTAAACTGTGGGTAATCGTTAACCTTAAGTGATGTTGTATTGGTCGGAGAACAATCATCTAAGTACCGATTTGGGTACCCATATGATCCAATTATAAATAACAACATTTAGAGAGAATTGAATATTTAATACACTGTTTTGAAATAGAAATTTTGGATATATATGTATTGATGCAACTTGGACTATTATACCCCTTAAAATTTGTTTCAAGAAAATGAGTCATAAGTCGCAAAAAATAGATTTTGAGGTAACATTTTATTTGAAAAGATGAGATCAAGCTGATTCCAATGATAGTAAACGGTCTAATAATCTTATAAGTATTTCTAGATTTTAAGTTTGATATTTTCGTTTTTGAAAAAAAAAGTTTCCAATATTTCTGGGGGTCAATAAACAGTAAAGTAACTAAATGTAGTCCATATCAGGACCTTTAAAACGAAGGGATATATTATATAGATTGTCCTGAAATTTGAGACATTAATTGATATAGCTATAAGTGATAAACTCTCCAAAAATCAGAACATTCCAAAGATGTGATTATGTGAAAAATACACTTGAAAAATATCAATTTTGCGACTTATGACTCATTTTCCTGAAACACATCACAAATTTAAAAATAATCCCTTACAGAAATGTCACCATGAAAATACTTGATACTTGATAGGTCCATCTGACATACATTACCTTATTCTTCTTCTTATTATTATTTTACATATCTCCAAGCCTAAGTCGATTGCAGTAAAAGGGCTATCTAAATTAAAGGTAACTGTCGGTAGAAATGGAATTAGATTTTCATATAGGCATATAGACTTTTTTGTTTCTTCATATTATATTTTCGAGTTATTGGACAAATAAAAGATTTTCTTATCTTATCTTAAATGGAAATATCCCTACAGACATTATGCGACTTGTGACTCATCTTCCTATAACACATCACATTTACAATGTTGTCATCAATACTGTAGCTGATGTAAATGATCTATGAAAACTAAATGCATGATGGGAAATATATTCATTTGTATTATGGAAACATGTATAACTTATTGACCAATACCATAAGAACATTGATAAATATTCCATGCTAAACATGGCATGTTTTCTTTAGAATTTACACTCTACCATTAGTCCATAATTCCATGCAAATCAAGATTCAAAATGGTGGTTGTGCAACTCCCCTATTGTATTATGAACTACTTCAGCTTGTTGCTTGATTAAACATATTGTTTCATTGCCTTTCAGTTGCCGTTAGTGGCTTGCTTCCAGCGGATTCTGGAGAGAAAGTTGGGCTTGGAATCACTAACTTGCTATCATTAGTCCCATAATTCCATGCGAATCAATGTACACAATGACGGCTACGCAAGTCCCCTATAGAATAAGTCAATAGAAGCTTTTTTCATACAGCAACAAGGTATAACCAACATGAATGCGTCAACCTTAATTATACTTAATTCTCATTTTTATAGACTGATCTCCTTAAGTTAAAGGCTTTAGGCTAATCTGCTTCTACCGACGTAATAGTGGACGGGTCTAGTGTACCTTGGCCTGGATATGTTCTCTAGTTACAACTCACTTCAACTATTGAAACATTTATTTGTGGTTGAGTCGATTAAACTGTTTATATTTTCTAGTTGAATAGGCTAAACGGCTGCCCGTTCTATAATGTAAATATTACCGTTTGATGGCTCTAGTTATAGACACTCTCAACTGTAAATATCACTGTATTGATGGATCTAATTATAGACACTCTCAGATGTTTAAAAGGAAATTTGCATAGCCTGCATTAATTCTTGAATTTGTATTCAGATGTAAAATCTATAGAAAACATGCCACATTCAGCACGGACTATTTATCCATGCCCCAATCTAACAGTGATGTATTATACTATATACAATATTTTACAATATCAACATTACGGGTTTTCCAATCAACCCTAGGAGGCTCTTCTAAAATTTTAAGCTGAACATAAACATAAACGTATCAGTATCTCTGATACATATCAATTCTGTAAAGACCTCTACTTTTCTCATGTTTCTTTTTGCACTATTTCTTACATTCAAGTCACAAAAGTCATATTCAGTATATTCAACTATTTTCTGCTAAATAAATTATATTGACAGAATTTACAAATGAGAAATCTCATTGGTCGGGAAAACATCTATATGAATTCAATTCTAATGAAATTGTTAAATGTACTAAGGCCAATAGAATATTTGAAAAATATATATATTATATATTTTTCTTATGACTGACAAATAAACACCTTTCATGTTACTCTGTCCTTTGCTGTGTATGTTATGAAACCTCAGCCTCGAGTATATTCGGCATCGCATCTAGCAATCTGTTTGGTTAGGTTGAACTGTATTTTGAACTTTATTTTTGACTGAAATTTGGGTTATTTGAGAGGATTAGTGAAGGTGAATTGTTCAATTTCTGAGAATCTGACCCATGTCCTGGACGTAATAGCTGGGAATGCACACAATACATTCAATTCCACATTAATTGTACTATTCAGCATTTTTCGGTCTAATTTCGTAGAATTAACAAAACATATTTAGCAGTCCATTGTCTCATCGTCTCGGCCCAACAAAGCTTCAACATTTCTAAAGCGTTTATATATGGGTCAGATTTCCAGAAAATGCATAATCTACATTTCTACACACATCTCAAATTCTGCTAAATTAAAGTGAACAATGATAAATACTAGGTAGCCTATATCTTTTTTATTTGTTTTTTATTCAACATTATTCATACAGCCATTAGTGATAAGGATATACAAGGCTCACGGGGACTATTATTTAGCAGTGTCCATGATTTTTCGCCGGAATGTATATTGTATTAATAGCAGATCTTTGGATTCTGCTGGGGTTCTGGATACTTATAAATTACTGTTTGGACAGGAAGTCGTCAAACCGGAAAACGGATGAAGTAAATTATTGTTCGGATTCAGGGGTTTATTTTTCGGATGTAGATTTATTTTGCGGATGTAGTTAAAATAAACCCCAGTCGGCGTTTCCGCTCAATCAGTCACTTACCTCATCAACTAGTTGTTTGTCGTCGATTCCGCATTCCTTTTTGTATGTGTCTAAAGTCCTGGTCACATTAAAGTCATTTCTCCACTGTTTCTGATGGAAATATTAGCCATTTTTAAGTTTTTAGGGCATAGGGTTCGCCATAACGTGACGACGATAGACATCGTGCGAGCGATATTTCATGATACAATGGCTGCCTACCCTCATGGGGCTTCTTCACTAGAGTTTTTTGGTTGTTTGTCGTCGATTTCGCGTTCTGTTTGGAACGTGTATAAAGTCCTGGTCACATTAAAGTCATTTCTCCACTGTTTCCGATGGAAATATTAGCCATTTTAAAGTAATTACAGCCTAAATAGGGAATAATCCATTTAGACATCGTGCCGGACATCGTGCAAGCCTCAGTTTGTTGATGTGAAGGCACTTTCGAATGAAATCGTCCGTGCGCAATTTAGACTACCGTACACAATGCAACGCCATGTGCACCGTGCACAGAGTGGCTATGCCGAAGTCTCCACACTGCTTCCGCCTTGCTTGATCGCTCGCACGTAACACCCATGGCTTCTGAAATCGCCATTCATTGAATACTTGATTCCCGTAGACTAAATCTTCGCTATCGGGCTCAAACTATATTTAAATCATTTCTACCGATTCAAATGTTTTATTTATTTCTTTTTTAAGTCCGTAGACACACGCAACACGGCATTCGATAACCGGAAGTCTCCGATGCTTTGGATAGCAAGCAGCGGATCCTTGCGAGAACACGCCGGCTGGCTGAACATAAACATAAGTAAATACCGACCTCTGATTGGCTGTTGTAGCTGGAGGTTCATTCGGCAAGCCGTCGCGTTATCATGTAGATTCCCACTAAAGCGGTGCAAACTTGCGGCGAGTAAACATATGGTTTCTGACATCGCCATTCATTTATTACTTGATTTCCATAGAGGAAAACTTCGCTATCGGGCTAAAACAACATTTAAAACATTTCTACCGATTCAAATCTTTTATTTGTTTCTTTTTTAAGTCCCTAGACACACGGACACGGCATTCGTAAACCGGAAGTATGATGCTTGGTTGCATGCAAAAAGTGGAAGCTTCGTTTGTTTCTGGAACGGAGAGTGCGGCTGACGTAAACGACATTCTGAAGTTATGATTACATGTACATATGTGATATTGGTTATAAAGAGGGAAAATGAACTAAATATTAGAATGTGATGGGTTGAAATGTGTAAAACATCCTGATTTGGACGTTATAAAGGCTGCGTTTGACTCGGTCCTTTCCATGTCAGATGTAAAATAGTAACCTATGTATTGGAGTTAAGGAGTTAAATTATTGGAGTTCTTCATGCTGTAAGTACATCTACAACCTTTTTTTAAGCCTAATATTGGTTAATATGTGTTTAAACAGTAGTATTGAATCCAAAAATAGGCTATTAAAGTGATTAATTCTCTCGATTTTGTGTCTTCGGCTTTTGCTTGAAAATAAACCCCTCGGCCCTCCGGGCCTCGGGGTTTATTTTCAAGCAAATGCCTCAGACACAAAATCTCGAGAAATTAATCACATATTATATTCCTTCAATACATCTGTCTGGTTATGTTGAACTGTATTGTGAACCTGATTTATGTCTTAAATTTGTTTTTTAGAGGAATGGTGAAGGCCAATTGTACATTTTATGAAAATCTGACCCAAATGAAACAGGATTAAGCCTCCCGCCTATATTAGGTTAATCCCATCAATAAGCTGAGGCTGGACGTAATTCCCGATCCCAAGTAGCTTTCCCAAACTATAACAGGGTCAGATTTTCAGAAAATATACAATTGGCAGCTGTACACAATTAAAAAATTCTGCGAAATTAGGCTGAAATTTGTTCAATTCTAAGGTAAATTCAAGAATATTCGGCATTGCATTGATTCTATCAATCTGTTTGGCAAGGTTGAATATTATTGTGAACTTTATTTTCGTTTGAAATTCGGTTTATTTGAGAATATTGGTGAAAGTGAATTGTATATTTTCTGAAAATATGACCCAGCATTTCACCTCTACCACCAGGACACCAACGTTGGTCATGGTTCCAAAACATGTACACAATTTGTGAGGTCAACCACCTCATCAATGTTAACAATGAAGTTTACAAATTTGACACACAAATTATGGTTGCTTATGAATCAATGCTGTATTTGGTGTTCAGCAGCTGTTCACAGATTTGGAGCCAATATGTAATCCGTTTTAGGAAAATGAGTCATAAGTCGCAAAAAGTGGATTTTGATCTATCACCATATTTGAATATATGAGATCAAGCCGATTCCAATGATAGTAAACAGTCTAATAATCTAATAAGTATTTCTAGATTTTAAGTTTGATGTTTTCGTTTTTGAAAAAAAGTTTCCAATATTTCTTGCAGTCAATAAACAGTAAAGTACTAAATGTAGTCCATATGAGGACCTTCAAAACGAAAGGATATATTACAGTGATTGTTCTTAAATTTGATACATCGATTGTTATAGTTATAATGGATCAACCCACCAAAAATTAGAACATTCCAATAATGAGATCTTGCGAAAAAAACACTTTGGAAAATATCAATTTTGCGACTTATGACTCATTTTCCTGAAACACATATTGTGATATTATGCAGGGAAATGAGTCTCAAGTGGAAAAGATTTGATTCTGAGGTTTCACCATATTTGAAAAGATAAGTCAAGGCGATTCTAATGATAGTAAAAAGTAGGACATCTAATAAAGCACAACCATATTAGTTCATGCATCAATAAACACAAGTTATTAACTTAACTTAGTTAATAAAAACTCCTTTCAAAATATCCTTAGATATGCATAAATATACGCACGCAATACAGTCTTCACATTTGTGATGTGTGATGGAAATTATGTCATTACATGTTATTGAAATATACGAATATCAACTATACAATAGATTCAAGTGAATGACAATTAGTAATTTTCTAAACATTCATTCCAACAGCATATACTTATTAAGGATTCCCTCCTTCATTTATCTCTAAAAATGAGATCTTGGCAAAATCAAATATCATTCTGATAATTATAATAATACTGGATTAACACACCATCGTCTAGGTAATTGTACATTTTCTGAAAGTCTGACCAACATGTTGGTGCGTGTGTGTGTGTGTGGAGGGGGGGGGGGCCGGTGGGGGGGGGGGGGGTGGAGCCATGCACTAAGCTGCTATATAAGTAGCGTTAGTGCAGGGCGAGCCACAGTGTACAAGCATGGGGCCAACAAGCAACATGGCTCTCCTGCTAGTGGGATTACTATTACTAGCCTTTACCTCCACGCCCGCGGGTAAGTACATGCAATAGAATCAATAATTGTGATGTGTTTCAGGAAAATGAGTCATAAGTCGCAAAAATGTTTTTTTCACAAGATCACATTATTGGAATGTTCTAATGTTTGGGGGGTTCATCATATATAGCTATATCAATCTATGTATCAAATTGCAGAAGAATCTATGTAATATATCCTTTCATTTCAAAGGTCGTCATAATTATGAACTACATTTAGTTACTTTACTGCCTTACTTTACTGCTTCTTAGATTATTAGACTCTTTACTATGATTGGAATCCACTTCATCTCATCTTTTCAAATATAATGGTATCTCAAAATCTATATTTTGCGACTTATGACTCATTTTCCTGGAACACATCACAATTGTGGTGGTCAGAATTCCCGAAAATGTACAATTGGCAGCTCTACACATTTAGGAGTTACTGGAGAATGAGTCACAACATTTGTACTTTTCGAAGTCGTTTATTAATAATAATATCCTCATTGGATTTGTTTGAGTTGTTGGGTATATTATAGTCAGTGAGGTCATGTCCCAACTATCAATACAGTGTATTAAATACACCCATGCATATCCATTATATACCCATTTAAATGTGCAATAAATTCGCAATTTCACAGGTGATTATCATTATCAGTATAATTATTATTATATCATCTTTTTTCCGCGAAAATGATTATTTAAATACAGAAAAAAAGGACTCAAACATGGGCCTATTTTTCAATAACTATCCCGCCAGAGTTTAATATGATAGGCACATATCTCCCAGCGGGTGATACGGTTTTCCAATGTTGTAGCGTATGGCTGACCATACCTTCGCCAAGAGGTAAAATGCAACAAACTAATAAATAGGATGTAAAGAAGACTAAGGGTTTTTAGCCCATAGGTTCAGTAAGATGAAGAAGTGAGACAAGAAGTCCGAGGTTGTAGTTCGTCTGGATTCGGCCTAGGCGGTGGTGACTCAGCGAGTACCCAGGTCCGAGTAGTCACTTTATTTTATACTCCAAAATCATGAATTATTCATACAATCAAACCCAGGAAATATTCCACTGGCTCTTCCCCTTCCCTCTAATTGGTTGAGGGAGAGAGGATCTTCCTTGCCCACACGCCGACCTCTGCTCCCCAGGCAGAGACCATAAATGGAGTGCATGCAAGTTGGATCCCTCTCCTCAGCCTTCCCCCTCCCACCCCTTACTCATAGATCCCATGGCTCGTGCCAGCCCCCCCTCCCTCTTAGCCCTTCCCCCCTCTTGATAAACCCAGAGCAGTGTATAAGTAATTAGGTCGGCTGGGGGAGGTGGGGTGAGCCCTGAGTGGTTCATCTCCCCCTCCCTCCTGGCCAGGCCATGTGTGGCGTGCATGCCCCGACCATGATCAGGGCTAAATAGGTCGGATCTTGGATCTAAAGATTCCAATTCTTTACATTCGTCCCATATTTTATTTTTGTTGAAAGCTTTCTTTCGAACAAAATATTTAGCCACTGATCAACCCAGTCCAACCAAACAAGAGAAATAGAAATAAGGTTACATAATTTACACACACAAAATCATAAAAAAGGGTAAAGTAAAAGTATTATAAATTATTATATCTGTAGACCTAACGGGTCAAGATGGAAAGTTTCCAAAGGGAGTGGCTCTATCAAAAAGGAGTGTTCATTTATATCAGAGGCCATCACCCTGCACTAAAAAGTCTTTTAGTCGAATATTATGTAAGAGAAGTCTCTGTGTTTTTAAGTGTGCTTCTGAACACTGTTAAATGTCTTCCTTTGTACTGAGCTAGTACTCACAAAGTTCTCCAATACGGTCGTCACCGCCGTCTCCTCTGCCCGGCCGGTCAGCCGAGGCCCCCGCTGGACCTCGTCGCTGACCGACAGGACGCCCGTCTCTTTCTCTCTCCTCCTTTGGCCATGGAGAGTGAGAGCGGTTGGGTAGTCAACACTACAATATTTCCATTTTTAACCTCAAACGCTACAGAACACATGTCGACTTTACTGTAGCATCACGTATAAACTCTTATTACTTGGAAAAATACCTCTTCAAAGCAAAATGGTCGGAGACAAGGTGAGGGCTTCGATTTCATGGTGCTTCCTCTCAGGCTCCTCTGTCTCGACCGATTCTGTTTGTGTAAAAACAACTTCTCACAATGAGAGTTGAAATAAAAATACCTTTTTGGGCTGGATCCTTGTCCACGGATTCCACCATTTCCTCCCGAGAGAGAAAATGGATTTCACCCAGGTATACTACTCTGTGTTCTGTGATCTCCCTCGCACCCGAGAAGAGGACAGAACAAACATTAATAGTAAATATTAAACAAGAGTAAGTTACAGACAAGTTCAAAAAGTGTTTGTTACCCCAGAGAAACCAAATAAACTTTGGTAGACTAATTATTTCATCCTGGTCAGTCCGAAATTGGCAGCGTAATATGGTGAGGCGGGGGAGGGGGCAGGGATATGCTCGAGGGAACGAGAGCCAGTCCTAGCGCCTGGAGTGGCCTCTCCCTCCTCTCGATCTAGGTCTTGGAGGGCTAGGGCTACAGGGTGGTGGGTTGGGGGTCCTATTGGGATATTCTCTCGGGGCTTAAGGTTTCTCAGACAACACAAAAGGCTGACTTTGCCTCTTGGGGCGAGCCCCTTTCGGCGGAGGTAGATTATTCCCAGGGTCATGACTCCTAGGAGAGTGGGGATGAGAGTGGCTATACCCCAGATAGAACTTTCAGACCAAGGGGTGGAGGAGATCAGGGGGGAAACGGGTTTAGGAAAATCTGTCAGGGCGAGTAAGGGTATTTCAGCTCTTGGCAGGAAAGTCAATTGCTGATCTAAGTGGGGGTAAAGGGATAATTTGCCATAAGTCAGATTAAACCCAGGGAGGGGCATAATCTTGGGGATGGGGAGTGTTATATGGGACTCATGGCGTTGGATGCTACTCACACGCCAATCCTTTCCAACCAGGAGACAACCGCCTTCTAAAATCACCCTGGCATGCCGATGATACGTTTGTATCACTGGTTTTTGCCCAGGGCACCTCAAGATTGTTTCCAGAGGTTCATAAATAGCCAGAATTACAGAAGAAATGGACTCTCCCTCTCTAAACACTTGGTTTGTTAAGTTATTTCTTTTCACAATCTGCGCCTTACAAAGGTCTGGCTTTTTACCTAAAATAATATTTGTTTCGCAGGTCGGGGTTAGATGCTCTATTGCAGCTGAGCAAATCTGGGGTTCAAACCCGATACAATGCTGAGGAAGAAATGACGCGCTGGATATGCTATCTAGGGCCACCTCCTCTTCTCCTACCAACTTTCTCAGGTGGTCAGCACCATATGGGACCGGAAAATACTTTAATCTATAGTGTAAAAATTGAGTGCCTGAAACTGCCGGAATTACTGTCTGGTATATTAGCTCCTGTTCGCCGTCTAATAATAGCCGAACGTTCAGGTGTCTATAATACCAGCGGTTATCTTGGGGGGTGTAATGTTTCCCTTCTTGTAATTTAGACAATATTTCTGATAAGTAGGCCAGTGGTAAAATCTGGTCTGTTAAGAATCCCCTTTCCAGCTGAATGCGCTGGCGATAAAATAATTCGTTTTGACGGTGGTAATTTTCCACCGCCCTACTCACTCGCTGCAATAGAATATCCACTTCCCTTTTCATATGAATCCTGTGAATATCTTTACTGAAACCATTTAACTGTGTTAGAATGTCTGCCACTTGGCGGGAGATGTTACTTGCTGCAGCTTGGAGCTGCGCGATGTCCAAGCGGTTCTCTGTCATGTAGAGCCTTGTCTGATTCAACACCGACACCATCTCTTCCTGACAATGAGCCAATGCGCTCTCGCTAGCCTGAGCTTCTTGTACTGCAGACCTTAAATCGTTCACCTGTCCTACAGTAGCGGTGCCAAACAAGGCACGGCTTAGCGAGCCCACAAAATTGAATAGGCCTCTCTTCCTTCGGGTGTCTTGTTGGACTGGTGTTGGAATCTCTGCCTGGAGGAAACCCATGTGCTCCTCCCAGGCACTGACATCTCCGTCTCCCACAACCTCCGCCTGTCTGAGTTCCCCAATTCGCCTCCTTAGGACGGAGACCCAAGCACTGACAGGAGGGGGCGTGGGGGGGTGTAGAACGATCACTGTTGTCCAAGTCGCGGTCAGGGCTCTGACCTCCCCTTCCTCATACACCAACACCCCTTCCTCCTCAAACAAATCGCCATTAGCCATCATAGCCAGGGTGATTATGAGGAGGGACTGGAAGGTGTAGGTTGAGAGAAGTCCGTCACTGGTGGTGCCCCTGGGTCGAACTCCCATGGTTGGGGCTGTGGTGGGGGTGACGGTGGGGGTGGGGGTGTAGGTGGTGGTGATGGTGGTGGCGATGGTGGGGGTATACAGGGCAGCTTCCTCGGCCTCTGCACGGGTGAAGTGGGCGTGGCTGGGTTTGGTGAGGAGTCAGGCCTTTCCCTCTTAGTAGAGCCTAGAGGGTGGAACACTTTGATCCTCTTTTCAGTGCATTCAGAGGTGGTGGTCAGAGCCTTGGGTTTAGGGCACTTGGTTGGGGTCTCTATCCTCCCTCTTTTTGCCCTTGACCTTGTAACAGGACCTGGTTGTGGTGTGCGCGGGGGAGCAGTCTCCACAGCAACGGCTGGTGGCAGGGGTCGGCGCAATGTAACTGGCTTAGGTGAAGCTAGTACTAGCACCTTCTCCCTCGGCGGTCGCTGCTGGGGTGGGCGTGGCACTTGTTGTGGTTGAGGTGGGCGTGGCACTTGGTCCTCGTCCTCCACATGCATGTGCTCGTCCTCTGGTTGCTCTGCTCTCGCTTGGTCTTCCTGTTCTATCTGAATTGGAGGAGGCATGTTTGGTATGGGTTAATAAACAGTGTCGGGCACTGCCCTAGGCTGGGGTGGGGGAGGTGGTGGAACATGAACTTGTTGAGCTTTTTGGGCTTGTCTCCGAGCCTTATTTCTCTTTCCTTGACCCGCCCTCGGTTGCCTAGTTCTCAGTATATCCCATTCTATTTCCCCAGATACCATTTTTACCCTATCCCTATTTATACGCCTGCGTTCACCCTGGGGTCCCCTCATAGTTAGGGTGGTACCCCTTATCCCCGTTATTACATAACCATGATCCCACTTGGGATCCTATGGAGCGCTGGTGCCTGATAGCACCACCACATGATCCCCTATTTTTAGATCCTTTGCATTTGCTCTGGCCCTTAATCTCTCATAATTAGCCACCCTACTGGCCTCAGTGCGCTCAGCAGCTTCTCTGAACGCATCTGTTAAGGCCTGTAGGCGCTCACTGAGTACGGCATCTTCTGTTCCCTCTGGAGTGGGGAATATTTTAGGAAAGGGATATCTTGGATTGGTGCCGAAAGTTAAAAAATATGGTGTAAAACCAGTTACACAAGAAGTGGAGACTCTATGTGCCCAGAGGGTTGGACCCAAATGGTTCTCCCACTCTGCTGGTCTTGCATTGATGAATTTTCTTAGTATATTTTTAAAGGTTTTGTTAAATCTTTCAATTTTACCATTTGTCTGGGGGTGAAAAGCTGTAGAATGCCTTACTTCAGTGCCTATGGATTTAAGGTACCCTTCCACTTGCTGGTTCATAAATTCGAGTCCCCGGTCGGTGATGAGCACCTCTGGGGGGCCATACCTAGGGACATATTCATTAGCCAGATAATCAGCAATGTTTTTAGCTGCTTTGGAGGGTATGGGTTTGACTTCTACCCAGCCAGTTGCGTGATCTATTACAGTCAAGATGTATCTATTACCTTTATCAGAGACTGGGAAGGGACCACAGAGATCCATTCCCAGTATCTGACCAGGATATTTTGCTATTGGCATCGCAGTAGGAGGTACACGCGCCCTACCCACTCTGTTTACAGCACACCTAGCGCATAGGATTAAGACATTATAGGTATCTCTTCTCATGGTGGGCCATTTATAAGCCTCTTGGATCCTATCTAGGGTCTTCCTCATGCCCTGGTGGCCTACTTCAGTGTGGGCGCGCCTCACTACTCTATGCCTAGCTGAGGGTGGCAGAACCAGGCGGGGGTAGGCTGGCTTGCCTGGGGGAGGGGTGAGAGTAAAAAGCATGCCATCAATTATGGTGTAATCCCCCTCATCCTCCATCCCCTGTTGAAATTGTTCCAACTCCCTCTGTTCTAAACGTATTTTGTCTTTCTCGAGTTTATCAAATTCCCAAGGAATTTCATCTATCTCCTCCAAGGCACAGACTTCAAGAGAACTGAGAGTCGGCCCTTCCTTCTTGGGGTTTGTTTTTATTCGAGAAAGCATGTCTGCCCGGATATTGTTTGCCCCTTTTCTATATTCAATGGGAGCCCCAAACTCTGCTATTAATACCGCCCATCTTTGAATTTTGGTGTTTTTAACTTCTCCCACAAACAGAGACTTTAAAGGCTTGTGGTCCGTGTAAATTTTGAATTCGCTACCCTGTAGATAAGGTCTGAGCTTATTTAAGGCATACACGATTGCATAAGCTTCCTTTTCAATCGTAGCCCAATTGAGTTGTGGCCCAGAGAGTTGTTTAGAGATATACTGAACTGGCCTCTCTATGCCTTCACTATCAGACTGGACCAATATGGCCCCAATTGCGTAATCACACGCATCGCTATATAGACGATAAGGCTTATCCAACTGAGGGTGCGCCATTACTCTATCTGAAGTTAGTAATTCCTTCAGAGTTTCAAATGAGCTTTGCTGCTCTTCCAACCATTCGAACCTGGCATACTTTTTGGTAAGTTTGACCAAAGGATGAGCTACCTTAGCATAATCTGGGATACATTGACGGTAATACCCAGTCATTCCTAGGAAGGAGCGAATTCCGCTCACATCCTCTGGAGGCAGCATATCCCTGATAGCACTACATTTATCTGGGTGGGAATTAATTCCATCTTTTGAAACTTGGTAGCCGAGGAGATCTACCTTCTCTTGTTTGAAAATACATTTACTCTTTTTGACTGTAATTCCGTATTCTTCTAATTTATCAAACACCAGAGCCAAATGGTGATCATGCTCCTCTTCAGATTTGGAATAGATTACAATATCATCTATGAAAGTCATGCAAAATTTGCCAATAAATTCCGAAAACATTTTGTTCATGGCCCGTTGGAAGACGGCTGGTGCGTTAGTGAGTCCAAAAGGCATCCTACGGAATTGAAATAGGCCCCTATGACACACAAACGCTGTCTTTTCCATGCTATCCGGGTCCATCTCTACCTGCCAGTAGCCGCTTTTTAGGTCGATGGTGGAAAAGACAGTTGATCCTGCTAAACTGTCAAAAATATCTTGAATATTTGGAAGTGGATGAGCATCCTTTTTGCTTACAGAGTTTAGTTTTCTGAAGTTGACACAAGGTCTATTGCTCCCATCTTTCTTTGGGACCAACAATATCGGGCTTCCCCATGCTGAGCTGCTGGGTTCTATTACTCCCAGCTCCAGCATTTCATCTAATTCTTTATCTACAAGTTTTCTCCTGGCCAGGGGCAAACGATAGGGGCGTTGATTAATTGGGCGCGCATTTCCAGTATCTATGTGCATTTTCACATCTTTAAAGGTACCTAATTTTCCCTGCTTTCCTATGCCAAAAACAGCGGGGTATTTTTCTTCCCATGCTTCTGCCTCTGTGTGGATAGAGGCGAATTCTTGATCTGCACTACCCACTTGTTGCCTTCTGTAACTTTTTCCTTCCAAAATTACCTTTCTTTTTCTGAAGCTAATTTGGGCATCTAATATAAATAAGGCATCATCCCCCAGAAGCAGTTCATGGTGAAGTCTTCTTACAATATAAACTGGAAATGAGCTACCCCCCAAGTTAACTATCGCCTGCCCTTCAGTTTTGAGATCATGACCAGAGAGTGATTTAAGAGATTCCCCCTTTGTCAATACGAGAGGCCGATGATGGGTTTTGCAAAAGGCTCTCCATACATCCTCCCGCATTAGACTCCTTGACGCGCCGGTATCAATGAGTGCACGCATCTCCATCCCCGCCACTGAGATGGAGAGGCAGAACCTCTCATCCGGCGTTTCTATTCCCCCTGGTTAACATATTTGGCTGGCTTTTGAGTGGTAGAGGCCATCTGCATGGCCGCCACCACTGCAGCCTGTACATGTGCATAGCGGTGGGAACATTCTCTTGCGAAGTGTCCCTCCTCCCCACACTCATAACAGACATTTTTACCCCTAAACCTCTTCCCTCCTCCCTGCTTATTTTTTTCCGGTCCTGGATTATCATTTCCCTTCCCCTTCCCTTTCCCTGGGTGGTTTACTACCTGAGAACTGGCAATCGGGGGTGGGGGATAGGACGTGTTGAAATATGGGGGATACATAGGCAACATGGGTGTCTGAAAGGGGTACTGGGGTGCTGCACCTGATTGGGGAACGATCACTGTGGGGTTGGATGGTTTCCCCGTCTCCATCCTCTCTACTAATTTCGTAAGGTAATTCACCTTAGACTCCAAATCAGCTATCAGCTTCCAATCTGAAGCATCTGTAGGATTTGGCCCAGAAGGGGCCATTTTCTTAGGGAGGATAGCCCCAATTTCCATTGGTTCATCCTTCCTATCCCCTCTGGTAGGTTGCCCTGCCAGAGCGAAGGTGTGAGCCGCAGCTGAGGCTTGTCTGATTGCCTCAGCCAGGGTATCAGGGCGAGCAGCAAATACGTCATGACGTATTTGCTCATCCCTGAGTCCCAACACAAAATTCCTGACCAACGTCTCTTGGACTATCTCGTGGTCCAGGTTATCCACGCTGTAAGCCCTCTGAGACGCTAGCTGGAACTTGCGTCCGTATTGCTTCGCATCCTCATATGGGAGCTGATAGAGATCGGTGAGCCTTGCTCGCAGCTGCTGTTCCTCCTCTTCATTCATGAAGAGGCGGAAAATCTCAGCCCTCGCCAGATCCCATGTCCTATTGGCCGGTACCTGTAGGAATCCTGCCACGCACCTCGCTAGAGGCCCGCTGGCAAGAGTTCCCAAAAGCTCTAGAGTGAGCGTATCATTCGCTACACAGTAGGCCTTTGCCCTGCTTATCCCATCTAGCCACTCTCTCAAAGTGTCCTTATTGGACCCATCATTTACTCCTAGCATGGCGCCATGGCGTTCCATGCGCCTTCTGACCTCTCTAATAGCTGCAAACCTGGCCCTCCTTTGACCCTCGTCAAGCATGGCCAAGTCCGCGGCATTGAGATCCCAATTGATGTCCGCCATGTTTTATACTTTGATGAGAGAGAGAGTAAAGAAAAAAAAGAAAACTAGATGGCACAAGGTACAGAGTTATAACCAACAGAACCCAGAACCTAGCAAAGTTTTTACCCCGAACATTGCTCACCCACTCTCCTTGTATTATGAGTGTTTGAGTGTGATCATTCTCCCAACCCTATACAGTGGCCCAGATCCACCCTCCATACATCCCATAAGTATAATTTATAAGCTCAATCAGAGTTTTAGAGTTCCACTCACCTACTCTTCCAGCTCATCCTGCCTCTCCTAGGCTATGTCTCACTTCCAGTCAGAAGATTGGGTTGTTGCTCAACTTAGCAACAAGTCCCAGAAGTGGTTCGCCAGTGTAAAGAAGACTAAGGGTTTTTAGCCCATAGGTTCAGTAAGATGAAGAAGTGAGACAAGAAGTCCGAGGTTGTAGTTCGTCTGGATTCGGCCTAGGCGGTGGTGACTCAGCGAGTACCCAGGTCCGAGTAGTCACTTTATTTTATACTCCAAAATCATGAATTATTCATACAATCAAACCCAGGAAATATTCCACTGGCTCTTCCCCTTCCCTCTAATTGGTTGAGGGAGAGAGGATCTTCCTTGCCCACACGCCGACCTCTGCTCCCCAGGCAGAGACCATAAATGGAGTGCATGCAAGTTGGATCCCTCTCCTCAGCCTTCCCCCTCCCACCCCTTACTCATAGATCCCATGGCTCGTGCCAGCCCCCCCTCCCTCTTAGCCCTTCCCCCCTCTTGATAAACCCAGAGCAGTGTATAAGTAATTAGGTCGGCTGGGGGAGGTGGGGTGAGCCCTGAGTGGTTCATCTCCCCCTCCCTCCTGGCCAGGCCATGTGTGGCGTGCATGCCCCGACCATGATCAGGGCTAAATAGGTCGGATCTTGGATCTAAAGATTCCAATTCTTTACAAGGAATCATCAAGTATGAAATGCAAAAGATCGTCGAATAGAACTATTGGTGATCCAACTATTGAGATATCACCATAATTATTTGAAAAGGGTTCATCGAGTGGATTCCAATGATAGTAAACACTAGGGTACTTAACATGTATTTCTATATTTCAAGTTTGATATTTTTAATTTTGAAAAAAAAAGTTTGCAATGTTTATGGCTGGGTAAACCAGTAAAGTAACTGAATAGACTCGATAAGAAGGTCTTCAGAACGGAATGATCGTTTAAATACAATGTCTTTAAATTTGTTACAAGGATTTATATGAGTGCTAAACGCCCTAAAAATCAGAGCATATCAATAAACTCATATTGTGGAAACTGTGAGTAACTAGGTTAGTGACTCTAATGGATACTGAGCTTCTACTGAGTTTCTTCACGCTAGGATATGTTGGGTATTGGAATATGAATGTAAACATCCTTCTCATTTAGTTAAATTCATCTTTTGAATCTGCTTGATCTCATCTTTTCAAATATGATGATTTCTCAAAATCCACTTTTGCACACATGTAAATCTGCAACTAATTTTCATAAGATAAGATACAAAATAAAATGTGATGTCTTTCAGGAAAATGAGTCATAAGTCGCAAAAAAAATTAACACTGTACCATTAGTTCTATAATTCCATCCGAATCAAGATTCAACAATTTAATGGCGGCTATGCAACTCCCCTATTAGTGAAGCCACACAAGCCACACAAGCTTCTTTCCCCCCAATGTGCCCCTGGCTATTATACCTACCTCAGCGTAAATACAAACATTTATTTTCGCGGATTTTACTACACATACATGCTCATATGCGTGGTCTAAGTGACGGTAAAAAATTAAAGGTGCCTAAACCAAATAATGAGAAATATAAAAAAATCTTACATTTATAAAATGCCCATTCTTTGGAACAAATTACCACAAAAAACCAGACAGATAACAACTAGGGAAGCATTCCGGACTTGGTTGAAAAATATCTACCCCCAGGAATCAGATGAGTATCTAAAAAGTTCATAAGTAATGTCTATGGTTGAAATTATCGCAATGTTTAACTCGATGTAATGAAATATAGATTTCTCTTCAATATATCGGTTTTTCAGCAAAGACCTACATGTTGATATGATGTTTACCTTGCTTGTTCATGCCAGTAGACAATCGTGGAGGGAATGGGGGCTCGAATAGGGTGGGGGGGGGAGTAGGCACGTAAGTTCTACAACCAAGGCCGATACAACGGTATATTGTAGTGGGGGAGGGAATGTTATGGGAATGTTTACGTTGAAATTGAACTGAAGTATAACTATGTTATTCATATTGTATTCTGTTATCACGCGCCAATGTAGACTTAATTGATTATTCACTTGCTAGTATAGGCACAAATTTGATTACACAGCTAGGAGGCTGACGGCTCTGTTAAATTAACCTCTCTCATTTATTTACTTACCGGATCCATGCTAGTATAGGCGTGAGTGGTGGGACTTAAAACTCCACCATGTTAGACAAAATGTAAAGGAGAAATACCGCCCATACAGGGCTATTTGTGATGTGTTTCAGGAAAATGAGTCATAAGTCGCAAAATTGATATTTTTCAAGTGTTTTTTTTCACAAGATCACATCATTGGAATGTTCTGATTTTTGGAGAGTTCATCACTTATAGCTATATCAATAATGTATCAAATTTCAGCACAATCTATGTAATATATCCCTTCGTTTTAAAGGTCCTGATATGGACTACATATAGTTACTTTACTGTTTATTGACCCCCAGAAATATTGGAAACTTTTTTTTTCAAAAACGAAAATTTCAAACTTAAAATCTAGAAATACTTATAAGATTATTAGACCGTTTACTATCATTGGAATCAGCTTGATCTCATCTTTTCAAATAAAATGTTATCTCAAAATCTATTTTTTGCGACTTATGACTCATTTTCTTGAAACACATCACATTTAGGAACAAGAATACACTATCTAACAATGTATTTGATCACCGTCAAGAGCGGTTAATACTATAATAGCTTTCTTTGGCATCTCACTTTTAGATTTAGTATGAGGATTTCGAGTAATTAGTTACATTATAGGATAATCTCGATTTAAATATCTTATCGAAGCATCACTTCAAGGAAGAACCAAGTCCACCTAACAAGTCAATAATGTCTCCAACAATTTCAACCTTATCATGACGTGACAAAAAAATCAGTGACAATCAGTCAATTCATTGACTCCAAGAATATTCACATTTATTGGTAGTTAAATGACTTTCAAAGGACATGGACTATTTTTATTCCGACTATGATTAACTAAATCGAATCTTGTATTTTAAAATCTTTATTCCATGTATTTTACATCTTTTGTTAAGGGTTACCTGGTTAAATGTAGTCCTCATATGGACTACATTTAGTCACTTTACTCTTTAGTGACCCTAGAAATATTGGAAACTTTTTTTTTCAAAAACGAAAATATCAAACTTAAAATCTAGAAATATGTATTATTTTATCAGACTGTTTACTATCATTGGAATCGGCTTGATCTCATCTTTTCAAATATAATAGTATCTCAAAATATATTTTTTGCGACTTATGACTCATTTTCCTGAAACACATCACATATATTAAAATGAAGCCAGGCCGTCGGCTCTATAGGCTTCGCACTGTCAGAAACAATGCCCAATTACTCAAGAACTGGCAGGAGTTACAAGGAGAGCTTTTGGCATATTATAATATAGGGTATTAGCAGTGGAAATATGTTGACAAAAAGTAGTGCCCACAATCCAGAAAAAAATCACTCTTTTGGGGGAGAGCTGATGGCTGATGTTTTCATTTTTGCTTAACTCGTGACCTGGATACAGGTGCCATTTTTCAAGATTGTGTATCAAATACATCCATGCATTTCTAAGATCATTTTACACAGCATAGTTAGCTAATTTGCTAAACCACCTACACAAATACATTACAAAACGTTTCGTCTCAAAGATAAAAATACCAAACTTAGAATATAAAGATGCGTAGTATATATAATGTTTACTATCATTGGAATCCGCTTGATCTCATCTTTTCAAATATGATTTATCTCAAAATCCATTATTTGCGACTTGTGACTCATTTTCCTGTAACACATCACATAATATATGAAGATGTTACAAGCCATTGATGGGTGTAAGCAAAGAAGCAATGTACACTCTATACCGCACCATCTTTGTAGACTCTATACCGCACTATCATGCAGTGGCAGCCGCTATGCGTTAGCATTGACCGCTATGATACCCCCACCCTCTCCCTGCCCTCTTCTACACTCTACCACTCCTCTGCATGTAGTCAGGTCCCCCTTGAATTGACGCGGTAGCTTGTGGCTAATGACGTAGTATCTCGCAGGGGCTTTCCCAGGCTATTAATAGAGTGTGGATATCCCAATTTAAAAAATGCATCAAAATCACATTTCTACCCTAGATACCTTCACAAACCACATACAACGTCCTCCAGAGAGGGTGGACAGAACTCTACAGATGAATAAAAAGGTTTGTAAAACAACAAATTCCTAGAACATGTGAGGCAAAGAAACCTATCTTTTCTACCTCTTTTCGTTGGAAATCCTCTTCCCGTATATTATATGGATGTTATTGTAGTAGCCTTTTATCAGGTATAGTTTTAGTCGCACGGTGAAGTTACAAGGGTTCCCGGAGTGAACTAAAATTGAGAAATTATGGCATTTGACCGCTTACTGGTGCAACGGCCCTCATTAATGAGGTAATGTACTTGTCTAGGCATTCCTTCCATGTCAATACCCAACAGACCTACCTGACTAGGGTAAGAACCTACCGCGGGCCTGGTTGTATCAGATAGGTATATATATCAGAAGGTACAAATGTAAAACTAGGAAACACATCTGTATGTTCTTGAGGACAGTGTATCTACGAGAAGCCTGGGATGACACGTAGAAATATAAGCCAAATTTAGGAACTCATAGACCTGAATAAAATATTCACAAAATCAAATAGAACAAACAGTGTTATATTAATGATATAGGCTATTATTTCTATCATTGGATCAATTTTTTAAGGTTTCCCCTGCCAAAGGTGGTACAAGCGCTTTATATAGGTTCCAGTTTTTGCCGCCTGTTCTTTGCGAGTCTGCATCGCCCCCTTATAAGGCAAACCCCATTTTACGCTCCCGCAGTCAGTTTTACATAACCAAGCGGATTTGTTTAATCAATGTTACACTAAATATACTGTAGTATAGCTAGTATTTTTCACAGTAAATTAGCAAGATTTACTAAATGTGTAGAGCAAACGATTGTACATTTCTCATGACCTGACCCTATTGGGTTGTGACAGGCACATCACAGGGAAATTTCACTCTGGCGAAGTAATAAAAAACGCTATTTCAACTTGAAATACATTGCCAAGATGTTGAAACTCAGAAAGAGCATGCTTTTCTACCCCTATGTATTTAATTATATCAACATCTGTATTAAAATACGGAAGATAATACTGGTGGAACTTAGGGAAGTTTATAGGGAAAGTATAGGCCTATCGATGCTAATGCCGGCAACGACGCAATAATATAAGTAGTGATTATTTCTATTTTTCACAACGTTAGTTACGCGCCATGAAAACTAGAGTCCTGGACAACGCATAACAGCCATTTTCCCACGTGGAATTATTGTGGAATTAGTCAGGGAAACCGTTTTCTCCTTGGTCACAGCCAAATTCTCGTTAGGGATTTCTACATTAGCTAATAGCATTTATATAGCTGTTGCCATGGTTTTGTCCATGCTAAAAAAAACAAATATTCTGTTCTTGTAAAGCGGAAGTTAAATACAAATTCATCACTTTAGTTTCTAACTTGTTGCTAGGGTAATTTTCGAGATTATTGTACTTATTTGTATTTTTCAAATGGCACTTCTGGTAGATTTCTATGCCATTTGGGTTAATATGCCATTCAAAAGTTGGTTTCTCCCAAAGACTTTCCATGTAAACAACATCTTTACAAAAACGGAAGTAAAGTCATTTATATTATAAGAAGATTTTCATCCCATATATCTGTTTCAGAGAGTGCGACCAGCATGGAAGAAAATATCTACGCTAGCTTATTTGGTGGCAACTCTACGTATATATCCAAGCTTCGCCCGGTCCTAAACTCCTCCCACCATGTTGAAGTTACTGTCGAGTTTGATCTACTCTCCATTAAAAATGTGGTAAGTAAACATAGCCCCCAGTTTGAATCTTGATTCGCATGGAATTATGGGACTAATGATAATGTTTTGTTTTCAATGTCATTATTCAGCCGTGGTTAACATTTTCCTTGAATTGATGAAGCAAGTTCTAAACATAAGCCCATTGTAATAAAAGAAACGTGCAATAAAAAATGTTTGAATTAAATTGAATTGAATTGTTTTTTTTCATAGACATTTTATTGAGTACATTCCCATGATAGGGCGTAAGGAACAATATCCTTGTCAAGGTTTGATAATCAACAAAGTTTTTTTTTTCTTTTTTTCCCTCCAATAATCGTAGAAATGTATAAGAACATCCTTATAGAGTGATGAAAACAAAGGGCGATTTCTTTTTTAATCATTTAACATAATATTCTCTTAGAAATGCCCTGAAATCCTTCAGGTCTTATAACTTAATTTGGTTTAACATGCTGTTCCAAGTTATAGTCATAGAACTTTAGCATATATGACCTCATTATATAAGGTATACAGAACCATAGCAAATGTAGCTAACCGCATTATATAACTTATACTGGTGTAGTACATGGAGCTAACATCATGATATAACTTATACTGAACTAAGGTACATGTAGCTAACATCATAATATAACTTATACTGAACTATAGCACATAAGATAAGATAAGATAAGATAAGATCATTTTTTATTTGTCTAGGGAATGAGTAATATGGTACATAAAGAGACAAATAGGTCTACATGTCTATATGAAACTGACTCGTTCCATCTCTGCCGACAGTTACCTTTAATTTAGATAGAACTAGTTAAATTATAAATGAGAGTAGATATAGCAGGTGAGATATACATATAAGATATAATGTCTACGGTAGTCCGATAATATACTTTATCTGTTCTACTTTACTTTTTGTTCTGTCGATGTTATACTGACATCTGACGAGAATCGTTTACCTTTTGGCAAGAGAGTAGGCCTCTAATACATTTAAAATATACTTTTTAAATGCTTACATTATGCATGAGGTTATAATGATGATTATAATAGTAATAATAACAATCGTTACAAGTCACTTCGATCACATACTCGTGAATAGGATAAACATAATAGGGAGTAACAGTGGACACAGTACAGTGCTTTTGGTAAATGTAAGAGTTATAACTCTGTACAATCTGTTTCATATTACAGGGTTATATATGATTATACATATAATACATGAAAATACAGATATGAGGGCGATATATTACATTATCTTATATATTTATTTTTTTCTACAGGCAGTATCATTAGATAGAGTATGGGTCTACCCAATAGTGCAGGTTAAAAGTAGGCTATGTTTTACATAATGTCAATTTGCAGTGGCCAGATTACCTGTTAAAAATTTACAGGAGTGATAATAAATTATGCCAGAGTTGGTATGAGTTTTAATTCGAATCTATTATGAATATAGAGATGTCAGTTCATTTCTGAACTGTCTTTGGGTCTCTAAGCAGTGTAATTTTGTGGGGAGGTTGTTCCAGGCTTCTTTAGCCTTGAATAGGAAACTGTTTTGGAAAAGTGAGGATTTTGGAAGGTCTTGTTTTAATAATGAGCTAAATAAACATGGAGCTAACATCATAATATAACTTATACTGAACTATAGCACATGGAGCTAACATCATGATATAACTTATATGTCATCTATTCAATCTTATTTTTCAGGATGAAGTGAATTCTGTTTTCTCTGTGATAGGATTTTTCTTGGCAGTAAGTATCACAAATATTATACAGGGATGAAAATGGATTGCTATACTGTAAACGTATTAATGTTTGCGCAGTATTTATTTTCGCTATTTTCGTGGACCCGCCTTTCGGCGCGAAAATAAATCCTGCGCAAAAGATATAATTATTGCATAAACAAGGTGTGACACTGTGCAAATTAATATCAGCGCAAAAAGATGTCTAAGCGCTTAGTCCACAAACATTTATCTGCATGAAAAGAATTACATTTACAGTATCTCAAATGATTTGCTAAATTGATTCAAATTAAATTATCTATATGAAGTTAGTAGTAGCGATTGAATGGTGAAGGTCAGTTGAGATTACATGAATCGCCCTTAAGGGCCTAGTCCACTAAGCCGATTCTCATGTGATTTTGCATCCCATAGCACTCTTTTACACTTCATTAGCCTACATACATTTGCGATTTCGAGGGTGCTATTCAGGGGTGCTATTTGAAAGGTCAAATAACACCCATGTGCTATTTGAGTGGGGCATGAACACATGACCCATAGGACGCAGTTTCATTGGTTTTCCAATGTTGCACACTTACGAATGATACGCTCTGCTGTGTAGCGCTGCCTTGCATATCTTGAAAATTTACAAGCAATGTTCCGATAATTTGCAAGAAATACAGTAATAATCAGGTAAATATAACAGATAAATCTACAAATCAGTATGTAATAAATACCAAATGGCACTCTGTACGGTCGAATCACTCTCACTCTCGCACTCACTCTGTACTGTTTACAGGCATGGACAGACGAGCACCTGACCTGGAATACTGCAGACTATGGAGGTGTGACAGCCATCATGGTCCCTGCTAGCACCGTATGGACACCAGACTTTGTCCTTGTCAACAGGTCAGTCACACATTTTTCTGGGGTTTTTTAAAGGTAAATACCATTGTTGTCAGCACTGCAGCAGGCGGGAATTCAAGGAACGAATGCATGAAACAATAGAAGTCAATATATTTCGTTCAAACTTTGTTTTGAGAAAGAACATGGTTAGGGGAATACTAAATGCCTAAAACACTGGATGTTATCATATTATTTTATATTTTAGGGATAAGTGAAGTTTACTTCCCTTCACTATTGATTTCAATGGGGGAAACTCATTGTTATACAAGTTTAGCTGAATAACTTTTTTTTAGTTCAATGACCCCTTATTTTTTTAATTGAGAGGGTAGAATAATATGTCAGCAATGCAGATTTTGCAGGGGAAACTGAAGAAAATAACCGTTTTCCCATAGACTTCTATAGTGAAGAGTAGTCTATTTCAGTGGTCCCTGAAATAAAAACCAATCCAATGACATATGGTTTGGGGGGGGGGGGGGGGTTTGGGGTTCCCCCAACCATGTTCTTTCTGTTCTGAAAAAAATATATATCACCAACTTAGTTTTTATTTTACAGTCGCTTGATAATAGCAGTGCTTTAATATGAAACTCGATGGAAAACCTGGTATTTACACGTTTTACTTTTAATTTCAAACTTGTCCATTGACTTTATCCCAAACTTTTCTACACATATATACGAGGTCCTATGCTACACATCTATTTTGAAAAAGATACATTGCCGGGTTCAAAGAAAAGTCGGGGTCATATGAAGTTGACCACATCACCCATGTTTAGTAATATATATAATATAACAGTATAATTAATGAAAATGAATCTTAATGATGATATGGATATATTTTCTTAAAAAATAGGAGCCGCTAGGTGGCGTGTGTGTTGACAAGCGCATATATATACCTTAAGACAATTTAGACAACCTTACAAAAATACAAATTAAAAAATTCTTCCTTGACAAATGAACTGAATAATCGCTCAGCTTTCTCTCGCCCCACTCTCACCTCTTAGTAATATTATTTGTTATAGAAATGCATTTCATCACTCATTATCTCTCTTCTCATTCTGTTTCAATATTTGTGATCACGGTAAACGTATTAATGTTCTCGCAGTATTTATTTTCACTATTTTAGTGCACCCACTTTTGTGTGCAAAAGGTATTATTATTGCGAACAAAGTGTGAGACTTGCATGAATGCATGAATATAAATCTGCATGTCCAAGTACTTAGTGTGCAAAAATTTATCTGCGGGAAAATAAATATGTTTACAGTAAATTAATTCACTGGTACATCTTCTACATAATGATGATTTCACCGTTTTTGTAGTCATTGTAAAGGACTAAAGCAATATTATAGAGATCAAGAGCAGATGCCATGGAAGAACACATATTGTTAGCGATGTGTTTTTTCTGCCATGTTTCAGCGTGTTTGTAAACATAAAAAGTTTTAAAAAAATACTTTTGGATCTCATTTCAGTGCTGGCGAATTCTACAATAAACAATTTACTGACTTGTTCCGCGTGATGATCTTCAGTACTGGTGAGGTCAGGTGGAGGTACGGTGGTTCGTTTGAGACCACTTGTGATTTGGATGTGTCATTGTACCCCTTTGATGTGCAGTACTGCTCCCTGCAACTTGAGAGTTGGACATATGCTAAAACAGATGTAAGTCAAGCTCTCCACCAAAATATTATTATCATACTTTTATTCAATAAACATATTTACTCCACGTTGATGTATGTACCACATGCTATTTGTATGGGCGGGAGTAGTGTGGTAATTTGCACCAGTTCCACGCGTGTGGTATGACTTCCGGTCCCCAGTAAACAAAGCCATATAAGGAAAATATAGCAACGTGGGAGTAAATATAGTACCTAAATTTGAATGTGGTACTCGGGACACTTTTGCACTGGCCTCATTGTTTGATTTTTTTCGTAACCCACTCGCCTAACGGCTTGTGGGCCACAAAAGAACAAACATCTTGGCCGGTGCAAAAGTGTCCCTCGTACCACATTCTCATTAGGTACTATCTATGTATTCTTTTTAATGTAATATTGGAGAGGAATGATCCCTCTCAATATAATAATATGCTGAGATCTACCAGGCATCCCTTTAAAACCATAGAATAAGGATACAAAGGATAACTAACTAAACTGTCATCACTTTTAGCAAGTCATACATTATGCATACTTCACCCATTAAAACTATTTGGGCAGATTTTTAAGAAAATGTACAAGTCGCCTTCACCAATCATCTCAAAAAAACCCACATGTAGGACAAAATGAGCTTCAAATTCAGTTTAGCATAACAGAAATGATACTTTAAATCAATATGATACCATAGCTGTCCAAAATTGTTCATTAGTTAAAGGAAATTGAGACACATACAAAAAACAAACAAACACCCAAGGAATGTTGAGATCAGTTTGAACTCAAACAGAGTGCCATTTGCTATTTGGGTCAGATTTTTAGGAAATGTACTATTGGCAGCTGGGCAAATTTAGAAAAAAAAAAGCTAAATTAGGGTGAAAGTTGGTCAATAATCTGTAAAAACGCTAACTGTTTGCGGCGGTTATCTCTGCTAATTTTCCCATTTTTTTCTGTCAGAAAATAAACACGTCCAAAAAAAAATACTAGGTAAATCTGAGTATATTCGGCATTGCATTGATTCTAGCCATCTGTTTGGTTAGGTTGAACTGCAATTTTAACTTTATTTTCCTCTGAAATTTGAGTTATTGGAGAGAGCGAGTGGTTGTTTTCGCCCTTACCAACACTTTGGAGTGTTATATCAAAGGCGAGAGGGCTGAGAGGGCGAGATCTTACCCAGGAAATAAGAGTTCTTGGACCAGCAGAACTAACCCCGAAAAGGGGAGTCAGGATCCCAAGTCTTAATAAAATCCTTAAAAAATAAAATATCATTTGGCTCCATGAGTGTAAAAATAGGGCATTAGTTGCAACAGTTTCAAAACTCTACATTAGGCTATGGTATATTAAATTTTGTGCAAGTTTGTCGCTTTAATATATCACAAAATGAACAATTTGTCCTTATCTCCCACTATGGTGATGTTTTGAGGATGGATGTCCTAATTTTAAAGAGCAAAAAGAATATGATCATTCTGTTTTATTACCTTTATCATAAATTGTTATCATCAATTTAATTCTAGGTCAAATTGAAGCATGCAAAAGCCACGGTTGACATAGAGAACTACAGTACGAACAGTGTCTGGGAAATTTACACCACCAAGACTCAGAAATCTGATGTCACCTACTCATCCTATGCCGGCGTCACATTTACGAAGCTGTCATTTGACATATTCATGGCAAGGCTCAAAAGCTACTACATGATCAATATGATAGTGCCTCCACTCTTCCTTGCTGCAATAGGTAAGTATCCTTCGTCTTCACAATTACCCAATATACACATGAATGAATTGAATTGAATAAATTCTGCTTGAGATTAGCTTTTACAAACTTCCAAATATGACCAATCTGAATAAAGTCCCTAAGAGGAGAAGATGAATTTCCCGCCCACCATCCTTGAAAAGAAATCTAATAATTTTAATATTATAGTGTACTGGTGTCGGTGGTTGCAGGGGGAGGGGGCATAGAGGGAATGGGAGGCAACAACAATACAACAGTGACAAAAAAACATCTTAACAAGGTTCCATTTGAGGGTTCCATTTGTTAATACAGATACTATCTTACAGAGACAACTTGAAAGAGAAAGATGGTTGGAGAGGGAACAAGGAGAGTGGCAAGATGTGGGCCCCACTGTCCGACTAGCAAATCCTGTGCGAAGCATGGGTATAATTTGGTAGTAATAAACTACTTCAGCTTGTTGCTTGATAAAACATATTGTTTCATTGCCTTTCAGCTGCTGTTAGTTGCTTGCTTCCAGCGGATTCTGGAGAGAAAGTTGGGCTTGGAATCACTAACTTGCTAGCCTTCAGTGTGTATCAACTCATTATCGCGGACTCCACTCCTGTGTCATCCGTGTACACGCCACTGCTAAGTAGGTGTTGTTTTGTTTTTGTTTTTTTAAAGCATCTACTATTTTATTCATATTGGCAAAAAATCCTTCTCTCTGGCCTCAGATGTCTGTGGACATTTTACAGTTCATAGAGGCAATACAATCAGGTAACACAATAAATTATCAGCCAAACCATCAACTCTGTACCGTGATACTGTGTATGCATGAATAGGGTCGAAGAGCAGCCTATACAAAATAAATAGAAAACACTTAGATCTAGACTTATGCACAGAGTTGAGCAGGCAAACTTTACATGTAGTATCTTATAGGATTGGTTTGATGCACGGGCATATTACCTAACTGCGGGGGACAATATACATTTGTGACCGAACACCCCAAAACCAGGCTCTTCTCGATTTTTGAAGATTCCTAGATATCTTAATATTCAAGAAGAGGTCAGCTTTAGCTTTACAATGATGTTTGGATCTTGAGCCTATGTTTATTATTCAAAAGTTATGACCAGAAATGTCAGAAGCTGTCACCGGTATCAAAACAGAGAAAAATGACTACAAAGATTGTCCTTCATAATGGCAATGTTACATCTATAATAAGTTTGGTTGATTTTCCCTTAATTGAATCCACTCGTGCATGATGATAATTAGTTAACTAATTTTGAAATGAACAGTTATAACATTTCTAGAACTATTTTTAAGTTGAAACTTTGGGAGATGGTAATTTGGATATGAAACTTGATGGCAAAACTCTTAACTCAATATTGATGAAATAGTGATTTTCTGCCTTTGCATGGTTGTAGCTCAACATGGACTTGAGCAAGAAGTGCCTGTTTTTGCGGTGTTCGGTCACATTTTGTAATCCTAAGTTTTGCAACAAGTTCTGTAGACGATGAATGTTGTTTATATTTGGCTACGCACAAGTAATGCCTGTTGTGACGCATCACCCAATCAAATTTGAGGTCATGACGCAACGTTGTCTGTTGCTAAGCAGTTTTCAAATGTCCGCTCTATCCATGCTTGGGTGGAGCAGACTGAAACTTTTTCTACAAATTTAAGGAAATAATCACCATCACCGTAAGAAAGACAAATGTCCAAAACAAATGTCTCTTAGTTCTCTCTTATTCTAAACATGGTGAATGTAAGCCATAACCTGCTGTGTGCTAAGTAGATATGTTGTTTTGAAACACTTTCAAAGCTTGCCAGCCTCTGGTGCCACTTACGGTAAACCTGACGTCTGGGAGAACTGGATCTAATCTAGATGACTATACCAACGTGTCAATTTTATATATGTTAATTCTCATGTAATGTGAGTTCGTAAATAAAGTAGTATCTTATCTTATCTTAACACAATATTTGTCTCCCAGCCATGGGCTGCAACCACGATTACACTTTCAACACTTGCTTGTTATTGTTTACAAATGAAACTTTGAGTTGTGCAGAATGGCTTCTATGAAGTCAACTTCATGCCTCTAAAAAAACCTACAAAGTCTAAAACTCAATGTTTCTCACCCGATAAGAGGCTCTTTGATATTATGAAATGTAAACCGACCCCCAACCTTCGCCCCACAACCAAACCCCTAGTCAACCCCAAAATTAGCTAGTCAACCCTCTGTAGCTAGGCATACAGGGGAAGACCAGGTCCAGACCTGACATTTATTTCACCTCTGGAATGAGTGTCCATAGACTTTGTATAGGCTTGTTATATATGAGTGAGCGGGAAGAAATATGTTTCATTCCTCCCTAGGGAAGAAACAGATGACCCAGTTTATCCTTCTTCATTTTCATTGGCTATTCTGAAAGTAGGATAGGGTTGTCATGGCGTTGTCAATGTCACGCCCGACCTCACGACAGCCGCCATAAACTCAAGTGCCACTGGAACAATGCCACTCCCTTGCCGTGTTGCTCTCGCATGAAATTACCATAATTAAAAGCAATCTAATATGTTTAAAATCGTTTGTAAGAGGTCAAATAAATCCCGAACTAACCTTAGTGCTGTCTGTGGGATCATTCTTCACCTCGTTTCCGTCGGGGGGGAAACCCTCGGTGCTACGCTTGACTCCGCACCTTGGGTTTCCCCCGCCTCCAACTCGATGAAGAATGATCCCACAGACAGCACTGCAGTTAGTTCTATATATGTACTACCTGTATTTTTATGAAATAGTTTAGTTATGAAATAAAAGAATTTCATTATTATTATTATTATTATTGTTGTTTTGCAGCAATATGGATGTTGGTGATGATGTGTTTGTCAGCCATTGACACCCTGGTGGCTATGATGATCCTGTTCCTGCACCACCACCTGCCCAACAAACCACCGCAAATACTCAGAGTCATCTTCCTCAGGGGCTTTGCCACTCTCTTCTGCATGAAACACGACGTGCCTCCAGTTGAGGACAGCACCAAGCAGGGCACTGTCACCCCGTGTGAGAAGGATGAAGTTGAGGGGGCCATAGTGTCCCTTGATAAAGAGTCTGCTGTTGGAGGAGAGGGAGGAGAGGGAGCTACAGGCTTGGAGAAGAAGGTAGAAGAGGTTCTACAACAGTTGAAGAAGATAACAGAGGACATGGAGAGCAAGGCTGCTGATGAGGCTAATATTGATGAATGGAAGGCGATTGCAAGGGTTGTCGATAGACTATGTTTCTTCTTTAGTATAATCGTAATCCTTGTGACTTCTCTTGGTTGCTTTACTCAGTCCGGGGATATGGCAGCCCGCATCAAAGCCGCAGGGTACTAATCAATATCGCAATAGGGGAGTTGCATAGTCACCATTTTGAATCTTGATTCGTATGGAATTATGGTCTAAAAGTAGTAATGGTCTAAAATCGATAGAAAAATTGTCATGTTCATCATGGGATATTTATCAATGATTTAATGTGAATATCCATGTGTTATACACATGTTTCCATTGCACCAACAACCATCTTTCCCATGATGCATTTGGTTTTCATCGATCATTTATACAAGCTGATATATTGGTGAAAACATTTTTGCAATTTTCAACAGAATCCACCCCATCATGCATTGTAGTAGACATGCACAGTGAGACATGCAACTCCCCTCTAGGGGAATTTCACTGCAAAATGGTGATGATATTGGTGAAAATATTTTTGAAATTTTCGATAAAAATGTTGCTAAATATTTGCTTGTCAGATTTCATGACAATTCATCCCAGGATACATTTAACGGAAATGTGGCACATGCAATTTCCCTATTGAACCTCGCACTTATGTATATATTTCTGAGTCAAACTGTTAATCCTTATTTAGTGAACCACCTTTTGGGTCGGACGTTACATTCTGATCACCTCTCTATGTCTCAAAAAGTGCTAAAACTTGTTTAGTTGGGACCGAAAGGGACAGTTTGTTGCATTAATCTGCCCGCGGTTAAACATATGTGATGTGTTTCAGGAAAATGAGTCATAATTCGCAAAATTGATATTTTACAAAGTGGTTTTTTTTCACAAGATTACATTATTGGAATGTTTCAATTTTTGTAGGGTTGATCACTCATAGCCCTATCAATCGATGTATCAAATCTCAGGACAAACAATGTAATATATCCTTTCGTTTTAAGGGTCCTCATATGGACTACATTTAGTTACTTTACTGTTTATTGACCCCCAGAAATATTCAAAACTTTTTTGTTCAAACATGTAAATATCAAACTTAAAATCTAGAAATACTTATAAGATTATAAGACTGTTTACTCTCATTAGAATCACCTTGATCTCATCTTTTCAAATATAATGGTATCTCAAAATCTATTTTTTGCGACTTATGACTCATTTTCCTGAAACACATCAAATATATAGATGACACCTTTATTCCTTCGAGGATTAATACAACAAATGTAGAATAGAGAATACTCTATTCAAAAACATCCTCATGAGTTGGTCTTGGAGTAAAAAGTTTGAACATTTATAAGTAATCAGAATAATCCAAAACAGAAACTTACTTGTTATTACATGACAGTTTTACACAAACCCTCCTGAGATTATAAATAACACAATGTACATTTTTAGCATTAGATGTGTAAGTCTCCTGAGATTATAAATAACACAATGTACATTTCTAGCATTACAGGGGTAAGTCCATGTACAATAACAGTGTTGCCAAAGAACATGTGAATGTGAACAGTTGACTATATATTGTTTCTAATTCACCTTTAAAATAAATGTGATGTGTTCCAGGAACATGAATCCAAAATCAAAAAAATTAAATTTTGAGATTTCATCATATTTGAAAAGATGACATCAAGCCAATTCCAATTAAGGTACAAACTAGGGACATCTAAGAAGTGTTTCTATATTTTATGTTTGATATAAATATTTATGCTTGGAAAAATTTTTGCAATAATTATGTCTGGGTGGGTAATTACCAGTAGAGTAGTTAAATGTACTCCATAGAATGACCTTTGAAACGTGCTGATCTATTTAATACACAGTTTTGGTATTTTATACATGTATTTATATGATGTAAGGCGCTACACTCTCCAAAGATTAGAACATTTGTTCAAAGACATTTTATACAAAAATTACTTTGGAAAATGTCATTTTTGCGACAGGTGACTCATTTTCTGGATCACATCACACTTTTTTTTCATAATGTGCTTTAGGTCCTTTTTTGTTAATTGATGTAGATTATCTGGTGATAGATTATTCCAAAATGGTTAAGACATAATGTAATATTAAAGATGATTTTTTTGAAATATCCCTTTGTTTAGTTTTGTTTTAAACGAAGACATAATGATTTTAACATGCGTCTGGTTGTTTTGGGACGAGAAAACAGTACCCTTCAAATTTTCCAATTTTCCCCTAATTTATAATGGTAAGACAATAGTGTATACCTGCCAAAAATGTTAGTCAAAGGGCCTTGACAAACTATTTCTTCGTCCTGGCTATAACCATAAAGTGCCCTCTATCTCTATTTCCTGGGTATGATCATAAACTGCCTCCCTCTCGGCTCTCCCACCCTTGATATAACCATATTAAATGTGTTAACAGGCGTAAAGCAACCAATCTCACTCACTCACTCCGAACTATTTCTTGGGGGTGTAGGGAACTGGGTAATCCACTACTGGTTAGGTCAATCCAAACAACATCTTGTGTAGTAACTGTATCATTTGAACATGACCAGTGTCAATAATTTAAATAATTGGGTACACTCTATTTGAGATCTACATGGAGCGGTAGGGTTACCATTTGGTCGCTTTGATGACTACTCTAAGTAGGTCTCAGACAGAGTGTAAAGTAGTGATACACAGCTTGATTCTTGTTGGCAGCAAACATCAAATCCCAAATGTGAGCGGCGGGCAACAGTTTACCCTATGGGGCGCTGTTGCCTACAGGACTCAAACAGAGTGTATGACCCAGTGGGTTGAGACAGGACTTTAAACATTAACGCATGCAGGTCACGAGGTGAGATAATGTGGGTCAGCAGGTCACAATGTGGTACAAGGTGGGAGAGGATGGGTCAGCAGGTAACAAGGTAGAAGATTATGGGTCAGCAAGTCAGAAGGTCGGAGACAATAATGCTTTAATAGTTTCATTAGAAAGGGACAGGTGGCACCAGCAATGTAGTTTCATTAACATGAGACAGGTGGCACCAGCAATGTAGTTTCATTAACACAAGACATGTGGCACCAACAATGTAGTTTCATTAACACAAGACAGGTGGCACCAGCAATGTAGTTTCATTAACATGAGACAAGTGGCACCAGCAATGTAGTTTCATTAACACAAGACAGGTGGCACCAACAATGTAGTTTCATTAACACAAGACAGGTGGCACCAGCAATGTAGTTTCATCACAACAAGACAGGTGGTACCAGCAATGTAGTTTCATCACAACAAGACAGGTGGCACCAACAATGTAGTTTCATCAACACAAGACAGGTGGCACAAGCAATGTAGTTTCATCAACACAAGACAGGTGGCACCAACAATGTAGTTTCATTAACACAAGACAGGTGGTACCAGCAATGTAGTTTCATCACCACAAGACAGGTGGCACCAGCAATGTAGTTTCATTACCACAAGACAGGTGGCACCAGCAATGTAGTTTCATCACAACAAGACAGGTGGCACCAACAATGTAGTTTCATTAACACAAGACAGGTGGCACCAACAATGTAGTTTCATCAACACAAGACAGGTGGCACAAGCAATGTAGTTTCATCAACACAAGACAGGTGGCACCAACAATGTAGTTTCATTAACACAAGACAGGTGGTACCAGCAATGTAGTTTCATCACCACAAGACAGGTGGCACCAGCAATGTAGTTTCATTACCACAAGACAGGTGGCACCAGCAATGTAGTTTCATCACAACAAGACAGGTGGCACCAGCAATGTAGTTTCATTAACACAAGACAGGTGGCACCAACAATGTAGTTTCATCAACACAAGACAGGTGGCACCAACAATGTAGTTTCATTAACACAAGACAGGTGGCACCAACAATGTAGTTTCATCAACACAAGACAGGTGGCACCAGTAATGTAGTTTAACCAGTGTGTAGCTTTACATATCTTATATGCCTAGTGGGGATCAGACTAAGGCCTCTAGAGCTTGTGTTGCTAATAAAGAATGGACCTGAGTTTCTTTGTAACTGTGGTGCTGATTAGCAGGAGCAACAATTCAGTACTAAATTTCAACTGCGATAGACCGGTGTGTGGCAGACTCAGGTGCGGTATGGCAGGTAAGCGGTATATAATGAGGGTGGTCAGGTATGGAATGCTTCATCGTAGGCATAAGCAGAGAATTCCAATTTGTCTATGCTGAATAGTGAAAAGAAAAGAAAGTTTCATAGATTTTCTCTGCCTCTAACCTCGACAATTAGTCCGGCAGCCAGAGGGGGTTCACGTGCACCCCCCTTAATTGTTGTGGAAACCTATTTTTTTACATTGCTAAATATGCCTAGTTACCAAAAATTGTTGTTAATTTTTTTTGTATTTAAAGATTTTTATTCAGCAATAAACATTATGCAACGTTTACAATATTCTCAGACTCTGCTGGTGTATTACAAATAGTGTTCGAAAAAAAAAAATAGTAGATTACAATATAACTTCAATTTTTCATGTCTCTATATATATACCGCTTGCTTTAGATAAGATCAATGTTAAGAGCCTGGCACAAATAGGCGTGTACAAATAAATGGTTTGGTCATTACATCTTTTAGGAAAACATATTGCAAATAAAACAATTAAAAACAGTTAACAGTGTCAACAAATGTCCCATGGGGTTCGTATGGCGGCCATCTTGGATTTTTTCTCGTAATTACGGCTTTTTAAAAAAATTCATATTAAATATTGTTAAAAATTCAATTTTTGGTGGATCCCTTTGATATTTGGAATGTCCTTTCCATTTGAAAAATTTCTGTGTGACCTTGGTCAAGGTCAAGGTCACCAAATGGAAGGTCAAACACCAAAAATACACCTAAATTTGGATAGTGAGGTATTTCCGTTGTCTACCATTCTGTCAAATATTATAAATGTTGAGACATTATATATGTTTAGAAAAGAGGACACCATGGCAACTTGTGTCAGAAATTTTAAGTGTCCCAGAAAGCATAGTTTTCTTGGAATGAGGTCAAAGGTCAAGGCCATTTTTTTATCCGGTTAGCTCTAAAAATATACATTCCCAACCATAACTCATGTAAAAAAGATTAAATTTCTTTGATATTTGGTAGGAAGAATGCTCCATTGAAGGTCTTCCCAATGACAAAATATTTCTTGACCTTTGTCAAGGTCAAGGTCACCAAATGGAAGGTCAAATATCAAAAATGCATTAAAATTCAGATAATGACCTATTTCTGTTTCACACTGTTCGGTCAAATATCAAAACTGTTGGGAGATCATCAATGTTTATGAAGGAGAATACCATGGCAACATGTATCAGAAATTTTAAGTATCCTAGAATGCACTGTTTTCTTTGTATTAGGTCAAAGGTCAAGGCCATTTTTTCATATGGTTAGCCCTTAAAATATACATTTCCTACCATAACTCATGTAAAAAAGAATACATTCCTTTGAAATCTGGGAGACTGAATGGTCCATGCTAGGTCATCCCAACGACAAAATATTTCTTGACCTTGCTCAATGTCAAGGTCACTAAAGGGAAGGTCAAATGTCAAAAATGCATTAAAATTCAGATAATGACCTATTTCTGTTTCACACTGTTCAGTCAAATATCAAAACTGTTGGGAGATTATCAATGTTTATGAAGGAGGATACCATGACAACATGTATCAGAAATTTTAAGTGTCCCACAATGCCCAGTTTCCTTTGTATGAGTTCAAAGGTCAAGGTTATTTTCCATTTGGTTGGCTCTAAAATATACATTCCCTTACATAACTCCAATAAAAAAGGACAGATGCCATTGAAATTTGGAAGGACGAATGCCCCATATGTGCTCTTCCTAGAGGGAACTAATTGTTGACCCTAGTCAAGGTCAAGGTCACAAATTAGACAAATGGAAGGTCACATGCCAAAAATACCATTGAAATGATGCAAGGTTATTCTACCTTCATAATATATTTTTCATCACACTAATAGAATAACAAAATAACTATAATATAGAATATAATATGATATCATATCATGATGATTGTACGCAACAAATCCACTCTTGATACAAATTTATTCACATTCACGGGTATGATTTATAAATTCTGAACAACATTGTATGCTTATGCATATCCCTGAAGAAAATGCTCCATTACATTATCGTGTTTTAATAAAAACAGAAAAACGAAAAAGCTATTCATCTTGAGTAATATAGTCCAACATTTCCTCTTGGTCTAGCTCTTCAACTTCCCCTTCTTCCTCCTCACCACACAGTCCATCTTCCAAGAGGTCAATTAATGTGGGCGGTAGAATTGGCCCCACAGACCACAAAGGCTCTACCAAGCCCTCCTCAGCCCTTATCCAACCATGTCCATCATAGGGCTTTGGTTTTTCGAAGATGGCCTTATGTGCTCGCTTGTAGCAAGCAGCTCGGTAATTGACACGTTGCAGATGAGGGATGAATGAGTTCTTACAAGGTGGAAGTCTGGCAAGATCAACCTTTGATTTCACACTGGGCTTTATGTTATCCCCCACCATTTTATGCAGCATCTTGGATCTAACACTGCTCAGGGATGTCTCATTGGCATATCCATACATGAGGCATGTAAACTCCTCAAGTTGCTGTTCAACCTCAGGTTTCACTTCCCACTCTTCACCTAGTTCCCTGTTAAACAAAAAAATATTTAGGAATCATTTGAAGTACATGTTACAATTTTTTGTTCTAAACTGTATTTTGTATTGGACTATGGATTGTATTGAAAGGATTTTCTAACATGTATTATCACAAGCTAGCCATTCATAGAATAGGTAATTTGAACATATATTTGCATACCTGAAGGCAGTCTGATATTGAGGGTTGTTCTGTAGCTTCTTAAGGGGAGCTACTTTGCCTTTCCCCTTAAAGGCACTGGTACAGTCTTCACCAGAGAATACATAGTACCCGAGTAGTGTGCTACAATAGTCACTCCCCAGTGACTTTGCAAGATCTGTCAGATTGATTATTTTGCGATACTTTCCTGTGCCAGTGTCTAGGTACACAGTCAGGCCAATCAAGTGTGAGTGGTGGAGCAAAATGAAAAATATGTCACTGTCTGGGGTTCGTACGACTGCAGCCTTATAACCAAGTTGGACAGCATGGTGGAGATAGAGGACCACACAGCTATCAGTCTCCTCTTGATTTGATCTAAGGGCATGAATCTCACTCACTTTAACCTGAAACATAGTTTGATTAAAACTTGTAATTAGTATGCCTTTCCAGGGGCATAATGAGCCCATAGACTAAAGCATTGCTACTAATATTACAAACAGTGGGTAATAGAGACCCTCAGGCGATCATGTAATTAACCTCAGGCAATCATGTCACTTTACAAATTGTACTTGGGCTTCCCTGAAACTGCTACTACAGCCTGAAATATGTGATGTCAAGTTAGCATAGTTAGTCAAGTGCATTTTTGTCTTTATATGTGCAACGGCTGAAAAATGAAATAGCCTTTTTAGGATTTGCTTTTAATGAACAAAAAACTTACTTCATCATGTGAGGGGATCAGTTGATAGGCTCTCCCATCAACGACTACAAGTGCTGTGCCACATTTGTTCAAGCATGATGCTGCTTGCTTGCTTCCCCACACTTGGAGGAGCAGTTTGCTTAGCTGCTGCTTATTTTCCTCATTTGCTAGGAAAAGTTTAAAGTCAGCTGGCTTCCTTGTTGCAGGGCCGTCGACAAGGAACCTTTCTGATGAACCTCGCCTCTTTCTCTCCTGTGCTTTGATAGACTCTGGTTCATAGGAATCTGTAGAAAATATGAAGTTTTCTTTCAATGCCATTTTATTAAGGACTTGCAAGCAAATACCCCCAAATGTAGGCTGGAGATTTGTCAGGACATGCAAGAGTGCCATGCCATCTTCGATATAGAGGGCCCCTTAAGGATAACGCACATCTTCAACATGATCATCCATCAAGAAATTCATCAGGGTGGCCTTGTTTGTTTTGGCAAAAAACCCATCAGGAGTGGCCAAACTATGTGGGACTGGTGTTAACTGGTAAGACATAAGTTCCTTCAGATGTAAAGGCACATCTAAAAGTTGAGACTTGATGAGCAATGAGAAGCCAATATTGCTTTGTTCCTGGTACTGAATCATCTGCAAAGATAAATTGGCAATATTCATCTACTCAACGTCACATTCATTATGTTTATATGAATCAAATGATGACTAACACCTGTAAAAAACATTAACCTTTCCCTGTGTAGAAGTGAGCATGATCTTTTTATTTCCAGCCTCCATAGTCAACAGCTTCTGTCTATGGATGGGGTCAAAGAAGGTTTTCTCAGCATCACTGCTGAACCGGTCCTTGATGAAAGTCTTTTTGGCTTCTCTTCCAATTGCTTCAGCTTGAAGTATGTGATGTTCAACATCTGGTGAGCATGGTGCCCCAGATGCGATTGAGTAGAGTCGATCTTTGTCTACAATGGAGAAGGGATTTGTGAAGCTCCTGATAGCTGTCATAGTTCGTTGCACAGCCTCTTCACTCATCTTGATTTTAGCTGTCTCAAGCTCCTTATGTCTTCCTGCCTTAGGAGTTTCAGGATCATCTATCATGTCACACATCTCAAGTGTCTTCTCAAAGAACTGTGCTCGTATGGATGCTGTACGGCACCAGTTCTTGTAAGCTCCATACATACCAAACAATCCGGAGAGACCACCTGAAAAGCAAAAAAACTAGATTCTGGGGGTTGTTCTAAAGTGCGTGTAGTTGGGTCAGGGTGGTTGGGTGGGGGGGGGGGGGCTGGAAATTTGGGGACAATTCCCATATTCCCAACAAATCATGCTCTTACATGAATTTAGTGAATGATGTAGTTATGTTGCATATGGAGTAGATATATTCCAATATGGCATTCATAAGTTAGTTGTGTACCTGTTGATTTGGCATATTTCATAAAGGTTTCCTCCATGGTCTTGTCCACTGCAGATAGTGATCCAGGAATCAAAGACCTTGCCACAGATATCCCTCCTCTTTTCAGCAGATCTAATGCCCCAGGATGTGTAGACTCAATGTTGGTTAGGAACATCTCCAACCAGGTCAAGTACCTAGAGAATGAAATGTATGACAGTGTTTCGTATACTGTAGGGAAAATGTTTCAAAATTTCTTCCATGAATATTTGATTTGTGCTTGGGCGAGATTAGATTAGCTGTATTCAATATGTGAATGTGTCTCTTGATTTTCATACCTATTTAGATGTTGTAATGTCTTCACAGAACCTGTTTATGAATACCAAAAACATATTAATACCAAAAAGAGTTCAATGTCTAATTCTTACCTGGAGTAGTTCTGACCATCAAAGGCAAAGAACAAATCAGCCATTGCACCATTGCACCAGTGGAAGAGGCCCAGATTGTTTGTCTTGACTGCATAGAGTAGGCTGGAGGTGGCAATGTTGGATAAAGGAGGTCCAGAACTGTGCTGTCTTCCCCAGATGACCATGAAGCACCTTATCCTCGAACTGCCTGTACTTTTGGACAAGTTCCTGAGACATGTCCTCCTCCAGGACAAGGTTGAGGTTCTCAAGAGTGCAGGACTTGACAAGGTTCTGAAGGGCCACAGTGGTTGTCCGCTCCACATCTTCCGTAAACTTCTCAAATAGAAGTCTTTCAAGGGCTTCGCACACAGTCTTCAAACAAAATAGGGATTTTGCATAGGCCTTGCCACTCAGCACACTCTTGAGGGAGCCACAGGTCACAAGCTGAGCTTCGACCAGGATGTCTGAATATCCAGAACCACGGCCCTTGTGGGCAGTTATCATGCCAATATAGTTCATCGCTGTGTGGAAAGCCCCGGGGAGTATTATGTGGTTCTTGTATAGATTTGGAAATTTCCAAACAAGTGGAAGAGCTTTCATGCAAACGCCGAGATCAAATGTATTTACCACGTACTGTTGACCAACTTCATAGGTAGTTACTTCTGATCTTCTTAGAAGTTCCTGAACAGTGGAGTACTCTGTAATTGGATTGTTAATTGGAGTAAAATAATCTATAGTTGACTTCCGCACTGGTATCTCTCCTGTGGCCGAAATGAAACCGCCAAGGGCAGGTACCGATCTCATTCCAACGCCTCCAAGAATTCTGCATAAAAGCCAGACATAGTACTTGCTCATACCATCATTATATTGCTTTTTGTTCTCTTCAGGAGGGGTGAACAATGCATCTGGTGGAAACTTTGGACCAATTCTTTTGTAGATGTTCATCTCAGGGAGAGCCTTAGGTGTTTCATTTACGCTTCTATCTTTGGATCTCTCTTCCAGTGGCAACATCCGTGCCATATTTTTCTCATAGCCTGGTTTTATTTCCTGTATCATAATCCCTCCTGCCATGTTCACCACATTTGATCCCTGCACATTGGTCAAAATCTTATTCAGGTTGTCCCATTCGCAATGGAAAATAGCATTACCCTCACCAGTTATAACCTGAGGTGAGAGATATGAAGAGGACAAATCAATGGCTTTGGTCATAGCTGTCTCAAGTTCTAAGCAGAAATCATAGCCTGCACAGTGACCTAACCGGTTCAGTATGGTAATCAGCTGCTTACTTCGAAACAGGTGTCGGATTGTTGTGCCAAGCAAGATGTGCTTTGGAAGTAGCCACTCCCCATCGGTGGTTGCACGGCAGAGATCTTGGCCAATGGAGATTACAAGCCTTTGGGTCTTCTCTCCAATCTTTTCAACATCTGAGTCACCTGATATCACTAAACTAAGGAATCTCAACAACTTGTCTGGGAGAAGCATGTCAGACTCCAATTCATTTGCTGTTGGAGGCCATGGCAATTTTCTTTTCTCCTTGTAAGCTTTCTTGATGACTCCATGCATGTGAAGGGCTGAGTCAGAGAGCTTGTCCGTGGAGCCAAGTGTATATGCCAATTTCACGGCATCTGCAACTGTAATGGTGTTACTATAGATAAGATAAGATGTTATACACCCTTTTTCATCTGCCTTTGTAATACAGATCTGCTCTTGGATTTCATGGTGCTGCAGTCGGTGCATCAGCTTCTCACTTCTATATCCAGGATTAGGATAGCCAGCTTCCTCTAGTTTCTCTACATAGGTATTGCGCAGGGAAGACAAGTGGATGATCCTCTTCTGATCTATAACATAATTTGTGACAAACTCTATTACCGATTCAAAAGCTTCTCTGTGAGCATCAAACTTGGATGTTGCTTCTTCTTGTGCATTAGATGGCTTTTTTGATTTCTGTTCTTTTGTCTTAAGATTTTGGAAATCAGATGTAAACCTATCACGACAGTATGGGTGACACTGTGCCTCACCAGCATGCAGATCTTTTCCTTGCACACGTCTAAAGAGATTGGTTTTTCTCAGGGCCAAGGCCTGGGCTTCTAATCCTTGCCAAGCAGATTCCTTATGCTTCCATGCTGCAAATTGAACTGGTCTCTGAGTTTTTCCATGGACTTTGATTTCAAGCTTTTCACAGAATATACATTCTGGTGGAAATGAAGGGGAAGCAGATGATCCTATACCTATACGGGGAGAATAAGGCTTCTGTGAAGTTGAGCCTTCATTTGATACATCAGTGCCCTTTAATCGATCAAGGTTTGCATGAAAACGTTGGTAGCATTGTCTGTGGTATCCAGTGTAGTCGAGGTCCAAATCCTGAAGAGTCTCCGGAATGAGGCTACATACTGCAACAACATGCAAGATGCATAAGTGAGGAGAGCGTTTTCTAGGCTCAGACTCTGAAAAGTCACTTTTTCTCTTTGCCTTCTGCATATTCACATTTACGCAAGCTTCTACACATGTCTAAACTACAAGCAGTGTTAAGACAGGCTGGATCAGCTGAATGACCTACAAGAGGAAGAATAAAGCATTCCTGTATTGTGTTCCTATTAGTGGATAACATTAGTTTATTCTTGCATGACCATTATGTTTGATAAAAGAAACTTTCTGTGTCGCCAGTATTTATAGGGAAACCCAACTGTGGATCCTGCCCCATGAATTTCAGATGCACTTGTGTACTTATCGGAGGCTCCTACATATGGCAGCACCTGGGGCAGGCTCAAAGGCCGGGAAAAATGTACATCTAGAAACTTGAAAAGTGTACCCAACAAATCCTGCTCCCAAAGACTGCTCCTGCTTCCAAAACAGCTCATGCTCCCACTGGAGAGGAAGCTGGCTATCCACTCCTGCACCCAAACCCAGTTGCATTCCAAAACCTGCTCCCTTTCCAAAACCTATTTTCACTCCTGCACTAGCTCCCATTCCCAAAACTGGCTCCCCGTTCCCAAAACTGGCTCCCCGTTCCCAAACCGGGCCCCGTTCCCAAACCGGGCCCCGTTCCCAAACCGGCCCCCGTTCCCAAACCGGCCCCCGTTCCCAAACCGGCCCCCGTTCCCAAACCGGCCCCCATTCCCAAACCGGCCCCCGTTCCCAAACCGGCCCCCGTTCCCAAACCGGCCCCCGTTCCCAAACCGGCCCCCGTTCCCAAACCGGCCCCCGTTCCCAAACCGGCCCCCGTTCCCAAACCGGCCCCCGTTCCCAAACCGGCCCCCGTTCCCAAACCGGCCCCCGTTCCCAAACCGGCCCCCTCTCCCAAACCGGCCCCGCTCCCAAACCTGCTCCCACTCCCAACCCTGCGCCCACTCAAAAACCGGCTCCCATTCCCAAACAAGTTAACCTTCCCAAACAAATTAAGCTTCCCAAACTAGCTCCCATTCCTAAACCACCTCCCGTTCCCAAACCCATACCCACTTCCAAACCTGCTCCTGCTCCCAAACCTGTTCCCAAGTTACTCCCAAAACAAGAGCCTCTTTTAAAGTTAAGGTTTATAACTTATTCCCAATATTACCAACAAGAATATGTACAAATTTGGCTTTCCATAACAGGCATTTATGGTCTCCATGCAGACGACGTGTCAAACGAAGACTTCGTACAGAGGTAGCATCAATTTTCGTACCTTTCAAAGATTTTAAATCTTTAAAAACTAAAATAATGCCTTTCCTACGGGTAGACTTTAACAATGAGTATGGATTTTAGTTATTTTGTGCGTTAGGTTTAGCTTTTAGGATTCTAATACAGCTGTATACCTATGTTGCTATCTACGCGTATGGCGTAATCTATGCGGGAACCTATGATATCATCTTTTGTTGTCAGTAACCTTCATATGGGACTTATTATATTTCATATAATAGCACTTGCTGTGTGTTTCAGGATTATAACCTCATATATAATATACATCATTTATTAGAAATGAAAAACAGATTTACCTTCTTTAGAATCCAAAGTTTGAAGACGTTTTTCAGCCGACCACCCTCGAATTGACATAGAGTATGACGTAATGACATAAACGTCATAGGGCCTACCAGTTATGGAAAACCAGACTACCACATAATGAGTACATGTCGTTTGATCCACCTGATTTTCTGACGCTTTGTACTCCTTATCATACAGATGTTGATTATCAACTTTTTATGGGGGGCTGGGGGAGGGGGGGGTCCATATTACATTTTGCTTATTACAGTTTGAAAATATGGTCATCTAGATGGGCCAACAAGCATTTTTTGTGATCAAAATTGGTTAAAAATTGAATATATAACTTGCATAATTTTAATAGTATTTTTGGCATGTGCCCTTCCATTTGTGACCTTGACCTTAATTCAGGTCAACAAAATCAACTTCTTATAGGGGGTTTGCATAGGCTACCCGGTACTAGATTTTTTTTATACAGTTTGAAAATATGGGCCAACAGGTTGTTTTGAATCATTTGTTGGGATTACAGATGGCTTATTTTTTATTACATCGCCATGGAAATATAATTTGAATGTATAACTTTTTATAACTATTTCAATGATATTTTTGGCTTATGACCTTCCATTTGTTGACCTTGATCCAGATCTACAAATATTTCCCTCTGGGAAAAGGATTTATAGACCATCGATCCTACCAATTATCTAAGTAATCTCTTGCATTTTACTGGACTTATGGATGGGAATGTATATTTTTTAGGCCTGACCAGATGGAAGTGACCTTGACCGTTGACCATTATACCAGGAAAACCGTGCATTGTGGGACACTAAAAATTGTTTGCATTATTTTATATGGTATCCTCCTTCATAAACATTGATAATCTCCCAACAGTTTTGATATTTGACTGAACAGTGTGAAACAGAAATAGGTCATTATCTGAATTTTAATGCATTTTTGACATTTGACCTTCCATTTAGTGACCTTGACCTTGACCAAGGTTAAGAAATATTTTGTCGTTGGGAAGACCTAGCATGGAGCATTCTTCCTACCAAATATCAAAGAAATTTAATCCTTTTTACATGAGTTATGGTTGGGAATGTATATTTTTAGAGCTAACCGGATAAAAAAATGGCCTTGACCTTTGACCTCATTCCAAGAAAACTATGCATTCTGGGACACTTAAAATTTCTGACACAAGTTGCCATGGTGTCCTCTTTTCTAAACATATATAATGTCTCAACATTTATAATATTTGACAGAATGGTAGACAACGGAAATACCTCACTATCCAAATTTAGGTGTATTTTTGGTGTTTGACCTTCCATTTGGTGACCTGGACCTGGACCAAGGTCACACAGAAATTTTTCAAATGGAAAGGACCATGAGGAGCATCTAAATTCCAAATATCAAAGGGATCCACCAAAAATTGAATTTTTAACAATATTTAATATGAATTTTTTTAAAAAGCTGTAATTACGAGAAAAAATCCAAGATGGCCGCCATACGAACCCCATGGGACATTTGTTGACACTGTTAACAACAATTTTTGGTAACTAGGCATATTTAGCAATGTAAAAAAATAGGTTTCCACAACAATTAATCTGGCTGCCGGACTAAATTGCCAGGCTCTCTCTGGGCTAGCTGAGATCTTGCTGTTCCTAGCTATTTATATCTCACACCAGGTGGTGCCACTTGCTTGTGATAAAATTCACACATTTAAGAAATATACAGTGCTCCTTTATACCAAACATGGACATATATATATATGTTCCCCTTATAACATCATACTGTTAACACCATATACAAGCACTGTTGGGTAAAATCCAAAATAAATGCCATTTTTCTTCGCTTCTGTTCTAAGATTATGTGTTTTGGGTCATATGAATGAAAAAGAAAACAATAGGTCACTGCTTAAAATAGGCCTTAAAACATACCTCAAACCAAGTACATACCATTAGCTATTTTTATGGGAAAAACTTCATCCTTTAGGAGAGAGTGGTAATCTGGGACTTCCAGATTAGAATTTCAGTTAATGTTATCAATTGTGACAGTATGACATTATAACATGAGTGGTGCAAATTTCATAAATCTAAGTCCAACAAAATCATAATGAAATATTTCCGATTTAATTTCATTATGAGATGATGTAAGTTTCCCTGAATTCATACAATTTGTAGTCCAACATCTATACAAGAAGGCCAAAATATATCTTGAGACTATCTTTAACAGAGTCCCTTTGAGGATGTCTCTATTAACACCCTCTTGAGATGAAATTTTAAGACATTATATAGGGTTTTTTTGTCCAAATTTTAGATTTTACAAGACCCTGTCATTATTTCTCTTGGGAAACGGAATTAACTGGAAAATCTTGAATTGTACAAATTGTGAACAAATATTGTTTGAATGCCAATTTTGAAACCATCTCAAATTTGAGCCCCCTGTCAAAACCTCCTGAGGGTTTAAACAGGGGCTCAAATTGCTTTTTGAATACAGGCCCTACTGGAAAAAGGTGCTCACACCCATAAACATGTTTTACATCAAACACAATTATGTGAAGCAAGTAAAATATGCAAGTTAAATGTTAAAGGAATTATTAAGTTTGAAAAAATATTTTAGATAGTTTTCAGTTTAATTATTGTTTATTGATTTTTCTCAGACACCCTCAATCTACTGAACGATTTTCCACATTAAATGGGTTTTTTGGGAGGGGGCCCTTGTCAGGACTTTAGTGGCCCCCTGAACCTCTGAGGTAGGGGGGGGCACAGGGGACTTTAAAGGGGTCTAGGGGGGGCCGGTGCCCCCCAGGCCCCCCCCCCCCTGGTACCGCCACTGTAACCTACATTGTAACGTCTTCTACATGAGACAATGTTATTAACGCTAGTAACAGTCATTGACAATGCTTTATCCTGGGTGGAGTAACGTAAAGTTAGAGATCAATTGTGGGTGGGGGGAGGAGGTCTATTTGTTTGTTATGGGCCTTATAATGGAAATGGGATTTGAGGAAAAGCCACTCTTTCCTTGAACATAGTCAAAACTTGTTGTTATTTTCTATATATTGTCATAATCGATCGGATCGTTATATATATGCTACCATTGATGTTAGGGGGCGTGGCCTGAGTATGTTGAGGTAGAGGGGAACCAATCAGATGAGTTTATCATGCACATCAATATGCCCACACAATGTACCACACAGTATGTACCAAACGTCTCTACATACAAATGTTATGTTATGATACACACTTCACTGTGGAGTAATACAGGTTACCATATGTGTCACGCTCGCACTGTAATTAACCATTTTTTCATTTACATATACTGTAACTAGCCTGATAGTTTAGTTATAGTTTATTTGCAACTCGTATCTTAAGTTATGAACTTAAATGCGGCACTCTTTGGAAGAACTAATAGAACTCCTAGGAATGACAAAAAGTATCTGTAAGGAATTTATTAATAGAATTGAATGCAAGTATCACCTGCCCATCCATACACAGTGACCAGTAGAAACCAATCTTCATACAATTAACTCATGCTCCTCACCGTCCTCCATGGATCCTCACACTCATAGCGGCTCATCTATTATTTGTGATATGTTTCAGGAAAATGAGTCATGAGTCGCAAAATTGATATTTTTCAAAGCGTTTTTTTCACAAGATCACATTATTGGAATCTTCTGATTTTTCGGGGGTGTGTCACTTATAAATATGTCGATTAGTGTACCAAACTTCAGGACAATCTATGTAATATATCCTTTCGTTTTAAAGGCCCTCATATGGACTTCATGTAGTTACTTTACTGTTTAATGACCCCCAGAAATATTGCAAACTTTTTTTTCAAAAACGAAAATATCAAACTTAAAATCTGGAAATACTTATTATTTTATTAGACTGTTTACTATCATTGTAATCGGCTTGATCTCATCTTTTCAAATATAATGGTATCTCAAAATCTATTTTTTGCGACTTATGACTCATTTCCCTGAAACACATCACATTTTGCCAGATTTATCACAATTTTATTCGAATCTGATCAATTCATTTGATTCAAATGTAACAATTTTATCACTACTCATGATCATTTCATCACAATAAAACTCTCCACAAAAGAAGCCTTTTATCTGATTGTCTTTCATTGTGTGGTAATGGGTAGGCTCAATATAGAGCACTCAGACTCCATGAATAATATATATATAGACAGACCAGTAACAACAGCACACAGTGCCATTCATTACACATATCCACAGATGCACTGCATGTGACAACAATACAGGCTTATATTAATGGTGCCATCAACCATTCACCCATTGTGTACCACATTAGTGTGCAACTGATGGGTTGCACCATCATAGCCTCTACACATGGGTTTTAACAAAAAGGCCTTGTGAATTTAACCTTGGACATCAGTAATGAATAGGGGGAGTTGCATAGCCGCCATTTTGAATCTTGATTCGCATGGAATTATGGGAGTAAGGGTACAGTATAAAATCTAAAGAAAACATGTTATGTTCAGCGTGGACTATTTATCAATGCTCTAATGTCAATATCCATGTGTTATACATGTTTCCATAATACTTGACTTCATCTTTCCCATCATGCATTTGGTTTTCAAAGATCATCTATAAAAGCTATGATATTGGTGAAAATAATTTTGCAATTTTTGATAAAATGTTGCCAAATATTTATATGTCAGACTTGAACTGAATCCGTCCCAGCATGCACTGTGACAGACATGCGCAGTGAGACATGCAACTCCCCTATTGAAGATAGTTTGCATTAATTGCAGCAATGAAAGCTGCACTTTGAATATGCATTAAAAGCTGTATTTTTTGTTTAGTAGTATACTTGTGGAAAATGAGGAAAAGTACAAGTGTAGTGGCCTGTGAAGTGTCACATCACCTCAGGCTGTAGATGTGCAGAATGCAGGTGAATTAGATAATTATTTAACTGAACCTTGAAGTTGATGCAAGTTTCTAAAACTTAGAAATGCATAGTCCTGTTTGTGGCTGTAAAGTAGCAATGCAGCCAAGGTTCACAGGAATAGTATGAAAGGGATTAGAAGATTTCCATTTGGAAAAATAAAGTATACTCTGTGTTTGGATAGTTTGGCTTTCAAAGATAATGATGGAATAGAAGACATAGAATAGTATTTAATGGATCTGGAATAAATAGGAAAGGTATGCAAAATGCAAGATTTAATATCATAGATTCATTGAAATCTTGGATAGCAGCATTGTATATTGCTTGATGGTGCGGGCCTGACCCGGCATAATTTATAAGGGTCAGATTTTCAGAAAATGTACAATTCAATTTCTCCAATCCTCTCAAATAACCCATATTTCAGACGAAAATAAAGTTCAAAATATAGTTCAACCTAGTCAGACAGATTGCTAGAATCAATGCATTGCTGAATATACTCGAATTTATATACTATTGGTCAAATTGCAGTCTAATGTAGCAGAATTTACATCTGCCAAATGTACATTTTTGAAAACCTTACCCATAAGTCCTTCTGGAATACACCAAGCCACAAAACCTTTACCTACCAGCAAGGGTACCTCTCCATCGCAAACCATATCAGCACACGCACGAGAAGACAGTTCCCAATCCTTTAATGTCTAACTCTAAGTAAACCAGCTAAAGAGGAAGTAATCATGAAACGGATATTGAATATATCACACACAGCTAGGGGAATATTGATGAAAAAGCATTGGGAAGTGATTGGGAAGATATAAGTTTACTACACTAGGAGACAATGAGAGAGTTATACTCTTCAGGGAAACAACAGGTCTCTACACTATTGCCAGGTCAGATTCATATGTGTCATTGTCAGAACATTGGTTCAACTAAAACCAACCCATAGCAGGACAGTTGTTTCAGGTGAACTGGAATCATTGTTTGGAGATTTTATGATGACTGACAGGAGGAGGAAATAATAATGATAATATTCAATATTATATCTGTGTTAACAGAACTCTACAGATGAGTAAAACGGTTTGTAAAAGAACAAATTCCGAGAACATGTGAGACAAAGAAACCCGTCTTTTCTACCTCTTTCCGTAGAAATGGCTTCTCCCGTATATTATTTGGACAATAATCAGTCAAACAATGTGAGGCATTAATTTTTCTAGGGTGATGTTTTAGGCAAACAATGTTCCACATGAGATTTGGTGTCATTTCTGAATACCTCCAAATTTGCCGTTTGTTTGTGTGAAATAGGGACTTCCTGAATCTTATCGATCTGGTCTTGGTCACTAATGTGTAATGCATTGGAGGAGTAATGGTGACATGTAGTAAACATGACGCCCTAAAATATGTGATTGTTTAACCCAAACATTATCTCCATGTGCAATCTGAAGTGACAAAACCCATGAACAAACTACAGTACCACTAGGTGTAGCAGTAAATCAATAGTGTGTGTCCCTTTCCATTAGCACTGTTTGATCTGTCATGCATTATGATCCATCTTTCCCATCTCCCACCTTCTAATATCATTAAAACAGTTTTTATACCTGTGAAGATACCATTTGGTACATTGTGTTATTCAACAACCACTAATACATACACCACAGCATGTATGTATACAGCATGTATTACGTCATCTTACTAGATCTAAAAGATTGCTGCTGCCAAACAGCAAATTTGGATTAATTTGTGTAGATAACCATTGAATTGGATCGCATCCATTTTGCATTCATCACACTGGAAATATATATTAGCGTTAGAGTTCATCTAGAATGAAAAAAAAACTTCAAACATGATATGTTTAATGGAGAGATGCCTCACTATCATTGTACCTTTGTCCATTGGTAATATCATAATCAGTGCAATACAAATATCATTATAGGATTACTTTACATGTTAGCAATACCCTACGGCTTATGTATTATAGCATCATAGATCTAAAGACTTGCAGTTAACAAATCACCTCAGGTGCAACAACATGAACCACATCAAAATGTCAACATCTATCACTCAACTTGATGGAATAACACCGGGGTACCCTAGGCATATCATAGCTCTCATAGAGACTGATGATGTTGTCAGTCTTAAGGCAGAGCTGGATAATGCTGATGAAGAATTGAGGGCAGTTATACTTACTGGAACATTCTCTCTAACAGGATTTAACTTTGAAAATGACAAGGAGAGTATAGAGGGATTCCCCCTGCTCCCTCGGAGCACTCTATCTCTAACTATTGCTGCTGGTGCACAGAATATAATGGAGCTACTCTTACATGAAGGAGTTGCTCACTTCACACCTGAACATTCCCTCAGTATCATACACTACCTGCTCCACTGTGCACACTTGAATCCAGGTGAACTTGAGACATACCTAAAGTTCTACCAACATTTAAAATCTATTGTGTCAGTAAAAGACATGAAGGAGATGATATACCAGGAAGACTCTGATGGACTTAATGCTCTGGAACTGTCTGTAAAGCTCAATCTAATCCAGTTCTTTGAGTTGATCATGAATACTGAAGGTGTTTACCTACACAAACAATCAGTGTATAAATGGGGGTCATGTAAAATGTATGATGTCACTGACTATGAACACGCAGATGCCAGGAGAGACAATACATCACCTCTAAACTTCCTCATGCTCTGTGATTGGGGATCATTAGAAAACAACAAGTTGGATTCTTTCCTGTCCTCTACAATAGTTAAAAAGTGGTTCATGTCAAGATATAAAACACATTTCTTTTTTGTGTTGGTGGCCTTCATTCTACTAATGCTTCATTTTGTTCCAATATTCCTCCTTATTCAGTCCTGTCATTGTGCAAAGGCATTCTACCCTGTTCTATATAATATAAGCCTACAAAACATACAGAATAGTTCTGAAGTAAGTCCTTTTAACTCTTGTTTTGGGTTTTCTGGGCCTTCTATTTTAGTTCTCTTAACAACTTGTCTGGCCACGTCTTCAATGATTATTGTCACAGTTTGCACAATGTGGAAGTCAATGCATGATGTGTCTAAACATTGTCAGCTATTGTCAAATAAAACTTCATCTATACTGAAGCCTACAGTTGCTTACATATTTGCCCTTGTTTTTGAGCCATGCTGCTGTTTTATGTGTATTCTAGGTATTGCAGCATATAACCGATGGCTGCATATTCCAGGATTTGTGGTACATTCATTTGATGTTAGCCAGAAAATTTACTTCTTGTTTTTCTGCCTTTATGGCGTGCAACATTTCTATCAGGGATACATATTCATAGCTTTAAAGCAGATCATTTTCGATTCTCTTGATTTACTGGTATTAGCAAGCTTTGTGCAGTTCCTGTTTGCAGATATGTTCCACAGAATAATTACAAAATTTGGCACCATCAACCCTGACTCTGATTTTGGAACTTATGCTAATAGTATGTATGATATTCAGAAGATGGTAATGAACACTGTTAATCTGGGGGACAATCCAGAGCCTATAGTAAAGGTCTTGCAGATTGTTCATTTCATGATCCTGACCTCCATCCTGTTAAACTTCATGATCGCTGTCTTTTCTCAGTCTGTATCTGAGGTTGCCAATTATAAAAAAGAAATTCTTGTATTTCAACGTAATCTGATGATTCATGATACATATGCCTTCCTGAGGACTGTCAAAGGCCTGAAAATCCTAAATCCCATCATTATGTATTTCTTAAGGAGGAATTTTGTGTATGAAAATGGAAGAGTTTACCTCTTAGTTGGATTGCCATGACACAATAATGGCGGTGGTTGTTATGCGGTGTTAGCTTGATTTGTCAAATAAAAGATTCCAGTCTGTTATCCAAGGGTCATTTGTCCAAGTTAATATTTCCTCTCTAATCTTTAATAAATAACTTGAAGCCTACTTATTTAATATAATCAACAATGAGAAACAGGACGGGAAAAGGTAAGAGTATAACAAGAAAAATTACAATAATAACAATAATTAATTTGCTAGGAGGTTAGGAATGACGGCTGCACAACACAATACATCTTTCACTGTTCCATTCTTGCACTTTATAATATTCTGATTTCTTTATGATAATGATAGCGGTGTTAAAATAGCAAAACCAAAACATGAAACCTATCAAAGCCATATGGGCGAGTATGAAGATATTCCATCTGTTACTGTCTATATTGCCTGTCCCTGCCTATATTTTATCTGTCCCTGTCTATATTTCATCTGTCCCTGTCTATATTTCATTAGTCCATTTTGGGTCAGATTTCGCGTGCACTTATTATACTACAGACCGCGTTGGTCTAGTGGCGTCACCTGACGTGTTCCATCATGGACTAAAATCAATATACAACTCGGATTTAGCGTGAGAACGGTCTGGACGCCCATAGACGTCCCTCGGCCTTCGGCCTTGGGACGTCTATGGGCGTCCAGACCGTTCTCACGCTAAAATCCTCGTTGTCTATTGCTATATCTCTCCCTGTCTATATTTCATCTCTCCCTGTCTTTATCTCATCTGTCCCTGTCTATATTTCATCTGTCCCTGTCTATATTTCATCTGTCCCTGTCTATATTTCATTTGTTCCTGTCTATATTTCATCTGTTACTGTATTTGCCTATTCCGTCCATGCAATAATATTTTCTTCATGTCGCCCCTACCCAGCAATAACGAATTATATGTCTTTATGCAATTTACAATTTTTTTTGTAATAAATTTTCTTTTAAAAATATGGTACAATAATTAGCTGGGTTAGCCGATGTTATGTGCATCACCTGTGGTCCTCATGCATAGGAATTACTAGGGTCAGATTCCCAGAAAATTTACAATTCTCCTTCTCCAATCCTCTGAAATAACCCACATTTAAGACGAAAATGAGCTTCAAAATGCAGTTTGACATAACGGAACTGATGCTTTATATCAATGTGATCCCAAATATACTCAGATATACCCACTATTCATCTTATGTCAGCCTAATATAGCCTGATTTACTTAATTTGTTGAGCTGCCAATAGTATATTTTCTCAAAAAATCTGACCCACTAATATACCAGCACCTGGTCACACAACATCATATAGGCCCCCATATCTCATGTAAGATGTATGATCGTCATATAACCCATACTCAGTTCAATAGTTCAGCTCGCTTTACCTATACAGAAGCCAAAGGAAAAATAGGCGTTTCCCATATATAGTGGATGAAAAAAAGGTCTTGTTTCGTGATAATATTTTTTTGTTAAACAAGGGAAAAGTAGACTTGCCTTTTTTGTTTGTGTTCCTATTTTAAATCTTTTTTCCCAGGAAGAATAAATGATATAAGGCATGGTTAGAAATCTTTTAGGAGAGTTAATGATTTTCAAGTTACCGGTTTTTCTTTTTGGCCTAGGTAACATAATGAACTCTTGTGAAACAATGAATCCAGTAAAACAGTCAATGAAACATCATGTGGGTCAAACTTTTAGAAATGTACAATTGGCAGTTGTACACATTTAGCAAATTCTGCTAAATTAGGCTTCTATTCGGTCATTAGTAGGTAAATGCGAGTATATTGCATTGATTCTGGCAATCGGTTTGGTTAGGTTGAACTGTAATTTAAACTTTATTTTCGTCTGAACTTGGGGTAATTTGAAAGGATTTGTGAAGGGAAATTATACATTTCCAGTCGACTTCACCCATATAGGCCCCCTATATCTCCACCGTCATTACGTGAATCATAGACGTGCAGCAGTATACAGGTATGATCATCACACAACCTATACACTGTTCACTACTACCGCGAGCTTCAGCCACCCAACATGCTGTCACAACAGAAGGAACCATTGCCGAATAAGGCACAGAGTGACAGCTATCTTAAGAACAAGGAGTCACAGAGATCTATGACCATCTGGATACTTCTGTCACTTGTTCCTCTAGCTCTGATAGCAGGGTGGAGGGTGTGGTGGAGTGGTGGGGGGAAATCACCTGTGGTACATTTAGACTGTGGTCCTGTTGAAGGCGTTCATGACATCATTAATGACGTGATCATATTCAAGGTAGGTTTTCATTGTAAATATTTATGTTCTTATTATGAGTGGAGGTAACACCAAAATCTAGCATTTTGAAGATTGTATATAATTTTTAAGTTGTATCTTGGCCTTTATGTTCGCCTCCACACCGACGGCATACATGAGCATTGTTACAGTTGGTTTTGATACACGTACGGTAGTTCCAGAAGAAGCATGTACCTTTAGGGTAATCATCAGGAATGCCCGAACCACCTTGTCTCCTCTGTTTCCTAGGCTTGCTATTATTAGAGCCCGAACTCTGATCCTTATCCTCCTGCAATTTGCGAAGATATTTAGGTGACAAATTAGCTGCGTGAAAGTGGTCAGTTGCTAGCACAGGATCCACCTGGAAGGTGGTAGACTCCCCATCGACCAGTTTGTTTATCACAGCTCGTTCATACTCAACATAAGCACCGTCAACGTAGCTTTCCTTCTGTGCATGCTTGGTTATATAAGCCATATGGTCTAAATAAGCCGCAGCCCGTGGGTCACTTGAAGATAACAACATTCTCAGAACACGGCACATACCATAGACTAAATTGCGGTAGGAAAGTTTTTTGTGATCAAGATGTTTGAGCAAGATGGAACCGTCTTTATATTGACAATAAAACTCTGGTCTGAACAAAATACCTGCACTGCGCTTGTGGGAATCGGGGTCAATAGTATGCGCAAGCTCGGTGAAGGCTGCGGCGAGCGGTGTAGTCAGAACGTCCACAGGGCGTGTCTCGTTGCCCGATTCACCACCGGGACCTTGAGGTGCGCCCCCACTTTGAGACGATCCCCCGGGATTAGTCGAGCCCGAGTTAGTATTGGACATCCAGTCAGGTAGTTTTAAACCGCCAGCCCCCGGTTTGACCGGTACCCAGTGATGTCGGAACCAGGGGGGCCACAGGGGCCATGGCCCCCCCACCATGAAAGTGGGGGGGCCAGAGTATGGTTTGGCCCCCCCACCATTTTACCTTCATGTACAATTTTGAATGCTGAAAAAGAATTCTTCCAGATAGAGAAAACCCTCTCTCAGTAATGTAAAATGCTAAAGGTAATTGCACTAAATAAGGCCCATAACATGGACACTTATAGAAATATAATATTCTACCTGTTTATTCGGAATGTTATAATTTGGTATACTTATAATTTTAGAGCCAAACTTTAAATCAAATTTGTTTTTCAGAAAATTGAAATCACTGATGTAACCATGGCAACCAACTAAGCATAACTATTCATCATTATTTGGTAATGTCATCTCTGACCATATTTTGGGCTATATTAGCCATTTAACCAGTATTCAAATTGCATTTACATTAGTTTAATTTGTTTTTATTTCTCCCTAAAGCCAATTATTTGAGAATTCAATATCTACAAGAAACGTCGTTGAACGACAAAATACGTATTTTTCTAACTATTGTACTTGTAAATTAATGACTTGGCCTTAAATGGAATAAAAAAAAAAAACAAAACAATACGTCATGTCATCAATCAAATTTGGACATCAGCCTTAGATAATAGTTTGGGTGGTTTATCATACTGATTGCACACAAGATGTTTGCTCATCCCCGATGTCCCACAAAACTATGCCAAAATTGGTAATTTTTTACCATTTTGACCCTCGACTCAAACAGTTTTTATTCCTTACTAGCAAAGTACCCGTCCTCCGGACAGTCCCCCTCTCTCCCCACACTTCCCCCTCCCCCTCTCCCTCATTTCACTCCACCTCTTCTCTGTCTCTCATACCTGTTTTTCTCTCCCAACCCCATCTCTGATACTCCCTTCTCCCTCCCCTCTTCCTCATGCTCCCCCTCCTCGCTTTCTCTCCCTGCCCTCTGTCCCTTCCCATACATCCTCTCCCTTCCCCTACTCTTTTTCCTGCCCCTCTTCTTCCCCCCCCTCCCCTCCCCCTCTTCTATTTCCCCACCCTCTCCCTTTGCCTCACTCTCCCCCTCCTACACCGTCTTCCTCCCCTCCCACTCTCCAATACCCCCACCCTCTCCCACCCCTCTTCTTTATTCCCCCTTGAATTGTATATTTGTAATTAAAATGTTTTTTTTCAGCACAAAACATTATGCAACGAATACACTATATCTCAGTCATTGCCGACTACTGTAACTCCAGTATATTATGTAGAAAAGATGGAAATACCATAAATTGATCATTTTAGTTAATATGCACATTACATATTGATGGAGTAGCTTGTGGCTAATGACGTAGTATCTCACAGGGGCTTTCCCAGGCTATAAATAGAGTGTGGATATCCCGATTTTAAAAAGGCTTCAAAATCACATTTCCACCCCAAATACCTTCACAAACCACATACGACGACATCCAGAGAGGGGGGACAGACCTCTACAGATGAGTGAAGTGGTTTGTAATACAACAACTTCCAAGAACATTCGGGACAAAGACACCCTTCTATTCCTTATATGGATTTCTACCTCCTTTCCTAGAAATCGCTCTAGCAGTATATTATATGGATGACAATATTGGAATCACACATATCATATATCAACAGATCTATGCAAAAATTTGTTTACCACAACTTGCTTAGATAAAATTAGTTTTCATCATTTTTCATAAAATAGGTGAGATTTAATTGCAACAAGGTCCTTATTTTTTAACAATTTCAAAATTTGTCCGAAAGAGTTGCCATGGCGACTTGACTATCAATCATAATTTCAAACTGTTCCCCAAATTGTAAGCTTTGATAATATATATACTTTTTCCGAACTTGTATGAAAAAATAAAAAGCTATCAGGGTTCAATTAGAGGGATGTCTCGAAACATAATGTTTATGGGCCTTTTTTTGCGGCTTGGGCTATAGTAAACTTCTGTACCTATAGACAAGTTGTGGCCCATGCGAAAACCAATTTCGACGAAAATAAACACAAGCATAGCAGTGTAGGCCCAAGTTGAGAAAGTCCCTTCCAGCGAAGGGAAAGCCTCTCGCCTCAAACCACTAAGTGCCTTCTTAAATCCATTAAAACTGCAAAATATCATTATATACCCATTAAAACGCCAAGTTCTAGGCAGGGACATGGTATGTCAGTAGGCTGACATACCATTCTTATCTGATCTGAGGGTTGTTGCACAACAAAATTCAATGAACGAACAGGATAACCTCCTCATAGGGGTCTAAGAATGAGCAGGAATAGCCACAATTAGCCCACTGTTGCATATTGCCTGGTGCTAACTATACTTGTAGATCTGCACATGTGTGGGTGCTCCACTAAATATAGAAGGTGTGGACCCAGTCAAAGAATTGGGTATTCTATAGACTGATGTCATACATAGGGGATATTCCAACCTAGCTGACCTGTTTGGTTGTTTGTTCTGAATTAGGATGAATGCACCCTTCTATATGTATAGGCAGTTAATAAAGGACACTTAAGAGGGGTCTGATTGACAGGCCACCCACATATATAGACTATGGCAGATCAACAAATTTACCATGAGCAAGTCTTATAGCCACAAATATCCAAAACATAAAAAAATGATTAATTAATGTGTGAAACCTTTGATATATCATTTTTTACTCATTAAGAAGTGGTATATATCAATGAATAAATTTCAGGGACCTTCAAATTAGGTACAAATAGACTTAGGATAACCCTGAAGGTCTGAAACTTTTCCAGGATCAAATAATCAAATAATGAATGGGATTATTTATCCCAACGAACAAGCATCTATGATTTGGTTGTGTAACAGGTTCTCGTTTGTTGCACAAAGAACGAGCGGGGATTTCTACAAATTTCAAAGAGCAACAGAAAGGCTAAAAACAGCCACAAATTTGCAACAAACAGGCATTGTGCAACAGCCTTCTGAGAGTTTAGACCTAGAGTGTTAGGACTGCCAGCCATGCCTCTGGACAGTCTGGTCTAGATACCCTAATAGCCCAGAACTTCATTTAACTCACTTTACTTGCTTAATTTGATCTTAGCATCTCTAATTCTTTCCGCAATGAAGGAATGACATCAATAACTAAATGTTTGAGTTTAAAAGAAAAGTGAGCCCAAGATATGAAGATATTAGTGAAATTAAATATAAAATAACTTGAAAATGAAGTGGACAACCAATAAGTAAATTTCATCACTAAAACAGCCATACAGGGTAATAGACATATAAATTTGAAATACAAACTCAGCTGTCAAACATGCCACTTGGGATAACACACAATCTTAGACCTTGTGTCATAGGAAAACTATTCCCAAATCAACTTCTAGTTGTATCCATATGGATATACAATTTCACTTTGTGGGACAAAGTTGGCCCCCCCATGTTTAAATTGCTTCCTACATCCCTGAGAAAGTATCTCACTATAAAAATGGCAACGATAATAGTAAAAAGCCATATCTTGTCCTTACTAGAATACGGTAATCTTTTCGCATCTATGGCTAGCGTTGACATAAGAACAAAGCTTCAGCGAATCATATATAATGCAGTAAAAACTGTATATTTCAATGACCCTAGGCATAAAATTGAATTGTGTAACGAATGTCGGATCGATTCTCTAGAAAAACGTTCAAAGATTGCACTTATGCAAATAATGTATAGAAAACGACTGGATAGGAAAAACCTAAGTTTTTTGGGTTTTTTTTGGACGAATTTTATTCAGGTTGGATATACTGGCTGCGCCAGGGAAACTTAATGTGGCTCGGGTCAGACCCGGTCTGCCTCCACACCCTGAAATATTAATTATTGCAGTTGGAATAATAAGTGTGTGAGAATCACATTTTAATTTATAAATTTACATTTGAATAAGAAAATGAGTTGATGGGGGGGGGGAGGGAGAGAGGGAGGTTGGGAGAGAGAAAAAAAGGGGGGGAAAAGGGGGGGAGTTAGTTTATGGGATGAGATGGGGTGAGTGGGGGTGGGGGGAGTGTGTGTGTATAGGGGAAGAGGCCAGTAGTAGTAATCTTAACAGAAAATAACTTTTCAAGTGATAGTTCAGTGAGGGGTAAGCCTCAATACCTGGGGTAACATCAAGTTATTATTTAACAATTCCGTTTTTAACCTTATTTTGAAAGCCAGAGGAGTCGGTACTGTTTTAAGCTGACTTTGTAAGTTGTTCCACCATGCAATCCCAGCATAACAGAAGGATTTCTGGTACAGTGCAGACGTAGGTCTGGTCAATTCGAAATTCAATCGTCGGTCTTCTCTGAAATCGTAATTCTCGTCTAGATGCCTGAGTTCCAACCAAGGTATTCTACAGAAGTGTAGTTGTTTATAAAGAAATTTCATTACATTGAAAAAGATTCTCTTTCCTACAGTCATGGTATTCGATATGTCATGTAAATCATTGACATTATGCCAACGAGGTTTTTTTAGAGCAAAACGAAGTACTTTATTTTGAAAGATTTGTAATTTACTAATGAATTTTTGACCTGCATTTAAATAACAAATGTTACCGTAGTCCAGGTAACTTAAAACCATGGTTTTTACCAAGAGAGATCTCGTACTAACATCCAGAGCGTGTCTATTGATATATATATGTTATATAGGCGAGCATTTGCCTTTTTAATAATATTAGATGCCATGTCTTGGAAGTTTAATTTGGAGTCTATTGTGACCCCTAGGTACGTAAATGTACTAACCCATTCTAATGGTGTACCGTGTATGACAATGTTCAAGTTCGGTGTGAAAGAATTGCTTCTAATGTAGGGTTTAATAAACATAGTTTTAGTCTTAGGAAGACTCAAGACCAATTTGTTATCTGAACTCCATTTAGAGATTAAGTCTGTGTCATTTTGACACTTAGTTAGTAAGAGACCTTCTATGTGGGCATCATTGACCAAAACAATATCATCTGCGAATAATAATATTTCACCTTCAAAATTAAGTTCTGCAATGTCGTTAATAAAAATATTGAACAACACCGGTCCCAAAATAGACCCTTGAGGGACACCATGTTTGATGGGTAAATACTTTGAATTAAGATTGTTTACTTTAACCTTTTGCATACGATCAGTTAGGTAATTTCCAATCCAGTTAATTATCCATGTTGGAAATTTGTAAGCTGTAAGTTTCCGGAGTAGAAGACAATGGTCTATGGAATCAAAGGCCTTCTGGTAATCAAAGAATACCAGGGCACTAAATTTTCCTTGATTCATGTTATTCATTAATCTATACAGAAGAAGGTTAATGGTCTCAGATGTGGAGGAGTTTTTCCTGAATCCTCCTTGCGCAGGAGTCAGAATATTATGTGTATCAAGAAATAGCTGAATTTGTACGTTAACATGTTTCTCTAGTAATTTAATAGCGATATGTGTCAGTGATATTGGTCGCAAATTATTGACCAAATTAGAATGACCTTTTTTAGGGATGGGGACCACGGTCGCTTTTTTCCAAATTCTTGGAATAGAACCCAACTGAATAGATTTGTTTAGTAGAACCACCATATATGCCTTAAATGATTTAAAAAGTAGTAGGTAAATCTTCATGGGAATGGTGTCACACCCAGATGATTTAGATTGGTCGACCTCATTGATTAACTTAATAAATTGATCCTCTGTAAGTAACTCATATTGTGTATTTTCGTCTCCTGTGTATCTAAGAGTCAAGTCCGGGTTAGTGACATTCGGAAGGGAGTCCGCAATCCTAGCACCGATGCTTGCAAAAAATTTGTTAATGATAGCCGGGATGTCTCTGGCTTCGGCCATTTCCAACGTATCAGGATCTTTTAACTTAATTAATTTAGTTTGTTTGTCTTTAAAAGGGAGATAATTGTTAAGTGATATACCAGTGATTACTAGATTAAATGAAGGACCGGTGATGAAGGTCATGGTACCAAAACTAGAAAAAGTAGTGCGATCCCCTCACTATATTGGACCAACCTTATGGAATAGTCTTCCTTCAATTGTTCGTTTGAAATCCTGGGATAACATAAAATGTCATCTTAAATCAACTGATGACTGGTATGGTTGATTTTAAAACATGTCTTTATCATTTGCTAGAGCAAATCAAATCAAATGTATATAATATCTTGCATGCGACGTGTCTTTTATCTGTCATGTGGCGGACTATGTTATATTTTTTAGGAGAAAAATAACAAAAAAATCTATGTGTTTATTGTAGGTATGTATTTTCCTCAGTAGAGGTACCCAATGTATTCACCAAATGAAACTTGTAACCTATAACAACAAGGTATAATATTGAAACCCTTAATGTATTAATGACTCAAATTAAATACTTAAAATATTTAATTTATTATGAGATAACATCGAATTTGCCTTTTTTTTTTTTTTAAAAAAAAATGTTTATTCGACAAGATTTCACATGATGTGATACATTTCAATCGCCGACAAAAATTTCAATCCCATATACTATTATCATTTATAACTAAGGTGTATTGTTACCCTTACATTGATTAAAATACTGTAACGTTCGGCAGGACTTGGAATCCTCCCTATGAAGGGAGATTAGATCCGCCGACCTAGTCACTATATCGACTAATAAATGTCTCAACAACAACAACAACTAACTTTCAACTTAATCTTTTACTTCTTTTACCAATTTACACCATTAAGGCTTTATACAGTTTCTATACTACGGTTTCATACATTACTAATATAAATCAGACAACTCCATCCTGGTGTCTTCTTTAGTGAAGGAGAGATAGCAGATGCATCGGTCATCCAATGACAGCGATTCAACTGCCATCCCTCCCCACACTTACTTTCTCATGAATTATAGAAAAATATCATGCAACCCCTTTTTTTGTGATTTTTGATGCCCTGACACATAGTCTAAAATACATAATAATACAGTCTGCGTAGGTAAAAACACATAGGTCTACTTCTTATGCACCATTTCCAGATAAGTTCACTCATTACACCATTTTGTCTAGTATCTCGAAAATAAACCCACATTTACCCATCCATAGCAACGAAGGACAAATCCTTACATCGGAAGACAGGGTGTGAAGAGTTATATATGAAATTACAAAGACATGGTTTTTAGTTAAGTATCCAATCCTCATTTGTTTTAAGAAAGCTTTTTAAATTTGGCCAGTTCTTTGCCTTTTGTATAGCTGGCAGCCCATTCCACATTAGAGGGCCTAACATGTGCGGAGACTTTCTTAACTTTTCTCGTCGGGGAACCGGTATTTAATTTGTATATAATATCTTGCCTTTAATGTATCTTATACTGCTTTTGAATCTAAAATGTTTTCTGGACTACCATGAAATTATCATTGTATGAAAATGGATCCAATAAAATTTGTTAAAAAAAAAAAGTGCAGATACTCATGGTGTAAACGCGTTTTTTTTTCCAGTGATTCCATACAATTGGTAATTGATTTGAGCAGTTGTCCATGATCATATCATATGGGTCAGATTTTCATGTACAATGTACAATTTGCCTTCAACAATCCCCTCAAATAACCCACATATCATATTGTTCTAACAATTTATTATATCATAATTATTTTGAGTAAATCTGCCAATATTCTGTTAATTGTAAGAGCTGAGAATCCAGCTTTGGCAGCCCCTATGTTAACATTAACGCTACGTTAACCACATTGGTTTTATTGTTTGTTCCTAAAGTGTCTGTGTAATGTAAAACATTGGCTTCAGAAATTGCTTTGCATACACTGAAAGACCCAACCTCAGTGAGTGAGTGTGAGTGTTTTTTCTCAGGAATTCGCTGGCATCCAATTGCCAGGCACTGACCGAGAAAAAAACGGTCAGATTTTCAGTGACCCCCAAAAAACGGTCAGATTTTGGTGACCAAAGAAAAAAACGGTCATCACTTTGGGTGACCGAGAAAAAAAACGGTCAGAAATTTGGTGACCGGAAAACGAAAAACGGTCAGTGACCGATAAATCCCAGTCATCTCAATGCTGACTGTTTTTTGCAGGGTGTTTTTTTTACCAATATTTGACAGGTTTTTTGACCGGTGGTAACCAAGGTTTGACCCTTTTTTTTCAGTGGCCCTTTAACTTGACCGTTTTTTGTTAGGATGATGGTTTTTCATTCAGTCAAATTATAGGGGTTATGGAAAATAGGAATTCTTAGGTTCTATAGTACATCCCCTGTGACACACCGGGAAGCTGCAATTCCTGGGGTGTCACAGGCTAGTAGTATACCCCTGATGAAAACCTAAAACAATTTCAATATGACTAACTAGAAAGGAAATGGTAACAAACACTGGAAATCATATAAAGCAACACTTTATTTACATTCATCACATACACATCTATTACTTTATTTACAATTGTGTGTGCTTGGCACAGCCAGGCTCTGGGGAGGACTAGCCTCTCATTGCAGATTATTATCGGGCTTAAAATTGTAGTTGACTGAAGCCTCAAAATGAATCAAAATCAATACAACGAAGGTGACATTTCAAATCTTGTATATTCCCTTCCAGAATGGATGCATATTTTTCGAAAGATTCAGGATCGGAGTTCCTAGCTGTACCATTGTTTCCTGAGAAGAAATCAACATACCTTGCTTCCCTTTTCATTGAAGGTGAGGCGCCATGATACATATAATTCAGATTTTCAAAGAATCATTTAACATATCAGTTTTGTTATGTAAACTGCATTTTGAACCTAAATGTTATCTTAAATGTTGGTTATTTGAGAGAAGTGGTGAAAGCGAATTGTACATTTTCTGAAATCCCTCTATAGCACCTATGATTCTCTACACTATTCTTAGAGGCACAATCATTTCTATATGGGTCAGGTTGTCAGAATATGTACAATCAGCAGCTCTACACATTTGTAATGACCCATAGTTCCTTGAGGAGGAGAATAGATAATAAAAGACAGAAGCCTCAATATTATTACTCTGATTTTAATGAAGCACATGGCGAGATGTTGGTATATTTGCAGTGTCATACATAAGGGTGTTTGAACTTGGTACATGACAACATTGGTAAAGGTATAACAAGGAAACACAGTAAATACACAGTTATGGCACCATCTGGTGTTAAACAGTAGCAGTATGGAGTAGTTGTAAAGAGCTTTTCAATACAAGTAGTATATGGAGAGTGTTTAGTGTAACTTCATGGCACTACACATTTACTAAATTCCGCTGGACTAGGCTGGCATTGATACATTGTATGATAGATAGCATATGTTCGATAAGGTTGAACTGTATATTCTACCTCTTTCTCATGTTAAATTTGAGTTATTTAAGGACTTATGAAGTTCTTTTTCAGGCGCCTTCACATCTGACTGTCGCTTCGATCGAATTATGTATAGCAGTGCTACCAAACTGTATCCATACAAAAGTCATGCAATATCATATTTGTAATGTATTGTGGCTTTGGATAATCTTTATTTTATCAGCGATGTAGAAACAGAAGGAGTGGAAACGAGGTTCCATGCATGGAACCCAAATAGTTAAGAGTAATGCCACTACAGCTTGTGGCGCTAACTACAGGGAGTCATGTGCACCCACCACAACCCCCATCCAATAGCCAACAATTGTATAGATATTTTAAGTATGTGACTATTATGGTGTTGCTGGGAAAAGGCAATCAAATTTACCTGGGTTACCAATGTGTCAAAAATGGAGTATATTGATGGAACAACTTACCTGTTGTTTACTGATTTATGATAAAATCATACTAGTGTCAACAACAGCACCATGCCGCCACCTGGTATTCAGTACCTACAACACATACATGACAATCATAGTCCTGTAAGATTACCCTGCAGCTTCCACTCCCTCTGTATAGCTCCCTGATTTTACACATATTTAATTGGTGGTTTTCTTTTTAAATTCAGGAGATCTGATTGCAGGAGGTTATGATGATGTGTGGACGGAGAGAAATTACTTAGACGTTTCCCTGCTAATAATTGGTGAGTAGTATGTTTTTCCAGCATGTATTAAGTAAAAAACCACATAAGAAACAGCGCCACGCAGAATATCATTACAGCTGCTGTGAGCTTTGGTCTTGACAAATAGTCATGTCTAAAAATGTTGAAAGAAAAAAAAAAAAAAGTAAATGAGGGAAGTTGCCTTCAATAGGAAACGATTTGAGAGGACTGGTGATTTGAGAGGACTGGTGATTTGAGAGGACTGGTGATTTGAGAGGACTGGCACATTTTCTGACGACCTGACACATATGTGGGACGGGATATAGTCATTGCTCACCCTCAACCACCCTCCATCCCCTCACCCTCCATCCCCTCACCCTCCATCCCCTCACCCTCCATCCCCTCACCCTCCATCCCCTCACCCTCCATCCCCTCACCCTTCATCCCTTCACCCTCCATCCCTTCACCCTCCATCCCCTCATCCTCCATCCCCTCACCCTCCATCCCCTCATCCTGGACATGACGTAGAAGGTTGTGGGAAATGGCATAGTATCCCACAGGAGGTTTACCAGGCTATAAATAAAGTGTGGAGATCAAAATTTAAAAACAGCTTCAAAATCACATTTTCACCTCAAATAACTCCACAAACCATATATATGTCCTCCACACAGGGTCGATGTACCTCCAAGATTCCCAGAACATTTGTGACAAAAAACCCTTCTAGAGCTTAAAATATAAAAATAATTCTTATTAGCCTGTTTACCATCATTGGATCACTATCATATCTCATCTTTTCAAATATAGTGAATACATCTCAAAATCCATTTTTTGCAACTTCTGACTCATTTTCCTAAAAGACATCACATACACCTTTATCATTGCAGGATCCACCAGTCAAGAAACCGATCTCTGGTGGCCAGAAAGCATGAATACAATGACAACAGCAGACCTAGAGACATATCTCTACACATATCTAGATGTGTTTGGAGTTAATCTAACAGAGCAGGCCTTGACCGCTTACAACCTCTCACTGAGTGATGACCCGGAGTATGTTATCACTACTCTATCCACAGACTTATTCAACACATGTGGTACTAATCGAGTTGCTCGGTCAATGGCAATGACTCAGACCAACCGTGTATACAGATATGTTATAGAACAGGCCCCGTCCAGAGCAGTCACCTGGCAAGAAAATTATTCTAGCTATGCTTTCCACTGTTGGGACGCATTTGTCTTTTTCAATTCGCTCGATAGGTTCATGGCTTCTGCTCCCCAGCAAAGTGATTTAGATTTACAACAGAGCCTGAGGAAGTCTGTCAAGGAGTTTATTCATATGGGGGAGATAGCCGGGTGGCAAACATTTCCCAAAGCAACGGCTATATGTGGGCGAAATGTCACTTTTTGGGACTCGGACTACCACAAAACGCAATGTGAATTTTGGAAAAGCAAGGGTCTATCAGGTTATGACTTTGCAGAGTAGAGAGTAATGAAAATGGTGCCCTTTTGCTGGAGTTATTCTTCACAACTGAAGTAATGTTATGTGCCTGATATTGTATTTGATCTGCTAGCATGTATGTGCTTATATGATAGATGAATCAGGTTATATAACAATTTGAATGTTCTGGTTGTTCTGATTATTCTGATTACATATGAACCTCATATTGCAGGAATTAATATAATTCCGAGGCATTAGTGGCGACCCCTCTCTTACGGCCAGGTACCTATTTCTCCCATAACCACCCTCTCTTCCTTCTTCATATCTCCTGACAACCTTTCAAACCTATATTATATTACAAAATTTTCCCACCCACCAATACAAATATTCTCTATTATTACTTATTTTCAATTATATAATTCTACCTCCCTTATCTTCATATAATTTCCCTCCACAATTCAATAATTTATATTCAACATATAAATTCTTATCTATATATCATTTTATAAAACTCAATACAATTTGTATTATTATATAAATTTATTCATCAATAAACGTTTAAGCCCAAGTTTCGCCTCAGGTATTCAATTATTCTTATATTTAATCTGTATCATAATCATATTATGGAAAAGTTCACGAATGCTTGTGATCATATGTGATGTGTTTCAGGAAAATGTGTATAGCATGGCTTTATGCCATGCGTGTGCATTGTTGCGAACCTATCACCGCCCACCTACTGCAGCGACCTCTACCACACAGGCGCTGTACTACCCACTCATACACTCACCCTCAATCACTTCACCTCTTGCCACCACAGCGATCACTTAATTTATCTTGGCAGAGTGAAGATCCTTGCTGACTGCGCGCACCACACACGCCAGCAGCATCCTCACAAATGCGCATTTTGCTGCCCAAAAAGCAGAGAGAAAGGTCTAGGTGCTCAAGATATAGTATTAGACTCAGCATGACTGGAAGGAAACAAAGAAGCCGCCGCTCTAAGAGCTCAGCACCTAAAGTCGCCAGTCAGGTGACGGTGGTCGACCCCGCCGGCGATAACTCCATACCAGTCGAGGTGGAAAGCTCCCCCGCGAAGAAGGTCAAGACCCGGGCCAACAAGAAGCTGGATGACCAGGTGAAATGCATGGAGGCCTCGGTCGAATCACTAAAAGGTACCGTGGATAAAATGGCGCAACAGCTCGCAACAGTGGTTCGTCATGCGGCCGGGCAGGCCAAATCGAAGTCTAAATCCAGACGGAGGAAAGAGCCAGAAACCGAGTCAGAGACTAGCGAGGAGGAGACCGAAGAAGAGTCAGAGAGTGAAGGCGAACCTACACCCCCCAGGCGAGGCAGACGTACCAGCAAGCACCGGTCAAGCCGTCGGAGGTCCGAGGTCAAAATGCCTGCCATACTCAAGCGCCAACTCGACAGTGACAGATTCTTGGAAAGAGAAATGGAGAGGGAAAAGGCAACCTCGGGCCTCCACGGTAAGAACCATGTGATTTCTGACTTATTATCATCCAGAATATTTGCCAAGCCGTATATGTTTATCAATAGGGAGGGTATCACAACGGTGAAACAAAAGGTAGATGCTAGAGGGAATATGACCCCGGTGGAGTACATAGAAGCTTTCCTCTCCCTCTTAGATGACCCCAGGGGCTATTACCGTGAAGATTACTATGACATGTTTGATCATCTTAGGAATGTAATTAGGGACTCTCTTGACAGGCCGTGGGCCGCAGTGCGCAGGTGGTTCGACTACATTTGGGACTCCGTGGAGAGCGGCCTAATGTGTTGGGGAGATAAATCTAGAATACAAGAAGAAAGAGTATGGTTGTGCCTCACTGCCGGTGCAGCAACACCTTTGTCCGGGGCCTATGGCAGTACACACGGGACCTCAAACAATAGGATTAGTAATCATAGCACAGCAAGTAGGGGAGGATCGGGTCAAACAGAACTGGTATGCAGGGCTTTCAACTCACGAGCAGGGTGTAGGCAAACAACTAGTCACCCGGAAGGGTCAATGTATCTTCTTCATATTTGCTCATACTGCGACTCCGTCGGCAAGAACTGTTTACATTCAATCGGGGAGTGCATGAGAAAGATCACGCACGCTAACTCTACAGAGAGGGGTGGCAACAGGAGCAACACAGGCAGTACAGCCTCTGTCACAATGAATCGCAATAACCAATACTCTCAGTCATTTTCCAGTAATCAGCAGCCAAAAAACGAGTAGCTGGCGCCTCAAGAACTTGGAACTTGGAGGCGCCGCCATTCCGACCCAGTGCGAGCCAGGACAGTGCCACGCCCACTACACGTGCTAGCGTTGTTGTTGTTGACAGGCCAGCTCTCGCTGCTCGCGAGACCTCACCACAAGATGGCCGCCCCACCACGAGACACACGGCCTACGATGACAATGACAAGACCTTGTACCGTCCTCCTGCATTGCATGCATCTAGCACAGTCTCCAACAACAAAATGCGAGTAGGTACAAATGAATACTTTGACAATGTACGTTCGATTTGCGCCGGGAAGGTCGAGAGAACCGATGAAGACTTCTCCCTGCACGCATATGTTGACCACCGCAAGGAGACATGGCCTCGCATGTGTATCGATGACTCATATAGTGTTCACAGACGTATATACTCCACCGTTCGTGAATCGGGCTTACCCAATGCACTTGGCACTAAGATTGAACTCCCCACTAAATTAAATCTCGATAAATGGAGAATGTATCTCTCAAATAATGATGATGAACGTGAACTCTGTGATATGATCGCATATGGTTTCCCCATGGGCTACTTGGGCCCCACCTCGCACTACGACAGTGGATTGAACCACACAAGCGCCGATGCTTACTCTGACAAGATAGATGATTTTATAAACAAGGAAGTTAAACTAGGCGGACTCGTCGGCCCACTTGACTCGCCCCCGTTTGATACTTGGTATCACTGTGCGCCGATGATGTCGAGGGAAAAACGAGAATCTGACGCACGCAGGGTAATAATTGATCTCAGCTACCCCGAGGACAGATCAGTCAACGCGTACCTCATGAAGAATAGCGTGTGGGGGAAACAGAGGCAACACTCTTTACCTACGGTCGAAAGTTTGGTGGAAGAGTTGACAGATGTAGGCCGCGGGGCATTTATGAGCACTATAGACATATCGCGAGCATACAAAAATTTTAAATTAGACCCATTAGATTGGCCCCTGCTATGCCTTAAATGGAACAACAACTACTTTCTCGATGTCACAATGCCGTTCGGATCTCGCTCGTCGTTGTGCCACATGCAACGGGTGGCCGATGCAATTGTGGCGATACTACGCAGGGAGGGGATATCCAGTCGCATGTACCTGGATGATCTCGTGATCATATCAAAAGATGAGCAATTGGCCCGCAAGCATTATGATAGGGCGATTAAACTCTTCGAAGAACTCGGCCTCCCGGAGGCTAGCGAGAAGAGGCAACCTCCTGCTACTGCCGTCCGCTGGTTAGGCATAAACATCGATGCACCGTCTATGACCCTTAGCATACCAGCCGACAAGGTGAAACAAACGCTCGACCAAGTCGCCAAATACGCAAAACGACACTCCATGTCTCGCAGGGAACTGCAATCACTAATTGGTTCGTTGATACACGTTGCTAAATGCGTGGGGCCTGCCCGCCTCTTTGTCAGTCGCCTGCTCGATGCTCTCAGGGAAATGACAAAGAAGTATACAAACATCTCTGCAAACATGCGCAAAGACCTGCAGTGGTTTACAGAGTTCTGTGCACAATGGAACGGGAAGGCAGTGATACCCGCGCGGGAATACACGAAAGTGATCCAGGTCGACGCCTGCCTGTCGGGTATAGGGGGAGCCGACGAGACTCGAGCATATGCGGCCCAAATAGCCCCAGTAGACAAAGGTGTCCATAATATTTCTGAACTTGAGGCCGTGAATATACCCGTGGCATTGCATACATTAATTACTGACGCTGATAGAGGGGGACATATACTCATCAAGTGTGATAATATTGCCAGCGTGTGTGTATTTAGAACTGGGAGAGGAAAGAACCCCGTCATAGTAGAAGCGGCCAGACTGGCCTGGATGGCGCAAGCCCTGTTCGACATCCGGGTCAGCTATGAGCACATAGCTGGGGAAGACAACGTAGTCGCTGATAATCTCAGTCGCGCCCACATAGACGATAATCATAGACTTAAAGCAGTTAAAAGTGTCCGTGATAAATCTCTTGAACTTGTACAGCCATGTATGTTTGCTGTTCATAATGCACGTTTTTCATTACCCCCTAGGGCCAATGCTAGATCGGCTGATGTCCAGAGCGGCGATACGACAGTCACAGGCATGGGCGACAGGCACAAAAGAAAACAGACAGGGGGCTCTCAGACGATACCAACACTTCGCCAGGATAGTGGGCATGGATCCCACTAAACCCACCTATATCCTTATATGCATGTATATCGAGTTCCTGCGTGAGACCATAGCATCCCCAAGAACTATACGTAACCACTTGTCTCACATACGTACCACGTTCAAGCTGAACCATCTTCCCACAGACGCGCTTGACCACCAAAGAGTGAAGTGGGCCCTCCAGGCGATCGATCGCGACAAATCCTTCATCCCCAACGCGAAACTACCCGTACCAGTCCACATAATCAGGCAGGCTATCTTAGCAATGGACGCGAGTAACCCCATCCAGCACACTCTCAAGACCGCCATACTAGTTATATACTATGGCGGGCTCAGGCAATCGGAAGTACTAACGCCTACTGCCCGCAAATTTGACCCCCTCGTCCACCTGACTAGGCAGGACGCACAGGTCTCACACGACAAGGTGATCATCACCATCAAGTCAGCCAAAAATCTGCAATCGGCGTACCAGTCCAAACAAGTGACACTCCACGCATCAGACAACAAGAGGTTCTGTGTGGTCACAGCCATGAGCCATATGCTGAGAGTAGTCCCTACAGCACACCCTAAGCAAGCATGCTTCATGTTTCCACGCACACGCGACCCCATGACTGCCACGTTCGTCACCCGACAGTGGAAAGACGCGCTGGTGGCCATGCGGGTCCCCCACAAGCAATACACACTGCATAGCTTGCGTAAGGCAGCCGCTACAGACGCCTTCGCGGCTGGATGTTCATCTTTACAAATCCAGAATTATATTGGCTGGAACTCAGAGGCATACAGGTCCTACATCCGTACTGATGATAACCCAGTCAACCAAGCACTAAGGAGAGCAATAAGCTCACCCCGGCCCTAGAATATCTGCTCACAAGCAAAGATTCTTAATCATCTTAAATTCCTCCCACCCCCCCCATAAATGTCAGCCACTCGGCTCACAAAAAGACTAGGCCCTCAAGCAATGAACTGTGGCATTGCCACCAACGAACTACCCACAAGGGTTAAAACATAATAACAGGCTGAACCAATACAGCTCTGTTTCTTAAAACTACATATTACTCATATTACTTCCTTTTATACTCTCAATTTGCATCCCCCTTCCCAACATCATACCACATACCCAAAATTGGCAGTCTTGGCTAATTACCTAATTTTATTATAATTTAAAACTTCATCAATTCAATTTTAATCACAATCAAATCAATTTTACCAATTTTACATTAAACCAATTTATTTTAACTCCTTTTTATTATTATATTTATATAAATTATATCAAATCAAATACAAATTTAATTTCCCAAGGCTGCTGTCAACTCTTCCTTTCAATCACTTAACTGGTTCGGCAACAATGTGTATAGCATGGCTTTATGCCATGCGTGTGCATTGTTGCGAACCTATCACCGCCCACCTACTGCAGCGACCTCTACCACACAGGCGCTGTACTACCCACTCATACACTCACCCTCAATCACTTCACCTCTTGCCACCACAGCGATCACTCAATTTATCCCACCCACCCACACCTAATTCTCATCATTTCATTCCTCCCTACTAATTACCTAATTTTATTATAATTTAAAACTTCATCAATTCAATTTTAATCACAATCAAATCAATTTTACCAATTTTACATCAAACCAATTTATTTTAACTCCTTTTTATTATTATATTTATATAAATTATATCAAATCAAATAAAAATTTAATTTCCCAAGGCTGCTGTCAACTCTTCCTTTCAATCACTTAACTGGTTCGGCAACAATGAGTCATAAGTCGCAAAAAATAGATTTTGAGATACCATTATATTTGAAAAGATGAGATCAAGCCGATCCCAATGATAGTAAACAGTCTAATAATCTAATAAGCATTTCTAGATTTTAAGTTTGGTATTTTTGATTTTGAAAAAAAAGTATCCAATATTTCTGGAGGTCAATATACAGTAAAGTAACTAAATGTAGTCCATATGAGGACCTTTGAAACGAAAGGATATATTATATAGATTGTCTTGATATTTGATACATCTATTGATATAGCTATAAGTGATAAACTCCCTAAAAATTAGAACATTCCAACAAAGTGATCTTGTGAAAAAAACACTTGAAAAATATCAATTTTGCGACTTATGACTCCTTTTCCTGAAACACATCACATATAATAGTGGCTCTGGGGGTTGGCTCATTGTGCCATATCTAAGAACAAGTGTTGTCGTTCTAAAGAGCTGGTGGTAAACTAAGTAGTGTGAGTGGAGTTAGGAATGAGTGAAGATACAAATAAAGCACTCAAAGCAAACTTGTAGTTTTGAATTGAATTGAATAATCTTTTATTTGTCAGTAATATGGTAGCATTTACAGTAAAAGAAATGACAAATTGGTTGACAGACTTCTGGGATAATTCCAGTTCTTCCAGTCGTTCCCATATGTTTGGAAGATGAACTATGCTTTATTTGCACAGGCTGACTATGGTTACGGTCTGTGCGAAATCTCTGTGTATTTTCTGTGTTTTTTTTGTTTTTATATGGCACATACCTACCTTAGGTCGTTTGTGTGTTATAATGTCTGATTGCAATGTTTCGATCTCGATGAGTAAGGGCTTGAAAATAGTTTACTTTAATGTCTGTAGCTTCTTCCACAAACTAGACTACCTAAAAATGGAATATCTAAATGGTTTCTATGATATTGTCTGTCTTAATGAGAGCTGGTTGAGTAAGGATATTACTGATTCCATGTTATTTGTGAAGGGCTATAACTTAGTAAGGTTAGATAGAGCTGTCGATAAGAGAGGTGGGGGTTTAATTATTTATTATAAAGACAACTTCGCCTGTGATCTTGTGGAGACTCTGTGTATATCAACACCTGATATTGAAATTATTACATGTACGATTAAGCCTGGAAATAACAAATCGCTAATCCTAAGTGCTATTATAGGCCACCAAATGGATCTCTAGATGGCTTTTTCCAGCATCTTTCGAATGTGATGAAAGGTTTTGATGAACACCATTTCTCTAATAGAAATAAAATTATTGGAGGTGACATGAATATCGACCTGAAGAAAAATAGTGTCTCCAGTAAAAGATTAATCTCTATTTTAGATAATAGAGGAATGGTACAACACATTGAATCACCTACTAAGTCACCTCACAAACGAACACTCTGAGAGATTTTATAGCCTCAAACTGTAAATATGTTAAGAAAGCAGGCACGATCAGTGAAAATATAAGTGACCATCTACCAGTATATCTAGTAATTAAGAAATGCAGAGTGAATAATCATAAAGGGGAGGTATACCATGCCAGATCGACTAAGAAAATGAACTTAAATGAAATTACAAATCGTATCAATAATATTGATGCTGATATTTGGCTGGCTAATGATGTAAACACAACCTGTTCCAAAATTTTCGATGAGTTCAGATCGATCCAGAATGATATGTACCCCTTAAAAGAATTCGCCGTGCAAAATGGAAAGATTATATATGATGTGACTTGAAAACTCTTGTTAGAAAAAAGAATAAACCATACAGACTGGCAATTAATATGAACACCCCAGAACAATGGCAGAAAGCTAAAGAATTGAAACTACAAATTAAAACCAGACTACTCTTTTTGAAGAAGCGAATGGTCTCGGATATATGTATCAGATATTCTAGAAACGAAAAAAGATTCTGGGAAAAAATTTCCAATCTATATGGAGTTTGCAAATCTAAAAGAGATACGATAGATTTGATTATCACTGAGGATGGAAAGACGTTAGTAGCAAAGGAAGCAGCTAATTATGCTAATACTTTTTTCTGTTCAATTGGGCCAAAATCATCCACTGATGCCATCAATGATCTTGCAAATGACGATGTTTTTAAGTTGGTGAATGGAATAGATACCTCCAAATCTAGTGGTGTTTTTGATCTTAATACAACCTTTCTTAGGTTTTCTTTATTATCTTGTATTGAAAAATTCACCACAATATTGAATCGAATTCGTGTCGAAGGTATTTTTCCCCAAATTTGGAAGAAAGCTATTTGTGCCTTGATTCCAAAAAAAGGTAAATCCTGACATATTAATGATCTATGCCCAATATCAATCTCACCTATTACTGGGAAAATTTTAGAACATTTATTGGTAGAAAGGCTCCCCTTATATCTATTGAATATAAATTTCTTTTCTCCAAGTCAGCATGGCTTCTTGGCTGGAAAAAGTATTGAAAGTGCTGCCTTTTCTCTAATAAATACAATTCTTGAGAACAAAGATAATGGCTACGAAACAACAGCCACTTATTTCGACCTGTCCAAGGCCTTTAATTTGATAAATATTGACATCTTATTATTGAAATTGAGGTTGATTGGCATCTCTGGAAATTTACTTGAATTAATCTCTTCTTATTCAAGAGGTCAAGAGCAGCAGATTTTGATGGGAAATACTGTCTCTGATGTTAATACCTTGGAAGCCGGTGTGGCTCAAGGAAGTATCCTAGGCCTGATATTATTTATTTTGTACATTAATGATATAGCTTCTGTCGATTTTAAAGGTAAACTGATTATGTATGCTGATGACTGTGTCCTGTTGCACAGAATTTGCATAGACCATGATATCACCATTGTTCAAAATGATATTAATCTCTTCTAAGAATGGGTAGTTAAAAACGGTTTGACAATCAATTCTAAAAAAAACAAACTACAAATTTTTAGAGGTTCAAAGAAAAAATCAAATAGACAATACATGGTCTATACAGATGGTATAATGATAGATATTGTTGCCAACTTCAGATATCTCAGATTTTTGCTTGATGATTCTTTAAATTTCATTCCACAAATCAACTCTACCTGTACTCGAGCATCGACCCTTTACAGGAGGTTATGTAAGATCCGATATTTCATCTCAAGGGATATAGCTATCTTAATTTACAAAACTTATATTCTACCAATACTGGAATTTGGCAGCATTCTTATATCATTATCAAACCAAAATCAGATCAAGAGACTCCAGATCATTCAAAATAACTGTCTCAGGATATGTTATAGTGTGTATGGTAGAAACACTTGTCGATGACAAAATAATGTATTTATTCATCTTGAATTCAAAATGCTGCCGCTTGTGTATGGAAGATTACAAAGGTTTTTAAATGTTTTCCGACTTTATTATGACTTTGAAAAGGAACATGAAGTAAATTATAATTTGAGAGACCCCTACAAAGTTCATGTTAAACGCTGGAACAAAGAAGGTATAATGAAAAGTCTCTTCGGCTGTGCTGGGAAATTTTGGAATACCTTGCCACGAGATATAAGATCTATAGACGAGTATCATGTATTTAAATCAAGGTTGAAAGTACTGTTTGTGAAGCTTTTTAATGACAATAATGAAATCTGGACCACGCCTGAACGATTGGTATTGGCAAATGACTAAGGTCTGTACACGATGTCTTATATAGTGCAATAAGTAATGACACTAGGTGGCGACACAGTGCTTTGTGATTTGCCTATGCTGTACTTAGTTGTGTATCAAACCGTCAGATGGCAGCATATGTTGCAAGCTTTCTCTATCTGCAGGATGTATGAAGCCCTATGCTATGTTTATTTGGAATATAGCAACCTGATTTCCTACTGAATATTTTGTATATTGTAATTCTATGGAATTTTGATACATCTAAACATGGCCTGTCATGAATCTGACACTGTCCCGGGTGTATGGTTCATGTATTTTTTTTATTTTTTTATTTATTTTATTTTATTTTTTATCCGTTTCCTTATTACTGAATGCCTATGGCAAAATAACCAAATGGTTAGCGCTTATTACTTCATTTGTGTTAATCTCTTTTCTATTGATTTTCCTAACATTTTTTCTATATTTGTTTAAAGCAGCTTTTCTGTGAATAGTGTACTTGTTGCATAATGTCTAGCTGAATAAAAATCTTAAAACAAACAAACTAAAGGCTATAACATCAGTATTAGGTACAAGTAAAGTTTACAAGTTAAAAGTCCATGTTAATTAATATATACATAATTAACTGTTTACAGGCAAATGTTATATGTTTATATGACTATAAGGTTTGCTATGTTAATCGTACAGTACAATACGATTAATTACATAGTATGGCAATGTATGAGATAGCAACATCAATATCAACAATAATACAATATAGATTATCTCAAACAACAAAGAACAACCTGGGTTGCTTACATTAGAAATAAAACCACTCGAGAGCGGCAGTAGTGTGGAGGAAATAGAAATAAGAGAAGAACTCGACTCAGATTTGTAATAAAATTTAAGAAAAATGAGAGTGGACGATGCACTTTTCTACGACCACCTCCTTTTAAAGATGGGTGAGATGCAGGAATGAATGCCTCTTTTAGAAGAACCATTTTCGTGCGTTTTCAGTAGTAGTGGAAGGTTGCTGGTGGCATCCAAATATCCAGGCCTCAGGCTTTAAAAATCATTTTTAGCCATATTTTGAGGCTCAGCTGATGGCCTACATCAGCTGAGCCTCAAAATATGGCTAAAAAATGATTTTTGTTCCGGATCTTGGGCACTACTATTTAACAGCAGTTTCCACTTTTCACTTATAGCTATATCAATAGATGTATCAAATATCAAGACAATCTATATAATATATCCTCTCGTTTCAAAGGTCCTCATATGGACTACATTTAGTTACTTTACTGTATGTTGACCTCCAGAAATATTGGATACTTTTTTTTCAAAATCAAAAATACCAAACTTAAAATCTAGAAATGCTTATTAGATTATTAGACTGTTTACTATCATTGGAATCGGCTTGATCTCATCTTTTCAAATGTAATGGTATCTCAAAATCTTTTTTTTGCGACTTATGACTCATTTTCCTGAAACACATCACATATGTTATAGTATCCACAATATTGTCCATGTAATTCCTGCCGGTTTCTGAGAAATTTGGCATTGATTCTGGCAGTGAAAAGCTTATGGGGCCAAAAGCCTGGATTCATCTTTAAGTGTGAATTTAATTGAATGAACCTTGAATTTTGGGTCATACCAATGTTTTTTTCATGAATTCCGGAACCTCCAGATTCTCCTAATTCCAAATCTGCCAAGTACCAGCCTGTTATCTTTGAGAATTATTCTTCATTGATGTTGTGAACATGTTTCATAGGTTGTCTTTTGAACAAATTTGCTTACCCGTGGTCCCAGTCTCGCGTAATCTTGCGCTCTCGTTGGAAGGGCACACCCACTTGGGACGTTCCTTTGGTTGGTCAACAAAGCTGCACTTCATTGGACGTCAACACTAACATCAACGCTCTGAATAGCAAATTATCAAGCCTCCAACAGCATGATGTAAGTATCTATTATGCTTTAAAACATATAGAAAGTGTTTGTTAACTGTATTGTACCATGAATGGGCCAGTATTTAGTATCTAATCCACTTTGTGTAGGGATTACTAGGGTCTAGGCCTACCATTGGCATTGAATACGGACTAGAGTAGAGATTGTACACACCCGTTCTATGTGTGCAACAACACTTACAGCTATACTAGATTACATAGATTTCACAAATATTCATACGTCATCAACATATCTTGACTTACATTCCTGAAATATGCCTATGTTTGTGTATTTCCTCCATTTTGGATCGTTTCTATGCATAACTGCAAGTTGACATTTCCCGCTAGATGTCTCTACAAGCCATATTGTAGTATTGATATTTATAGACAGAGGACAGCACTAGCTTGGTGCCTGGTATTTAGTCTTGGGTCCCTGGCTAACTTTTCGGGACATGTCAATAGGGGGGACCATTTTTTCAATGTGTGTGTCAGGGAGTGGGAGGGATGGGGGAGAGGATGGGGGGGGAGCAGTAGAGACAGGGGAGAAGAGTGACGGAGTCCAACGGAGGGGGAAGATGATGAAAACTAAGAACCAGCAATGTGTACAACACTAACACAAAGTATATTTTAATGTTGCCACCACCTACATTTAACATGAATAACATTATAGATTTACATTTACGTTTTAGGTATTCTGAAGTTTATTCCATCTATTTGTCATCACCCCCACCCACCCACCCACCTACCCTCAAACCTTGAAGCAAAAGATCATTATGCTGTCATATATCATATATCCAGGGGTTCATGCCAACTTAAAATTTATACTAGACCTTTATCCCTACTTATCAATTTCCTACTATTCAAATTACATTTTTATCATGATATATTTACACAAAACTAAAACCATGAGATGTTTTGCTGTATAAAAATGTTGAATAAAACAAAACAAAAAAAACCTACACAAATAACACAAGAACCTTTTCATATGCTTCTTGATTTTATTGGCCATGAACAAGAAGTGAAAGAGACACCGTGAATAGACAGGTCTTAACTGTATGTGGTGCAACATAGGATGAGAACATCAGAGTGGACATCTGTTGCCTTTATTGATCAACAACTTGTGAAAAAAAAAAAAAAAAAAAAAATCAACAACTTGTGGACTAATGTACCAGGTATACGTAATTGTTGTTACCATACATGGGTGCCACATTGCCGTGAGGAGCCGACATTGAGTTATAAGTTTGCATATATATATATATACATGTATATGCGGGGATTCCCCTAACCACAAAGCTCTTGACCTTATTTGGGTGCTGATCGATGTTACCCAGGTAGACGTGCCCCATTCCCCATTCCCAACTGATCACTGTCTAATTGTATGTCTTACTGTCTACATCTGTTTACTGTTTATGTTTTACTGTCTATATGCCTATGTACTAAAGGTAACCCTAAACCTAACCTTGAATTGGTTGTCCTAAGTCCCTAAATTGGTTGTTCTAAGTCTGTAAAGGTTCTGGTTTTAAGGTGAGGGATGCGGTAAGGGTCCCACACTTTGGTCACTTTGGTGGCGAAAATATGGGTCAGCACTCACCATTGATTCTCAATGCCTAACATTTAATTGGGTGTCCTAAGTCCGCAAATTGGTTGTCCTAAGTCTATTAAACAGTAAACAAAAACAGTACAACTGTTTAATGAATCAGAGTAAACGTACATGCTCCTACAGGGTCTGCATAGTAAGTAGGTGGGCGTAGCCCTTACGTAATACCCATGGCATAGCATGTATAAGTAGACTTGCATAGTCCTAGCTAGTTAAGTATAATTAGCGATTTTAATTAATGAGATGATAGGTGATAATTAATAATTAATATAAACATCATGAGGTTACACAATGTTATGTAATGTTACATAACAGTTACTTTTATTAAATGGGAATCAGCTGTCAATATAAAGTGGCCATCAACTGATTCAGTTGCTTATTTAGTTGTCATAAATTAAGTTGGAAATGAGGAAGAGTGGAAGTGAAAGTTGAATAAAGGCAGAGTAGAATATCTGGAGTTATCTGGCTGTGTTTTGCCCTAGGTTCATTGTGTCCAGAGGTTGGCTTTAATCCAGTCTGTATACCAGCAGACATTAGCGTAGACTCCAGGGTAGTCAGACTGAGCACAGCCATACGCCCAGGACACAATTCCTGCAAGTGCATTGCCGCAGATGAAGGGGCCTCCTGTGTCTCCCTGTAAAAAGACAATATGTCATGACGAGGCCGTCATTACAAACTATACGGTAAAGAGGTGTGCCAAGCCAAAGCATAGAGGTGGAGCGAGGATCTTGGATCAATGCCACTAGCACAGGCTGCGCATGTCGTGATATTAACATATGTAAAAGGGGAGGCCCTGTGCCTCTCCCTAGAAACCAGAAAGATATATATATGTAGGCCACAAACAAATAAAGGGAGAGTCCGCTTGTAGCTTGCAACTAGCAAACAGCTAGTAAGAAATATACCTGAGTGTTGAGTCTTATTGCTATATAGTATAGGAGCTCTGGATATATGTATATATGCCTACTGGTATAGTACCACTCCATTATAGGGATAAGCCTATACATTATATGCTACTGCATCTCCAACTCTAAGACTATAAGATCTACATACACAAAAGGAACAAAGACGATATTTATTAATATGAAGTAGTGTTATCATTAGAACAAATGAGTCACACTAGAGGTACCCTAGAGGTAAGTCGCTCTAGAGGTCCATCTCTAAACCCTCTAGGGCTTCCTTCTCTCTCCTTTTAGAGAAAATAGACCTCAGCACAGGTCTAGTATAGTAAAAGGAATAGCTTCGAAAATTAAGGTTTTGTTGTGAGATATTAATTATAATTTGGTACTCCGCGATTATCTCATGTACTGACACCAGGCGGCTTTGACGGTCCGAAAAGGACGCCACAGTTGACATGACAATGCTGTAGCGTATGCATACCAAGTATGTATACCATTGGTAAACATTATAAATGAAGGCCATCTTATTTAAAGCAGCTTAATCATCGAGAAAAACATTCACATTAAGTTACTTGGTAGACAAAATGATTCCCCTGGCCACGGCCAAGTGAATAAAAGGCGGGAATCACCAAGGCAACAACATGCACACCAAGCTGGTCAAACAAAAGCCCTGCTGCAAGGGTACTGTGGCCCAAAGGTCGGGTGGGGTTGCCGAATTATACCTAAATTCATTTAACCATTAATATACACCATAATACATATTTTAACATTTTTTTATTCAGGTAAAACATCTGTGGCATATGCCCAGGTATTTATTTACATGACAAGGGTGAACCCGTGTCTTCCCTCATGCCCTGAGGGAAGAGATTACTTACAGTAAACAAAAACAGTAAATTAGTGCTGAGTAAGCACTGAAAACAATTTAATTTAATTTGAAAGGGAGGAAGGTATGGAGTAATGTGATGAGATGGTAATGTTAGTTAAATAGAATAGTTAAATAAAAAGTACAATAAAAAATCAAGATAATGAAATCGATTCCCAAATGGAGTGAATTGATAGCTAGTTGTTTTTCATCATGACAATAAAAGTATAGACAATATTAGTTAAAGGGTACAAATAGATGCTATTATATATTCTTCATTCATAGCTCGCATTCGGATCTGAAAATGATTAAGTGCATATATATACATGTATTTTGATATGAACTATTATAGGTTAACTAACAAGTTGGTTGAAGGAGCTTGAATATTGCACAATTTGCATAGCAATGAGTGCAATATTCTAAACGACTGAAACTAACAGGTTAGTTAACAGATTTATTATACATGCTTTCAATCATGAAATTAGAAAAAAATCAAAGTCATATATTTGAGTTTTACTGGTAATTTTATTAACAAGAAATTTTGGCTGTGACCAAGGAAACAATGGTTTCCCCCCGAATCCCTTAATTCTATCAGAGGCAAAGTCCTAAGCAACCCCAGCCCCACCCCACCCACATCCTCACTTCGATCCCACCTTCCCTCCCCACTCCACGCGGGAAAAGGCGTTGCCAAGGACGCGTTACTAACATGCAAATTAGAAGCACGGCCAGGTCAAAGTTATTGCGTCGTCGCCGGCATCAGCATCAATATCCAGTAGAGTTTCCTTCATATCTTCCTTATTTACCTACAGATGTTGATAAAATTAAATATGTAGGGATAGAAAAGCATGCTCTTTCTGGTTTTTAACATCTAGGCCATGTATTTCGATTAGAAATAGCGTTTTTTTATAATTTCGCTAGAGCTTAATTTCCCCGCGATGTGCCTGCCACAACCCAATGGGATCAGCAGGTCGTCGGAAAATGTACAATCGTTGGCTCTACACATTTGGTAAATCTTGATAATTTACTCTGAAAAACGAAAAATACTAGCTATACTACAGTATATTTGGTGTAACATTTATTGAATGAATCTGCTTGGTTATGTTAAACAGTATTTTGAACCTGATTTCTTTCTCAAATCTGTGAGGATTGCCTGAGGAATGGTGCAGGCGAATTGTACATTTTCTTGCAACCGATCAGATTTTTGTCAGTGGAGTCAATTCTACTTGTCAAGCAGCAGGGGAAAGGCCGAAAATTATTGTTCAATGGTGACAATGCAGTTTCCCTCATATCTTCCTTATTTAAATACAAATGTTGATACAATTAAATATATAGGGGTAGAAAAGCATGCTCTTTCAGAATTTAAACATATTGGCAATGTGTTTCGAGTGGAAATAGCGTTTTTTATTACTTTGCGGGCGCGTAATTTCCCCGCGATATGTCGGCTACGACGCAATAATGTAGGCCTACTTTGGCTAAAACCTAGTTTGCATTGGTTTGTCATGATCAATATCTATATCGATAACAGTGATATATAGAAATATGATTCCCGCCAAATGCAAGCTTAGACATTTCTCTTTCCGATGGTGTATAGGGTTAGGCAATTATTTTATATATTAATGCCTTAGAATACCATATTAGACAAGCCAGTTTTGCACAATGATCGGATTTTTGTCAGCGAAGCCAGCCTATGCCTATGCCCTTTGTGCCTGTGGCACATAGGCCACAGCAGAAAATTATTGTTTTTTTGATAACAGTATAGTTTCCCTAATATCTTCCTTATTTAGATAAAAGTTATGATGAAACTACATGCATGGGATGAGAAAAGTATACTCTTTCTGATTTTCAACATCTCTGCAAAGTATTTTGAGCATAAATAGTGATTTTTTATCAATTTGCGGGAGCGAAATTTTCCGCGATGTGTACGCGAATGCGTCTAAAATTTAGGTGGCAGGATGCTGAGTTTTGTTTTCTATTTATACCCTGAACGCGGACGTTTCTACAGCAGCCTGAGCAGGCAAAAAAGTGGAACCTATATAAGGTTTCCTAGTACAAGCGCCTTCGGCGCTCGTACCGCCTTCGGCGGGGGAAACCTTAAAAAATAACAGATTAGTTGCCATGACAACCCCACGTAAATCACTAGTGAAAAAGACACTACACATAAATCACTCTAGATACGTTGTTTTCAGAGCAATGCGTGTATAATACATTTGTATATTGTAGAACATCTACTTACGTGACAAGAATCTTTGGAATTTGCAGCAGCACAGATCATTTTACCCTACAAATGTAAATTCATAGCATTTAATGACACACAACAACCTATGAGCTGCAAATTAACTTTGTGCTCAGTCCAAATTCCAGTCAATATAATTGTGATGTGTTTCAGGAAAATGAGTCATAAGTCGCAAAAAATATATTTTGAGATACCATTATATTTGAAAAGATGAGATCAAGCCGATTCCAATGATAGTAAACAGTCTGATAAAATAATACATATTTCTAGATTTTAAGTTTGATATTTTCGTTTTTGAAAAAAAAAGTTTCCAATATTTCTAGGGTCACTAAAGAGTAAAGTGACTAAATGTAGTCCATGTGAGGACCTTTAAAACCAAAGGATATATTACATAGATTGTCCTGATATTTGATACACTGATTGACATAACCATAAGTGACACGCTCCCCAAAGATCAGAACATTCCAATAATATGATCTTGTGAAAAAAACGCTTTGAAAAATATCAATTTTGCGACTTATGACTCATTTTCCTGAAACACATGACATATTTTTCAAAAGCAAGGTATTAAAGGATGCCATGAACTATTTTCAGCTAAATCCTATCCTGAGCATTGTGTAGAAGTTTGGATACAGTGAACTTTTCATGAGCTCATACCACTCTCAATTGAAAAGTAAATTTGAGATATCAGCTATATCCTCATTTATAATTTACTGAAACAATTAAAACTCCATTCTCCGCTATGACAACACAAACTCTCTGAATAAATTTACCCATTGTGTGAATGATATGACTGAAGTTATCAATATGTATGAGAGAAATCCCAAGAATTGTCCTTGTGTGTATATAACTAGGTCAGGGATGATTAAGATTTAGATGAATCATCTGTTTTTCTGTATTGAAATTCTAATATTTCATTTTAACATAGAACAGTGCTAATAAAGAAGGCTGCTTTCTATTCACCAATAGGATAGCACAGAGAAATACCTCCAGTAAGCTCACAATGCATTAGATTCATGTCAAGCTGATAATATTAGTGTTTCTCTTTGAAAAGCTTGGCGCTTTTCCTGAAAACTGCATTCTCAAATTAGATTTTTCTAATTTTTGTCAGGGAGCCTACCTCAAACCTCAAGTTGATTAATCCATTTTGTTCTTACATATGTGATGTGTTTCAGGAAAATGAGTCACAAGTCGCAAAATTGGTGTTTTTCAATATCGTTTACTTACAAGAACGATGAATACCAAATCTACCAAATTTCAAGACTGTTTATTAAATATATCAGTGCGTTTCTCAGGTCATCCCATTGAACATATTTAGCTACTTTACTGGTAATTATCCACCCAGAAATATTGCAAACGTTTTTTTCCAAAAATAAAATATCTAACTAAAAAGATAAAAGTATTTATTAGATGTCTTTAATGTTAACATTCATTGGAATCGGGTTCATCTCCTCTTTTTAAATATGATGATATCTCAGAATCTAATTTCGCGACTTATGACTCATTTTCATGAAACACATCACATATATCATGTGCTTGATATAACAGCTCAACAACAGCTGAGCCATTAACCACACAGGTGGATCAAGGGTAAAGGATAAACAGGGCACATGAATCCAGCCTAAAAAGGGAAATTAAAGGTGGTGTTTGGTTGATTTCATTTCAGAGCTAAAAATATGATGTTTTTTGACAACCATAGTTTTCCAATTGGTTGCTCCATTGGTCTGGTTTGTGGTGTGTTGAAGGCATGATTTGTTGAAATTAGATTCTTAACATTCTGTCAGACCAGTGTCAACTTCACAGCAAATTGGACCAATAAAATAATACCCCATATGAGTTGAGCGGTGACAATTGGCACATACCCGAAAAGATTTGTTGTAATTTTTGTCGGGATTACCTAAAGGAAGGGATCTGTATTCGTTTTTTAATATTCATTTGCCAATAGACCATATTGCAGCTTGGTAGAAGCCCTAACAGGGTGCTACACTTCCCAGGCCTATAATGCTATGACTAAAAAGGCAATGCTCAGGGTAGAAAGGAAAAGAAACAAATAAGAAGTTGAAGTAACACAATTATTTTATTCTCTGTTTTCTTTTACTGCATGGTTAATACTTGATTATCGTTCTGAATATTAACTGTTACCAAAGATGTAAATGATAAGAGAAACCTAAAGAACTACGGTAGCAGAGGTGACTATCCTTTCCCCGCTCATTAGAAACTATATTGATCCTTTTTTTTAAATAAAGTTAAATGATAATAATTATTGCATCCATTTCACGCCAGTAATTGAGTCAGGGAGCAACCATCACTTTAGATAATCAATTGAATTTCTATACTTGTCTATTTGATTGTTAATAAACATTCACACTTACCTCTACAAAGTGGGTGATCTCATATTTATAGGCTTGTATGCATTTATTAGTTGACAATGTTGTAACGTTCACATGTCGAAGCTCATAACTTATGCTTCCACCGGATGAATCTGGAGAGAAAATTACACAAATAAGTCTGAGGTCAATAAAGCATAATTGTTGTAGTGGCCAGTTTATCAGCAGAGTTTTAATTAAAAGCCTATCTTAAATATAAGCTAGGAGGTCATGAATAAATAAAAAACCCTACGCGTATCGCTTTAAAGCATTCCCACGCGTGTGGCCGCGTGTGGCCGTGTGTGGCCGCGTATTGCCTTAACGCACTCCACACGTTTGGCCGCGTATTGCCTTAAAACACTCCCATGCGTAGGATGCGTAGTGCATAAAAGCACTCCCACGCACAGGACGCATAATGCGATAAAGCACTCCATGGGAAAGGGCGCATATTGCCAAAAAGCATCATAATAACAACGTTATTCAATGGTGGTGACGTTATGGGCCGTCCTTAATAACATGACGTTATTAGAATGTGTGTCATCCAGAGAGCAGCGGACGCGGTGAAGCGTCATCATGACGGGACATGTATATTTCACTCAGGACGTCATCAATTGAATGTTCTTTTCCCATGCTTGGTCGTTAAGCATAATGCAACGTTGGCGGCGCTGTCCTGAATGGGTTAAGGACACTTAAATGGCCAAAGCATCTGGCCTTTCCCTCCCTTATTTCATTTTTTCTGATTATGATTTGATACATAACAGGTTTATTTAATTGAAAAATGCTGCTAGCCCAAACACCATTTGGTACAAGAACATATACTTACTAGTACCCCAGCCAATGGCCACACAACTTTGACCTGCATGGCGATTGCTATCGCTAGGGCATGAATCAGGCACACAAGCTGAATAGACTTTGTCTGTGTATACTATCGCCTCCTTCAGGTGCACAAGCGCCACATCATTTTCATATGTGCATGAATCTAGTAAAGGTTTTAGAAATACAGCCATGAAAGCACTTGTATATTTTATGTGGAGCAAGTTAGTTCATAGGAGAAAGATATTATGTATAGAGTGAGATTTCGATGAACTGTGGCATATATAATAGAGTAAAGTAGCTAGCTCTCCAATGTGAACAAACATAAAACAACTGCAGAATGTTAATAATTTTAGTCCTAAAACATGTAAGGGATGATAATGAATAGAATTGGTGAGATATTTCTGGTTGCAATAGCAGAGGAAGGCTAGTTTAAAACGCAACAATAATAACCCAGCAATAACAGATAACTACCATAGTCTGGATGGAGTTTGAATTCTTTTACATCAATTGTTTGTTCAATGCCCGATGACTGGTACATGTGATGTTCTCCTACCACAACTTTACTGTTGGCAGCATGTCTAAGAAGAAGAATTGTTTGATTGAGTCAAAATTAAATTTTGTAAATGCTTTTACACAAGAATCGTTTTTCATTTTTTAAAAAAAATTGTATCAGGTAGACTGCCGGGGTTTTTTCAGTTGCTCAAAATGTTTTCATTTTGGTGGTGTTTATTTAGTTCCATTTAAACATGCACCAAATTTTAAAACTATTGAATACAGCACATTGAATTTGTTATCATACTATGAATATATAGTTGTTTACAAGTATATGCCAAGCACACTGTTAGGTGGTCCACACTCTGCATTTGTTAATATGTGATGTGTTTCAGGGAAATGAGTCATAAGTCGCAAAAATTGATTTTTTTCAAAGGTTCGTTTTACAATATCTCTTTATTGAAATGTTCTGATTTCTAGAGGGATTATCACTTATTGTCATATGACTCTATACAACAAATTTCAGGGCATTGTATTAAATATATCCTGGCGTTTTGAAGGCCTTTGTATGGAGTATATTTAGTTACTTTACTGGTAATTACCCATCCAGAAACATTGCAAACATTTTTTTTCAAAAATGAAAATATCAAACTTAAAATATGGAAATACTTATTAGGTGCCATAGTGTTTACTATCATTGGAATCGCCTTTTTCTCATCTTTCCAAATATAATGATATCTCAAAATCCATTTTTTGCGACTTATGACTCATTTTCCTGAAACACATCTCATATGCTTTGCTGTGACCCAAAGGCGCTTGTTAATGTTGTAGTGAAAACAATTGCAGTGGTACTATGTAAACGTCAGGTTGTTTGCATATGAGATGGAACCCTAAACAGTCTATTTAACTGCTTTGATCATCAAGAAATAGTGCATTTTTTCATTGATTGAAAATTAAGAAGTACTTATTAGATGCAGTCCATCATTCAAATCACCTTGATTTCATTTTCCTGAAATACATAACATTTTGGATCAGACTTACTTTCCTTTCACACATTGGGCTGCAGTAAGGACAGTCCACCTATTTAGAATAGTTCCACCGCATAGGGATCCATCAAACAGACATTGTACCATGAATGGGTACTCATTCACTGCTGTGACAGAACCGCCAACAATCTTGTCTGTAGCATCCAGTGGTGTACAATCATCTAAAAGAAAACAAAGAGCAACATTTTTAATTTCGGAAATCTGAACAGAATCTTTTTCTTATTCTTGATAATATTACAGCAAGATAAAGTCAGGGTATTAATAAGATTCATTGCCAAGTAGAGAGGATATAATGCTCAGTAACCATGGTCTGCCATGCCTAACTACTAAAGTCCAACTTATGACTATGCAATCTTAGTTGAGTTTTGGTAAGATTTTTGGGTATTTTCCATTGGTTTAGATCCTACACCAAGATATTGTTCTTGTCCTAATGAAAACCCTGCAAAAAGGTTGTGAATTACTGCTATAATAACGAAAATGCTTATCAAACTCAGGATCAGTGATTTGGATTAGTTGAGTGGGATGGTTTCAGCAGTATAAAGATACATCAGTTTGGGTTGGGGTAGTTGGTTTGGGGATGATGTGATATTAGGTTGGGCTTGAAAAGCTTTTAGAACTGATTTGGGGATTAACAGAATGAAGCATACATAGATACATAGTATTCATAATTTACACGCAAAATTACAAAATATTATTCATTTTAAAGAGTTGTACATTTTTCTTGATAAATATATGTGGCACATTTAATAGTCTAATAAAGTTAGATGAGCAGTAATAATTACTTAACATTTATGAATGAATTTGGTAATATGTTGATTCTGAATCTCTTCATTTTTTAAAACTATATTCAGTTGTTCTGTCCATGAATCAATGAGTGGCAAGGCTGCTATTTCATGTAAGTGATGACATGGATTCTGCCACTGTAAAACGGGAAAATGGGAAAATTCAAAATAGGATACTAGGACTGGTGGACTGGGGCCAAACTAGAGGTTCATGAATAATTCTCAGACACAAGTGAAAAAAAAGGCCGGCTTTTCCTTGTTCTGGCTGCTATTAGCCTTACATTCATAGGCAGAGATTATTTGGTAACAACTTAGTAACGGTAGAGGTCTTTTTGAAAGAATTCGAGGAAAGGGTCAGTGCCATGCACATAGCCACCAATTATAATATTTTTTAGAAGTTTTAGAAAGGGGTTTAAATGTTATGATTGATGTTATTTATACTGGGAACACATTTCTCGCAACAGCAGGGTGTTCTAATGGGCCCAAGTTACACAAAAAGATCCAAGCATAACTGTAGGAAAGCATGTAGAATACTCTATTAAACTACATTAACCTAGGGATAATCACTTACAGTAGTGTGGCCCTGCTTCACATGTTTAAAGAAATAACAACAATTGACAATAATTAGGATATGCAATGTGAATACATTACAATTCAAGTTCCAAATCACGGGGAATAATGACTATACAGCGTGGTTCCATAAGATATTGACTTTAGCATTGGACACAAGCAGATAAGTAGAATATCATATCAGGCCATAACAAAGCACAGCAGACAGATTGAGTGTAATAGGTGTGAGTTTGGGTGTTGGTGGCTGTTTACATGAGTGTTTATACATGATGTATAGCAAAACAATGCACCAGCAGGTCCCCAATGGAGGTTTTTAATTCTTTTAGTCTCTGCATGGTTATAGTCCCAGGACTGTTCAAGCTATAGACTAACAGAATACTGTCGGTTAAAACTGATGAAGCTGTAATCTAACTAAGCGCTAGATCCTACTCACCACTAGGGAATGGCCATCAGTATCTGCCGACCATCTCTGCTTGAAAAAAAGAAAACTTGAAAAATGTTTAAAGGGCCTAGTCCACTAAGCCGATTCTCATGCAATTCTTGCATAATTTAGTGCAAAAGAGCCCTCTGTCTTTCTTGCAAAAACGTGCAAGAAGCAGCTTAGTGGACTAGGGCTTCCAGTTAAAAATGATTACTTACTGTCTGAGAATCCTTCCCTATTTGTCTCTGCATTTGTCAAGCAACACTTGAACTTAGCTACAAAAACTGTATCTTGAGGACATGACCAATGTCTTGTGGTGCAGTTCAAAACTAAAATAGACAATGATCTCAATGATCTCTTTACTAGGAGCATATAACAAATAGTGAATGGAACAGTCAATGGAACTCTTTGCTAACGTTATATAATGAATAGTGAATGGAACACTTTGCAAAGGGCATATAATAAATAGTGAATGGAAATCTTTGCTAAAGGTATATACTTAATAGTGAATGGATGTTAGTGAAAAAAACCCAGATTGGTTGCCATGACAACTGCACATAAATCACTAGTGAAGTATGCACCATGCGTAAATCACTCTAGATATATGTTGTCTTCCGAGCAATGCATGTTTAATATAGATATATATCTATCATAAGGAGTGTTTTTTACCCTTCTTGTGATGCCTATTTCCTCTTCCCAAATCAGAAATTACTACTGCTTCCCACCCACACTATGCTTAGCAACATGCCAAACCAGGTATACGTTTATCCGGGTATGGTATGTAGGTCTGACATCGTCGCCCGTAGCTGAGTTCCAGTTATGACATTGCAGGTAGAAGTGCCCCATTCCCCACTGATCACTGTCTATTTTTATATCTTACCGTCTATGTCTGTCGTCTGGTTATGTTTTACTGTCTATATGCCTATATACTAAAACTAACCCTAAACTTAACCTTAAATTGGTTGTACATATTGAAATATCAGGTTGGTAAAATTTGACAGTTACCTCATCTTTGTTGATATGTGTCGTCTTGCGACCTAACCGAGTTCAAACACCTGATTCGTTATGATAAACCGTGACAACTTTATTGCTCACGAATGTCATCTTGCATTGAATATACTCTATATAATAATCTAGAAACTTAAAACTTAAATTATAATAATCTTGATGTATAATAATCAATTTTTTGCCATTGAGTGTGCATGAGATTACTATGGCTTACATGGAAATGTCCTCAATAAAATTTCTTTAAAAAAAAAAATAGATGACAAAATTGTTTACAAACATTTCTGTATTATTATAAATGTCTTTGAAGATGAAAAAGGAGTGGGAGCAATGAAAACCCTATTTGTAGGATTGCTCACAAATGTTTGTTCAAACTGTATTTGTAATGACATGAATAAACGGCATATCTATCTATCTATCTATCTATTTATCTGTCTATGGCACCCATAGCCCTTCCAGATGGTCCCTGATAATTAAATAAATGATTGGATGGATGTTAAACTAAATCGAAACGATACTAGACTAGTAATCTCTGTTATTGCAATAGGAGTGTGTGAGTGAGTAATGGTTGTCTAATGCTGTGTATTATAATAGGAGTGTGTGAGTGAGTAATGGTTGCCTAATGCTGTGTATTGTAATAGGAGTGTGTGAGTGAGTAATGGTTGCCTAATGCTGTGTATTATAATAGGAGTGTGTGAGTGAGTAATGGTTGTCTAATGCTGTGTATTATAATAGGAGTGTGTGAGTGAGTAATGGTTGTCTAATGCTGTGTATTATAATAGGAGTGTGTGAGTGAGTAATGGTTGCCTAATGCTGTGTATTATAATAGGAGTGTGTGAGTAATGAATGGTTGCTTAATGTTGTGTATTGTAATAGGAGTGTGTGAGTGAGTAATGGTTGCCTAATGCTGTGTATTGTAATAGGAGTGTGTGAGTAATGAATGGTTGCTTAATGTTGTGTATTGCAATAGGAGTGTGTGAGTGAGTAATGAATGGTTGCTTAATGTTGTGTATTGTAATAGGAGTGTGTGAGTGAGTAATGGTTGCCTAATGCTGTGTATTATAATAGGAGTGTGTGAGTAATGAATGGTTGCTTAATGTTGTGTATTGTAATAGGAGTGTGTGAGTGAGTAATGGTTGCCTAATGCTGTGTATTGTAATAGGAGTGTGTGAGTAATGAATGGTTGCTTAATGTTGTGTATTGCAATAGGAGTGTGTGAGTGAGTAATGGTTGCCTAATGCTGTGTATTGTAATAGGAGTGTGTGAGTGAGTAATGGTTGCCTAATGCTGTGTATTATAATAGGAGTGTGTGAGTAATGAATGGTTGCTTAATGTTGTGTATTGTAATAGGAGTGTGTGAGTGAGTAATGGTTGCCTAATGCTGTGTATTGTAATAGGAGTGTGTGAGTGAGTAATGGTTGCCTAATGCTGTGTATTGCAATAGGAGTGTGTGAGTGATGAATGGTTGCTTAATGTTGTGTATTGTAATAGGAGTGTGTGAGTGAGTAATGGTTGCCTAATGCTGTGTATTATAATAGGAGTGTGTGAGTGATGAATGGTTGCTTAATGTTGTGTATTGTAATAGGAGTGTGTGAGTGAGTAATGGTTGCCTAATGCTGTGTATTATAATAGGAGTGTGTGAGTGATGAATGGTTGCTTAATGTTGTGTATTGTAATAGGAGTGTGTGAGTGAGTAATGGTTGCCTAATGCTGTGTATTATAATAGGAGTGTGTGAGTGATGAATGGTTGCTTAATGGTGTGTATTGTAATAGGAGTGTGTGAGTGAGTAATGGTTGCCTAATGCTGTGTATTATAATAGGAGTGTGTGAGTGAGTAATGGTTGCCTAATGCTGTGTATTGTAATAGGAGTGTGTGAGTGAGTAATGGTTGCCTAATGCTGTGTATTGCAATAGGAGTGTGTGAGTGAGTAATGGTTGCCTAATGCTGTGTATTGCAATAGGAGTGTGTGAGTGAGTAATGGTTGTCTAATGCTGTGTATTATAATAGGAGTGTGTGAGTGAGTAATGGTTGCCTAATGCTGTGTATTGTAATAGGATGCAAACTGAACATATGAGTATATATGTATTCCTTTATGTATACATTTGTAGTTGTGGATAAGGTCCACTGGCTCTTATGAGTGGTTAGATCATGTGGTTATAGTCTGAAGGCATGTCTAAGGCTCCTGTGAACCAGGCTGAGGCAAAGGCGAGGTCTGGCTCATGGGAAGGACCAGAACCGAATAATCTTTAGTCCCTTTTTCTTGTTATGGTCATTAACAACAACGTGTAAATCATTTTGAATCAAAATGAACCAGTGGAAAGCCATGATCTTGCCGTTTTGAGCAATAAATAGTTTTTCATTTTTGTTGATGTAAGCGGTCGGCCGGAAACGGACGTCCAACACTACTTAGCACTGGTCTGTATGGGTACAACTGTCCAACAAACTAATTAGTTTCTAATTGGTGACAGCTTTCCTAAAGGTCAGCTCCATGAAGTGTTCTACTACATTCCACAAGAAACTGTATGAAGGTATACATCAATTTGCTTAGCTTAGTTTTCTCAGGGAATTGTTTTAGGCATTGGAATTCTGAACAAAACCTTTACTGCTCAGACAAATATGATTTTTGTAAAACTCACCATCTCTGAATTCATCACCGTCATTGTAGACGCAGCATGCAATCTCCTCATCAGTCATTTCATCCCTAACAGCCCTTTGCTTTGACAGTCTAGGTTTGGGTATGAGTCCTTCTACATCTTTTCGCCCCATTTGTTCTCTTGGACTTACACTTTTACCTGCAAATATAGGGAAGAAATAAGTGAAAGAGGCCACTGTAGTGGTGTGGCCTAAGTTAGGGACTAAAACTTAAAGTTGCCTCAACTTATTTTTTATGATTCATGATAACTTTAATAGTTTCCATGATAGAATGATATGTGATATGTCAGACAAAAGCAAACATTTAGGGATATCTATATCTGAAACTGTGGCATGCACATTTATAAGAAATCTTTTTCATATTAATAGCTGTTTCCATGGTAACCACATCAGAAATGTCATGAAAACCTCAACTTTCAACTGTTTCCATAGCCATTTCTCTCATGTAAATTCTCTCAGCTTTAGTCCCATTATGTTGTTACGGTCATTAACAAGAATTTATAAATGATTTCAAATCAAAATGAAACAGTGGAAAGCCGTGATCTTGCCGTTTTGAGCAACAAATATTGTGTTTATTTTCATCGATATAAGCGAAGAATTCTTTTTTCATAGCTGTTTCCATGGTAACCACATCGGAAATGTCATGAAAATCTTGACTTTCAACTGTTTCTATGGCCATTTCTCTCATGTAAATGGTTCAGCAGCATTGGAGGCCATGATGAACAAACAAAATTAAATCTGCTAATTTTTGACACATAATTCATCTTTGTATTCTTATAATGGTGGAAATGGCAATGTGAAGAATAAAACGTGAAATGTCTTAAATTTTAGCAGAAAGCTGGGATTCTTAGGATTAATATGACATATTTTAGAACCACATAGAATGCTTTTCATTCAAACAACATTTTTTCACTGGCTCACTTAAGGGCACAAACTTTTGCTGTGTAATGTGACAAACTATAGATTCTGAATCACAAATTATTTCACATAATCTGTAAACTGGAGTACATATTTTAGGGTTGAAGTAGACCCACTTCATAAATACATGACAGTGTGATAAAACTCTTACTCGATTTCAATATGTCAAAAGCTATGAATAGCAAGAACTGTATTTTCTATCTAATTGTGGAAATAAATTTGTTTTCTGTGATTCTTTACTTAGAAATACAATTTGTGGACTCAATCTATTTAATTGCTTTGATAAATTCTCTCCTTTTTAATTAAACTTTAATATATGCAGGAATGTTGGTCTTTTAGTCTTGAAAAAAATAGAGAGAAAATTCCTATGGCTATTTGGAGGAAAACATTCCTTGAATTTGATGATACAAAAATTATAATCACTTGAAACATAGACACGATTCTCGCTCCTGGTATAGATCTATCTTAGGCCTTATGAACAAAGAAAACATGTTAATTTTCAAGCGATTTTACAAGAAAATGGGTAATAAACCAAATTCCCTAACTTAAGGTGCAGCACTTTAGTTATCTGTACAAGCTGCATATGTAACGATCCTGAGAGATACATACATTGCAATGTTTCTACTGAGGTCCGGTCAGCTCCGCATCCGGGCACCTCTGGGTAGTGCCTCCAGACGCCACTAGGGGTCTACATTGCAACCCATGACGATATTTCTAGTTTATATAACCTGAGTAATTCATCATTAATTAACAATTCATATTATTCCATCCGGACATTAACCATGCTATTTATTACACATTTCAACATTTATGTTCAAGTTTGTACTTATTTCATTATTATATTTATTTAGTTATTCCTGTTTTGTATTGCAAACATAATGTTACCATGTGTTGGAAATCATTGATTATCTTGATGTACCTGTTCATATTCCGGGTGAGGAGCAAGGTCTTCACCCCAGCACACAAGGAGGAATAAAGGGAACATGAAAGAAGTATTTCACTCTTGATGTTACATCTCGGAGCTGCGCTTGGAACAAAGAATATTTCAACCCCTGATCTTTTGGAACTTTAATAGTTATCCAGTATCTTTTGTTCATTTCCTCCCATCTCCTGCTATCGATATTCATAATATATTTATTCTCAAAGAAGTAACCTATATGATCACAAAATATCATTATTTAATATTGATTAATATTAAGCCAGAGCTGAAATGCAGATGTGCATCGATGGCCACATAGACACTGAAAAGAACATGGCAAGAATCGCAACACATGTATAAGTCATTGGACTAAAGCTTAATTTTGCTTATTTTCTGAGCAGTAGATGAGTTTATAGCCCTGAGAACCATGGAGGTTTCTCCAGTTGCATTGAAGAATTCAGGGTCATTCTCATTTTAGGGTCAGTAGTTGAGCGAAAAATGAATCAATGCAACACACAGAGATGTACGTCTCAAGCCAGAACCGAACCAGGTAAAAGAGGACGGCTGTAATCAATTTTATTCCTTATATGCTAGACAGATTACAACCCTGGACACAGGGCCTGGGCTGGTTGCCTTATCCTGGCTGGACCAATTAATTACCAGGGATCCAATCAGCCACAGGATAACAATGAACATAAAAGAATGAATACAAGGCAGGAGTGACCACTGTCACAGCTGACCAATCCCTTGTATCATGACCTGGTCATGTGGTTATCTCCGCTCCCATCTCCCTCCCGCTCTTAATCAATGCCCGCTCTCCTGACCTTGCGTTCAGTCCCTCCCCTCCCTTCCCATGTGATCAACTTTGAGATAACGATTAGACATGGACAGCGACCTGTACTTTGGACTTTGGGAAGTAACCTAGTTAGCTAAAGTTAGTTAGCCTCTGAGTCGGTAGGGGGCGTGGCAGATGTATGTCCGAATGAGACTCATAAAAATAAGTTTGTATTACAGCATGTTTGAGGATTGTTTGAGGATTTCTCTTTTACATTTTACACCAGGAATAGATGAGCAAACAAGTGGCAGCAATGAGAGGTATAAGATAAGATAAAATAAGATCAGATGCTACTTTATTTATCAAGATTCACCATGTACATTATAAACTGACAATGCAAGTAAAACAGAAAAAAAAACAGATAAAACAGGTATGCAGACATCTAGATAAGATCCACCTCTCCCAGCCGCTACCTTAATGACGGAGTGATGCCCAAATATATGGGAAGTCATTGAGACATGTATTCCATTCCAGAGAAATATCTCTAAATATTTATTAATATCAATATCAATTCATGAATCCCTTCCTTGATATTCATAAATCCTTTGGAGGTATCGCTAAATAACATTTTTAGTGATATCTCTAACCATTTATTGATATCACTTAATCAATTCATTGATATCACTAAATCCCTAAATCCCTTTTGGGATATCACTAGTTTGATTTGTTGATCAACAACTCACCCCAGGAGACGCTGACGGCAGAGATTGTGAAGAGCAGGAGGAGGATCTGGAGGTTGGCCATCTTCAGTGTAGAGTGACTTGGAGGAGTCTGGCTGAGGCTTGCCACCCTGGAGTATATATACAGTTCCCTCCATGGCACCGTGTGGTTGGACTATTGACCAGGCCGCCCACTGTTTACTTTGTCCTAAAGGATTTCAATACTATCATGACAATTATTAATAGGCTTTGTGACTGATAATTGATATTTTGATAATTCCAGGACATAACAAACAATTGTAGTGGTCGTGTGTTTTATGGGTTCCGGAATAGTGCAGTCCGGGAGTCCGAGACTGTCCGCTGGTTGATTCCAGTCCTTTCGGACTGACGCCAGAGGGCAGTCAAGGGCTCTCGGATCTATCCGAAGCACAGACCCTGGAAGAGTGGTCTGTAGCTTATTTACTATTATTTGTATTCATCACTTTATATTGTGTCTTTTCCTTGTATATTGTCATTTTATGCTATGCAAATGTTCCTTTATGTGTTCGTACCCAATCTCTGGTTTTACTTATTCTTAACTTCGCTTTTATAAGAATATCTGTGATATCGATATTCTCCACACCTTGTTTATACTATTTCCTATTGTATATGTTCCCTTTCTGGCTGGTCCAGAGAGGGTTGGTCTAAGGTTGTGAGGTAATAAAACCAGAGTATGAGAGTAATTCTTGTTCCGTTTTATTCCTAAGCTAAGAGTCCCGAACCGAGTTCACTACAATTGGTGCCGTGACCAGTTCTTAGCCACAACCAGAAGTTAGCTTTTCAAAAAGCCTGAAAAGTGTTCGGATCCATCCAGGTAGAATTCTATGAAATAAAAAAAAGAGAAAGAGGTCGGTAGAAATGTCAGACCTAAATAGAGCGAGTCAGACGGAACAGTCGGCCGGGGCGACTGGAGGTGCGGGCAGAGGCAGAGGTAGAGGTACAGGTGCTGTACCGAAGGTCCGAACCGCAGTGCCTAGACCGAGTCCAAGCACAAAGAAAATTACACAAGATGTTTGGGCATTCCGCGATCCTCGCGAAAGATTTTTTTCGGACGATACGGATGAGGGCTCCCCACAGAGGAAAGAGTCTACTCCACCTCTGCAGTCTCAGGTAGAGGCTTGGCGCAAAGCCTATGAGCGGGCGCACAAGTTCAGCTTGGGCCAGAGAAATCAAGTGGTGATGTTGGAAGATCAGAATGCAGAGCTCCAGAGAACTCTACAAGATTATGCTGAGAGGAGTGATCGTTCAACAGCCAGGTTAATGGCTGAAAACGAAAAACTCCGGGCCGAAGCTTCTAGGGTCGATGATTTGTCCAGATTAATAAATCAGGCAGATCAGACAACAGAATCTCCAAAGGCACAGCCAACGTTAGAGCAAGTGGCTGCTATTTTCGGATTGGGGACGGGCACGGGACCCGAGTCCCCGATAGAGAATCCAGCACCCGAAGAAACTGGCAATGTGAGGAATGAAGGACAGGGGGAGTCTTATGTACTTAGGACTCCTGCTTCCTTCGTTAGGGGAGCCGAAAAGAAGGTCCAGATTATGACCCCGGAAATTCCCCAAACTTCCTCACCAAACCAGGGAGTAGTCACCCCACCCACTGGTACAGCGGGTAGACCGGGCATAGGAGCTGGCATCTCCACCATTAAGAAACTGGCGGATAACACTATTGGTTATCCGGGTGGACATGTCACGGATGGAACCTATGTCCGCCATAATGTTGTTGGTAGTGCAGGTGCTGATTCCTTGCGGAGTTATGTTCCTGTGGCTCATAGTACAACAATGAGGAGAGAAACATACTCATTCAAAGATAAATCCTTGACACAAGGATTAAGATATGACGGGCCCGAGCCAGCTGCAAGCTCATTTCATTATGAGTACATGCATGAAGCGGCAAGTCATGTCCCGAAGATGTCTTTCTTGAAGCAATGGGATTCTTCCAAAGACAGTTGGAGCATTCATCTGGGAGAGATGAGGGTGATGGCAGAAGCTCAGAATTGGTCAGACGATATTTTCTTGATGTTTCTGAAGTGTACCTGCCGCCGCCAAGTTCAGGAGCTGGGGGAGTTACCCCCTGGACTGAAACTCCCAGAGTTTGTCCAGCATATGGAGGCAAATTTCGGGGAACACAACTCCCGGAAGAAGGAGGCCATCTTCTATGCTGCGCGACAAACAATGAATCAGACTAGTCGCAACTTCGCAAATGAAGTTGTGAAGAAAGCCCGAATTGCCTTCGGCAATGTAATAGACTATACCGGACGCACATTGTGTTTGAAGGTATATCTAGATGGCCTATCCAACGCCAAGGAAGCTTGGTGGATACGACTCCAGGAACCTTATGACTTGGAACAGGCCGTCCATTGGTCCGAGGTGTTCGAGGGAGCTGATTTGGATGCTGTGAATACTGTATCCATACAGAACACTACCGCTAGTTCAGCGCCGGACTTTTTCGGACCGCCTGAAGCTGGTGGAGGGCATAAGAGCAAGACCCCGAAGAAGTCTGTCATTGCCCAGATTACTGAGGCATTGCACGCCAGTGATAAAGTGGAGTCAGAAGAAGAAGACTCTGGCATTGGCGCAATTGTACAGGCCATTCAGTCATGGCAGGCTCACAAGAAACCAACCCCGGATGCCCCGAAAACATCTTATTATGAGAGGTCTGGGTATAGGGGGAAGAAAGAGTTTCCGAAAACTAAACCCTGCTACTTCTGTGGTGAATTTGGACATAGAATCTCTGAATGTTCAAAGAAGAAGGGGCTGTTCAAACTCCTTGCAGAATCCGAAGCAAGGACAGCCAAAGCAGGAAATTCGGAAAACTAGAAGGGGCCCTCATGAGAAGCGTAGTGAGGGTCGACGGCAAGGCGCTTCATAATACCGCAATCCGAGAGGAGTATGAAAGTAGTGTAGAGATCGGGAGTAAAACCCAGGCACCGCTTAGTACGCTCGGAGGAATCCCAAGTGTGGACGAATCCGAGTCGAAAGGTGGAGAATCTAGATCGTTGCCGGACGGTAAAGCTCTTTCAAAGGTCTGTACTCCTTTGAGAAGTCCGGAGGATGACCCTAATATACGATGGGGGGAATCCGGATTCCAAGCTGAGGAAGGGCAGATTTTAATGGTCAAGAAGAACCGTAATAAACCTGCCAAGATTCAGAAGGTTTCTGTGCTACGGAAGGAAACTCTGGAGATCCCGTCTAAGTTATTAGTTCGGGAGAGATGGTATGCCCCAGTGATGGTAGGTGGGATGAGTGGATTCTTTTTGGTTGATCCTGGTGCTACTACCAGTTTGATCACTAAGAAGTTCTATGATTCCCTTCCACATCCACCGCCAATGATGCCGGTCCGAACGGTGTGTGCGATGGGAGATGGAACACCTATTAGCACTTATGGTAGCGTGCTATGTCCGTGGAATATAGGTGGACGGACCTATATGATTACATGTCTCGTTGTCAGTGGTTTACAAGGCCCTGAGGATGGGATACTCGGTGCAGATTTTTATTATGTGCATCGATGTAGTCTTGATTGGTCAGGATTACTTTACTTGGATAACTACGGTCATTCCGTGAGTTGTAAACTCTGGAAGAGACAAGGTAGTAGTAAAGAAAAGTCCTCCGTGAAGGCGGTGCAGGTCGGAAATTCACTTGCAGGTATAGAGGTGACACTCAAAAGAGGTGTAACCCTTGTACCCGGCAAAGTGACTCTGGCCGAATTAAACATTCACGGTGGCTCAGACACATCGGATGGATTGATGTTCGAGCCAGACCAAAAATTACTAAGTGATTATGCCTTGGGAAGCTTGAATACATACGTATCAGGTGACGGGAAACCGGCTGTGGTGGCATTTAGTAATCCGTCCGGGCGAGCTATTAAGCTCGGAAAGAGAAGAATGGTAGGCAGATTGTATAGTGTGACTTTACTTTCACAAGATTCAGTCATGTCTGGGGAAGAGGATGACGGTGTGATCGAAGAGGTAATCATCAATTCAATACAGGTTATGGAATCACCTGTGGCGGATGATGATTTGATCTCACCTGAAATGCCCGAGAAAATGCCCCCCACTGTGTGTCCGCTGGCTAAGTTAATATCGGACTCAGACCTGCGGGATCAAAAAGAAATTAAAAGTGCAACAGATCTACTGAAAGAATATCAGGACTGTTTCTCCATCCCAGGATCCGGGAAACTACTGGGATGTACACATAAAGTCCGACACGCTATTAATACGGGTGACGCAGCCCCTATTAAGCAAGCGTATCGTCGGATACCAGTGGCAAAGAGAGACAAGGCCGAAGCAGAGATCTGGAAAATGTACAAAGAAGGCCGGATCGAACATAGCAGCAGTCCTTGGGGTGCTCCTATAGTTATGGTGGCCAAGAAAGATGGGACCCAGAGGTTTTGTGTCGACTATCGTCAGCTAAATGCAGTGACCATAAAAGATAGTTTTCCATTACCTCGGATAGATGAGTGTGTAGAAGCCCTTGGAGGAAACAAGTGGTTCTGCACCCTAGATCTAGAGAGTGGATATTGGCAGGTAGCCATGGATGAGGAAAGTAAACACAAAACTGCTTTTCTGTCCACTGTGGGCTTATTCCAATTCAAAGTTATGGCTTTCGGATTGTGTAATGCCCCGGCTACTTTCCAATGCATGATGGATCAGATGTTAGACGGACTCAGATGGAAGTCCTGTCTGGTCTATTTGGACGATATTGTGGTTTTCGGAGAGACTTATGAGCAGTGTCAAAGTAACCTCAGACTGGTCCTAGACCGAATCCGAGACTATGGTCTAAAACTAAAACCGAAGAAATGTGATTTCTTTCGGCAAAGAGTGGAATATTTGGGAAGAATTGTATCTCCGGATGGCATTCAAGCTGATCCGAAGAAGGTACAAAAGGTCAAGGACTGGCCTATTCCCAAGAACGCCAGAGAGGTGAGGCAATTCCTTGGTTTTGCTTCTTATTACCGAGAATTTCAAAAGGATTTCGGAATAATAGCAGCCCCTCTGCAAGATGTAGTGACCGCGGCAGGGAAAGAGAAGCGCTATAGCAAGCCTATAGTGTGGACGCCACGGTGTGACGATGCCTTTAGCAAGCTGAAAGAAGCCCTAGTAACTTCTCCAGTGTTGGGATTTCCCCGGAAAGTGGGAGACTTCATTCTGGACACGGATGCTAGCGGTTTCGGGATGGCTGGGATCTTGTCTCAGATCCAGGATGGGAGAGAAGTGGTATTGAGCTATGCTAGCAATAGTTTTTCTAAATCACAGAAGAATTATTGTGCTACCAAACGCGAGCTCTTAGCCGTTCTGACCTATCTGAAAAAGTTTCGACATTACCTATTGGGAAATCGGAACTTTGTGGTTCGGACAGATCATGCATCCTTACGTTGGTTGCTAAACTTTAAGGATCCAACTGATATGCTCGCGCGGTGGTTATTGACGCTGCAAGAGTATGGTCTGGATCAGAATATGATTGTCCATCGTGCTGGAAAGAAGCATGAAAATGCTGACGCGTTATCACGACTTCCCACTCGGAAATGTGGAAGACTAGATTGCTCGGATTGTGGTATTCATGATGCTGTGGCTGCCCCCACTACTGTGGCTTTAGGCACACAGGAGCAAGTGTTGCGGGAGGCTCAGCAGGAAGATCCACTCATCAAAAGATTACTGGCTATTGTTGCGGGTACAGAGGATGTCCCTAGCAGAGAAGATCTAGCTGGAGAATCCAATGAATTCCGTACATTTGTCCAGCATCTGGGTAATATGGAAATGAGAGAGGGTGTGCTATGTCTGGGTTGGACAAGACTAGCCACAGGAAGGAAGTATTGGAGGAAACTCATTCCTGCCTCTTTGAGAAAGGAAATATTCCAGGGGATGCATGGTCCGAAGATCTCGGGTCATTTCGGTACATTTAAAAATTCTTGGTCAGCTAAAATGAAATATTACTGGCCAGGGATGAGGTACGATTTGAAACGATGGATCCGGGCCTGTCCGGAATGTAGTATGAGGAAATCCAGACAAGGGGGAGGGACTTCCCTCCTTAAGAAAGAAAAACATGGGGATAGGTGGAATCGGATAGGATTGGACATCTTGGGACCTCTTCGGACAACTCCCAGGGGAAACAATTATATCATGGTGGTAACGGATCATTTTTCGAAATGGGCCGAAGCCTACCCCATGGCAGATCACACTGCAGAGAGTTGTGCAGATGTACTCTTCAGAGAATGGATCCTACGATTCGGGTGCCCTGTTGCTTTGCAAACCGATGGAGCTCCCGAGTTTAGGTCTCTGCTCTTAAGATCCTTGTTAGAAATGTTGGGGGTGGAGAAATTAATTACTCTTCCCTACAGACCCATGAGCAATGGTCAAAGCGAGAGACTCAATCGTGTCCTCGTGGAACAATTGTCATGTCTAACAGATGGAACTGAAGATAACTGGGATATATTAGCGCCCTGTATTGCTCATGCTTATCGGGCCACGGTACATGCCAGTACACTCTGTACTCCGAATTCTGTAGTCTTCGGGACAGAGCTGGTGGCACCAATGGATTTAGTCTATGGTGTGACACCAGGAGAACTGGATTTCCCATGCAAAGTGGGATATGTGGAGCACTTGAGACAGTGTATGAGAAAGGGGCACCAGTACGTGAGAAATAATCTCGGAATTTCTGCAGTCCATCAGAAAAGGGATTATGACAAACGTTCTCGTCCTCCGAGATTCCAAGTGGGGGAGGTAGTATACCGATTCTGTCCCCCAAAGGCCTCTAAAAAGATCGGACCCAAATGGGATGGGCCTTATGTCATCAAAAGATTCATAGGAGGTACCACCTGTGAATTAGAAACCTCGGAAGGTCTGATGAGATATCATATAGACTACTTGAAGCCAGCCTTTGACGAAAATGGACCCATACAGGCAGCGAACCTGCATCGGGCGTCCGAATTCCAGAAGCAGGCTAAAACAGGTAGAGATATTCTCCGACTTATCGATGGGAAAGTAGTAGCTGGGAAAGATTGTATAGTTCCTGCGGCAAAAGCTAAAATAACTATAGGGGCCAAACCGAGAGGCAGGCCCCGAAAAGTTAAACCAGCAGGACAAGAGAAGCCCGTCCGAAAGAGGGGTAGGAAGACAAAGAGAGCGGATACTGTAAAAACTACAGCTCCTGTGTCAACTATTCCTCCTCCTGTGACAGAGAAAGGCCGAGGCAAATTGAAAAAGAATGCAGTAGTGCCTCAACCTGTTATTCAGGGGAAGAAAAAGACGAGGGCTAGAAGGAAACCGGGAAGACCTAGGAAAACAGTAGTGCCGGATAAACCCGAAGCTCCAACAACTCCGAAGAAAAGAGTTGGGAGGCCTAGGAAGTTACCAGGCGCTGCTGTTCCACCAATCTTACCGGGTGGTAGACGGACAAGAAATAATCCGGGTCCGGATACTAGTAATCCTTCCCCAGCTCTGACAAGGGCTAAGCGCACGCGCAATGCCCCAGTTCGGTTGCAAATCAAATAGAATATGGTATCAAATGAGTTAAAATTACCGAACTGATTTTGGCTCAATAAAAAAGTACACAACGAGAAGTCCGACTGGCAGTAGACCGGAGAATTGCTGCTGTGTCCCCTACCGGCGTAATGGATTCATTTCTATTGTGACTGGGAGACGAATCTTTGTCTTAATAAGTATTTGTTTGAACGATAGGTATTGACATGATCTAGGCTTGCACTGCGGGTCAATGAGACCTGGAACTTGCTGTAAGATCGGAATCTATTTATAGCAGATAGAATGTAGCAATTAAACCTATCCTGATGGCAAAGAAAGTGGAGATTAACAAAGGGCCTGTCATGTCTCAACAGGCAGATCAGAATAGCTATTGGATTAGCACCCAATCATGCTATGTGAGCGTGCTCGGAGAAGGAGCGCGGGAAGCGTTGGCGCTACCGTCGCGGTGTCGGGTTGGAGTACTAGCGTTGCACCAGGTGCGGCGAGAGTGTTCTACCCTTTGCCATTCTGCTTCCGGAACTCGTATGAGTAAGCAACCGACAGACTTTCACCAACCGTACAGTAAGTTTATCAAGCGATGATGTACATAAAGGACTTGTCATGTTGTTGATCTTGTATGAGTGTAAGATGTCTAGAGATTTGAACGTATGGTACCCTGTATTTTGTTGCCGATTGGCATTTCTATACTTTGGCGGGCTGGTGCCTGGTACCGCTACGTCCATTTTGATATACACACTGTTAGAAATACTAGCTACGGGTATGCGTGTTGTATGTTGTTCTCTAGCATAGAAGTGAACCATCATGCCCTGTTAACTTATTCCATTATGATGTTTGGACGTAATTAACCCTTCCGGATTGGTGGGAGATGTGGCAACGGTGTGTTGGCTCGCTAGAAACCTAGTTCGGATCGACCCACGCTAAAAGAGTGGGGGACTGACAGCACAGTTCGGATCCGAAGGGCCATCCGAAGCTCAGTCCGAGAATGGACAAGGCTCAGAAATCGGGCTTTGTTATTCCATGAAGTCTTGTCATTAAAATGCTTTGTTTGTATTCCTTTTCTAGCAAAGTAATCGAAGATGGAGAAGGCTATGGCTGAGCAAGTCGAGAAGGAGTTGGCCGAGGCGGAAAGATTGATGGCCGAGGGCATCGAAACTGAGCTCCCTGCCATGACAGAGGCGGAGGAGCAGCAGTTGTTGCTCGAGGAGGGGGCTGATAATCTGATGAGGTTAGCAGCCGAAGTCAGTGAAGTGGTGGAGGACGAAGGACACGACCGTTCTGAGTCCGAAGCCATGGAAACTGAAGCTTCCGAGGAAGTGGTGAAGGAGGAGCCGAAGCTTCGGGTGAAGGCCAAACCCGTAGCTGAGGCAAGTCCGAGGGACAAAGGGGAGACTGTTGTCGACCCTGATGTCCTACGCCGCTCTCCGAGGAAGCAGTCAGCACCCCGGAAAAGTGAGGATGGATCCCAGTCTCCATCGAGCCCTAAAAAGGCTGACGATGAGGACATGGAATCCCGGGGCAGATCCCGAAGTCGCAGATACCCTGTCGGTGGCAAATCGGGATCCGCATCCATGACCCGAGGCGGGTCAAGTAGGTCGGAAGAGGAGAAGAGAAGCAAGAGCGCGGTGCCACAACCAAGCACCAGTTCTGTTTCTGCTGGGACCACCTCTTCCAAGAAACAGAAGCAGAATCCGAAGCTGTCCTTTAAGAAGGTGAGAAGGGTCCACAAAGCTCGGATGTCTGTGTGGAGAGCTAGGGTTGGTGAAATCGGGGGAAGTCTAGAGCACTTCAAGGCTGTAATGGATAAGCCCGACAATACAGCACCCATCAACCCTGGTTCGGACAAGCCAGGATTCCGGTTTCCTTCTGATGGTCCGGAATCAGACTCAGACGACGTTGATTTCCCCGGGACAATGAAACGCTATGAGTCCGAGATCTGGCCCGAGCTGTTGCAGGAGGACAGCTTGGATGAGGGCACCTTGGGAAAGCTCAAGATGTCCCCTATGCTCTGGAAGCCAGGACACCGTTGCCCCTTCTTGGTGTGTCGGTACACTGGTTTCCGAGATGTGGGTGTAAAAATTTACACCACCCGAGAGAGGTTCTTTCGCCATTTGTGCGAGTGCCACGCCCCCCTCCGTCAAGCCTGGACTTGCCCGTACACTAGCTGTGCACAGGTCCTGGATCGGAAGGGTGAGCTTATCCAGCACTTGATGAATGGTGAGGTGAGACAGCACAACCTCAGTCGGGAGAAGGCCCAGGCCCGCATGGTGAAGGACACAGTAACCGCCGGAACAAAAGAGAATCCTCTCTTTTACAAGATGGTGTACTTGTCCTTCAATCACCTGAAGGTCTTAAGAAAGGCACAGGCTGCAGTCCAGACCCGGCTAAAGGCTGCAGAGAAGGCCGAAGCTAGGAAAGCCTCTTCTTCCTCCAGTTCTGGGCTTAGCAAACCCGCAACTGGACAGCAAGACTCGGTATCGGTGAGCTCTGCTTCCAGCAGCGTTGCCCCTGAGTCCGGAAGTAGGCCCGCTTCGGACAAAAAGACCTCCAAGAAGACGCACAAACGACAGTCTTCGAGCCATCCGGAGGCACCCATCACCAAGAAGGGCCGCAAAACCCAGCAATGGGTGGAGCAAGCCAAGGAAGATCTGCCTTCTCGCCATGACACCCAAGAACTGGTCCGGGCAGTTGACGTTAACGTCGAAGCTGCCCTGACGGATTTAGAGAAGGCAGCCATAGCTCTAAGCGAGGGGGTACGTCGGTCAATTGCTTCGTTGACCACGCCCCTTCAACGTTTGGAGACTGTGGAGAGTAGGATTGATGAGGTCGCCAACCTCCGAGAGGAGAACAACCAACAGGCGGTCATCATCAAGACCCAGCGCGCGTCCCTAGCCCAGAAGGACAATCAAATCCGCGATTTGATGGAGGCTAACGCGCGGCTGAGGTCAAGGTTGGAGTCCGCGGAGTCCAGTTCTCCGCCGGAGCAGGACCCAACAGAGAGTGTGGGAGTCACAGATCCATCTGCCCCCACTCTACATGTGGATGGTGGTCAGGCTGGGGCGATCCAGGTCAATGCCCTCCAACTGGATGTACTATCACAGTTGTTGGGACAGATCGGGAAACTCCCCCAGATGGCCCAGATGGGTGTTAAAACACCTAGCCATCCTTCAGCATCCCCCTTTCGGATGATTGTGTCCCCCGAGACTTCTCGGACGGTTCCCGCTGCTGCTGCTGGATCCGCAGCTCAAGCTGCAAGGCAGCAGCAAACGCAGAGGTCCGCGCCCCGACAACGCTCACAGAGCAGGGCCCGGACTTGGCTAGAGGGAAGCGGTCTGGGACAGGGAGGAGTGGGAGCATCAGATCTCGGAATCCACCAATTGTTTGGACCCGAGAAAGTGATCTCCCCTCTAAAGTCGTCGCCCGGCTCTGGTATGCAGGCACCCCCCACTCCTGGAACCAAAACTGGCCACAGTGACGTGGAGGATGATGCCGACATGGACATGGAGCAGGACGACGAGAAGGACCCTCATCGCCAGTGAAGGAGGATGACCATAGGACGGACCAGACGACAACACGGATCGCCCACGAATGATGCTCGGACTCGGAATGGAACGACCTGTGTGGATGATGATGACTGGACTGATTTATGGACTTGGAAATGGATACGGACGCACTCGGATTGACACAAAGATGAATCGGACTACCCACGGATATTAACCACTGGAACTAAAGTAATGAAGTAATGAACTTTTCTCTCTTATTTGTTATACTACAGAATGTAGTAGTGAGATTTATTTTTCTCACAGAGAGCCGGAGGAATTTTTTTTTTTACTTTTTCGCCATTTACACGGATCATTTTTTATCTTTCCACTTGTATCAGTAGTGAGGACACTAAATGCTCCTGCTTGTACTTGTCTATGATCTTTTATTATTGTGTTGAGTGACTTTTGTGTTTACTCGTGGTGATTTGTATTATTTTTCCTCTTTTCATATGCTTTATTGTTCTATTACCCGATTTTTAAACAATGTTTTAAACTCTTTAAAAGAAAGAGGGGGTATTGTAGTGGTCGTGTGTTTTATGGGTTCCGGAATAGTGCAGTCCGGGAGTCCGAGACTGTCCGCTGGTTGATTCCAGTCCTTTCGGACTGACGCCAGAGGGCAGTCAAGGGCTCTCGGATCTATCCGAAGCACAGACCCTGGAAGAGTGGTCTGTAGCTTATTTACTATTATTTGTATTCATCACTTTATATTGTGTCTTTTCCTTGTATATTGTCATTTTATGCTATGCAAATGTTCCTTTATGTGTTCGTACCCAATCTCTGGTTTTACTTATTCTTAACTTCGCTTTTATAAGAATATCTGTGATATCGATATTCTCCACACCTTGTTTATACTATTTCCTATTGTATATGTTCCCTTTCTGGCTGGTCCAGAGAGGGTTGGTCTAAGGTTGTGAGGTAATAAAACCAGAGTATGAGAGTAATTCTTGTTCCGTTTTATTCCTAAGCTAAGAGTCCCGAACCGAGTTCACTACACAACATTAAATACCGAATTATAGATTTCTTGGAATCAGCCTGTAAACCATGCTGTCTGTTATTGACAAGGGTGTTCATATTTTACTTCTTCCTAAAGAATCTCCATTTCATTCTGTCCATCTGGTATTGACTTTCAATATATGGGTCAAATTTTCAGAAAATGTACAATTCAACTTCACCACTCTTCTCAAATGACCCACATTTAAGGCATAAATAAGCTTCAAAATGCAGTTTAACATAACAAAACTAATACGTTGAATCAATGTGATACCAAATATACTCAGATATTCCCTGTATTCTTACTTTTTCAGCCTAATTTAGGAGAATTTCCTAATGTATAGAGCTGCCAATTATACTTTTTCTGAAAATCTGACCAATATATGAGGCTCCATGAGATTTCAAACCTGATTTTTTGTATGTGTTGTTTTGGAAGAGATTATGGGTTTATGGAGGATTATATCTTTTCGCTTATTCTATTTTTTTATCTATATTACAGCCGATTTGGGGGCAGTCCATCGTTGACATTCAAGGACAGTTGATTAATAGAGCTGACTAGGTCTACCATAGGAGCGCCACCGGACGCTTTGTGTGATGGCGGCGATCTCCTCTCGATACATTCCAATCTGGCCAGGATTGCCTCCAAGGCACCAGCGCCAGGATTATCCTTACCAGGACTATCCTTACCAGGAACTTTCTGAGTGTCTTTCACCTGTTTCTCTAGGAATTCCAAATAAGCTGGATCCGCTCTGTCTGTGAAGCCGCCGGGGAGAGTCATGGCGTAGTTAGTATCAACGACAGGTAAGTCTGAGTTCTCTTCACTTGTCTCCGATGAATCACTAGAAATACTTGAATCGGAAGCCTCAACCCCAGCTAATAGCGTAGCAGCAGGGTCTAATATATTGCAACGACTGCCAAAAGGAGGTGAATGCACGAATTTACACTTGGAACACCTGCCCTTCGGAGGCATAACCTAGCCGACATAGGAGAAGAAAAAATTCCGAGCTCCTAACATGGCTGCAAGAAGAGAACTGGCGCGCACCACTGCTGCGTGCTTGGGGTCAGCTGACCCGTGACCACTTCCGGTCGCAGATATATTCCCATATACACATATATCGGTAAACATCTTTTCGCTTATTCTGTATCATATTTATGGATTTTTTAATCACATCCGGTGCAATTCTACACTATGAATGCAACACATCAACATTTATGAAGAGAGAGGTAGAACATGTGTATGTGTAGTTATTTCCGACTCACTAACCAAGTTCCAATTGCTCTCAATCTTAGTAAAGGGAAACAAGACCAGACACACAGCTCTTTAGGTATCACAGGCTTTATTCTCCACACAAACTGTGTCCGATAATCAATATCTGACCCAACAAAGGTGACCAGGTATCAGCACAGCAAGACAAGAGGTAACTTTTGTGCAAACAAATAGCAGGTGATGATACAAATACTTAAAAAGGTTTAGCATGAAAATAGTTTCATATTATTAAACGGAGACTTGCCAGATCATCTGGAAGTACTCCCACACATATTTTGGTATAACATGACTAGATTGGAAATACTCATCCAAGCAATATATAAATTAACTACTAGCCTTATATTTTCCCTTCATCCAGGCAATATGGAATACATTTAGTTAATTAAATATAGGTATAATTGAAGAAAATTGAGCCACCATACAGTTGGGCCAAGGTACTTGTTTGTTTGTTGTTTGCATGTACATTGCATAATGGTTGTTAGAGTAGTTCCCGCCACCAGGTTTGAAACAGTAGTTTGTGTGTATAGCTAACAAAGAGCGGTTTGGAAAAAGATTTTCCTTGGACTTACGGTTGGCGACTGCAAAATCTTTAGAAAAATCATCTATTAATGACATTGATGAACTGCTCCTACCACTCGAAGAATCACACACATAATTAGCCAAGAAAAAGAGCGAATTACTTTGTGCGACTGACTCTATGGTCATGGAACCTGCAAAGTTAGCTGAGCTTGTGTGTATGTCAGTGGATAAATTACCTCAGAAAGATACTGAGGATTATTTGGGATTTGGGATTATTAGAAAAGGCCATCAATATCGCTGGAACTAATAAGTGGTGTGTTCCAGGAAAATGAGTCATAAGTCGCAAAAATAATATTTTTCAAAGTGTTTATTTTACAAGATCACTCTATTGGAATGTTCTGATTTTTGAAGAGCTAATCACTTATAGATATATCGATCGGTGTATCAAATTTCAGGACAATGTACGTAATATATCCTTTCGTTTTAAAGGTCCTTATATGGACTACATTTAATTACTTTACTGTTTATTACCCCCCAGAAATATTGCAAACTTTTTTTTTCCAAAATAAAAATATCAGACTTAAAATCTAGAAATACTTATTGGATTATTAGACTGTTTACTATCATTGGAATCGGCTTTATCTCATCTTTTCAAATATAATGGAATCTCACAATCTATTTTTAGCGACTTATGACTCATTTTCCTGAAACACATCACATATATTATGGACAAGAAATCTGACTGACTTCAAAAGATTGCAGAAGCCAAAAAGGAATTGGTGAAACTGACAATGTCTGGCAGTCTTCCTACGAATGATTCTTGTCCTGGTGACTCAACTGACAGCCGGTCTGGCGCCGGTTGGTCATGGCAATATCCTGAACTGAGTAAGTTACGCCCAGAGTATTGCATCGAGTATTTGGGCTGAAGAAATGTCTTCATAGAGATTTGATGTATGGTGGTATATGTGTCCTCAACAGCCTAATGGAGGCAAATGTTTTGTCTACTGTCATAAAGGGATATGTTAACCATTTGCAATTCATTGTGTACAAGGGTCACCGTGATGTTTTCGTCAACCATGCCTTGGTTGCTTATGAGCATTTCACCACGACGAGAGTCCTTCAAGGTAAAATACAGAATTGGTCATGTATTGAGTGGGATAGAATCAAAATTAATTAAAAAACAACAATGGTTGGTATAAGTGGAATTTATTAAATTGTTATAACTTTTGTATGCTTGATTTGATTATATGTATGCTTCCTCATTTGTGTACGTGAAAGTATCATATTGTATGAACTTGAATGATTCCAAAGAAAACTTGTTGTCTTTATTATTTGTGTAGTATATTTATTGTTGTCTGAAAGAGGAGAAAAATTAAAAAATATGAACTATTTCGGGGTCGATGTCGATTGCTTACTGTAATGTTGATTGATTACTGTAAAATATCTGAATCTTGATGTATAACCTATAACTTTATCGCTTAAATTCTGCTCATACTAATGTGAATTTGCTCGATTATTTTAATGGGTTGAATGGGTTCTATGAGAATAGTATGAACATCACATGAATATTGATGTTTCTCTCCGTGTACTGAGATGCACAAACTGATTACTGATGTTCATACACATTATGGATTATTACTGGAACCATTGGTGGGCACCAGGTGGGCTTTAACTGCAGAGCTTGGACTACTCTCAGATAACATGATGAATAAGCTGTTTAGATTTTGACTGCAGTTAATACAGATTTACTTGTTGTGAGGATGACTCGTTATAAAACCTATAATATGTATGTTTGATGCTCATATGGGCACAAATAAGCATTTATTATTACCGTCAATCCACGGCCGAACATTTATATTTTGGCTCCTTATATTGTGCCTGGGGAAGGGATGTCCTGTACGAAACACAATAATACATCAGTTGAACAACCTTTATGGAATAAAAATACCTTGATCTGGCTTTAAATCATTACAAATGCAACCAACATTAATTTATAATTACTTTCAACCTAAAGAGAGAGCCAAAGATATATATTTTGGGACACCCTCTGTAGCCGGATTCAGTACACCATAGGGGATTTGCATGTCTCACTGCGTATGTCTGATGCACCTTTGGATCGATTCTGGTTAAATCTGCCCTACAGATATTTGGCAACAATTTCATGGAAAATTTTAAAAATATTTTCTCGATTATCATAGGTTGTGTTAATGATCTATAGAAACCAAATACATGATGGGAAAGATAAAGTTATGTGTTATAGAAAGATCTAATACATTTGGATATTGATATTGGACCACTGATAAATATTCCAAGCTAAAGATAGATGTTTCCTATAGATTATAAACTGTACCATTACTCCCATAATTCCATGTGAATCAATATTCAAATAGGCGGCTATGCAACTCCACTATTGTGATGTGTTTCAGTACAATGAGTCCCAACTCACTAAAAATGTGAGGTTTCAACATACGTGAAAAGATGAGATCATGACCATTTCAATGATGCTAAATATTAAGGTCATTTCTATATTTGAAGTTCAATAGTTTTATGTTCGAAAGTTTGCAATATTTTCTGAGTGGACAATTACAGGTAAAGTAGCTAAATATACAACGCTGACCTTGTAATTGCAAGGATAAAATATTATATAGAACTAACCGAGGTTCTGTCCGCGAGTTGAAGGCGGAAGAAATCCTGAGGTGCAGAGCATAGCATAGCGCTGAGGGTTTCCTACAAGGTAAAGAAAGATCCCACAGACAGGACCGAGGTTAGTTTGAGATTTATTTGATCTCCTAGGAGTTTAATCGTTACACGTATCAGACATACACTACTTCCCATTGATTTTTTAATATCCTGGATTGTTTTAATTATGATCACTTGATGCGAGAGAAACACGGCAAGTTCCAATAGCGCTCGAGTTCATGACGGCCAACTTTCACCACAGTTTCAATGCTCAGCAGAGGACGTAACATCATGGAATGGTGAGAGGTCACATTATAACACAGAATTAAGGGTATTGTAGTTAACATAGAAATTAAAATAAACACACTTTGTTCTCGGAAAAACACATCAAATCTTGCTTGTAGGAGTATCCTCCACCGCCACTCATGCCCCCTCCTCCTCCTCCTCCACCTCCTCCTCCTCCTCCTCCACCTCCTCCTCCTCCTCCCCCTCCTCCTCCTCCACCTCCTCCTCCTTCACCTCCTCCCCCTCCTCCACCTCCTTCACCTCCTCCTCCTCCCCCTCCTCCACCTCCTCCACCTCCTTCACCTCCTTCACCTCCTCCACCTCCTCCACCTCCTTCACCTCCTTCACCTCCTTCACCTCCTCCACCACCATCACTTCCCCTGAGGAGGTGGTGTAGGTAGAGGAAGAGGTGGTCGTTTTGCCGGAGGAGAAGGTGGAGGAGGTGGAAGAGGTGGAAGAGGAGGAGGAGGAGGAAGAGGTGGAGGAGGAGGGGGAAGAGGAGGAGATGGAGGAGGTGGAGGAGGTGTTGGAGGTGGAGGAGGAGGAGGTGGTGGAGGTGGTGGTGGTGGGGGAGGAGGTGGAGGGGGAGGTGGTGGAGGAGGTGGTGGGGGAGGTGGTGGTCGGGGAGGAGATCTGGCAAGTACTTCCTAAACACTGTGTTGCAGGCAACTGGACAATTTGGATGGAAACGTAACAAATATAGCTTCAACAAAGATTTGTGTGAATAAAGATTAAGTCTTAGACTACCTTAATACACTAGATCCTAAACATTGGGTTGATTTGAGGATTGTTATATTTTTCTCCTGAGTAAATCAATTAGTTGCTAACTTTAGTGAAGCATTTACCATTTAAAGCTATATGCGGGTGTAGGATATAGCGGATGTTTAATGGAAAAAAGTCCATTGATATTTGAACAAGGAAGGACTGCCACCTAGTGGTGTGTCCCCAGGATACACACAGACAATACTTCCCTGCTTATCTCCTGAGGTCAGATAACACGGCCTCCTTCTGACATATATTACACCTGTATACGTGAAGTTGAACTTGATACCTTTCTTCAGTCTTTGGACTCCAGCACCCCCCGCACCATCGCCATGTTGGATTAAATTAAACTGGATGTAGTTACTGGATTATTAGCTCTTGTTGGATTACCATCTAGTATTACCCTAACCCCAGGAGGTGCCAGGAACCACATTACCTAGGTCGGAGGGTTAGAGATAGATGTAGGTACAGTTTCCATGGGGGCGTGTGTGTGTTAGTAGTATTGCATACATAACTGCCCTCTCTATCAATGTTACAATACATCAATATCCATGACATTCTGTATCATATTTATCCATATTCTCAGTGCCTGTTTCTCCTGTAACAAATCATTTGTCTGCCGTTCTTTGTCACCTTTCTCCTGCTCTTGTTTATCTACCATGTTAGTCATAAAAACGTCTCGCTGTTGTATATAATTTAATACCAGTGACATGCAAGCCAATAGTATTTACCATTGATAAAATATGTGATCCGTTTTAGAAAAATGAGTCATAAGTCGCAAAAAATAGATTTTGAGATACCATTATATTTGAAAAGATGAGATCAAGCTGATTCCAATGATAGTAAACAGTCTAATAATCTAATAAGTATTTCTAGATTTTAAGTTTGATATTTTCGTTTTTGAAAAAAAAAAGTTTCCAATATTTCTGGGGGTCAATAAACAGTAAAGTAACTAAATGTAGTCCATATAAGGACCTTTAAAACGAATGGATATATTACATAGATTGTCCTGAAATTTAATACATCGATTAATATAGCTATAAGTGATCAACCCATAAAAAACTATAACATTCCAATAATGTGAACTTGTGAAAAAAACACTTTGAAATATATCAATTTTGCGACTTATGGCTTATTTTCCTGAAATACATCACATAATATATAATAATATTATTGTGTATATCAGCAACCTTCAGTTACTATTTACATGATACATACAACATAGATTGCTATTGAGACTTGACAGCCCTTAGGTTCTGTAGAAGGAGAAATCAGGGAGAATACAGCTTAATATAAGTTAGGTTTAGTTTTATATTCTCTATTTGTGTATAATAGCACATCAATAACTAGCTGTACATACCACCTATTCACGCGTACACAGTAGCCAGGTATAGGGTTGATGGTTCGGCTAAGCAATAACTCACGATTTTGATTCATTGAAAAAATAGGAATTTGAGGAAATAATCCTTATTTCAGTGAAAAAGATTACTAACAATTTGTTTTCATATATTTTTACAGGAGTATGCCCGACAACTAGAACTGGACATCAGAACGTGTATTGTGGCTGGACTTACACAGGTGAGGCTTCATTATTCTGTATTGTAGACTTACACAGGTGAGGGTGTTTATTATACTGTATTGTAGACTTACACAGGTGAGGCTGTTTATTATACTGTATTGTAGACTTATACAGGTGAGGCTGTTTATTATACTGTATTGTAGACTTACACAGGTGAGGGTGATTATTATACTGTATTGTAGACTTACACAGGTGAGGCTGTTTATTATACTGTATTGTAGACTTACACAGGTGAGGCTGTTTATTATACTGTATTGTAGACTTACACAGGTGAGGCTGTTTATTATACTGTATTGTAGACTTACACAGGTGAGGGTGATTATTATACTGTATTGTAGACTTATACAGGTGAGGCTGTTTATTATACTGTATTGTAGACTTACACAGGTGAGGCTGTTTATTATACTGTATTGTAGACTTACACAGGTGAGGGTGATTATTATACTGTATTGTAGACTTATACAGGTGAGGCTGTTTATTATACTGTATTGTAGACTTACACAGGTGAGGCTGTTTATTATACTGTATTGTAGACTTATACAGGTGAGGCTGTTTATTATACTGTATTGTAGACTTATACAGGTGAGGCTGTTTATTATACTGTATTGTAGACTTACACAGGTGAGGCTGTTTATTATACTGTATTGTAGACTTACACAGGTGAGGCTGTTTATTATACTGTATTGTAGACTTATACAGGTGAGGCTGTTTATTATACTGTATTGTGGCTGTTTATTAGGGAAACTAGGATTAGCCTGTCCACCATTAGTGCTGCTTTCTAACAAAATCAGATTAAATAAAGTTTTTTAGATGAAAGTTAACTGGGATCACCAGCTTTTTAAAAAAGCTTTTTTTATTGGCCAATTTGTTACTGATAGCTATATTATTACCTATACACTTCCGGGGTAATTTATACATTTCCTTATGGTTTGATAAACATGTGACCAAGATTTTAGTACAAACTGTAGATTTGAGGAAAAATTCACTTGGCAACTTAGCATCAAGCTTGCAACATGGAATACATAATTCTCGAAGGGCATACTTTGTATGACTAATAGTTACTATTAGTCAAGCTTGAACATGGGCTGGGATTATGGTCAGCCCAAGTGATAACAATCCAACAACCGAGAAGGCCTCCAGCCATTAATAACACACCAGCCAGCAAGCCAGCAAGCCAGCAAGCCAGCAAGCCAGCAAGCCAGCAAGCCAGCCAGCCAGCAAGCCCCCAGCTGTTCCATAATTCATCAGCAAGCCCATCAGTTTGTTTAATCAACAACCATAGCAATCACCCTTTCTTACATTTTCATCCAAGTTGTATAATTAATCTTTTCAACGCATAGTCTCAGGTTACTGTGAATGTTATCGCTGAAATCCTATAACATCCATAGCTAACTGTGAATGTTATAACTTAAAGGCTATAACATTCACAGCAATTTTCAAACCTATATTATTGGTGAATTTATAAAAAAAAAAAAAATGGTAATATTGCATGAAAATGGCCTAAAAGTGTGCAAATAAACAATACCCTTCCCCGAGAAACCTTAGTCAATGATGTATACTCTACCCTGTTGTCATGGTGACCTTTCTTGAATAAGGAAAAGAATTTATTCACACTACAAATGTTGATCTTTCTGGCAGGAAATGAGAATGTGAAATAATCTTCCGCATGGTTTAATGGGGAGAGCGGGGAAACATTATTAAAGCCACAAAGAGAATGGGTAAAGTAGGGAAACATGAGTAGCACAACCCTTTCCTTCTGTTATTCAATATTAATAAAAACACAAAGCCACCCTTTTTTAACATTAAACAATGGGAAGAAACTACCATTTGTAAGATCTCACACTTACTTAAACTACACTTAGAGAGTAAGTCTCATACTTACTATTTATTGCAGCCTCTAGATATCTACCTGCAGAATGGCAACAGAGGGACCCCCGGACCCAGGAGAGACATATGTGAGTATGATCACCACCACCACTACCCACATGGGTCCATACTTTACATATAAGGCACACATGCAGGTTATACAGTTTACACAGAACACTCCTAATCACAACTACAAGGAACCAAATGAAAGACTTGGAATCTAGGGCGCAAAACTGGGCCCTTCTTTTTGAAGGGGGGGAAAATTACATATTTCTGGTGTCATTGGAATGTCTGTTGCCATGGTAACCAATGCTTACTTTTCATTCCACACTTTCATCTGCATGTATTGTGCTCCTTTGTGCAAATAACTTATGACTAGTTAATCTGTAACTATCCACTTCATGCTCCAAGCTGAACATTAGAATGCTGCTACATACATTGCACATTCACATCTATTTTGTTTAACAATTTTATTTCAACTGGGTTACAAAGTCCCTTTACAGGGATTCTCACTTGCCTCAGTGATGAATATTTTCATTATTGTAGGAAAGACATAGTTAAACACAAAATACTATAGTAAACCATGAAGGTAAAGGAGTGTGTCTTCCTTGTTGTCAGGAGCATGCCCTTATACAGGCTGAACCAGAACTGTTGGACACTCTGGATGTGGATAAACATCTCCTTGCTCTACTCCACAAGCATCATGTTATAGACAGGCGTATGAGAGGGAAAATCAAGGTATCTCTATACTTATACTCTTTTAGTTGGATTTAATATATTATTAGAAAAACATCCATGACTTCTCTCTTGGGAAGCGGAGAGTAGAGTGACAAATATGTATGCTGACTCGTTCAACCAGCGCAGTTGATACAGGAGCCACTAGGTGGAGACACTCTCTACATTTATACCCGCAATGCTATAACATTACATGACAATCATATATATATGATAGGTATAGCAATATCTGAAGTATTGAGTATCAGCATTGCGTTTTCATTCAATGATTAGTGAATATGTGTAATGAATGGGTCAGAACTTAAACCCATGTCAAATCCATGAGGAAATGGCTTTGAAGACCAGGAGGTACTGCCAGATTTAGCCCTGGTGGCAGTAATGGAACTAATGTCCTTTGTACTGACCAGTGCTGACCTGGGGGTCACATATTTCCAGATGTCATCCCAACTATGTTAAAATCTGTGTTTAATTCTGTGTTTAAATCTCTGCATGGAGTGCAAAATCGATTTTGCTCTCTATTTTACCAAATATCTGTTATAATATGAATGTTAGAGTTTTGATATTCACAGGAGTTATTTAGGTGGGTAAGGTGAACCAAATAGTAGAAAATGAAGTAGAAATTCCGTTACGCGATAATCTAGCCCTCAACAGTGAGAAGTGTCACTCTAATGCACAACAACAAGTATCTATGCTACAAACTACAAACTACATGGTCTCTCTCACAATTTACAAAGCCATGATTTTGCCTCTTAGGCTACAATTCAACAATATATAATTTTGCAACCCACACGAACATCAAAAAGAGTGAATGCATCCAAACCAGAGCTGTCTGCATCATCAGACACACAAAAAAGCATGAGTCAGTGTCGCACAACCAGGCTGGGCCTTGCAAAGCTTGCAGACAGATGTCACAGACACCTGCTGCGCCTCAAGTACAAGCGTTCACATGAAGAACCAAAAGAAGCACACAAAGTAGAATCACATGCTCAGAGCACACCAACAACTTACAATTCCCCCTACTGAAAAGCGAATCAGTGAAAAATGCCAAAGCTTGGAACAGCCTTTGCTTGGCAGAAGAAACACACCTATGCATCATAAAACCTTACTCAAAACATAAAAACATAAGAAATGGCACTTGACTCAGACACAAGCCATCCAATCTACCAGCACTAAACACAATCCACACACAACAAACTAGTTTAAGTCACATTTTTTGTTTTAAAAGTTTTATTTTTCACAGAAATAACAGAAAGAATTTGCAGAAATAACCGCCGCTGACAATAAGCGTTTTTACAGGTCATCTGCACATGTCTCTATATTGGTAAGGTACATAGCCTAGAACCTATAGCAATGATGGACTGTTCCCCATAGCACTAATGGTATAAACAGCTGTGGGCAGGGCCATGGAATTCTTAATTGAATTATCTCCCCCGTGAGGCTATAAAACTAACACAGAACTGTTGTGTAAAAAAAGACATTGTGCCTGTTACATGACTAGTTGTTTGCATGATTGTAATTGTTCATATGCTGTATAAATATTTTGAATACAAAAATACATTGAGATGATTTGTTTGATATTTTGCATCCTGTACAACTTTTTAATTGTACTTTAATTGTAGGCTGAGAAAGTCAACTCAGACCGCGTTGCCCTTCTACTGGACCATGTACAACGACATCCAACATCCCGCTATGAGCCTTTCCTAAAGGCTTGTGAACAATGTGAGCAGCAACATGTGGTGAGGTTACTGGGGGATAAAGAACAAAGTTTCCATGCATCCTCTTGTGAGGACCAGATTGGTGAGCAGTATTTTATATGGGTCAGATTTCCAGAAAATGTACAATTGGCAGCTGTACACATTTAGTCAATTCTGCTAAATTAGGCTGCAGTTTGGTCAATACTAGGTGAATTCGAGTATATTTACCATTGTATTGATTCTAGCAATCAGTTTGGTTAGGTCGACCTGTATTTTTATTTCCATCTGAAATTTGTGTTATTTGAGAAGAACGGCGACATTGAATTGTATGTTGAATTGTTTCTTAAAATCTGACCCATATATCAGTTTGTATCTTGTGGGTCTAAACAATTTAATTATTACATTAATAGTGCACAATGCTTGATGAACAGATAGTCTTTGATGTAAAGAATGATTATTTTGAGTAAATCAGTAATAAGACCTAGAACCCTCCAGACTTCAACACTATTGGGGTACATGGTTCACAAATGTACCACCGTAAACGTCTAGATTTTATATTTAAATTATGTCCCATAGATACTTCTTTTAAATATATTGTTTTCATAAATGTTAAAATAATGTCTGCATATCCTGTCTGATATGAAAAGATAACATAATTCGATCCACATTCATAGAAAGTAACACTGCTAAAGTAACAGTGGCCGTAAAGGATTGTAAATTGTAAAGGAAAGTTATTGTGTGATGTTTTATAATAGTTTGAAAGATGTAAATACTTTAATAAACAGACACAGAACTAATTATGAAAGAGCTGCAGAGGAACCACAAACAGATTGCAAGATACCTTCCAATCCTAAAAGAGAAAAGAAACTTCAAGAAGTATGTTCTAGACAATAATATACTCTTCACACGTCTTGAGATAACGCGTTCTAAAGGACCGATTTACTCAGAGTAAGTATCTTACTAGTGCATATTGATGAAACGTCCTGTTTAAAATGGACTAGACTCATGATTTTCCTGGTTTAAGTATGGATTTCTAGATAGTCTACTTATGCTGACCACTCAATATTAGGAAGGTATGTTATTAGAATAGAATAGAATAGAATCTTTTATTCATCACTGAGATCTTACATTAATTTTCGATGAACAGGTCTACAGGCTTCTAGGTACCTTATATGATTTACACCTAGGTCTTCCTACCGTTCCCTCAATACATAGAAAGATAATGAATTATACAGTTTGCTTGGGTATTATATAAAAATGTTCAATATATTTCAGAAGTGAAGGGGAAGAAGTTAGCTTACCCATGGTTCTTGATGGAAGAACTAGGACTGTGTTAGCAGAAGGTTTGCCTGGGTCGGGTAAGACATCAGTGCTCTTACATGTCCTAACCACAGCTGGAGGAAATATACTGGCTCCTAACTTCAAGCTGATGCAAGGCATCAAATCAATTATATACATAAGAGTCCAAGATTGTCAATCCACCCTGGAGAAAACTGTGCAGCATATATTTCAGGAAAGATGTAATCACCATCACAAACAAGCTTGGAAGCATTATATGAAGAAACCCAAAGAAACATCATTAGTTGTCGATTCTCTGGACGAAATATCCAACAAGAAGAAACTCATCAGTGACATCAAAGCTGAAGTCAAGAGGAATGAGAGAGTCATGATCATGGGTTGCCGCACAAATGACCCGGTGATTGATGACCTGGTAAGAGAAGAAAACATCACCCATGTCCTAGTGAAGGGGTTTGATCCTGATGCCATCACAGAATACATTGACAAGTTCTTCCAGTCTCACCCTGGGTCCCACAACAAATGTACTGATTTCAAGAACAGTGTGAAGGAGGACAAGAGGCTGCAGGGGTTGCTCTCCAATCCCATGACCTTGGCACTTGTATGTATTCTCATACAGGAAGGTGTGTATGATGCTAAAGATCTCTCTGGAGTTACCAAAGTGAATGTATACTCACATATCGAAATACTTGCTCTACACAGAGAAGGACTCTCTTCAGTTGATGAAAGAGATAACCTTCTCAAGTTCCACAGGTATGCCTTGTCATGTGTCATCAACCTGTCATCATTCCACACAAAGGAAATGGAAGACCTTGGCATCAGCTATAACTCATTACCATTCATCTCTGTGGGAGACGCATCAATAGAAGATCCTGAATCTGGGTGTGAGATCTTGTGGCCCCACAAGTCATTTATAGAGTACAGTGCGGCTAAGGCTGTGCTAGAATCAGAGAAGGAGAAGCAAGATGAACTCTTCCTCTTGTTAGCATCTGACAGAAAGTACATCTATACATTTGCTAACATCTTAGAAATGGTTGAACCACAACAGGAAGAACTGGTGGAAATAATAAATACCCTACTGTCCCTTCAGCCTCATTTCACCATTTGCTGTCCTTGTCGATTATCTAGAAGGAATAAGAAACTGAAGGAGAAGCTCCAGGCATGCACCATTGACCAGATCCTCAATACTCCAACAAGAGTCCTGCCCACTGTTTCTGCGTTGACACCATGTACTCGGTGCTGGAAGAAGAATGCTGTGACTGTGGAGGGTTTGGCCGTTATAGAGAACGCCAGGATCTGCCTCAACACCCAAGTATTTTTTTTTTTTTTTGCACATTTCTTTATTCAGGTATAAACAGTGGCATGTGCCATCTATTCAACTTTGTACTGGCTAGGGTGGGGTCCTATATTCCGCCAGGTCCTGAATTTGTTAGCTTTCAGTTTCAAATAATAACATCAAGAGCTGAATGTCTATTAGAATGTTACGAACAGACTATTCTATAAATTGATGGGATAATGAGATGAGATGAGGTGATATTTAAAATAAGAGAAAAATGGAAACGTAGTAGGTACACATGGAGTAGAGTGGTGTGCAGTGGATCGATATAGTATACTTAATTCTAAGTAAATTTGTATTTGGAGTTAAATACCGTAATAATACGGTAATAATACGGTACATTAGGAGCGATTGTGTTTACAATATTTAGGCAGTATGCCTATTTAGAGTAGCCAAGTACAGGGGGGGTGATATGTAGGAATAATAGTAATAATAGTAATTAGGCAGTGTGCCTATTTCATATATACTCAACAGGTTGGATAACCTTATTAAGAATGGCTGTTTTAATAGAGGTTTTGAATATTAGCTTATCATTAATGGTTTTGTAAGTTGGGTTCAGGTCGTTCCACATACGGATACCTGTGTATGCCAATGACTTTTGATATCTATTGTCTGAGGGACGAGTTAACTCAAATTGTAATAGCCTGTTGTCTCTTAATACATAGTTTACATCTGGTATTTTACGTGGTATCCACTCAACTCTGCAGTGATGGATTTGTTTGTGATAAAATTTCAGTAAGTTGAAATACATTCTTTCGTTGACAGTCATAGTTTTGCTTTCGGCATGTAACATATTTGTGTTGTAGTAGCGTGGCTTTTTTAGCGCAAATTTCAGGGCCTTATTCTGTAGGGTTTGCGCCCGTTGTATCGTTCCTTTGGTACAATTTAAGTAGCATACATTTGCGTAATCAAGGTGACTTAGGACCATCGACTTCACCAGTAACATCCTTGTGTGGATGTTTAGGGCGTGTCTGTTTATATAAATATTGTACATCCTTGAGTTGGCCTTGTTTATAATCCCATTAGCCATGTCCTCAAACTTGAGTTTGTTGTCAATTGTTAAACCCAGGTAAGTGAATGACTTTACCCAATCGATTGGGGTATTATAGATAGTAATATGAGTGTTTGGGTTGTTTGAAGCATTTTTCTGTAAGTAAGGTATATACATCGATTTGGTTTTTGGTAGACTTATGGATAGTTTGTTTACCAGGCTCCAGTTCGCTATGCTCATACTGTCCTCTTGGCACTGTGCCATTAGGTCGATCTTATTGGGGTTTATGCTCTATCCTCCCACCCCCTCTCTTCACTCTCTCCCCCTCTATAATCCTCCCTTCCCTTCTAACCCCATCTCTTCCCCTCTCCTCCCCTCTTCTCCACCTCACTCCCACTCTTTCCCCTCTCTCCCCTCTCTCCCCTCTCTCCCCTCTCTCCCCCTCTCTCCCCTCTCTCCCCTCTCTCCCCCTCTTTAATTAATAACTATTTTATCGACAACTTAATAGGCCTTAATATTCACACCATTAATTTTCATATCTGATAATAGACCCTGGAGGGCTGCATGGTATACAAATGTACATATCCCTCAATTTCAAAAAAAGATTGTTTTCCATTAATGATTCATTATCCTCTGATACATCACACATAAGGAAGCATCCATAACTGACATTGACCTCATTGATCTTATTGTAGTTAGTTTATCCCATTTTCCTACATTATTCATGTCACTTGGCTTATTTACTATATCAGGGAACCTCTGGTTAGCCTATGATGGTCTTCGATTAGGGCCAGACAATAGATAATAGGTGTTATCATAAGTTAATTTTACTTTTCTACAAATATGTGCATGACTTGTATGTTACAGGTATGATGACTATCACATGTACCTGGCACTACCACACGCCCCGACACGCTGGGTGCAGGTGAGGCAGAGTGGTAATCTCACCATCAGCTGCTACCATCCACAGGATATTGCAGACACAGCAGCACTGGCTATATGTGCAGACAGGAGGTGGGACTGGCTGTCCCTGCACATTAACCAGACTGGAGGTATATACAGCAGGGGAGCCCTGTCCCCCACCACACCCCACCACTGGAGGCAGCTGATGCAGCATGTCTCACACACTGGTCTATACATAGAGAGGCTATGGATCTACCATGGAGATGTGCCTACACATGGAACAGACATGGCTGTATATAGACATACAAATGAGTCCCTGCTGGAGACCTTGCCCTCCTGTGTGCCCCTCCTCCACCAGCAGGCAGTAAGATATGTAGTGCTGTATGATGGAGCAGTGAGCAGCTCAGTGCTGAAAGCCTTTATCAGTGAGCTCAACCACAGCTGGCATGTAAGGAAGGATACATCAAGGTGGACAGGCCTGTACAAGCGGGAGGCAGGTGAGCTACAGATGTTCATCAGACTGTACCAACCACTAATACACTGTACTGATACTGGTGATAGGGCAGCCATACAACATCAAGAGGAGGCCATAGACCTGTGTGTTGCACCAAAGTACCAAGTCTCCTAATAACACCATCACCTGTACAACTAGTGCGGCAATGTATAGCCAGAATGCTATTTGTTAATCCAGAGATAATGTTTGAGCATTCAAACACTATGTTAGTGTTTTCAGAAAATACTGTCAATACTAGGTAATTTTTAATATATTTGGCATTTATTGATTTGAATGGCGGGAAAAATTGATATGCTCTGGATGAGCAAGTCACCGTTGTGAGAAAAAAAAGGGAATATTTTGGGAGAATAGTCTAGTACAGACCTGCTTAAAAATGACCACAGCTTCACAAATGCTCATAGACTGCCTATACAATATTCTTCTGTCAATTGCGGTAATCATCACCCTGATGTCTTTGAAGGCATTTTCTGACTCGACCAGAACAGCCTTGGATGATGCAAACATGGATGTCATTACAGTTATTTGGGTGGCGAGGAAGAGAATTCCATGGATAAACTGGAAATTTCTCTTGAATGGGAAGTATTCTTCAAAGAAGATGATCAAGGAAAAGACCCTGAGAATAGAGAAGGAAATTCTCCACCAAAGGTAAACCAAACTGACTCAAAAATCAATACTTCATGAATTATCATAGAAGAGGGGGACATGGCATATGACGATGTTTTTAACTCAGACATGGCTGAGGACGGCCTGAAAGGAACCACCTCAAATTCTGATACTACAACACAGAAAGTCAAAATAGATGGGACTTTGCAAACTGACCAAGAATATGAGAAATCGCTAGCAGAGAGAATCTTGGAGGAGATTATGGACAAAATTAGTGCTCAAAGTAGTGGCAATATAATATGGACATGAAACAGATCCCTGAAACGAGAGCTTGACAATGTGAATTTGAAACTAAACATTGTAGCGAGGAAGCTAAATAACAACTTAAGCTGGTCTCAGCTAAATTACAAAAACTTGAACAAAAGGGTAAGAATTGTTGTGAAAACCTGCATAAAGGCAGACCTGCATGATAAGAGTCTTAGTGGTGAACATTTGAATGATGAACAAATAGACACTCAAGCCGACCAAAAATGACATGTTCATCGACATGACAGCCCTTAAGGCCATAAGTCAATTAGATGAGGACATAAATAAATCAGTACTCTGAGAATTAGAAAGATATTTGACATCAAACTCCTCATCAAAATCATTGGCTCGAATATTGTTGTAATTGGAAAACCTACATGGATTGGCGATCAAAATTTATGGGCTAGAAAAATTTCACACCCTTATACCTATACTTTTTTCTCTCTGTCACAAAGATTAAAATCTAACCAATGGTGGAAATCGGTACTGTTACATAAATAAATCAGTACTTGATTTAAGGGAGACAATAGATGAAAATCATGAAAGAATTGTGAACATTGGCTGGGATATTGAAGGACTAGGTGCCAAAGTCAATAACATCAACATTGATTTGGCAAACAAACACTGGGTCAGACCAACGCTAAGCCTGACAGGTCCGTGAAAATTGATGAGTCGGTTCACATACTGGTGGAGGGAGTGCCCATAAGGTGGCAGCATGGATCACCACATCCAATTGCAAATAGAGACGAGGAAGATATTGATTTATCAGCTGTAGAAGAGAACACAGAAGAAATAATTAGAAAGATATTTGACATCAAACTCCTCATCAAAATCATTAGCTCAAATATTGTTGTAATTGGAAAACCTACATTGATTGGCGATCAAAATTTATGGGCTAGAAAAATTTCACATCCTTATACCTATACTTTGTTCTCTCTATCACAAAGATGAAAATCTAACCAATGGTGGAAATTGGTACTGTTACTTGGAGTTTGCCATATTGTTCAGCCATGATTTAGAGCAAATAAGAGATCTCAAGGGAATTAAAAAAGTATTGGGGAATCAGAAGTTTATTACAGAAAATTGATCAAATTGGACAAGTTATAGATGAAATGAATGGTTAAATAAAATGCAAATAATAACGAAATACAGATAGACAATTATAAGTTAATAAAATTGGATAGGAAATTGAAAAGAAGGAGAGGAGGACTGATCACCTACGTTCATAACTGCCTTCAGTGAATACAGTACATTATTGGAGAAAGTTTTGACTGAACAGAAGGATAGAGTTACAAAATCTGACGGCTCCTATAAGACCTTGAAGCTGGAATTGGAGATTAATGACATTCATCGTCGACTCAGTCGGGTCCACGTCTCCAAAAGTGATAGCAGTCAGCAGTTCATGGGGAATACAACCTTCGGTGGTGACCAGGGTGCTACTGGTGGCCATAACAACGATGACATGAGTAGGCTAAGACCAGAATTCTATTGTTCAGACACGAAATATATGCAGTTATCGGTTGTGGAGCTCTTGTATGGTTGTACGAAAGTGGCCCAGCATATGTGTAAAATTGGAGATAGAGTCCAGGGTTACGTAGATCATCTCGCTTATATCTCGTACAAAGCTTCCATGAGTCAATTTCAACCGTTAGGCCTGGCTTTATATGAGAATTTGGTTACTACCAAGGTCTTGGATGGCGATTTATCGGATTGGCCCGCCATTGATGTTGAATCGAATGCTTTGAACCTGGGTCCAGAGTATTATCTCCGCCCCAATGTTTACGTTTCGCCGAACAAGCCGGAAATGGCTGGGATGGGTCGCGGGAAATATTCTCGCAACTCGTTGTCTGCTTCTGACCAGAAATATCCATACAACGCCTTCTATGATTGGAAGTTATGGCCTGAGGATGTATGTTGGACTTGGAATTGTCTAAGTAAAACTTACAAGAGGTGTAGATATCCATGTTATAGGCGACATGTGTGTGGATTGCAATGAAAACCATCGTGCTGAGGACGTACATAAGGATTGTGACACCCTCCTCACTGACCGGAAACCGGAAGGTCCATAGTGGTGTTATGGCGGCCAACATGTTGAATCTGAGCCATAGAGGCTAAGAGATTTTGATAATTCTTGTGTTACGGAAAAGAACTTTGAACATTTGGTGAGTTTGGCCTCCAATATTAAAGACAATGACTTGCTTCATAACATCAGACGTCAAATGAAGCCTGTGGGTTGGTTAAAGTGGCTGTTTCTTTATGAGACATGGGACCCCGACTCACACTTTGTTTTGGATGGAGTTTCATCTCGTAGACCCAGGCTCGATCATCCAACCTTATTACTGCAAAAATTACAGCTCTTATTTCATTGCAGAGGCCAAAAAGAAACTGGATAAATTGTTAACATCTGAATTATCTCAAGGCAAACTCTCTGTTGTGTGCATGTCATGGGTGCTATACCCAAAAAAGATGGAAATTATTGTATGATTACTGACTGTAAACGTCCACTTGAAGCCTCGGTAAATGCCTACACCAACTGTGTTTTTTCTACCTTCAGTTATACAACGATAGAAGAAATAATATCTTCTATTTCACCTGGTGATTTCATTTCTACACTCGATATTAAAAGCTCATATATAGACAAAATTGACTCCTGGCTGTTTGAGAGGTGGTTATCTCCCGCGGGCGTACTAATTTCGTAAGGGTGCATAGCACCCGACGAAATTAGGTAGCCCAAGGGAGATAACAACCTCTTACACAGCCAGGAGTCTATTTTGTATTTATTATACCTCTCCTGATGTTTTTTGGTGAAGAATTAAGTGGAAATTGGAGTGATTCGATGGAAATTGGAGTTGGACAACGAGCTCTGTTCACCACTCGTTTTGTTTACGCTCTCACTTAGCTTCACTTCCGGTCCACCTCATTCATTTTCGGATCTTTTTTTTCTATTTAAATACGCCATAAATTCGGAATTTCACAGTTGTTTATCATTATAATTATGATTATATCATTACATATGATGTATTACGAGTCTTTTTTCCGCGAAAATAATTATTTAAATAAAGAAAATAAGGATTCGAACATGGGCCTATTTTTTCAACAAAAATTCCGCCAGGGGGCAATATGATATGTAAATACCGCCCAGAGGGTAATACGGTTTTCCAATGCTGTAGCCTATGGCTTACCATACCATCCCGCCAAGAGGTATAATAAAGATCTTTATTGATCTCTCCGACTGATAGAAAGTATTTCGGTCTTGAATGGACTTTTGATGGGAAGAGATGTTTCCTCAATGACAATTTCATCTGCTTTGGTGCTTGAGCTGCCCCATATGTTTTCACGAGGGTGACTAACAGTGTGGCTCGAATGATGAGGAAACTGGGATGGATATGTTATGCTTATATCGATGACTTTATATGTGTAAAAGCTACATATGAAGAAGGTGTCAAGGCTCAGCTGACGTTGATATCATGTTTGAGAGAGCTAGGGTTTTTCATCAAATGGAAGAAGGTTACTAGCCCATCTCGATCAGCTGTATATATTGGTTATCTGATCGATATACTACTACTATGTCTCTCTCTCTGCCAGCAACAAAAGTGGAAAAACTGAAATCATCGTTGGATTTCTTTTGGGGAAAAGAAATGGCTACAGCTAAACAACTAGAGCATCTTGCTGGATATGTATCACATTGCTCTAGAGTGGTGTATGGTGGGCGAGAAAACTCTTTGGGGGTTTTTCGTTTACTACAATGAGCCAAGTGTCATAGATGTGTGAAGATCAACCATGATTTTTTAGACAATTTATTATGGTGGAGGAATAAGTATTTGCTTGCAAATGGAATTTTCTTTTTCGGTTCTGCGTTGCCAACGAAAAATAGTGATTTGATTATAGCAATTAATTCCAAAGGCTTTTGCTATGATTATGACGGTTTGCAGGAAGGAGGTGCCTATATGTGATGTGTTTCAGGAAAATGAGTCATAAGTCGCAAAAAATGGATTTTGAGGTACCATTAGATTTGAAAAGATGAGATCAAGCTAATTCCAATGATAGTAAACAGTCTAATAATCTAATAAGTATTTCTAGATTTTAAGTTTGATAGTTTCGTTTTTGAAAAAAAAATGTTTCCAATATGTCTGGGGGTCAAAAAAAAGTAAAGTAACTAAATGTAGTCCATTTGAGGACCTTTAAAACTAAAGGATATATTACATAGATTGTCCTGAAATTTGATACACCGATTGATATACCTATAAGTGATCAACCCACCAGAACATTTCAATAATGAGATCTTGTGAAAAAAACACTTTGAAAAATAGCAATTTTGCGACTTATGACTCATTTTCCTGAAACACATCACATATATTGTCTGACGATATAGGTTATAGGGAGCATGAATGTAGTGATGCTCTGATGTTGCCACGATGCTGCTTCCAGGAAACATCCACAAGAGAGTTATTTGCTATATGGAATGCTATATTTCATAGTTACCAAAATATGTCAGGCAGATATGTCAATATTATGTGCTTCACTAAGGCAGCTGGGGATTTGTTGATGTGAAGACAGCCAGCTTGCTTCCATGTTGGCTCTTTGTTGAAGGACATATTCTATTGGAAGCTGAGAAATGATATTTATTTTAATGTCATTGTCCTCTCCTTGCAGAGCAATTGGACCGACTAGTGGGAGACTTGAGGTTGGAATCGATGGCTGCTTAAACAAGGAAAACTCGTGAAAGCCAATGAAATTCATATAAATCACTTGAAAAGTTGCTTTGTTGTCATGGTTGTTATTTGATCTCAAGGCACATGTATGCGAGCAAGTAATTTGGGTCACACATATGAGAAGCTTCTTGGGAATTGTAATATGACATGAATGTGAACATGAGTAATTGAATAGGAAATATGAGCCAACTCTGACTCTTAGAGAATTAATAAGTGAAGTGTAAACCTGAGCCAACATATGACTCTCTGAGAATTACTAATGTCAAGTCTATGCATAGTCAGAGGCATTGTCTTGCTCTCAAACCGTAATTATTAAGAGAGAAGATCTTTGAGCTTGCGCCCAAACCCCAAGGTTTATATATTTAGATTAAGTAGTTAAAGGTAAATACCAGTGTTTACTTAAAAAAAGAATGAATCATGGAATTTTCTTTAAACTTTGGATTTAGAAAGAACATGGTTGTGGCAACCCAAAAAGCCAAAAAAAAACTATGTCATTGGATTAGTTTTTATTTCAGGGACCATTGAATTTATTACTGTTCACTCTAGAAGTCTATGGGAAAACGGGTATTTTCTGCATTTTCCCCAATAACATATGATTGAATCATATGATTTTCTTTAAAATCTGCATATACATTGCTGACATGTTATTCTACCCTCCCAATTAGAAAAAATAAGGGGTCATTGAACTAAAAAAAAAGTTATTCAGCTAAACTTGTATCACAATGAGCTTCCCCCATTGAAATCAATAGTGAAGGGAAGTAAACTTCACTCATTCCTAAAACACAAAATAATATGATGATATCCATTTTTTTTTGCATTTTATAATCCCCTAACCATGTTCTTTCTCAATACAAAGTTTGAACAAAATATATTGACTTCTATTGTTTCATGCATTAGTTCCTGAAATTCCCGTCTGCTGCAGTGCTGTCAACACTGGTATTTATCTTTAAGGGAGGAGAAGGTCCATGGAGCTGAAAACAGAGGCCATCCGGTTTTCGAAAAGACAACGGTGCTGTGAGGGGGCAGACAAATAGTTGAGGACAGCCATAGACTGCCAGTCCCCCGCCAGGCGAATATCTTGCAGGTTGACACCTTGGGTGTGCATGAATGTGGCAGATCCCCGGCGGAGGCTGTGCAGACCGATGTCCTTGGTAATGCCCGCCTGACAGGACCAGGCAGGGCCAACGTGTACTTGGTAGGAGAACCTCCCTTGAGGCAGATGAGAGGAGAGGAGCTGGAAGCAGGATGTCTGACGCACAATGCGGACAGGGCACCATGCAAGCACAGAGACGAACCACACTTCTTGATGGGGATCTGAAAGGCGCGAGAGCCCAGCTGGTCCATTTTAGAGGAACCCACACTGATCACAAGCCACTCGCCCTCAAAGCTCACATCACCTCTCGTTAAGAGGTGCTCGTTGGTTGAAGAGAAGAAGACATGGCATTTGCGGAGCAGGGTCCGGAAGCATAGTAGAACACCTGTCCAGACAGAAAACTCTAATTCACTGCTGAGGTTAACTTGCTGGGAAATTTTCACTAGATCCTGAGGTAGTAGAGGATCTTTGGGCGATGGCCCCACTTTGAGGCTGCGCTGAATACCACAAGCACCAGGGACAGTTGGAAGAAATCACATAAGTCTGGCCCGTTGTTCAGCTTAGATAAGTGGTTAATGGCAGAAACATTGTTATTAATGGTAGAATAAGCAAGGCCCTTGACGGGGAACATATGAGCCAGGTACCTGCAGACTGTGGGGGGATGTACAGGGACGGGCACCAGGCCATGGGATTCACAGAATTTGTAGTATTGGCTCCATTGGCTCTGACGTACCGATCTGGTTGAAGCAGCCAGGGCCTGCAACTGGAGGTTATTGACCTCAGCGTCCAGGCGTCCTACAATGAGGAGAGGAGAGAAGGCACAAGGCCAACATTATGGCGGTAGCAAAGGTGGAACACAAACCTGAGAATCTCAATAAGATGAACACAGGAGGCCCTGCCCTTTGATAGCATGTGGAGGACTGCAAATCACTAGAATACCTGAGTCATTATAATCCCTGGACGCCAGGCCTCCTTGTAAGGTAGACGCCAGAACACACAACTCCCGGGCCGCCGTGCTGTTAAAACAGCATGAGGGCATGTTGATTTCACATTGACTTCGCAGTAGGTGAAAGCCTATGAAGGACGCCTCTACCCTGTTGAAGAAACCCGCATACTGGTATTCATCCAGAGATGCGGCAAAGGTAGTGGTAGAAGTCCAGGCTACATAGTCATGAGTAGAATTTATTGGTAATGGCATGGGGGATACACCGTTGTAGGCATCCATGTGCACTGACCACCACCGAATATCGTTGTGGAAGTCTGCAGGGATACGGATCTTTTCGTCCTTTAATAGGTTGAAAATGTAATTAATATATACACGACCCCCAGCCACTACTTTCCCGCAGTGAGACATAACTCTTGCCAGTCGTTGTATTTGGTGTTTAGTGGCCCTGCTCTTTGACGAGAAGTATTGTAGCTCATCACGAAGTTTCACAAGCTTATCTGCGGGGAGGCAAAGAGTCATAGAAGCAGAGTCTATAATAATCCCCAGGAACCTGCAGACCTGACTGACCTGCGAGACCTTGTTCCAAGCCACATAAAATCCCAGCGCCCGCAGGGTCGTGATTACGGCTGACTGGGACTGAAGTGCTGAAGGCAAGTCGTGGTCCCAGAAGATGAAGTCATCTAAGTAGCTGAGACAATGGTAGCCCTGATGAGATAGCATTCTAGATACACAGTTTGTGACACGGTGGAACACAAAAGGTGCCGTTTGGCTCTCCCTTGACGCTTAGAGTAGAGAATGGAATGGCGACTGGCGTTGACGCGGCAGAACGCTCCCGTCTCCAGGGTAACTGACAACTTCCGGCTTACCGCGCTGAGCTCGATTACGTCCTTCCGGTCCTTGCCGCCACTATCTCGTAATTTATATAAGTATTCCCACGGAATATCCTCCATTTTAAATTTTGTACGAAATATGGCCTAGCTCCTTTACCTGTGGATTCTATCAATTTGAGCAGATATTTAGCTAGCCTAGTGTCTACTCATGCTTATGTATCCATCAACAACGCCATGTCTGCTGTGAATTATTTGTCTAAAGTACATGGAGGATCAGATATGAGGCAAGATTTTGCTGTGTCTTCTGTTCTGGCTGGAATAAAATGTCGCCTGGGGGTTAAAGCTAGCCCTAAAGATCCTTTGTTGCCAACTGATTTAGTCAAGATGTTTTAGAAAGTAAATTTGGCTAATGATGTGGAGTTGGCAACTTGGACAGTAGTGGTATTGTGTTTTAGAACTCTTTTGAGAACGTGCCATATTTTCTCCAGCCCTCCAGATATACATATATTACACAGATCCGATGTTGAATTCACAGATTGAGGGGATTTATGCTTGGTCAATTGGATTAATCATTTATTCCAAAAATGCCCAGGTGACGATGCTTCTACACTAATATCAACTGAGAAAGGCCCAGTGCCTTATGCTACTGCCTTGGCATTATTGAAGAGATGGGCATTAGAGGCTGGTTTGAATAAAGATGTGGGAATGCGCTCATTGAGACGTGGGGCAGCGACCTATTTACACCTACAAGGATAAGCCTCTTGAGCAGATCAAGCGAGCAGGGCATTGGGCGTCAATGGCCGCCTTGAACTATGTCTGTCCTCCACTGGATCATATGGTGGTAGTGGAAAAGGATGTGGCCGCTTCATTGTCTGAATATTTCACTCATTGATGGAACCTACCCACTCTTCAATACCCCTTCAATCCCTGTCATTACATCTAATATATATGCATTTATTATATTATTCATTTTGGCTGAGGTTTGGTCGTCTCCCTGCGTCTCAGAAAAAGAAGTTCGCACATTAACTTGTCTACTTGCCTTCTTATTTCGCCTTCACTTCATTGTGTTTTCCCTAGCATTTATAAAAAATATACATTTTAACCTTGTGTAAAGCATATATAATATATCAGATAGGTACTTCATTGGTTGAAGGATTGGGAATATTGCACTCATTGCTGTGCAATTTGTGCAATATTCACAATCCTTCAAACAATGAGTTAGTTATCCTGTATCTATAACATACTATACTTGTTCAGGTCTATCTCTATCTTGTTATATGGGTCATATTATATATATCACCCATATTAACCCCCCCCCCCCCCGTGTAGTTCCATATAATATATGTGCCCCCCCCCAGGCTGTACCCCCCTATGTAGATCCCAATAATGTGTACCCCCCATGCTGATACCCCCCTATGTAGATCCATATTATATGTACCCCACATGCTGATACCCCCTATGTAGATCCATATAATATGTACCCCCATGCTGATACCCCCCTATGTAGACCCATATAATATGTACCCCCATGCATGCAGATACCCCCTATGTAGATCCATATAATATATGTACCCCCATGCTGATACCCCAGCCCCTCCCTATAAATCACTCATCCACACACACCCCTTGCCATACACACACACCCCTCCATGATTCCACTCAACCACCCCCCCATCTCCACCTATTGATCTGCTTGTACACAGGCAGCACTATCTCATAGACTCATAGCAGAGTCAGTTGTACACACACAGGGATCACTTGGATGACAACTTATCCACAACCCAGACATTGCTCCACCCTCCCACAGACAGGTCAGTCACACCATAATCACACCATCATTAACCAGGTCATGTTGTATAACTGATATTAGAACTACATAAACTTGAAACAACAGTGATTTGGTAAGTGGACGAGAGCCAGTATAGACATAGGGAGTTGTGTATACAACTTGGTACAGAAGTGTGTCATGACCCAGTTGCTATGGTAACTAGAACATTGATATTCTACCCCTAAAATGCTATTGTGAAGTCCCATTACTGTATTAGCTGTAATGATAGCCAGGATTTAAATAAATGGCTCTATATCAATGGTGATTATTTGCTGAATTATTATTTACCTAGACATTTGACAAGAGCTGACAAATTCTAAAATTTTAGAACTTTTCGGGAGGGGTCACCGATTACCAGGAGCCTAAATTTTTGTCGGCACCTTAAATTAATTGTTTTTTATTAAGCTTTTTTGGCAAACCAAAGGTGCTCAGGATCTTGATGAGCCTCCTGTTCATTCCTGCTCACTTCTATGAAGTTTAGAGTATATTTGAACATTTATTTTTTCGTTTGAATTGATTCATATATAGAATGATTGCCATTTTTACTTAATATTTTGATTTCTATGGGGTTTGCGGGTCACCGATTTTGGTGGATAATGTGGAGTTAATTTGTACATTTATTTTCAGTATTTCTATTATTCATTATAATTATTTGTTGGTAATCTTCTATGAATATTTCGAATATTTCAACTTTAAAGAATTAGCTAGATTGTCTAAATAACTATGCTCGCCGTGGCAAGAGTCTCTGTTATCTGTGAATTTGTTCATTGAATATGTTGAATATAGGGCCTAGAATGAAATATTAATAGGTTTGTCATGAAAATGGACACATGCCCGGGTGGAAAGTTTTAACTCTTTGATATGATATTTGTTCCAACATGTTTGCCTCTAAGGCCTAAATTTACTCTTTACTATGAATCATTTTTTGCTAGTTATTTTTACTAACGTTTTGATATGTATATTTAAACTCAGCACATACTGAGAATTATTGTATATCAATTGTGCAAAATGTTGTCGCTGAATAAAAATCTTAAATCAAAAAGGATCCCAATTTTACAGTATGTTACACCACGTTGTAGCATACTTATTTAACTTAATATTTCTATAATTAGATATACTGAATATTGGTTTCAATATATTTCCATATATGTTCTTCATATATAATAAACTTATTATCGTTGCGAAGGTAAATATTAATGTTAAAGAATATGGAGATACTGAAGAGAACAATAGCAACAATAGTATAAGTAAAGTCTCACAAATAAATCCAGTTTTCTCACAGAAGTGCAAGAGCAGGAATGCAAGAACAGGAATGCAACATTCTGAGTTTACCCAATGAGTAGAGTCATAAAGAAACGACTACTGTACATGTAATACATCCCTTTGTTCAAGAGTCAAATTGGTGGTAATATCAAAGGTTCATTCAAACATTATGAAGGCGGTAGAAACTCTACTTTTCCAAGTATTTTCTTGTTAATATATATTGTAAAGAATTGTATTCTTTGGGTTGAAACTCTGACCTATTTAGCCCTGATCATAGTCAGACATGCACGCCACTCATGGCCTGGCCAGGAGGGGAGGGGGGATGAGCTACTCAGAGCTGACCCCTCCACCCAGCCTGACCTAATTACTGTATCCACTGCTCTGGGTTAATCAAGAGGGAGGGGGGAAGGGCTAAGAGGGAGGGGCAGGCACAAGCCTTGGGATCTAAGAGTAAGGGGTGGGAGGGGGGGAAAGCTGAGGGGAGGGATCCAACTTGCATGTGCACAGCTCATGGCCTTTGCATGGGGAGCGGAGGTCAGCGCATGGGCAGGTGGGATCCTCTCTCCCTCACCCAATTAGAGAAAGGGGGTAGGGCAGTGGAATAGTTCTTGGGGTTGATTCTATGCATAAATTATATTGGTTTAAGTATAAATAAATGGATGGGTGAGGTCTGGGGCACTCACTGAGTCACTTCTGCCTAGGCCGAACCCGGACGAACTGCTGCTACATCAGACTCTTGTCTCACTTCTTCTCAACACCAAACCTATGGTCTAACTAACCCTTAGATCTCTACAATATATCTATCGCCATGCATCATATCATATCAACCAATCAAGCCTGTAGAGCCTGAATGCAGTGATATACATATAGAGCCACTAGTTGGCTGTGACGGCCACTCCTATGTCTGAAAATGCTAAAATGTATGTGTATGTGTTGTGGGGGAGGGGGGGGGGGTGCGTTCTGGTAGGTCTGAGAAGCAACAACTTTAATTTTCTCCATGAGACATTTTCTATTCTTTTACATTCTATTCTGTCTCAAAATGACCACCTTATAAAATATTTATTTCTTATTTTTGAACATGACAATATTTCTCCATCTGGCTTCAATATATCAGAAACGGTTTTGGCTCTAGATTCCTTAATATTTGACAAAGATTTTATAATGGATATTGTTGAAATATTTCTTAGTAGAAATAAGCCTAGTAAGATAATAGGTGTAAGATCTCCATATTATTTAATATTGATATTTACCTTCACCATGATAATAATTAGTTAAATCATTAATCCTAATAGATCACATTTTAAGTCTGTTTGTGCAGAGCTACCCCCAGTAGTAATCACATGTTGGAAACATATTTGATATAGACAATGATATTATTATTACATATATAAACTGAGTCAATAGCTTCATTGGTTGAAGCAAGGTGATATAAATATAGATTAACGGAAAATACTTGGAAAAAACAGCCTTTCCAGGCAGCAAACTTTCCAGGCAGCTAAAGTTATTCTTTCATTCTTTGTTAAACAATTGTAAATGTATTGGCCTTTATTTGTACTTAAAAATTCATAAAAAAGTGTTGTTAACAATGGTATTTGAGGTGCTAATAGTTTAATTTACTTGATACAACAATTTACATACTGCAAGCATGTGTGTTACTTCATTTTTTCTTATTATCGTACATATGGATACTGGGAACAAACAATCTGTCACCCCTAGGTGACAGACAATTGGTGACTAAATGAGCATTTTTTGTTGTGCATGTAAATAATGGTGACTGACAGCAGTGACCGAAAGTGGCAGTTTACCAAGTGTCAGTCCCCCTGTGTCCCTTTAGTCAGTTGTCATTTGTTGGTTGTTTGCCTTGCACTAGCGTGTCTAGAGACATTCTAATTATCAGAATGATTGAACACTATGCAGTTGGATCTAGTTACTACTGAAGTTAATAAAAAACAACCAAAGTGTAGAAATTCTCAATTGTATTTTAACCGATTCTGTGGGTGCCCAGGAGTTCAATATTGTCAAAATGGTGGTAATAGAAAAATATTGCCTGCGAAGGGGTATTAGATTGTACCTTCTTTATATGTGGAAATAATGTTGTATAATTTATTACACCAACCCAAATCTTTATAGGCTCTGAAGCAATGAAACAAACAGAGAACTATATATATCTGGTAGTTAACATTGAGAGAAATTTAACTTTTACCGACAATATATATAACAAAATAACTAAGGCTATAAGAATAAGATACTATTTATTAGAATTTACTATTTTATTGACTTGAAAAATGGCTGGCCAAGTACCATCAGGATGCTGTATAAAGTGGCCATCAGCCCAGTCCTATAAAGTAATGTATGATGCTGCTCCATAGTACATTTGGACCAGTAACGGTGACTGGTGAAGACGGACCACCGTGATGTCGGACCGGGCAGCTTAGTGGAGTCGGACCACGGGGTTAGTGGACTCGGACCACAGGGTTGGTAGACTCGGACCACTGTGAACTCGGACCACTGTGAACTCGGACCAGATATGATATTAAATTCAAGTTACTCTCGTTGTTGGTATCAACTAAAAACTAGCTGTCATGATGCTAGTGGGGTATAACTACTGCCTATACTGACCTAGGACCACACATTTAAGGTTAGGTTTAGGGTTATAGTTAGCATCAGTATCCATCCATGTACTAATTTCACTTCATAAAACACATGAAAATACAGTGCGTAATGGTAACAATGCTCTTTGAGTTGAGCAATCATGGTCCGAGTTTAGCATGGTCCGAGTTTACCTCGGTCCGAGTCCACTAACCCCCTGGTCCGACCTTACCCGGGTCGAGTATACGGCGGTCCGAGTATACGACGGTCCGACATCAGAGTGGCCCGACCTATCTAGGAACCCCAGTAACAAACACTTCATAACACCACACTAAGGATATTAGAAGGGTTAAACAAAAGAACCAATGTAACACAGCTCCATAGAGAGCTTGGAATGCCTCTACTCATTAAGAACTAAAGTAACACAGCTCCATAGAGAGCTTGGAATGCCTGTACTCATTAAGAACCAACGTAACACAGCTCCATAGAGAGCTTGGAATGCCTCTACTCATTAAGAACCAATGTAAGGCAGCTCCATAGAGAGCTTGGAATGCCTCTACTCATTAAGAACCAACGTAACACAGCTCTATAGAGAGCTTGGAATGTCTCTACTCATTAAGAACCAACGTAACACAGCTCCATAGAGAGCTTGGAATACCTCTACTCATTAAGAACCAATATAACACAGCTCCATAGAGAGTTTGGAATGCCTCTACTCATTAAGAACCAATGTAACACAGCTCCATAGAGAGCTTGGAATGCCTCTACTCATTAAGAACCAATTTAAGGCAGCTCTATAGAGAGCTTGGAATGTCTCTACTCATTAAGAACCAACGTAACACAGCTCCATAGAGAGTTTGGAATGCCTCTACTCATTAAGAACCAATGTAACACAGCTCCATAGAGAGCTTGGAATGCCTCTACTCATTAAGAACCAATTTAAGGCAGCTCTATAGAGAGCTTGGAATGTCTCTACTCATTAAGAACCAACGTAACACAGCTCCATAGAGAGCTTGGAATGCCTCTACTCATTTTTTTTTTTTTTATTAGAAACGTTTATTAATCGATACACAAAATAATATGACAATATACAATCTATTCTTGCAGAGTACAATGACATGTGTATAATTGGTAGGAAAGGAGCCTCAGTTTTAACCATTTGAATGGTTAAATCTGGTTGAGTGGCTATTACCTTTGGGTTCTATAAACTGTGACTTGTTTATGCATGTAACAACACAAATAGAAAGAGACTCGCTAAAAGAAGAAACTAGGAGAGAACTACAATGATAGGATGAGGGGTGAGAGATAGGAGGATATTTACGGTTTTAAGAGAATATAGGTAACATACATTCAGCCTTGGTTAAGGCTGTGAAGACCTTATAATCGTTTATGTTTCTTGTGTCAACATCGAGATTGTTCCATAATAACGCAGTTTTTCTTTGGGCACTTTGGTCATAAGACACAATGTTTGGCCTATTGGAGAACAGCACTGGTGCCTGCCACTGTCTGGTCTGTCTTACATTTTGGTCAACAAAGGCTGGTTTTTGGCTTCGTTTAAAGGCAAGGTTTAGGATATGAGCCCTCCTTCTGTCCACTAACATTGGTACTCTGGCTATTCTGTGAATAAGTAGTGTATTTGTTAACTTTGGGAGTTTGAGTGCAATTTTTAGGCACTTGTTTTGTAAAATTTGCAGTTTGTCAATATGCCTTGCTGCACATCCGCTGTAGATAACGTCACCGTAATCTAACAATGGGAGTATAAATACCTTGTAAATTCTTAGAAGAACCTGTGGTGGCACCAGTTTAGAAATTCTCTTGAGGAGGTACATTTTATGACTCACATTTTTATGGGTAGATCGCACTTGCATATCATATTTGAGATTAGCGTCTAATGTAATGCCCAAGTATTTGTAAGATTCTACACAATCAAGCTGAGTACCACAAATGATAATATTTGGTTTAACATGATTTACTCTGCTTCGAACACCTCTGAGGTGCATTGTCTTAGTTTTGCTCACATTCAATGTCAATTTATTAGACTCACACCAACGAAAAAAATTGTTAGTATCTTCTTGCAGTAGTACATTCAGGGTGTCAGTGTTATTATGGCTACAGTATATGACAGTGTCATCTGCAAAAAGCTTTACTTTGCTATGAACAAGACAATGTTCTACATCATTTACATAGATAAGAAAAAGCAGGGGCCCCAGGTTAGATCCCTGGGGGACTCCATAATTTATACTAGCACTCAAAGATTCAGTATCATTGCAAACTGTTGTTTGTGTTCTCCCTGAGAGGTAGTTATGCAACAAGGCAAGCAAGTTGCCCTTAATACCATATTTGTCTAGTTTAGCTAAAAGTACATTGTGGTTCACCGTATCAAATGCCTTTTTTAGGTAAAAAAATACAGCGAAAGAGGTGTTAGCATTGTTCGTATCTTTTAGTATGTCGTCTGTTAAGTCAGAAATTGTGTCCACAGTCGATCTTGATTTTCTGTAACCATTTTGTCTATTGGAAAGGACATTGTGATTTTCAAAGAAATCTAGTAGTCTACTGTGAATAACCTTTTCTAATAACTTCGACTGAATAGGAAGCTGGGTTATAGGTCTATAGTTAGAAATTACTTAGGCTTCTCCGCCTTTGAACAACAGTGTGACACATCCTTTTTTCCAGGAATTTGGAATCAAATTTGAAGCAAATATGAGGTTAAATATGTGACTCAAGACAGAGGGTATCGCTTTGAATACATCTTTGAAAACAAACGACTTTATGAATGGAATATTGCTACCCTTGTTGACATTGATATCTTGTGCAATTTTTACAATCTCATCTGGATTTGTAAACACATCACTCAAGGTTTGTTCACACTCTTGCCCTATAAAAGTCCATGGCGCATTAATTTGTGCTGCTAAATTCTCTCCAATTGAGGCAAAAAAGTTATTGAAATGTGTAGCTACATTTTCAATGGGTACTGGTAGTTTAGTGTTGTTATCAATAATATTTATTTCATTGTTAGAATTTCTTGACTTTTTGGGAATGAGCTGACCAACCATTGACCAGAATTCTTTGTTGTCATTGAAAGTTTCTATGCTTAGGTTAGACAGGTACCTTTTTCTGGCCTTGCGGCATAAGTTAGTAACTCTGTTTCTTTTTTTTTTAGCTGTCACCCAGTCATTGTGTTTTCTCGTTTCTTTGGCTTTTTTCAGTGCTTTGTCCTTATCTCTTATTTATATAAGCAGCTCGTCAGTCATCCATTTTTCCCTAGGTAGGGTTAATTAAGAACCAATATAACACAGCTCCATAAAGAGCTTGGAATGCCTCTACTCATTAAGAACCAATGTAACACAGCTCCATAGAGAGCTTGGAATGCCTCTACTCATTAAGAACCAATGTAAGGCAGCTCTATAGAGAGCTTGGAATGTCTCTACTCATTAAGAACCAATGTAAGGCAGCTCCATAGAGAGCTTAGAATGCCTCTACTCATTAAGAACCAATGTAACACAGCTCCATAGAGAGCTTGGAATGCCTCTACTCATTAAGAACCAATGTAACACAGCTCCATAGAGAGCTTGGAATGCCTCTACTCATTAAGAACCAATGTAAGGCAGCTCCATAGAGAGCTTGGAATGCCTCTACTCATTAAGAACCAATGTAAGGCAGCTCTATAGAGAGCTTGGAATGCCTCTACTCATTAAGAACCAATGTAAGGCAGCTCTAGAGAGAGCTTGGAATGCCTCTACTCATTAAGAACCAATGTAAGGCAGCTCTAGAGAGAGCTTGGAATGCCTCTACTCATTAAGAACCAATGTAAGGCAGCTCCATAGAGAGCTTGGAATGCCTCCACTCATTAAGAACCAATGTAAGGCAGCTCTATAGAGAGCTTGGAATGTCTCTACTCATTAAGAACCAATGTAAGGCAGCTCCATAGAGAGCTTGGAATGCCTCTACTCATTAAGAACCAATATAACACAGCTCCATAGAGAGCTTGGAATGCCTCTACTCATTAAGAACCAATGTAACACACCTCCATAGAGAGCTTGGAATGCCTCTACTCATTAAGAACCAATGTAACACACCTCCATAGAGAGCTTGGAATGCCTCTACTCATTAAGAACCAATGTAACACAGCTCAATAGAGAGCTTGGAATGCCTCTACTCATTAAGAACCAATGTAACACAGCTCCATAGAGAGCTTGGAATGCCTCTACGCATTAAGAACCAATATAACACAGCTCCATAGAGAGCTTGGAATGCCTCTACTCATTAAGAACCAATATAACACAGCTCCATAGAGAGTTTGGAATGCCTCTACTCATTAAGAACCAATGTAACACAGCTCCATAGAGAGCTTGGAATGCCTGTGCTCATTAAAAGGAGAGAAGCACATCCACTAGAATATGCATATCAATTGAGCAGACATGTAGAAAACTTGGATAAAAGAAGCATTAACCTTAGGTATCCCACTTCAGGAAAAAAACATGATAGTACCAAACCCCCCAAAGAAGAAAAAAACCAAGAATTTTCTCATTTACTAAGGACCAATACTTTGGAACGGCATCCAAAGCAATGTTAAGTTTTACAGTTTGAAAGAATTTAAATCATTCCTTAGGGATTTATGTTAGATGATTAGATCATTCCTTAGGGATTATATGTTAGACGATCAAGAAGCCTGGGTCAGCCTCCTTCCTTCTTCCCCACAGAAATACTTTTGCTTTAATAACACAAAAAATAGTTTGTGAGGGTATTGACTAGTTTTGATTTATTTGAATGTGCATGATTATATTGTGTGTTAGAGGTAGATAACTCCTCAGACATTACAGCTTATTTTACATAGTAATAATAATAACTAGTAATATACACATTCTATGAGAGGGACTGTCTGCACTGTATGTCTTCCACTATCACCCAGTCCTCAAACAAGACATGCAGTTCTCACAACCAATGTTTCCAGATGTTGTTTATTACATTCTAACACATGTTTGACTTTTTGTTTAGATTTTTATAGACAAACTTTGCAGGCAACATGGCAGAGGCACTGTGAGTACCAATATACATGTTTATTATTATTATTATTCTAGAATTTTTATTCAGACAAGTAGATCTCCCGGTCGGTCCTTAAGAACATAAATTAATGATACCGAATACAATACAATACATGCATTTACAGAATAAATTTACAGAATAATATAAATTAAGGCTACATTACATTCAGTCTTAGTATGAGATAAGATCTTCAGATGATCCTACCGCTCTGGTTACCAGGGGTACCTTTAAATTTAAATTTGTGGATTTACCGTTGACTTTACATTTCCATCAGGCTATATTACATTCAGTTTTTTGTATGAGATATGAATATCTTTGGTCAATCCTACTGCTCTGGTTACACAAGGGATACCTTTAATTTTACAACAATGGATTTATTGTTGAATTTTACATTAATATATCACCACCTTTTTATCGGCATTCAACATAATCTCGCCTCATTCAGCGTATGTTCATAATATACTTGGAAGTTGATGTTTACAGCAGTCAAATTATTTGTTAACAGCAAGTTATACTAAATATAATTATAGTACTACAATGTAATGTAATTAATAATGTAAGACTTTTTAAGAATAGTCACCCTATTTTGTCTACAGTGATACATTGCAGGATAGAACAACAATGTTATACATGTCATCAATAGACATGTCAATAAACATGCTACCAATGTCTCAGTCTTAATAAAAGGCATTAGACGCCTGAAGAACTATAGAACTATAGAATACTAATATAGAATGTAATGAGAGCCGTGTCTAGGAGGCTGTATACAATCCCACTAGTTTTTACCGACCTGAGAATCTCTCGAGAGGCCGCTAGGCCTTGAGAGAGAGAGAAAGATTCTAAGGTTGGTAAAAACAAGTGGGCATTGTATACAGGCTTCTAGACACTGCTTGAGTTACATTCTATTTTCATATTGTGATCTAATATTTGGAAAAGAAGTCAGAAACAAATTCTTTATCTACCTAGTTTGTACAACGATCTTGCTAACTACCCAGGTGGGCAATGAATTTGGTGCTCTCCCATGATTACACAACATCCACCGGGGTCCTGCAGCACTAGTCAAGTTACTACCTACCCTAGTGGACTGTGTGTGCACATGAGCCCAAAACATGTGAAAGCATACAAAAATGCACACAGGATATGCATGCAAAAGGTGCAGGTCAGGAATGCTATCAATAAACAAATACAAAATACAATAGCATAAGACATACACAGTTGTGTGCAAGGAATATAAGTACATTATTAGATAAATTTGGTGCTCTCCCATGATTACACAACATTCACAGTTGAGATGTGTTTTAGGAAAATGAGTCATAAGTCGCAAAAAATAGATTTTGAGATATCACCATATCTCCATATTTGAAAAGATGAGATTAAGCTGATTCTAATGATAGTCAACAGTCTAATAATCTATTAAATATTTCTAGATTTTAAGTTTGATATTTTCGTTTTTGAAAAAAATGTTTAAAATATTCCTGGGGGTCAATAAACAGTAAAATAAGTAAATGTAATCCATATGAGGACCTTCAAAACGAAAGGATGAATTACATAGATTGTCCTGATATTTGATACCTCGATTGATATAGCTATAAGTGATCAACCCACCAAGAATTAGAACATTCCAATAATGAGATATTGTGAAAAAAACACTTTGAAAAATATCAATTTTGCGACTTATGACTCATTTTCCTGAAACACATCACATTTGTGTACAGGATAGTTTAGTCTTGGGTACATAGTAACTTGATAGTAATCTAGTTCAGAGAGCACTTCAGGTAATTGTAGGTTTGTTGTTAGAAAGAGAAGAGTCACAGGCATTGAGTCAGTCTTAAACGTCTTTTTTCTAATTTCTGCATTTTTCACAACACATTTAGAGATTTCTTTCGCCCAGAAATCTTGTTGGTCATCATTTAAATGGCACCCATCGGTATCTAATAGGTCATAGTTATGTGTGTAGGAGGAGTTGGATTGGTGGTACCTGTGAGTTTTTCTACCCGTCCATGGCGTAGCTGCTTTGTGTGTTGTGTTGAAGTTTTTTGTTTTCTTCCTATTTCTTCTATGACTTGGTTTAATAAGTCTTGATGTGGGTGCTTCCCCAGGTCTTCTTTGGAGATTTCACCACTGTATAATTTATGTCTATTGTTGTACGTCTGGAGGCACATACCAGTTGGCATAGCGAATGAAATGATTGGTTTTTGTCTAGAGGTTGTATTTTTTTAGATATGTGTATGTGCCTCTGCAACTAGTCCTGTGTGCTTGTTTTTGTATGTGATGCTACATATGCTAGCTATTATCATAATTTGTGTTGGTTTGATTGAATTAATTTTGTCTGTGGTCATTGAAGAAATATTGTAGATGCTGGCTCCACTTTTGTGTATTATTTCAAAGCGTGCTTTCATATGTTTTGCGGAATGGCGCTCCCGGTTTCTGGCCCTGGAGCTATAAATATATGGTGTATGGCGACATATGGTGTATGGCGATTATCGGGGATGTCTGTGACTCACATCAATGATTTAATATATAAGTCAGAATAGATTATTCACTTATCTGAAGTTCTGAGGTCTGTCTAATTGGATAGCTCTTGCTTTATTTTGGCGATGAGCAGACCATCGGGGTTTTTGCCACTGAATCTGTCCGACATCAATGTTGTCCTTTTCTCATTCTCCACCTTTCTTGGCATGTTTACACCAGTTGCCCAATTGACCGATCGTGGGCCACGCCCCCTATGACGCATCTTTCAATCAAATTGGAGCTAATGACGCCACATTGTCTCCATGTGGCGTCACTAAGGGAGCGCCTACATTTGGCCTGACATGACGCCATTGTCAGGCCATGGCACATTGCGTTATATTTCTCTTTCCCGGTTTGGGGAATAAAACAAAAATGAATACTCCTAATGTCCTAAAACTTTCTACACAAATAGTGCAGGTAACATTCTACACATATATAGAGAAAAAAAATCAAAATGAGTCATTTACGCAGATTATACAGATATTATTGTGTCGGCGCCCATCGCTGAATGTCACGCAAAACGTGACAGTGATGTGTCACGTTTAGCGCTCCCGATGTCAGGCCTCTTGATTCTTGGATACCATTGTCAGGGGGGAGTGGCTGACGTAGGGCCGCGGCAATCCGTCAATTCCGGTTTGATGTCATTTTGTAGAAGTGGGTTTCAGTGAGATTTAGAAAATTTGTCTATGTACCCACGAATGAGCAGAAATGTATACAATTAACCAAAACTTGTGCATTTCATATGGCTGCTCGTTTGTAGGTGTACCCTTTTAGAGGATGTCTACCCAGTTAAAAGTGGGGTTATTCCATAGATTGACATCATTTCTTGGGGATATTCCAACCTAGCTTCTGACATCTATAATGGTCATTAGGAGTCAGTCAATGAGGATGAACAAATAAAAGGCTCCGTATTCTTAAATGTTTATCAGCAAAACTTCTTGCATTTAGACTTCAACAAAAGTCCAGAATCATTTATGTATAACTAAGGTCTAGGTTTGATACAGAATCATTGTCATTTTTTCTTAATATCAATGATTATATTAATAAGTTAATAAATGTGGTCATCTATAACAACAAACGAGCACCTAGAATTGGTTAAGCAACAGGTTCTGGTTCGTTGCACAAAGAACGAGCATGGATTTCTACAAATTTCATTGAGCAACAAAAAGGCTAAAAACAGCCACAAACATGCAACGAACATGCGTTGCGCAACAGCCCTCAGATGATCCAACTACAACGCAATCTAGGTTTTTCCTGATTTTGACTGCCCCCGGAAAGATGTTTATGTTGATTTTTAAATATGTGTACAATCCATGATGTGAAGGAATAGTATTGTCAATGACTTCATAATTTGAGCCATGATTGCCCCAAGTGATCCTATTTTAGTGAAAACCGATCATGTATAGATTATTTTAAATAGACTTCCATGAGGCAAATCGGCAAAGAAGAAAAAGAATGTCCAACCCGGAATGACAGTATTATTGTTATCAAGTCCCTAAATAATAGGAGGCACACACACTAAAATATTTCCCCCACACAAAAGAATTTGAACCTATTAATAATCATTTTAATTCCATCCTTAAGGACACAAATAAGTGATAGGAGCAGAATATAAAAGGTCTTTATGTTATGACATAAACATTACATGTTACAAACAACAGTGTACTGAGTTATTCAAAGCAGAGACTATATATCAATGTAGGGTTTAGTAATTCCACTGCAGGTTGGAGGATGGGTAAGGTAATGATTAGGCTTCAACTATCTAATTGGTTTCTCATTTCATGAACAATAGACTGCCCATCACAAGGATGACGCCATGGGAGCCTGAGACTGAGAGCGGACAGAGAGAAGTGGGCGATGATGATGGACTGTTGGACACACTTAGTAAAGTGCCAACAATGGCCGAACAACTCAACCTCAATGAGACTTTCTGGAACCTTCTGCAGCAGAGGAACATAGTAACTGATAAGATCCTGGCCAGTATTCAGGTAAATGAAAACCTTTTTATCCCAATTCCTTAATATTACAGTAAGCTAGTAATGTGTAGCTGGAATCCCTATTTGAATGTATCATAAGCCAATACTGGGGCATAAAATAACAGGAGTTTCAGTAATTAATCATGAACCATACACATACAATAATGAGGCATACAATAACAGGAGTGCAGTAATTAACCATGAACCATACACATACAATAATGAGGCATACAATAACAGGAGTGCAGTATTTGACCATGAACCATACACATTCAAAAATGAGGAAGAGCTATATAGATTTTCTTCTGTGTTCCTTTTTCCATTGATTGTCTAAAGCGTAACATACTTGCTAGGGTAAGTATTATCCCCGGTAAACATATAATGGTCCCATTTAATGAACTTGCTAAGTGTTAAAGGGATAAAGACAAGGAAAGCCCATCCAGAATAATATCTGTGCAAGGATTGGTGTACGGTAACTGTTTGGCTTGTTAGTTTAGTAAGATTGAGTCCACATCTCCCTGTATTTGTTTTACTCAAAAAAGTATTGGGGTTATGTTACGTCCAGGGCCTTGCAGATGGTGTATCACTCTATGTGGTCATAACGCAGATTCTAACATTGTTAACAAACCACAAATATATTCCAGGCCAAGACTTCAAAACGGATGCAGCTTATGAAGCTTTGCAATTACTTGATGGAATGTAAAGTCTACAAATTCCATGGTTTCATCTGGGCGGTAGTTAACTCAGGTCAGCACCAGGTGGCAGAGATGTTGGAATTTGAGCCACATGATTACATTGATAGGGAGCTATTCCTGAGGTGAGTAAAGATAGAACCATGAGTGATATTACCCATTGATATTGATATTACATTATGGAAGTAGATTCAAAATCTGCCTGCAAGACTTCAAGTCTAATTAAATTCTAATTTGTCACTTCAGATCATCAAGGTTCTGTTGTCCCTCATGTAGGGAGCAGTACTCCCTGAAAGCCTACATCATGACTGAATGTGGTCACTATGTGTGCCGCGCATGTGTAAAGGGAGCCGTATTCACTGTAAACGATGATAAATTTGAAAATATTACCTGTCCTGTCTCAGGCTGCAATACGATTACTGAGACACCTCGCATTGATGGTAATATTGGTCTGGTGGAAGATTTTGAATTCATGGTGCTTGCTGGAAATGTGCAAAATTCACTTTCTAAAAATACTTGCAAGACAACAGTAACAACTGAAAAGTTGGAGAGAAAGAAGAAAATGGTAGATGAGAAGAGTGATGTCCTCGAGGGACTGAGTGAAATGGTTGACAATCATCAAGATGAACTGGTAGCCTTTGTACTTGACAAACAAGAGACAGCTAAAGCAGCCATTGACAAGTGGGCCTCAGACAACCTGGAGAAAATCAAGGCAACCAAATTAGAGGTGCTTACTTGTTTATATCTATTTTTGTATTACACAGAGATCAAATTAGTCATGAATACTATGTGTAGGTTTTGGGTAAACATAAATCAGGACAGCTGAATGAATGATTGAAGTATTAATTAGTTTAAATTTGAATAATTATATACCTGAAGTAACATGTGATGCTTTCTTAATTGTTTCAGGTTGATACCAAGTTACAACAATCCAGACAGTGGTGCCACCTAACATCTGACCTGCTGACTATGGTAAAAGCTAACTTCCCCTTGGTTGAAGATGTGGAATGTCCAACAATGGAATTGTCTCCAGAGGCTGAGGCTTTCTTGGACAAACTAAAGGAGGGTCTGCCAGCTGAGGATATTGTGTCTACCTTTCCATATGTGGAGGTTCCTCCTGATCCTGTGCCACATGTCGCCATCGGCTTGCCTCCAACTGCGCCTCCTCTTCCTCCTCCTCCTCTTCGTCCTCCCACTATAGGTAGGTGGAAACCTATATAACATTGTTCATGCTAGTAATTATTGCAGTTTCCCTGAATTTTAGCAGTATACACAGGTGCATATAGAGATATGGACACACATGATCAGTTTAAAAGGTGCAGTTTGTGTGCAGTTGGGTTGATCCAAACTGCACCTCTGGATAAACAAGTTAGATCTACTTTGAGAAAAAAAATATATGATAATTCCAATGTGTAATAAATAGCATATAGCACTCTCTTGGGTTCAAACTGATCTCAAGAGTACAAAAAATGATCTCACACCTATCTATCAGTTTGAACCCTCCATCATGCCATGTGCTACAATCTGAATAAACCAGGACAGAACCAGTATATATAGACACAGTGATTAGTAGTTAATCGGAGGGGAAGGATCACATGATGAGATGATTCTTTTCTCATGGCACACAAGCTGATAGGTAAGTGTGTTATATAAAATAGAATAATGCCACACCCCTCTGCCCCCTCCCAGCTCTACCCCGCACTCCTCATAATCCTAAGGTTAATGATTGACATTGAGGGGCTGCTGGTGCACTGTTTGGTGTATAATCCTAAGGTTAATGATTGACATTGAGGGGCTGCTGGTGCACTGTTTGGTGTATAATCCTAAGGTTAATGACTGATATTGAGGGGCTGCTGGTGCACTGTTTGGTGTATAATCCTAAGGTTAATGACTGACATTGAGGGGCTGCTGGTGCACTGTTTGGTGTATAATCCTAAGGTTAATGACTGACATTGAGGGGCTGCTGGTGCACTGTTTGGTACCACCACCAGCGGCTGTCTCCTACAATAATCAAGAATCTACTTCTCCAAACATAGTGAGATTAGTAGATTCTATGAATTAAGTCTGTAGCAGCTCTATGGCAGGTGCAGGGTGGCAAAAAGATAATCGTTTCTCATATCATTAATAACAATAATTTTTTTGTCAAAGTTAGCACTTTTGTATTTTATAACAGGCACTTTTGAAAACATGCATTCAAACAAAAATCAGAAAAAAAAAATGATTTTTCTCAAAACTGACGGATAAGTTAAAATATGGGATAAATCAGAGGAAAAGTAGTGAAAAAGCAAATTGTTTCTCAGATCTTTAATTATAGTAATTTTTTTCAAAGTTTTGTATTTTATAGAGAGCACTATTGAAAAAGTGCATTCAAACAAAAATTGTTAAATATGTTAAAAAGTTAACCATTTTGTGTTTGATGACAGGCACTATTGAAAACATGCAGTGAAACAAGCACCAGAAAAAAATATTTCCTCTAAACTAATTAATGCTTTTACTAAGAAAATGGTAATAATTGTTTATCTGCAGCAAGACCCAACCTTTATCTTGAGATTTCTCTATGAACAAGAAATAATAGTAAATATAGAAAATGATTGTTTGCTATTGTGACATAAACTAATATATCTATTATAAGAAGCTTGATTTATGTTTCAGCCCAAATGGTCACTGAGTGGAAGCCACCATATCGGGGATGGTTGACTAGAGTAGCATGGAAACCTACAGGAGGACAGCTTCTGGTAGCTACACATACAGGACTGTACCAGGTGGAGTACAGTGCTGCGACCTCACAGTGCACACATACATGCATACATAGAGCAGACACTACAGACATAAGTGTGGGGCAGGACGGGCGCTGGGTTCTCACTCTAGATACAGGTAGCTTGGTACAGGGAGGGCAGGGCACATGTAGAGAGTCAAACATCGCTGGTGTGGAGTGTTGGACTGCTGCCGTACATGACTCTGGTATGTATGTCAGTGATAATGATTCACCAACAATTGTCTCCTATGATAGGAGGTTTATCCAACAAACAGAAGACACCATGGATAAACCATTAAACTACAATGAAAAACACATCCAAGTCTCTCACAGAGGAGACTTACTGGTTGCTCTTCCCTGGAGTAACACAGTGTGTATCCTAGACCCCCATTCAGGGCACCAGAGGTACATCCAGGGCAAGGCACCTGGAGGCCCGACACTTAATAAACCACATGATGCCTGCAATACTGGTGATGGTCACTACATACTGGTAGCTGAGGGTGGTGGCCAGTGTGTGAGTGTGTTTGACTATGGAGGTCAGTTCCTCCATGAGTTAGATGTAGAAGGAGGAGCAGGTCAGCCATACTCTATAAGCGTGTTAGAAAGACAGGGTCAGGAGGCAGCCCTCATGGCTCTAGGCTATGATGGGGGCAGAGTAAAGATATTCTCCTTGAAGGGGCAAAATTTGTTAGTCTCCAACGAGAGAAACTAACTGCGAATGGGCAGAGGACCTATTCATTGTTCTTTTCATACCTATGTAACCATATGAATTAACTTGAATAAAAGCATTATATATATGTTGCGATTCTTGCCTATGTTCTTTCCAATGTCTGAGTGGCCATCGTTGTACATCTGTGTTTCAGCTCCGGCTTAATATTAATTGATATTAAATAATGATATTTCGTGATTGTATTGGTTTACTTCCGCAAGAATAAATATATTATGAAAATCGATAGCAGGAGATGGGAGGAAATGAACTAAAGCGACTGGATTATATTAAGGATAAGGACCAAGGGTTGAAATAGTCTATGTTCCAAAACGCAGCTCCGAGATATAACATCAAGAGTGAAATACTTCTTTCATATGTTCCCTTTATTCCTCCTTGTGTGTTGGGTTGAAGACCTTGCTCCTCAACCTGATTTATGAACAGATACATCGAGATAATGAATGATTTTCAAACCAAGGAAACATTATGTTTGCAACATAAATCAGGAATAATGGATTAAATATAATAATCACATAAATACAAACTTGAACATAAATATAGAAATATGTAATAACCATCATGGTTAAAGTCTGGATTAAATCAAATGAATGATTAATTAATGATAAATTAATCACATAATATAAACTGCAAATATCGTCAATGGTTGCAATGTATATCCTAGTGGGATCTGGAGGAACTACCCAATGGAATCCAGAGGCGGAGCTGTCCAGTTCCGGAGCTCAATGGAAATGTTCATATTGGAATTGTTACATATATATAAACTGATATCAGTGTTGTGTTGTGTTCTCAGTGTTTTTATCGCTCTTGTAAATGGTGACCCCATGCTCCCAACTTACTCCTTGGGTTTCACTGAGAGGTCCCCGATAGGAGCAAGTAAACAGGACGTTCAAAGTTATTAAGTCACTTTGTACTCAACCTCAATATTTCCTAGTTATTCGATATATCTGGCAATAATTGAATGTATTCCAAACTTATATTTTTTTAACAAATGTCCCAAAGTGTTTCCTTAAAGTTAAATGTTTTAGGTTTTTGAACTTTCCTTGTTTTTTTGGTAGCTTTATGGATCTGTTGAATGACTCCACATAGCCAGTGTTCCTGGAAGGAACAAACCTCTCTGTTCTCCTATATAGATTGAATAAATTTGCAAAGAAGTGATGCAGCTGTTTGGCATGTTATTCTAACTTTAGAGGGGCAGTAGTTATTGGCTGATGGTCATGTTCATAATGTTTTACGTATTTACTGAACTATAAGCACCCTCCGCTTCTTCCCTGGAAGAAGTCAGACTAGGGTCCAATGAAATTATTGTCTTTACACCCGATATATTTATCCACTCGTTTTCAATATTTTTCCCGGTGAGAATGTGTATCAATGCCTGAATTAGTTGTTTTAACGTCTTGGCTACAACATAGTTTACTCCAATTTTTTATTCTGTTCTCAACACTTACACATTCTGTAATAGTCCATGGCAGGGTTTAGTCCAGAGAAGTGAATCGCCGCCATCATACTCGTCTTGTTGGTATCATGCTTCCCCGCATTGACGCTAGGACAAACTAGTTTGTCCCACTCACACCATGAGCGCCCAGTCTGCCTCCCGCAGCAAATGTGTGGTAGGAGGCAGGGCCACCAAAACAAATGCATAGGGAATCATATCGATAGCTGGGTGGGTGAGTGGTAGTAATTAGAAATGAGAAAAAGAAACAATACATATACAAGTAAGTAGCCAAAGACTTCCCCTGCCTAAGACATCAACCTGTAACCTAGCAGCCACACTTCCCTGGATTGTAGAACAGTTGTATTCCCTCTACAATTCCATATGGACCATGGTGTTTTGTTGAATTTGCTCAAAGAGTTGTGGATGCCATGTTTTCCCCTCATTTTTCTTAGCACCATTGCTGATGGATTTAAATTTGCTGATGGATTCATAATTGCTAGATGGCGCCACCGAGTACAGGACGCCTTTCAGAGTGCTAAAGCAAACAATTTGGGGATATGAGTATCCACTAAAGTACGAACTTTATTAGAACACCACAATTGATCGGATCGCCATACATTAACATCAGAGTATTGGATTACATCAAAATTCCGACGCCAAATGGCCAATTTGTGTGAATTTAGATGTTTTCTTCTGGATGAATGGGCAAACCCACTTATCGCCCACCCTCAATCGGTGTCTCCCCGGGAACACATAGTGACTCAGGATGCCCACTGACGGGTAGGAACGATCAGACTTTCATTGTTCACTATACTCATTGATTGACAATTCCAGACCATGCACCTGGTAGATATGGCGCATAATAGTTTTACCAAGCTAATCTACGAACAAACACCAATTTCAAAACACGTAAATCTCCAGATTAGTGCCCCACTTGCTAACTTTATCAATACAGACCCGCCCAAGCTACTTCACCCGCAACTTTCACCTGAACGCAACCCGGAGTCCCAACTCCTTGAAATAAACGAGGAAATGGCCTCACAAATAGCTCTAGACATCATAAACTCCCCACGCCCTAAGGAGACCGAACCAGCTTCACCACCCCCAATAATCATAACTCAGGAAAAATGCGATCACCCTGACGACACAACTAAACAAAAACCCCTGCCCAATATCACTGAAGCATTTATTGGTGTCCCGCTCGGGCACAGCACCCCAGCAAAGCCAGCACTACCTGCTAAAATAAAATCTCTTGATGAATTAGCCGAGCAACTGCAAAATAACAACTTCAAATTGCACACCATCTAACAGGAGGCAGTCACAAAAATAGACACTGACCTCAAGACATTAGACTCTAATATACAACTCAAACTAGCATCCCTAGAAGGCAGAATAAAATCAGTTGAAGACTCCCATGTCCCTCTTGCTGACAGAAAGACCGAAGTGACCAACACAGTCCAAGCACAACTACTAATTGAAACCAATAAGCTAAATGCACAAGCTGCAGTAAACCAGAATACAATGCTTGCCAGTCTAGAAACATGGAAGGTAGACACACTTGCCCCTCTCAAAAAACAACTTGACGACTACAAAGGTGAAATAACCACTTTGAAAGGTAACCTGAAAACTCTTCAGGCCCAAAATAAATCGTACCATCACCTCCATCACAGAAAAAGTAGAAATCCTTGATTCCAAATCAAGAAAGAATACCATTGTAATAGATGGAATCCCAGAAACCAAGAATGAAAACCTGCGAGAAATAATATTTGACATCATAACTCCTACAATCCCCAACTTCAACAGAGATGACATTGATGTGATCTATCGCCTAGGGAAATTCAAACCAAATAAAACCAGAAAAGTCATGGTTTTTGTATCCTCGTTGAGAAACAAAGATGTGATAGTAAATCAAGCAAAATTAATTAAACAGAACAGTCCATATTCAGACATCTGGATTAACAAAATACCCCCGATGATACTCCACAAAAGTATCAGCTCATTTGCAAGTGTTACAATAAGCTTAAAACAATCGACACAAATAGCAAGCCAACCTTTTCTTCTACCCATATAGATTACAATGGTACCCGTTACAAATGGGCAGATCTTCAAAGATTACCAGAAGGGACTAGGCCGCGTGATATAAAATCAGAAACCTATAATAACGGAGATACTTTCGGCTACCAAGGCGAACATGTCAAAACATCAAACTTCTACCCTTGCCCATTTTGGTACGCAGGCGCTCTATTACATCAGTAGAGCAAGCGTACCAACACTGAAAGCTCTTGTTCATGAAGAATACAGAGTTAGCCGCCGAATGCCTGTACACAGACAATCCATAACATATAAAAACAATCAGCGACAGCATCCAAAACAACCAAGAATGGGAGAATAATAGTGAAAACAAACTCAAACTAATTATGAAAGCCAAATATTCCCAAAATAAAAATCTTCAACACAAATTAACCTCATCCCCATACACAAGTTTTTACGAAATGACGGCTAACAAACAGTGGGGAACTGGGCACCGCTTGGGAGACAACAACTTCAACCCAAACAGATTTGTCGGCGAGAACTTGCAGGGCAAAATTACGACCGAAGTGAAGAACAAATTCCTAGCCACTCAAAATGTCCAAGCTGTCCAAAACGTCCAACTGCAGAGTTAAATACTTATTTATAGGGGACTCTAGAAGCCGTGGCCTAGAAGTTTATCTAGACCAATACTTCCACCAACATACCTACTCCACCTACTCGTTCGCCGGTGCATCTCTAAAAATGTCGGCCTACCTGGCCCAGGATATTGTAACCCGTCTGCGCCCCCAGTACGTTATATTGCTCTTGGGCTTATGCTCCATCACCAAGAAAAACCATATTACCAAGCAAGTTACTCTTGCTACAATTGATCAGATGAAGTTGATCTCTAAATACCAGGCAGATATGGAGCACATACAAGTTCTACTAGAGCGTGCCGCACTTCCAAAGCTGACCTCGGTAATTTTCTAGACAGTCACAGGCATGGAACTCTCCATTTACAACAACCAACCTACTAGAGATGCCCATCAGGATACTCTAAATTCATCAATAACCGAGGTCAACAAAATTATCACTGAATACAACAAGAATAGATGCCTCCCAACTCCGTTTTTGAATGACTACATACACCATAACGTCAAAGAAGGCCACCTCAACTCCTATTCTAAATTAGCACCCGATGGATGCCATATTACAGAAGCGTGTGCTGACCACTGGGCCTACAAGCTACATACAGCATGTGATCAGCTTTAAACAAGTCAACTCCCTGCATATACTGCTTATATTTAATAAATTTGCCCCTTTCGTTGAAGGCGGGCTATTCAAAAAAAATCAAAAGTAATATATCTAAGCCAATACTGAAATAATGAACTATCTACCATAATAAGATGTCACGCAGATGCTAAAGAAAGTGAAATGTGAGTGATACATACATATTTCAGCGCTGGAACGAAGGTCGGTGACAATATACTTATATCTTTCAATTGGTGTTATATGACTAGATAAGAAGACCCAAAAAACTATTTTCATCATTAGACCACGGCAACCTACCCCCGCCTACCAAAGACATTGACATTCTTCTCATGATCTCTTATAATTACTCCCTACTGCATACCGATTCATTCACTCAATACTATTAGTCAAAAAATGTAAATCCCATGTGCATATGAATGTTCATGTGTTCTAAATGAATAAAACCCTGTGATAATCAGTAAACAACTGAATGATTACTGATCATACTTTAGTATTAAGCATATATATTATACTTAACCTAACTGTGATACTCATATTCCCCTACATTCCTGACTAGACCCTATGGCAGAATCCTAAGCAATCTCGCCACTGCTAAGGGTTTCAGGATTGTTGGGTTAAATATAAGAAGCCTCATGAAAAACCATGAGGAAGTTGAAACTTTTTCATTTAAAACAAAGATTGACATGCTGCTGCTGTCGGAGACATGGCAATCAGATAAGGTGGCTAATGCCCAACTACATGCTCCGGGTTATGATCTCTATAGACTTGATAGAATGAGTGGGAAATCAAAAGGAGGTGGCCTGGCTGTATACGCACGTAATGATATTGATATAGATAGTAATGAATACTCAAAATTGAACAAAAATGACAAAAACATTGAATTACAAGTCCTAAAAAACCATGATAGCAAAAACAAAATAAAGGTTTTCCTAAACCTGTACCGCCCTCCTAGTGGCCAATATCAATTAGCGCTGGAGACACTCCAAGCAACCCTTGATGCTATTCCCCCTAACCATGAAATCTATGTCCTAGGAGATTTTAACATTAACCTCAATGACCATACAACAATGAGTAACAAACTCAAAAAGCTATCCCACGCTAACCAACTGAAACAATACATTACTGACCCTACCAGAACCAACTCCTCCGCTTCCAATATTCTTGACCACATCTACGTAAATTCCAAATTCATAGCCTCAACAGGAGTCTTAAACCTAAATATTTTGGACCATAAACCCACCTACCTCGTAAGGAAAAAACAAAAACAAAAGCACACTAGAACCTCTTTTGAATCAAGAAGCTACAGAAATTTTGACGAAAACATATATCTGGAAATTCTGAGAGACCATAACTGGAACAAATATTATTCCATGCGAGACCCAAACGAATGCTGGACATATTTTGAACATTTTATTCTACAAATACTAGACAGGATGTGTCCAGTAAAAGAATATACAAATGTTAATGCCAGATGTGACTGGCTAACAGCCGACCTATTTACTTTGATGAAACAGCAAGATCAATACTTCAAACTAGCGAACAAACACAAATCCCCAGACCTTCTTGATGGAGCAAAAAATCTGAGAAAAGAAGTAAATGAATTAACAAAAAATTTAAAAAACAATTACATCCAGGAAAAACTGGAAGAGTGTTCAGATGACCCCCACAAGTTCTGGGAAAAGGTTAAACCCTCAATAAACCCAGATAAAATCCATTCAAACGAGAATATAATCCTAAAAGAAAATGGTGTCAACTATAGGACAAAACCTAGCAGAGAAAATCCCTCCTTTAGATGAAGAGGAACTAAAAACATACCAAAGTAATTCAACCAATGATACCCCTCCACCACCTAACTTCTCCTTCGGGCGGGTGGATGTAGAAACTCTCAGAAAAATGATAAGCAATCTTTCAAACTTCAAATCCTCAGGCCTATGACACTTTAAAAATAGTCTGCTTAAGAAGGTGCTTCTCTCGATGATCCAACAATTTAAATACCTAATTGAGCTCTCTCTGTCCACTGGTATTGTTCCAACGAAGTGGAAGATGGGAAAGATTACCTCACTATTTAAAGCAGGCGATAGAACAACTCCTGGTAATTATCAACCTATTTCCACCATCTCGCTTCCTGCAAAAATACTAGAGAAAGTTGTACAGAAGAAATTAATGTCTCACCTAGAAGACAATAATATTCTAACATCTAGTCAATATGGATTTCGCTCAGGACTCTCAACTAGTGATGCAGTTGTCTCTTATCTAAATGATATATATAAAGCTCTAAATGACAAATCAAATTGTCAAAGTCTACTTGGACTTCCGGAAAGCCTTCGATATGGTAGATCATACAATTTTACTAGAAAAATTAGATAAAATAGGACTAAAAAACATGGAACTCAACTGGTTCCAAAACTATCTATCAGATAGGACCCAAAATGTCTTCATCAACAATAAATTGTCCACACCAAAAACCGTAGTATGCAGAGTTCCCCAAGGAACCACCTTGGGGCCGATATTATTTCTAGTCTACATAAATGACTTACCCATACATATCAAGCATACTAATATCCAACCATCCTGTCACAATCAGACAAAAATCTAGACAAACTATCCCACCTCATACAAAATGAGTTAAATAATGTACTATTATGGTGTTGAAACAAAATTTCATTGAATGAGGACAAATCGAAGGTCACAACTTTTCTTGAAAAACCTTCCCGGAGGTCCAAGTGGAAAAACAAATCCTCTGCTTACAAACTAAACCTAGCTGGTATCATGTTAGAAGAGGTTGAAGATTACAAGTATTTGGGAACTATCGTTGACGGTTCCCTAAACTTTAATAAACATCTCGCCTCAATCAAAAAGAAAATATCGCACAAACTTTGGTTGCTAAAACACCTGAGGGGTAGGCTGAACCAAAACCTTATTGCACAAATCTACAAAATCTCTATTTTACCCTTATTTGACCAATCAGACATTTTTTACGACTCAGCTGCCAAGACCAAATTAACCGCCTTACAAATTCTCCAAAATAAAGCCCTAAGAATTATCACAAAAAGTAATAAATATCAATGCGTAATGCACCTCCACCAGAGGTTTGGCCTACTCCCTCTTAAGCAGAGGAGGAGGCTGCACCTACTCCAACAATGCTACAGAATGAGAACCCTGACCGAACATATTGACAACAGAATATTACCCACCGGGCAACACCAGCCAGACCGTACTGTTTTTAGATGCCCCTTACCAAAAAGCAAATTGATCAGAGACTCTATATACTACAAAATCCCCTTATATTGGAATAACCTTGATACAAGACTGCAAAATTTAGATACCCCAAACAAATTTACAAAACAAGTGAAACCCCTCCAAATCTGGAGAGACATTGATTTCTTATACTGATCCCAATACTAGAGGGCCAATTCCAAGATACATTGGATGACCCTCTGTGGGGTGATCCATGTCCCCAACAGCATCAGCAACAACAGCAACAACAACAACAGTAAAAACTTAAAAAAATTAGTTCATCACCTTAACCCAGCCCACAAGGCGGGTATAAGAACCTTGTACATAAATAAGAGTGAGACAGAATAGGAGACAAGCCCGGACACACACCAAAGTGCTTACAGCCTATACCACAACTTCGAAAGAATGGCATTGCCTTGGATAACATCTGGAATGGCCTTGACTGTAGGTGGAAGGGGGTCCACATATGGCGCTGCCCCTGGAAACCTACAGTTGCTAAGTGAGCCTGATCAGCTCTGCTGGGGCACCTCTTGAAGAACACCAGGTACAGTCTAAGCCCCGAAACCTGGCAAGAGGAAGACTGCTGAAGAAGCGGTTAAAAGGCAATGAGAAGCATGCGCAGCATGTATTGGAATCACAGACCCAACACTGATTGTTCCCAGTGGATGGGCAACTATATAAATATTGAATTGTAAAACCATAGTACAGAATGACCATGCGTCAAAAATAGAACCTATGTTTATATAAATCTACACTACCATCTAGCAAATTGAATCCACAAATGATACCAAAACTTCGAGGGCCACCTTTGAGGCATTGACTCACTGGTGGACTGTTCCCTCAAGCATATTGTAAATCTCATATCCAGCACGGCCTGTATATCTCCCAAATTAATGGAGTAGCCCGGCTGACGTAATCAGTTTTGATAAATAAAAGTATAACAAAGAAACAAACAATTAGGTTTTAAGTTGGATATTGCTTCACATTTGGTTTGATTAGAGCTCTGATTATACACTGACACTGGTGGGCTAATTACTGCACTGAAGCACTATTTTACTTCTTACACCGAACGGACTGAGTCAAAAAGCCGCCTTCATAACTTCTAAATTACCATGTTTTACACAATTCAAACCATCACATTCTAATATTTAGTCTATTTCCCCTCTGTCAAACCAATATCACATATGTAATTATAACATCACGATGTCGGTTATGTCAGCCGCACTCTCCATTCCATAAACAAACAAACCTTCCACTTTTTACATGGAACCACCTGAGCCCGGACACTAGCACCCCGACGTTAGGGCCTAGGGTACTAATAGCTCCCGCTGCTTGGACACTACGGTCCATAGGCCAAAGTGTCCAGGGTTCTAATGTTGCGCACCTAGATTATGGCTTGTTTACCTGTTTGTTCACATGTACTCTAGTCAATGAATACAAGATTTTCAAATCAAATCAAATCAAATGCTGCAGGTTAACTATCATCGTGATAATTTGCAAATTTAGAAAGAAACTCCAATAGAATTACCATGTTTATGAATAATTTCCATTAGATCTGGAACACTGGGTGATAAATGCTGCATGTTCTTTACCACTTTAGTAATTCACAAATATAAAAACCAAATCAAAGTAATGTTCCATTAGGTTTTGAACCCTGAGGAATGAACACTATCAGTAATTTAATATTGTATTTTTGTTTTGTCACGTTTCACCTAGTAGGAAAGTTAGATGTTATAGATCTATGCATAATTTATAGCTGTAGGCCAGGATCTACTAGCATTTTCTAACTTAGATCAGAATAGAAATACAATACACTGCAGAATTCAGGGTCATTCTCCGTAATATTTTGGGTCAGTAGTTGAGCGAGAAATTAATCAACGCACACACAGAGATGTACGCTCGAGCCAGAGCCGAACCAGTTAAAGCGTTGGCTTTAATCAATTTTTATTCTTTTATGTTAGACCGATTACAACCATGTACACAGGGCCTGGGCTGATTGGCTTATCCTGGCTGGACCAATTAATTACCAGGTTAGATAAGAGATCCAATCAGCCACTCGATAACAATGAACAGAGAAATATCAAAACGAGGGTCAGAGGGACAACTGCCACACCTGACCATTCCCTTTAAGTAGTGACCGGGTCACAGGGTTATCTCCCCTCCCCTCTCCCTCCCGCTCCTAATCAATACCCCCTCCCTTAACCTTGTGGTCAGTCCCTTCCCTCCCTTCCCATGTGATCAACCTTGAGATAACGGTCAGGCCTGGACATTACTTGTACCTTTGGACTTTAGTGATAAGCGATCCAGGAGTGTTGTGGTGGGAAGAAAGTTAATTAGCCTTCTAGTCCGTAGGGGGATTGGTAGATGCATGTCTGAATGAGCTAATAATAAAAATAAATCTGGCAACTTTCGCTCCAGGTTTTACAACATATTTGGTGGCTTTTATGTGATGGCTTATATGATTGTTAACCCATTCACAGCTGAACGTCACAAAGTATGTGTGTCTAAAAAACGTTATTGCATCGCTATGATTGACGTCATAGGACGACGTCATAGGACGACGTCACGTCCTATAAAAACGGGAGGTGGTGACATAGGCCTCACATGAAAATAACATTAATTTTTGTTTCTCATCTCCTGGATTTATTAATGCGTATATAGTGTTCAAACTACAGGCTTGCTTAGAGGACATATAGGACTGAAGGCAGGCACTGGAAAAATCATTTCAAACGATTATATATAGCCAGAAATAAATGGCAAATCTTGCTGCATCTCGCTGCAGGGAAACAATATCAGACATCGTCATAAATGGGTGACAGCACGCACATGGGTATCAGAAGGAAAATCCTATTTATTCAATTTAAAATACAATGATTACATTGATGTGATACCACAGGATACTAAGAGGCATTGGATATCTAACTTTGACAGCTTATTTTGTGAATATCAACGCAATATCTTTAATTATGAGACCTGAATGGGTTACCATTATGAACTGAAGTCGTCTGCATTGTGACGTAATGTTTTCCCACCATGTGTAATCTAATGAATACATGCTATTTTGTGTTGCCATGGCAATGGTATTATTTTAAAACAATATCTTTTATGAAAAATGTAGTCAACATAGAAGATAATCCTGAAAGCAGATTTTGAATATGTAAAATAGTACAAAAAATATAACTGTTTTTAGAATATAACATGCTCATAATGCCTGGAGGCATTATCCGTTTTTTCCCATGTATTGCAGGTAATGCCTGAAGGCATTATCCGTTTTTTCCCATGTATTGCAGGTAATGCCTGAAGGCATTATCCGTTTTTTCCCAGGGAATGCCTGAAGGCATTATTAGTATTTAATGGGTTAAAAGCAGTGTAGTGAAAGCTTTTGGGAGGGTTTATCATTTTAGATACATATCAATATGATTAACTATGTATGCTGAGCTAGTTGAGAGTCACAATGGGGGATTGATGAAGTTTAAAAACTAAAAAAGATTTTTCAATGGATTAGTATGAATCCATTTGGTAATACAGTATAAATGTATAATAGTCAAGCTTCATCGTCCATTATGTGAGGTTAGTACAAACAATCCATTAAGACTTATCACTTCTCTTTGATCTTTGTTCTCCAACACAAGCTAACTGATTAACTACCAATCACGCAACTCCATCCATGTATATGTTGGAGGGGGGATGGGGAGGGGGGCGAAAGGAGGATCGGGGGATGGGTTTTTCATCTTTTTCTCAAATCAACTCCAACCAACCATGGCTTACCATAGCTTACTATAGCTAACCATAGCTTACCATAGCTAACCATAGCTAACCATAGCTAACCATAAGTTACCATAGCTAACCATAGCTTACCATAAGTTACCATAGCTAACCATAGCTTACCATAGCTAACCATAGCTAACCATAGCTAACCATAAGTTACCATAGCTAACCATAGCTTACCATAGCTAACCATAGCTAACCATAAGTTACCATAGCTAACCATAGCTACCATAGCTAACCATAGCTAACCATAGCTACCATAGCTTACCATAACTTACCATAGCTAACCATAGCTACCATAGCTAACCATAGCTACCAGAGCTAAGCGTAGCTAACGGTAGCATACCATAGCTTACAATAGTTAACCATAGCTTACAATAGCTAACCCTAACTTACCATAGCTTACCATAGTTAACCAAAGCTAACCTTAGCTTACCATAGCTTAGCATAGCTAACCATAGCTAACCATAGCTTACCATAGCTTACCATAGCTAACCATAGCTTACCATAGCTAACCATAGCTTACCATAGCTAACCATAGCTAACCAGAGCTAATCATAGCTAACCATAGCTTACCATAGCTAACCATAGCTTACCATAGCTTACCATAGCTAACCATAGCTAACCATAGCTTACCATAGCTTACCATAGCTAACCATAGCTTACCATAGCTAACCATAGCTTACCATAGCTAACCATAGCTTACCATAGCTTACCATAGCTAACCATAGCTTACCATAGCTAACCATAGCTAACCATAGCTAACCATAGCTTACCATAACTTATCATAGCTTACCATAGTTAACCATAGCTAACCATTTGTTATGGTATGAATGGAAGAATAGCAAACGAACGCCAGTGTTATGGTATGAATGGAAGAATAGCAAACGAACGTGTGGTCTTCGTGAGAAGAACTAAGCAACTGATTTAATGAACTAGAATCTGTACACATGTTCCTTCAGGATGTGGTAAGAGTAGGGGGCGGAGCCCTTACGTAATACCTATGGCTTAGCATGAATAAGTAGACTTGCACAGTACTGGATAGCTAAGTATAATTAGCGAATTTAATAATGAGATATTATAATTAATAGGTGATAATTAGATAGATAATGAGGTTACACAATGTTACGTAATGTTACATAACACATTGCTTACCATAGCTTACCCTAGCTAGCCATAGCTTACCACAGCTAACCATAGCTAACCATAGCTAACCATAGCTAACCATAGCTAACCATAGCTAACCATAGCTAACCAAAGCTAACCATAGCTAACCATAGCTAACCATAGCTAACCATAGCTAACCATAGCTAACCATAGCTAACCATAGCTAACCATAGCTAACCATAGCTAACCATAGCTAACCATAGCTAACCATAGCTACCATAGCTTACCATTGCTAACCATAGCTAACCATAGCTTACCATAGCTAACCATAGCTAACCATAGCTAACTATAGCTTACCATAGCTTACCATAGCTTACCATAGCTAACCATAGCTAACCATAGCTTACCATAGCTAACCATAGCTTACCATAGCTTACCATAGCTAACCATAGCTAACCATAGCTAACCATAGCTACCATAGCTAACCATAGCTTACCATTGCTTACCATTGCTAACCATAGCTTACCATAGCTAAACATAGCTAACCATTGCTAACCATAGCTTACCATAGCTTACCATAGCTAACCATAGCTAACCATAGCTTACCATAGCTTACCATAGCTAAACATAGCTAACCATTGCTAACCATAGCTTACCATAGCTAACCATTGCTAACCATAGCTTACCATATAGCTAAACATAGTACTGAGTGGTCAAACTGCCATGAGCCCCACCCAAAGGGTCGAGCAAATTGTCACCAGTCACACTTTGGGTATTTGGAATAACGAAACGAAGAGAATATGTGGTAGAATCGTCCGCCTCTTCAGCAATAAACTGAGCTGTTTGCTCCAACTTTGGCGCCACAGTAATTTGTTCCATGAAACAGTCTTCCAAAATATTAAGTTCCACACACTTTGCCTTACCCACAGTAACATGGCGACACTTGTAACCCAATGGTGGTGGAGACAGTTCTACCCACCAGGGGGCTAGGTGGCAATTCAGGTGTTGATCAATTGGGAATATAACACCAGGGGGAGGTATATCCACATATGATATGTAACCCCTCCATGCTGATACCCCCCTATGTAGATCCATATAATATATGACCCCTATGCTGGTACCCCCCTATGTAGATCCATATAATATATGACCCCTATGCTGGTACCCCCCTATGTAGATCCATATAATATATGACCCCTATGCTGATACCCCCCTATGTAGATCCATATAATATGTACCCCCATGTTGATACCCCCCTATGTAGATCCATATAATATGTACCCCCTCCATGCTGATACCCCCCTATGTAGATCCATGAAATATATGACCCCTATGCTGATACCCCCTATGTAGATCCATATAATATATGACCCCTATGCTGATACACCCTATGTAGATCCATATAATATGTACCCCCATGTTGATACCCCCCTATGTAGATCCATATGATATGTACCCCCACATGCTGATACCCCCCCTCCATGTAGATCCATATAATATGTACCCCCCCGTGCTGATACCCCCCTATGTAGATCCATATAATATGTACCCCCCCCGTGCTGATACCCCCCTATGTAGATCCATATAATATGTACCCCCCCCATGTTGATACCCCCCTATGTAGATCCATATAATATGTACCCCCCCATGTTGATACCCCCCTATGTAGATCCATATAATATGTACCCCCCCCGTGCTGATACCCCCCTATGTAGATCCATATAATATGTACCCCCCCCCCCGTGCTGATACCCCCCTATGTAGATCCATATAATATGTACCCCCCATGTTGATACCCCCCTATGTAGATCCATATAATTATGTACCCCCCTATGCTGATACCCCCCTATGTAGATCCATATAATATGTACCCCCAATGCTGATACCCCCTATGTAGATCCATATAATATGTACCCCCATGCTGATACCCCCCTATGTAGATCCATATAATATGTACCCCCATGTTGATACCCCCCTATGTAGATCCATATAATATGTACCCCCATGTTGATACCCCCTATGTAGATGCATATAATATGTACCCCCATGTTGATACCCCCCTATGTAGATCCATATAATTATGTACCCCCCTATGCTGATACCCCCCTATGTAGATCCATATAATATGTACCCCCCATGCTGATACCCCCTATGTAGATCCATATAATATGTACCCCCATGCTGATACCCCCCTATGTAGATCCATATAATATGTACCCCCATGTTGATACCCCCCTATGTAGATCCATATAATATGTACCCACCATGCTGATACCCCCCTATGTAGATCCATATAATATGTACCCCCCCATGGTGATACCCCCCTATGTAGATCCATATAATATGTACCCCCATGTTGATACCCCCCTATGTAGATCCATATAATATGTACCCCCATGTTGATACCCCCTATGTAGATGCATATAATATGTACCCCCATGTTGATACCCCCCTATGTAGATCCATATAATTATGTACCCCCCTATGCTGATACCCCCCTATGTAGATCCATATAATATGTACCCCCCATGCTGATACCCCCTATGTAGATCCATATAATATGTACCCCCATGCTGATACCCCCCTATGTAGATCCATATAATATGTACCCCCATGTTGATACCCCCCTATGTAGATCCATATAATATGTACCCCCATGTTGATACCCCCCTATGTAGATCCATATAATATGTACCCCCCATGCTGATACCCCCTATGTAGATCCACATAATATGTACCCCCATGCTGATACCCCCCTATGTAGATCCATATAATATGTACCCCCATGTTGATACCCCCCTATGTAGATCCATATAATATGTACCCCCATGTTGATACCCCCTATGTAGATGCATATAATATGTACCCCCATGCTGATACCCCCCTATGTAGATCCATATAATATGTACCCCCCCCCCATGTTGATACCCCCCTATGTAGATCCATATAATTATGTACCCCCATGTTGATACCCCCCTATGTAGATCCATATAATATGTACCCCCCCATGTTGATACCCCTCTATGTAGATCCATATAATATGTACCCCCCTGTTGATACCCCCCTATGTAGATCCATATAATATGTACCCCCATGCTGATACCCCCCTATGTAGATCCATATAATATATGACCCCTATGCTGATACCCCCCTATGTAGATCCATATAATATGTACCCCCCCATGCTGATACCCCTCTATGTAGATCCATATAATATGTACCCTCCATGCTGGTACCCCCCCTATGTAGATCCATATAATATGTACCCCCATGCTGATACCCCCCTATGTAGATCCATATAATATGTACCCCCATGTTGATACCCCCCTATGTAGATCCATATAATATGTACCCTCCCATGCTGATACCCCCCTATGTAGATCCATATAATATGTACCCCCCCATGTTGATACCCCCCTATGTAGATCCATATAATATGTACCCCCCTATGCTGATACCCCCCTATGTAGATCCATATAATATGTACCCTCCCATGCTGATACCCCCCTATGTAGATCCATATATTATGTACCCCCCATGCTGATACCCCTCTATGTAGATCCATATAATATGTACCCCCCTATGCTGATACCCCCCTATGTAGATCCATATAATATATGACCCCTATGCTGGTACCCCCCCTATGTAGATCCATATAATATATGACCCCCATGCTGATACCCCCTATGTAGATCCATATAATATGTACCCCCCTATGCTGATACCCCCCTATGTAGATCCATATAATATATGACCCCTATGCTGATACCCCCCTATGTAGATCCATATAATATGTACCCCTCCATGCTGATACCCCCCTATGTACATCCATATAATATATGACCCCTATGCTGATACCCCCCTATGTAGATCCATAAAATATATGACCCCTATGCTGATACCCCGCTATGTAGATCCATATATTATGTGCCCCCATGCTGATACCCCCCTATGTAGATCCATATAATATGTACCCCCCTATGCTGATACCCCCGTATGTAGATCCATATAATATATGACCCCTATGCTGGTACCCCCCTATGTAGATCCATATAATATGTACCCCCCCTATGCTAGTACCCCCCTATGTAGATCCATATAATATATGACCCCTATGCTGGTACCCCCCTATGTAGATCCATATAATATGTACCCCCATGCTGATACCCCCCTATGTAGATCCATATAATATGTACCCCCATGTTGATACCCCCCTATGTAGATCCATATAATATGTACCCCCATGTTGATACCCCCCTATGTAGATCCATATAATATGTACCCCCCATGCTGATACCCCCTATGTAGATCCATATAATATGTACCCTCCATGCTGGTACCCCCCTATGTAGATCCATATAATATGTACCCCCATGCTGATACCCCCCTATGTAGATCCATATAATATGTACCCCTATGCTGATACCCCCTATGTAGATCCATATAATATATGACCCCTATGCTGATACACCCTATGTAGATCCATATAATATGTACCCCTCCATGCTGATACCCCCCTATGTAGATCCATATAATATGTACCCCCCTATGCTGATACCCTCCTATGTAGATCCATATAATATATGACCCCTATGCTGATACCCTCCTATGTAGATCCATATAATATATGACCCCTATGCTGATACCCCCCTATGTAGATCCATATAATATATGACCCCTATGCTGGTACCCCCCTATGTAGATCCATATAATATATGACCCCTATGCTGATACCCCCTATGTAGATCCATATAATATGTACCCCCATGCTGATACCCCCCTATGTAGATCCATATAATATGTACCCCCCATGCTGATACCCCCCTATGTAGATCCATATAATATATGACCCCTATGCTGATACCCCCCTATGTAGATCCATATAATATGTACCCCCCTATACTGATACCCCCCTATGTAGATCCATATATTATGTGCCCCCATGCTGATACCCCCCTATGTAGATCCATATAATATGTACCCCCATGTTGTTACCCCCCTATGTAGATCCATATAATTATGTAACCTCCATGTTGATACCCCCCTATGTAGATCCATATAATATGTACCCCCCCTGTTGATACCCCCCTATGTAGATCCATATAATATGTACCCCCATGTTGATACCCCCCTATGTAGATCCATATAATATGTACCCCCCCCCCCCATGCTGATACCCCCCTATGTAGATCCATATAATATGTACCCTCCATGCTGATACCCCTCTATGTAGATCCATATAATATGTACCCTCCCGTGCTGATACCCCCTATGTAGATCCATATAATATCTACCCCCCCATGCTGATACCCCCCTATGTAGATCCATATAATGTGTACCCCTATGCTGATACCCCCCTATGTAGATCCATATAATATGTACCCCCCTATGCTGATACCCCCCTATGTAGATCCATATAATATGTACCCCCCCATGCTGATACCCCCTATGTAGATCCATATAATATGTACCCCCATGTTGATACCCCCCTATGTAGATCCATATATTATGTGCCCCCATGCTGATACCCCCCTATGTAGATCCATATAATATGTACCCTCCATGCTGATACCCCTCTATGTAGATCCATATAATATATACCCCCCCCATGCTGATACCCCCCTATGTAGATCCATATAATTATGTACCCCCCTATACTGATACCCCCCTATGTAGATCCATATAATATGTACCCCCATGCTGATACCCCCCTATGTAGATCCATATAATATGTACCCCCATGCTGATACCCCCCTATGTAGATCCATATAATATGTACCCCCATGCTGATACCCCCCTATGTAGATCCATATAATATGTACCCTCCCATGCTGGTACCCCTCTATGTAGATCCATATAATATGTACCCCCCTATGCTGATACCCCCCTATGTAGATCCATATAATATGTACCCCCCTATGCTGATACCCCCCTATGTAGATCCATATAATATGTACCCCCTATGCTGATACCCCCTATGTAGATCTATATAATATGTACCCCCATGCTGATACCCCCCTATGTAGATCCATATATTATGTACCCCCCATGCTGATACCCCCCTATGTAGATCCATATAATATGTACCCCCCTATGCTGATACCCCCTATGTAGATCCATATAATATGTACCCCCATGCTGATACCCCCCTATGTAGATCCATATAATATGTACCCCCATGCTGATACCCCCCTATGTAGATCCATATAATATGTACCCCCCCATGTTGATACCCCCCTATGTAGATACATATAATATGTACCCCCATGTTGATACCCCCCTATGTAGATCCATATAATATGTACCCCCATGTTGATACCCCCCTATGTAGATCCATATAATATGTAACCCCCATGTTGATACCCCCCTATGTAGATCCATATAATATGTACCCCCATGTTGATACCCCCCTATGTAGATCCATATAATATGTACCCCTCCATGCTGGTACCTCCCACCCACCCCCTCCCCATGTATCACTCACTCACCCACACACACCCCTTGCCATACACACATACATTGCACTCCACCCCCTCCACCCTCTCCTATTGATCTGCTTGTAGAGAGCCAGCGCTCCCTCATAGACTAGCAGTCAGTTGCACACACACCCCCTACCCCCTCCCCCACCCCATGCAGATACCCCCCTTTATATCACTCATCCACATCAAAACACTCCTCCCACCCACTACACACACTCCCTGCCTTCACCCGACCGCTCCACCTCGTCCCACAGATCCACTTGTACACTATCTCACTAGCAGTCAGTTGTACACACACAGGGAGCACATGTAGGACAACTTATCCACAACCCAGACATTGCTTCACCCTCCCACAGACAGGTCAGTCACACCATAATCACACCATCATTAACCTGTCTCTATACAGGTCAAGTTGTATAACTATTATTAGAACTACATAAACTTGTAACAACAGTGGTTTGGTAAGTGGACGAGAGCCAGTATAGACATAGGGAGTTGTGTATACAACTTGGTACCGAAGTGTGTCATGACCCAGTTGCTATGGTAACTAGAAAATTGGCATTCTACCCCTAAAATGCTATTGTACCCCCCAGCACTGTATTAGCTATAATGATAACCTCTATTTGTTGAATTATTATTTGTGATCCGTTTCAGGAAAATGAGTCATAAGTCGCAAAATATGGATTTTGAGATATCACCATATTTGAAAAGAGGAGATAAAGGTGATTCCAATGATAGTAAACACTAAGGACACTTAATAAATACTTCTATATTTTAAGTTTGATAATTCTATTTAAAAAAAAAGAAAGTTTGCAATGTTTCTGGATGGGTAACTACAAGTATGTTAATTAAATACTCCATACCAAAGCCTTCAAAACGCAGAGATATATTTATTACAATGTCCCGAAATTTGTTACATGGGTTTATATGACTATAAGTGCTAAACTCCCTAAAAATCAGAACATTTCAATAAAGAGATCTTGTGAAAAAAACACTTTGGAAAATATCAATTTTGCGACTTATGACTCATTTTCCTGAAACACATCACATTTACCAAGACATTCAACAACTCCTGACAAATTTTTAAATTTCAGAACTTGTCAGGAGGGGTCACCAATAATAATAACCAGAACTCTAGATTTTCTCGGGACCTTAAATTAATTGGTTTGTTTTTAGTTTTTTTGCAAACCAAAGGTGCTCATGGTGAGCTTCCTGTTCATTCCTGTTCGATTCTATGAAGTTTAGATTATTATTAATTTTGTACATTTATTTTTTCCCCTGAAGAAGGCAACCCTATGCCGAAACTAGTTGGGAAATAAAAAACGAAAATGTACATACCGGGTTCTCATTTGTAGGAACTATTTACTCTATTATATATCATTCATTTTTTCTTTTAAATTGATTCATATATAGAATGATTGCCATTTTTACTTAATATTTCAATTCATGCGTGATTTGCAGGTTCCTGATTTTGGTGAATAGTGTGGAGTTAATTTGTACATCTATTTTTACTATTTCTATTATTCATTTTAATTGTGTTGGTAATTTTTAATGAATATTTTGACTATTTTGACCTCCAAAGTCTCCTAATCGTACAGTATGTTACCCCATGTTGTAGCATACTTATTTAACTTAATATTTCTATAATTAGATATACCAAATAATTATAGGTTTCAATATACTTCCATATATGTGATGTGTTTCAGGAAAATGAGTCATAAGTCGCAAAAAATAAGTTTTGAGATACTATTATATTTGAAAAGATGAGATCAAACCGATTCCAATGATAGTAAACACTCTGGTAAAATAATAAGTATTTCTAGATTTTAAGTTTGATATTTTCGTATTTGAAAAAAAAAGTTTCCAATATTTCTAGGGGTCACTAAACAGTAAAGTAACTAAATGTAGTCCATATGAGGACCTTTAAAACTAAAGGATATGTTACATAGATTGTCCTGAAATTTGATACATCGATTGATATAGCCATGAGTGTTGAACCCGCCAAAACTTAGAACATTCCAATAATGTGATCTTGTGAAAAAAACAATTTTGCGACTTATGACTCATTTTCTTGAAACAGATCACATATGTGCTTTGTTTATACTGATGTAACTTATTATTGTTGCGAAGGTAAATACCAATGTTAAAGAATATGGAAATAAGAGAAGAGAACAATAGCAACAATAATATAATTGAAATCTAACAAATAAATCCAGTTTTCTCACAGAAGTACAAGAGCAATAATGCAAGAGCAAGAAAGCACAATTCTGAGTTTACCCAATGAGTAGAGTCACAGAGCAACATGTGAGCACTGTACATATGGGTGAGATTTTCTGAAAATGTACAATTCGCCTTCATTAATATTCTCAAATAACCCACATTTAAGACAGAAATAAGCTTCAAAATACAGTTTAACATAGCAGAACTGATACTATAAATCATTGCCACACTGCCACACTGAATATACTCAGATATTCCCTGTATTCATCATATTTCAGTCTAATTTAGCAAAGTTTCCTAAATATGTAGAGCTGAGAATTGTACATTTTCTGAAAATCTGACCCACATGGAATACATCCCTTTGTTCGAGAGTCAAATTGGTGTTAATATCAAAGGGTCATTTAAACATTATGAAGGCTGTAGGAACTCTACCTTTCCAAGTATTTTCATGTTAATTTTATTGTATATATTGTTTATTTCCGAAAATAGTAAATCATACAAATATAGATAATATACATCAGAAATGGGCCTGTCCTCTTCTGTGGCAGCCACAGCTCTTCCAGAGGGTCTGGATTAATATATAAATTTGTCATCTTAGCCTCGATAGGCAATGAGGAATAAGCAACCAGGAAAGTCAATCTATATTTCAATGCAAATCCTGAGACTCTTCTTCTTTGACTCTGTAAACGTAGGGCTTTTTGTGACATCACTGGTAGAGGTTTATACTTATTTTCTTGTTAATATATATATATATTTCTATCGCAGTGCATCAACCAATCAAACCTGTATAGCCTGAATGCAGCGATATACCTATAGAGCCAGTAATTGGCTGTGACGGCCACTCGTATGTTTTGAAAATGCTTAAAATGATGAGTATTGTGAGGGTATTGACTAGTTTTGATCTATTTGAATATGCTTGAGTATATTGTGTGATAGTGATAGTTTACTCCTCAGATATTACAGCTTATTTTACATAATACTAATAATTACCAGTAATATACACATTCTATGAGAGAGACTGTCTGCACTGTATGTATTCCAACTATCGCCCAGTCCTCAAACAAGACATGCAGCTCTCACAACCAGAGATTTTCGAGGTTTCGAGATTCATCACATTCTAACACACATGTTTTATGCTGGCCTGATGAGGGTCAACTCAGCCCGAAAGCTAGTGTAAAAAAACTAGAGGTTTTATTTCCAACCCATAATAATACCATCATTAAGACAACCGGGATACTTGATATATAAACGACCATCCACCTACCTCAATACATCTGTTTTACTTTTTGTTTAGGTTAAACATTGGCAGGCAATATGGCAGAGTCACCGTAAGTACCAATATACATGTTTATTATTCTAGAATTTTTATTCAGACAAGTAGACCTCCCAGTTGGTCCTTAAAAACATAAATTAATGATACAGAATACAATACAATACATGTATTTACAGAATAAAAATGACATAATAGGTTTCAGAATTTCTCAGAGCTTAAGGGGGTCTCTCCTGTTTTCATCAATCTGAGATTTAGATATTTATTTTTGGCATTTTTTGATTCTTGGTTTACCATGCAACAATTACCCCTGGCTTTATTCCCTGTCTTCTTTTGTTCCGGTAACTTTAGCCTTCCTGAATGCCTTGTCCCTCTTGTTCCCTAGTTCAATAATTGATCTGTCATACCATACAGGCAGTTCCTTTACTACTGCCATGCTCGAGCATAACATTCTTCCCCTCGAAACAAGAAGAAATATCCAAATTCTTATGATAGCCCACAGGAGAGCCCATTCCCAAAACAAACACCCATTCCTTAAGCAAGAACCGCAATGAATCACCAGAAACCAATCTGCCTTAAATCTCCCCATCACACGCCCAAACCTTGAGACTTTCAAACGCTCGCCCGGCTACCTAGGTGGAACCCTTTGGAATAACCTCCCGAAACCCATCAAAGAAATACAAGATAAAAAGTCCTTCAAATCAGCCCTCATGAAACACCTCCTTCAACACTAAGCCAGAACACACATACCCCTTAGACTCCCCCTCACCCCCCCCCCCCTAAAAATCCCAAAATTCCGTCCAAACATCGCCCACTAATCCTGTGACTCTGCAAGCACTAGCAAGCGTAAAAACCAATCGCCTCTCTCTGTTAAAATCGCCATATATGCCATTGATTCTTTTATCTCACCTTTGTCATCTTTGCTCATCTATGTCTTGATACCTTACTTGTTAGCTTGTTAGCCCATTTTAGCATAAGCCGTTTTTATCATTTAAAGTTAGCCTTAGAAATTTACACACCATAGTTATAGCTCGCACCTCAGCAGCAAGTCGAAAACCTTGTTTTCATGTATAAGAAACTTGTTCTCATGTTAACTCATTGGAGAAGCTGTCGAAATAAAGTCTTTAAAAAAAAAAAAAAAAATCCTTTAAACTCATCCCTCCCCTGGCCTAGCATGCATGACTGATTTCGCTATAGCCACCACTTGCCATCCATTCGCGCTCCACCAAGCAAACGTCTCAGGCTGCTATGTAATATTCATAAGCTAGTGCCTTTACTTACTCGCCAACCCAGGGCCCAAGGAATCGGATTTGAACCCCTAATTTTTCTCCGGCTCTTCGGTGATTTGAAGATTAAAGGCAAAAACGTTAACGAATTCGGAAATGAATGGCACAATTTTGGTTTTAATTATGGCTGTATAAACCACTGGTAGTGGTCGAAATATGTCTCATCTCTATCTCCTGCTCTCCCCCAGAAGATGCATTTTTATGGATGTTATGGACCTTAGTGCTTATGGTCACAAAATCTTCAATAGAGCGATTAAATATGTGAGTAGCTGTCAGTGTAATGAGTGTGTGAATGAGTTCTCCGTGAGAGAGACCAGGAGGAGACCTTTTTATAAATGCCAAGTCACTTGGAACAAGCTAAGCACAGCGGCACATACAATCCCTGATAGATGTGCATTCAGCACCTATATCAGAAATAACACTGGGTGATGGAGAAACGTATTTAACCTTCATTCTATTTTTATTATGTCTATTGTGATCTTTTAACAAAAATGTTTGCTTAGACTAGTGCCCTCAGTGGCAAAATATTATTCAACTACCCAGTGACTGATTCACTGCACTCAGTGTTATATCTAATAGTTTAATTAGTGTATTTTAAACCTACCTTACCATTACTATGTCTGTTTTAACCGGACGGAGATATAGATTGAAAAATGTAAACTGTTTATGAGATTTTTGGATTTGGATTTAGTTGTAAATCTGTATTAGTAATTAGTACCAACTGTAGTCTAGTTTATGTAACAAGGAGTGGGAGAAGTGTAGTAAGAAGGCATGGGCTGGAAGAAATCCATAACCTATTTTCATTTGTACACCTTTTGGAAATAAAGAATTTATTATTACTATTAGAGTTTGATGCGCCCCCTATTGTTTCAATGAATATGTAGATGTTGGCGTAGGAATACATCATGGTACATTTGGGTGAAAAGGAGGGGATATTCCAAAAAGGAAAAATATATTTCAAAAGGAAAAGTATAATCCACAATGAAAAGTATATTCCAAAAAGGAAAAGGATATTCCAAAAAGGAAAAAGATATTTAAAAATAGAAAGGTCTTGGATATTTCCCATTTCACAAAAATATCCTGTCTGATTGGGGACATAACAGACGGTCCACATGTGTGGTAATGTATAAAACATACGGTCCACATATTATGTGGTAATGTTTTGATACAATGTTTCCCAAGCTTCCTCAACACATCTTATACTATAGGAATTTGTAACAGTCAAGGTTTGGCACTATTTCCTTGAAAATTCTCATGTCTAAATGTTTTGTATTTATACCTATAAAAGTTTATAATTGATTTTATTTCTCATTATCTTTATTTGTATGCATACCGGTAGGTGGTCGTTTGGGAATTCCTAACAATGTTTCCCAATGCCTTTCATTTCCAATAGTGTCTGTACAAATATATAGATTAGTCCATGGAAATTTAACACTTGAAGCATCTATATGAATGTTCATGCTTTTTAGTTAAGTAATGACACAATATTAAACAGAAATTTTATCTGTTTTAAAATTGTATTAATCTTACTTTCAATGTCATATCCAAGGGTGTCGGAATGCGACACAAGGCAATCTAGGTTTTTTCCCTCATTTTGACTGCACCCAGAAAGATTTTTAAGATTACTGTTTTTATTATGTTGATTGTTACATATGTGTACAATCCATGATGTGAATGATTAGTATTTTCAATGATTTTAAACTTTGAGCCACAATAGTCCCCAAGTGACCCTTTTTTATGAAAACCGATCAAGTATACATTATTTTAAATAGACTTCCATAAGGCAAATCAGCAAAGGAGAAAAAGAATGTCCAACCCTGAGACTGGAAAAGAATGACAGTACTATTGTTATTGTTAAAAAGTTTCAATATATATTATTAAGTTATTATTGTTATTGTTATAAGTCCCTCAATCTTATCTCCGACACACAAAAGAATTGTAACCTATAAATAATCATTTTAATTCCATCCTTAAGGACACTGAAGCAGAAGATAAAACTTCTCTATGTGATCACATAAACATTACACATTACAAACAACAGTGTACTGAGTTCTGTAAAGCAGAGACTATATATTAATGTAGGGTTTAGTAATGACACGGCAGGTTGGTGGAAGGGTAAGGTAATGATTAGACTTCAACTATCTAACTGGTTTCTCATTTCATGAACAATAGACCACCCACCACAGGGATAAGGCCATGGGATCCTGAGACTGAGAGCGGGCACAAAGAAGTGGCCGATGATGATGCACTGTTGGAGAGTCTCAGTAAAGTTACAACAATGGCTGAACAACTCAACTTTAATGAGACTTTCTGGAACCTTCTGCAGCAGAGGAAGGTAGTTACTGATAAGATCCTGGCCAGTATTCAGGTAAATGAGAACCTTTTTATCCCAACTCTGTAATATTGCAGTAAGCTAGTAATGTGTAGCTGGAATCCCTATTTGAATGTATCATAAGCCAATACTGGGGCATAAAATAACAGGAGTGCAGTAATTAACCCTGAACCATACACATTCAATACTGAGGCATACAATAACAGGAGTGCAGTAATTAACCATGAATCATACACATACAATAATGAGGCATAAAATAACAGGAGTGCAGTAATTAACCCTGAACCATACACATTCAATACTGAGGAAGAGGTATATAAATTGTCTTGTGTGTTCAATTTTCCATTGATTGTCTAAAGTGTCAACATACTTGCTAGGGTAAGTATTGTCCCCGGTAACGGTATAATTAACTTATTCCAGGCCAATACTTCAAAAAGGATGCAGCTCATGAAGCTTGGCAATTACTTGATGGAACGTAAAGTCTACCAATTCCATGGTTTCATCTGGGCGGTAGTTAACTCAGGTCAGCACCAGGTGGCAGAGATGTTGGGGTTTGAGCCATGTGACTACATCGATAGGGAGCTATTCCTCAGGTGAGTAAAGATAGAACCAACCATGAGTGATATTACCCATTGATATTGATATTATATTATGGAGGTAGATTCAAAATCTGCCTGCAAGTATAATAAATTCTGAATTGTCACTTCAGATCATCAAGGTTCTGTTGTCCCTCATGTAGGGAGCAGTACTCCCTGAAAGCCTACGTCATGACTGGATGCGGTCACTATGTGTGCCGTGCATGTGTAAAGGGAGCCACATTCAGTGTAAATGATGACAGGTCTGAATGTATTACTTGCCCTGTCTCAGGCTGCAATACGATTACTGAGACACCTCACATTGATGGTGACATTGGTCTGGTGGAAGATGTAGAATTCATGGTGCTTGCTGGAAATGTAGAAAAGTCACTGTCTAAAAATACTGGCAAGACAACAGTAACAACTGAAGATTTGGAGGGAAAGAAGAAAATGGTAAATAAGAAGATTGATGTCCTTGAGGGGCTGAGTGAAATGGTTGACAGCCATCAAAATGAACTGGTGGCCTATGTACTTGACAAACAAGAGAAAGCTAAAGCAGCCATTGACAAGTGGGCCTCAGACAACCTGGAGCAAATCAAGGCAACCAAATTAGAGGTGCTTACTTGTTTATATGTAGTTTAAAATTACACAGAGATGTAATAAATCATGAATACTATGTGTAGGTTCTGGGGAAACATAAATCAGGAAAGCTGAATGAATGGTTGAACTATTAATTAGTTGAAATTTGTATAATTCAATTCAATTCAAGAATTCTTTATTGCTGAAGTTATGCTGAACATTCTAAATAAACAGCTGTCTAGATAGGTCTTCCGTTGGGTGCCTGATTCTTGTTTGACTTTTACTTATGTTACTTATGGTTTCTAAGACTAGTAATTAATTATAAGTAATGAGATGGTAAATGAGAGGTACATCATGTCTTACATTTGGTTGTCCTTTTCTATATTAATTGCAACTGGTTTCTTGGATTTATCAGGGCTTATAATTGGGCATAAGAATTCCCAGTATCTCCTTGGGTTTTTATGAAAACATTCCAAATTTGACTTAATGAAGCTGGCCTTTGCTGATTTGCATCTGCGGTTTGCTTTGTTTTGTTAGCGTTTTTGCCTCCCTTAATGAATCAGGGTTGCGTTCCTTCCTAGCCAGTTCAAATAGTTTGTCTCTCTCATTCATAATGGTGAGCAGATCACCTATGATCCGTCTTAGGAAAATGAGTCATAAGTCGCAAAGTTGATATTTTTTCAAAGTGTTTTTTTACAAGATCACATTATTGGAATGTTCTGATTTCTAGGGAGCTTATCACTTATAGCTATATCAATCAATGTCTCAAATTACAGGACAATCTGAGTAATATATCCTTTCATTTTAAAGGTCCTTATATGGACAATATATACTTACTTTCCTGTTTATTGACCCCAAGAAATATTGGAAACTTCTTTTTTTTTAAAAATTGAAATATCAAACTTTAAATCTAGAAATACTTATTAGATTATTAGACTGTTTAGTATCATTGGAATCGGCTTGATTTCATCTTGTCAAATATGATGATATCTCAAAATCTATTTTTTGCGACTTATGACTCATTTTCCTGAAACACATCACAATTATTTCAGGTTGATACCAAGTTACAACAGTCCAGACAGTGGCACCACCTAACATCTGACCTGCTGACCATGGTAAAAGCTAACTTCCCGTTGGTTGAAGATGTGGAATGTCCAGCGATGGAATTGTCTCCAGAGGCTGAGGCTTTCTTGGACAAACTAAAGGAGGGTCTGCCAGCTGAGGATATTGTGTCTACGTTTCCATCGTTGGAGGTTCCTCCTGATCCTGTGCCGCATGTCGCCATCGGCTTGCCTCCAACTGCGCCTCCTCTTCCTCCTTCTTCTCTTCGTCCTCCCACTATAGGTAGGTGGAAACCTATATTACATTGTTCATGCTAGTAATTATTGCAGTTTCCCTAATATAGACACACATGATCAGTTTAAAAGGTGCAGTTTGTGTGCCGTTAGACACACAAGCATAAAAGAGACACAAAGTGAGACACAGCAAGAGACAGAGAGAGAGAGATAGTAAGAAAAAGAGAGAGAGACACAATGAGAGACATTTTTATGCTTTTTCCTCTGTCCTTATGCTTGTTCATCCTAGAAATCAGATGTAGAGTGAAAACCTGCTGCCTGTGGCCTGCTGCAGGGTGGAGGATGTCTGCCCCATACACTCCCATGTTAAACCAATGAGGCCCATTTTTCTTTTCCTTCTCCCTTCCACATTAATAAAAATTATGGTTTCAGCTAAGTTAGTCCGGCTACATTGTCTTATGCCCTTGCAGTTCCCACCATTGAAGAAAAAAATGAGAGAAATTTTATTTTAGGGTCAGAGTTAGGGGTTTGGGTGTCGGGGGTGTAGAGTCGGTACCAGCTTTATGGCAGGTGCAGGCTGGCAAAAGATAAACGTTTCTCAGATCTTTAATAAAAATTATCTATTTTTCAAAGTTAGTCCTTTGCCACATTTTCTCATGCCCTCTAAGATTCCTTCATTGAAAAAATATAATTTTTCCCTTAGAACCACTTGTTGTATTGTAGTTATTTTAATAGGAGTGTCTGAAAAGTAATGAAAAGCAAATTGTTTCTCAGCCCTTTAATAATATTTTTTCTTTCAAAGTTAGCCCCCTTGTATTTTACAACAGGCACTATTGAAAACATGCATTCAAACAAAAATCAGAAAAAAATAAATTATTTTCCACAAAACTGATGGATAGGCTAAAAAAAATTAGGTAAATCAGAGAGAAAAGTAGTGAAAATGAAAGTTTCCTCAGATCTTTAATAATATTTTATTTTTTAAAAGTTAACCATTTTGTATTTTATAAGAAGCCCTTTTGAAAAAATGCAGTGGCACAAGAACAAGAAACAAAAATGTTTTCGCTCCAAACAAATAGTTTTACTGATAAAATGGTCTGATAATCTTAAGCAAAACGCAGCTTTTAACCTGAGATTCACCACAAACAAGAACTGTAAAAATGTTAAATAATTGTTTGAAATTGTGACATGACATATCTATGTTTTCTGTTTCAGCCAAACTGCTGACTGAGTGGAAGGCACCATGTGGGGGATGGCGGACTAGAGTAGCGTGGACACCTACAGGAGGACAGCTTCTGGTAGCTTCAAATACAGGACTGTACCAGTTGGAGTACAGTGCTGCTGCCACCTCAGAGTGCACACCTAGATTCATACATAGAGCAGGCTCTACAGACATAAGTGTGGGGCAGGACGGGCGCTGGGTTCTCACTCTATATACAGGAAGCTTGGTACAGGGAGGAGGAGGAGGGCCGGGCAAATATAGAGAGTCAAACATTGCTGGTGTGGAGTGTTGGACTGCTGCCATACATGACTCTGGTATGTATGTAAGTGATAAAGGTTCACCAACAATTGTCTCCTATGATAGGAAGCTTGTGAAACAAACACAATACACCATGCAGGGTAAACCATTAGACTATGGGGATGAACCATTAAACTATGAGACTAAACACATCCAGCTCTCACATAGAGGAGACTTACTGGTTGCTCTACCCCAGAGTAACACAGTGTGTATCCTAGACCCCCGTACAGGGCACCAGAGGTACCTCCAGGGTAAGGCACCTGGAGGAGGAGGCCAGACACTCAATGAACCATGGGATGCCTGTAATACTGGTGATGGGCACTACATACTGGTACCTGAGTATGGTGGTCAGTGTGTGAGTGTGTTTGACTATGGAGGTCAGTTCCTCCATGAGTTAGATGTAGAAGGAGGAGCAGATCAGCCATGGTCTATAAGTGTGTTAGAGAGTCAGGGTCTCATGGCTCTAGGCTATGGCTGGGGAAGAGTTAAAATATTCTCCTTAATGTAAAGGCATATTTGATTGAAATAAATAATTGTACAGGTTGGTAAACCCTCTCTTTTGGTATTAATAAGTCGATCTGATCAGATCACGTCTAAAAGCACTACTACCCTTTCCTTGGTTTGGTGGTCTGTGGTCATGGAAACTCAAGGGCGAATAAATATAATTCATTAATCACTTGTTGTACCAACCCCTGACTGGTCATATCATAGTGAATGGTTTGTATTTACTGACCCCCCGCCCCCACCTCTATATGTCTGGTCATATCATAGTGAATGGTTTGTATTTACTGAGATCCCTCCCCCTCCCCGCTCTCTGATACAAAGGGCCTGAATTCACTAAATTTGTTAAGAAACTTGCCAACTTATGAAAGCCCATAAAATTGCATTGACAATGATTATTGCCAGTAGTCACTGAATGCATGGCGCAACCAGAAATTAAAAGGGTGAGATTCATCAACTAGTTCATGAAGCAATTTTGGTAAAATATATATGTAATAGTTTCACAATACTCCACTGGGTGGCCGTCCATAAAGGTCTGGTTTACCTTTCCAAACATAGAGGTACCCTGCGCTTGGGCTGTGTATTTACACACATCTTTAACACGCTATTTCCCCTTTCCTCATTATATGTAACCCTATTTGTATTACTCTTCTTATATTAACTATATCTAGTCCTGTATCCTGTGTATTATGCTTTACACTATGCTTCTACATATACTTTGTGCAACTACGCTTATGTAGTAAGTTATGAGATTGACAACCCTGTCCGGGTAGCCGGATACCATTGCCGTTTTACGGACTGGGAATAAAGCAGAGATACAGGGAATTGTGCCTTGTTAAGTTGTTATTCAGATCGAGACAGCGAATCACTACATATACCTTTTTATATTTAGTCCATTCTGGGTCAGATTTTGGGTATAATTTAAATGCATTATGAGCGTGTAGACTGTGTTTACCATGGAGAGACTGCCATGACACCTTCCGGCAAACATCACAGACTAAAATCAACAAACAATGAGGATTGTAGCTTTCTGTAGGCCCAGTAAAGTCCCTGGGCCTGCACCTTGGGATGTCTCTGGGCCTACTGACCGTTCTCACGCTAAAATCCTTGTTGTTTATTGCTATAATAGACAAATTAGTTATGGTTCTTCTAAACTAGTCGAATGTCCAAATGTCACAATCGGCCAGTACCTGTCAGGAAATTAATTGTTTAATAGCCCCCGCCAATCACATGACATGCTGAAAAGATTCCACTAGAGCAACATCACTTTCCTTGGTATTAACCAATGTGTACTGCCCCCCCACCCCCCACCCCAAACCTACCAAATCCCCTTGCCATTAGTGTACAATCAGGATTGGTCATATCATGGTGAATGGTTCATATTTACTGACCCCCCCCCCCCCTCCATATGACTGATCCTATCATGATCAATGGTTCATATTTACTGACCCCCCCTCCATATGACTGATCATATTGAATTGAATTGAATAATCTTTTATTTGTCTAAGTAATACAAGAGATAGACAAACAGGTCTACATGCCTCTGGGAAGGTCCCAGCTCTTCCAGCCGTTACCTTTACTAAAGGACAGATATCTACATAGGCAACTAGAATGTTAAAATGGCAAGACAGAATAAAAGCAACATAATATAATATAATATAATATAAACAATATAAAGCGAGCCAGTACAAGTACAGCCCTATACAAAGTAGTACAGATAAGATATGGTTAGCACCTAATTGTTTTCACATCTGAGGGGTGTACATATTTATTGTTTTTCTCTATTTTCGAGATCACTTTTGTTTCTTTGAGTCTTTTCTACCTCTTGTTTGAAATGCTTTTTTGATTCTAGTGCCTGGATTCGGGTTGGTAATGAATTCCAGGCCACTTTTGCTTTGTATAAGAAACTATTTTGGTATAATGATAATTTTGGACGGTCAATTTTTAGGTTTCTTCTTTTTATCGAATGGCTTCTGGTGGGTAATTTTCTTTGATCTAAATTTGAAATAGTTTGTGCCAAATAGTGTGCGCTTTCAAGGATATGTACATCCCTCCTTACATTATTTGGTAAGATATTTAGCTCCTCTAGTTCTTCTACCACGTTTGCTCTTTTGTGGAGATGGTGTAAGGATCTGATTGCCGAGTTTAACAGCGAATCCAACCTTTTTAACAGGTGTTTATTGGTTGATGAATAGAATATATCCCCTTGATCGATATTGGGGATAATTAACATTTTGATTATGTCTGTTTTTGCTTTTTTAGTCAACATATAACGTGAGCTGGACAATAGTCTCACTTTGTATCGTAGTTTGTCTATCAGTTTGTTTACATGTTGCTTGAAAGATAGGTGCTCATCTATTATGAGGCCTAAATACTTGTAAACTTTTACCTGGGATAATGGTTCTTCACCCAGGGTAAGAGCATGTTTCTGGTCTATTGCCATTTTTGTAGTACTCTTTTTAAGTTAATATACTGAGTTTTTGCTACATTCATTGAAATTGTGTTTGCTTTACACCAAGTGTCTATCCAATCGAGATCTGTTTGGAGTTTTTGATAGATGATTGATTCATTTTTGTCACTGCAGAATAGGACGGTGTCATCTGCGTAGTGTTGAATTGTTGAATTCTGTACGACTTGGTGCAAGTCATTTATGTATATTGAGAATAAGATCGGTCCTAGTATTGTTCCCTGGGGTACGCTGAAAGAGATCTTACCTTGGGTTAATAAACAACCATTGACCCTAACACTTTGATATCTGTTTGAGAGGTAGCTTCTAAACCATGTATTTTCATTGTTTCGTATTCCTATTTGTTCTAATTTCTCTAATAGTTTGGTGTGGTGTACTGTATCGAAAGCTTTTTTAAAGTCTAAAACTACAGCAGTCGTCATTTTTCCCTCATTTAAGTTGTTATAAATAGGTTCCATGAGGTCAACACGGGCTTGACTGACTGAGTGACCTTGTCTGAACCCATATTGTTTAGGATAGTATATTTGGTTTTCTTCCAGGGGGACTTCCGGTTTGCTAGAGAATAAGAAAGACGTGAGCTCTGCCGATTCGGCGTTTTCCTTTTCAGCATCCAGGATTCAAAGGCTAGAGATTAATTATTCTTCACCCAAGACTTGGCTAAAGTGACAGCGCATCTCAATAGTATCAAAGCTTAAACTTTGTTTAAAAAACGACTGAGATTCAGGACATTTATTTCCTTGCATGAGGAAGCGGTAGCTGTATCGGCGTGGAAGCCATCTTGGCTTTAGTGTGGATGCTCCAGGGCATAGGATTATGATAAAGGAAACTTATATAAAGGATTACGAATCAACCAATTTAATTTCTGTAGTGATCTGACCCCAAACAAGTCGGGATTACGACTTCAGGAATGCTTGACAAAAGACATATATAGATTTTCTCACTCAGGATTAACATCAGTTTAAATCTTCGCGGGACAAGCGTGGATTACCTATATACTGATATAGGTCAGTCCTTGTCACATGGTATAGACTAGAGGCTAGCTAGTATCCTATTTAGGTCAGAGACGACGGGGATCTGGGTCAAGCCCAACAAACTGTATACTGTGTTGCCCCATTGTAAACTGTCAAGAGAAAGCTGTCAACACGTCTTTGGTGTGAGGAAGTGAAAGACAACTTGTAGAGACTAATTTGTAAGTGCAAACAATGGCTACCAATCTGAAAGTTTTGGCTATGGCTTTCGCAGAACAGTTCAGAGCAAGCTGTGATCAGCTGATGGAAGCCCTAGAGCAACTAGAGCTAGAAGAGTCCCTAGAATGTGAAGGAGATGTTGAGGAAAGTGAGAACCAAGTACAAGTACTAGATGAGGTGGAGAGGAATGATAGAGACATTCAGATTGAGATTCAGAAGATCGAGAAACTAATCAACATAGACCTAGAAGAGAGGATAAGGGAGGCAAGAGTGAGACCAGAACTTTTCTTTTTCCTGGGAGTTAAACCTTCCTTCTTCCCAGGAGTTAGATATTTGCCTAATATTGAAACCAGTCGATTGAGATGTGTTCAATTTGAGCCCGGAGGGGGGTGTACATTTTTAACAGAGTTCTGTTGCATCAGAAAAAAAAGAGGGAAATAAAAATGAAGAGAATCTCGGTAAAAATAAAATCAAGCAATGATTTAAAATGTAACAGTATTATTTTGAAGTTGATTGAGCGGATCAATAAGCATTGTATTTCTGTTAAAGCAAGTCATTCCATGTTGAAAAGAAGAAGGTTTTGTATAGTGTCATGAGAAGTTATATTAACGTTGAAATGAAAACTGTATTTTGGAAGATAAGATGATATAATGTTTGTATAAGATAATTCTCTTTCCTTCATCAATGTCATATCGTTTTTATTAACATGTTTAGTATTGTAGAAGTCCAGATGGCAGGAACCTGGTTTTCTTCCAGGTAGTTTAATAGTTGATTTTGTACAATTTTCTCTAATATTTTCGCGGGCACACTTATTCCCGATATTGGTCTATAATTGTTTGTGCTATTTTTTGGTCCAGCTTTATGGAGGGGGGTGACCACAGAGTTTTTAAAGGAGTTAGGTATCGAGGCCTTAGTGAGGGACAGATTCATTATGTGGCTCAGTTGTGGGGAAAGGGCTCTCAGGCACGGTTTTAGTATTTTTCCCGGTATGTAATCTAGTCCTGATTTCTTATGTTGATCTAGTTTCGAGATGAATTTTTCTGTCTTTGGGCGAGACAGGCTTAAATCTAAAGACAGTATCTAAATTTTTACTACCGTTTCGGCATTGTATTCCCTGCATGGTCTTTTTAACATCTTCCGATGGTTCCGGAATTTTCTTTGCGAGGGATGGCCCGACATCTAAAAAGAATTCATTGAATACGTTTGGTATTTCGTCTTTACATATTTTCTTTCCGTTTGGATCCGATATATGGGTCAAATTTTTTTAGAATGTACAATTGCGAAATTTGCATCCTTTGCACATTATACTGAATGGGTATTGCAGATAAATGAATCAATCCTAATGGTTCTGGTATCATTGGAAAGCAGACATCCTAAGCTTTACGAAAATGTATACATTAGTATACATATTTGTAAGTTTGTATGTAATAAATCGCTCTAAATGTTGATATTCTGATAAAAATGTATCAGAATTCACTACTTTTTCATATTATACCCCTCTTCTGAGAAAAAGTAACTGTTCTATGTATTAAATTACACCTGGTTTCATTTCGCATGCCTATATATGACAACTTACTGAAGTTTTAGACTTCTAATAGTGATCATCACAGTATGTCAGTCCTATACTCAAATGTCCAATCTTCAGGAGTCACTTGGGCATACCCGGTATCAAACATAGATTGTACTATACTGGCTGAAAATATATCTGCCACATATGATTTAAAGTATCTAAATTACACTTTAACATATAAGTGATGCAATGTTGGTACAATTTGGCCAGTAATACAAACATAATCAGGGCCATGCTTCAATGTTCACCAGACCAGAGATTTTATACTATTTCACACCGGGTATGCCCTGCACCCTATTATAATGTAGATCCAGTTTCACTGCAATTAGGGAACTAAAACCCATTAGTCCATTTTGGCTCAGATTTTGGCTATATTCACCGTGCAATATGAGGCCATTATACCACGGCGTCATCATGGTATATTGGGACTTTCTGGCTGGTGATTGGTTATAATCCTGAGCCCCCCCCATTTGCCATGGTATATTTGGGGTTTTTCGTTTCCCATTGGTCCCCACTCAAACACCCCCACCTCCACCACAGCTGTCGTTACCGACTGGCAAAGGCGGCCATTTTTTTTGCTAAATCTGTGATAAAATTCGACATGAACAAATAATACATTCTTAGCAACCATATATTACCACTGATTAAAAGATTTTGAAGTTTAGACCAACACCTTGACTCAATATTCCATTTGCTGCCCAGGTTAATATTGAAACAAGCAGGCAAACAGAAGATTGAGGCGGGCCCTGTCCGTTCGTATAAACATGACTTACCTCTCAACTGCACAGGTAACATAATCCAAAAGTAAATTCAGCCACAATGTTCCAGGCATAATAGCCTTTGCGTTATATCACTTCCTATGATAATCCACTCAAAGTTAAAACATCCCTATTTCCTTCATGCTAGTACGGCAGGGAGGGCGGCCGCCATCTTGCTTCAGTCTGAGTTCAGAACCGTCACATGTTTTGCCATTCAAATCGACAATCCAAGGTATTTTTGACTCTTCTATGGTCCAATCTTCCCGTAGTAGAATATCCATGTTCTATTCTTGGTCGTCGACGAAGATTAATCAAATGACAAACGTATAAAGGATGTAAAAAGCCATTTTCCCCCTTCGATAAGCGTGAAGGATCACACATGTGTTGACGTTCGAGCAAGAAACCGGAAGCACTGTGGAGAACTTTCGGCATAGCTTACTCTGTGCAAGGTTCACTTGGCGTTGCATTGTGTACTGTAGTCTATATAGCGCACGGAGGATTTCATTCGAAAGTCCCCAAACCGACCTTGAACTCTGAACGGGCGCACGCTCAGCAAGAAGCGGAACCTTACGATAACGCGCCAGCTGGCTGAACGTGACTACAGTAAATACGCACCTCTGATTGGCTGTTATAGCTGTAGTTCATTTGGCCAGCCGTCGCATTATCATACGGTTTCCGACTAACGCGGCAAGCTTATGGCGACCTTGACCTTGATCGATTCGGATATTTTACGGTGTCAAGCGATTTAAAAAAGAAATAAATGAAAATTCTGAATTGCTAGAAATGATTTGAATATAGTTCTACCCCCCGATAGCGAAGTTTTAGTTTAGTGGCGATTTCACAAGCCATACATGTCCGTCCTTTATATTGTATATTTTTTATGCTATAAGTGATCGGCGATCTTTCTATTGTCTATTTTGTATGCTATAAGTGATCGGCGTGGGCACTTTCGAAGGGAAGCATATGTGCGCTGAACAGGCTGTTTACAGCTACTGAAAGTGCACTACGTGGTTATATGGGTCATGCCGAAAGTCACTCTGGCTACAACTGCCGGCTGTCTAGCGAGAGTGCCGCTGCAAAACTGGACCCATTCCTGCAATCTAATTTCCGAAACGCAGAATCGAACCAAATGCAGAAAGGTTAGTAAAATAATGACTTGTTGTTTTTTGCTAATATAATGGTTTTGTAATGTTCTCTATTTGTATTTTATCTGACCCATCACGGACTAAAGTTATTATACCACTCTGGTTATGGCATTCGATTGGTGTTCGATTCCATATACCCACTCGGCCTCGTGGGGTATATGGAATCGTACACCAATCTCATGCCATAACCATCGTGGTATAATCCCTAAGTATATGTAATCCTAGTATCTATCCTAATATTCACACCAAATCACAATCTTCCAAATCAATTTATTGTGGGGATATGAATGCAAATCATATCATGGGTATACCTGGTATAATGAGGGATACCCGGTATGGGAGGAAAGGAACAGCTTAGGACACACATTCCAACTGTTTTTATATGAACAAGCCTCTGTTTTTTCTTCTGGAAACCATGACAACCACCATATATAGTTATTGGGTAGGTAATCCTGGGATTCCTTGCACATGTTCAACCAGAATGAGAGTGACAGAGGATTATACATGCACTTGAATGGTGTGGATCAGGAATCAGCAATTTGTGTATATTCAGCTGTCTAATCATAATTAACATGTTTAAAAAGTTGTTTTCAACCATGCTCAATGAAAATTGTTCCTGCTATTAGTTAAAGATGGGAATAATACAGCCTTACTGTGAACAAGAATCCAAGAGGGTATGCCCGGTACCATCACATTTGAACTTGAATTCTAGGCACATTTTATAGTTGTTTTTCGATAGGGGTAATGTTAAATTAGTTTTTATTTATTAGAAATGTCATGTGCATAATTCAACAAACATTTAGGGCTGAGGGGGTAGGGGTGTTGAGACAAATGTATTTTGAATTGATGCCGGGTATCCCACACAAATCATTTTCTGTTGATAAATGATAGCAAAATAGCATTATTAACGTAGGTAGAGGCCTTATATTATATGTCAATGTCCCTTGCAATTCCTTTGTCAATGTACAAGTGAAAATGTGTTCATAAACACAATAGATACCTTTTTAAAGCATATTAAAAGAGTGGTTGATACCGGGCATCCCCTGATACCGGGCATCCCCACTTCAATCCCAGTACCCTTCACCAACTCCAATTTGAAGCTACAAATCACCATGAAACTTACCCTTCGAACATATCATGCCTTCCTGTACATATGTATGTGGCTTTAAGCCTCATTTCCATGCAATTTAATTCAACTTTAATCAAAACCATGATACCGGGCATCCCTTGGCATCCTCTGAAATGTTGATTTTTTGTCATAACTTCCACCCATGTGACTTTATCTTCTGTATTTTGTGTACTAACTTGGCCCGTTCCTTCCTCTAACATGTGGGAACGTTAAAAATGAGATGTGGAAACTTTTATTTTTATGATGTTCTCAACCCCTATATATTTTTATTAAAAAATTGTATGATCCATTACATTGATCTGTTATAATTGATTTTAGAGCTTGCATGCATTACTACATATATTTCTTATGTACTTACTGAGTTTCATATGCTTGTGCCCATTTTAATAGCAACAGTGAGATGTCAAATAACATGTACTTTTTAGGGGGATGCCCGGTATATAGAGGGATGCCCGGTATATTTGAGAAGGTATTTGTCTCAGGCCAAGTGAGGTGATATTTAGTCAAGGAGTGACCTGAACTTAGATCAATTGTGTACCACATATATGCTGCTCATATACTTGCTAGGTTTTAAGTGGTTTTGTCCACTTTTGTAGCCACAGTTACAGGTCAGATATAAGGTACCTTACTGGGGGATGCCCGGTATCATATGTAAAGGGATGCCCGGTATCAATGATTGCTTTCTATTACCAATTTTCTCAGGGATACTAAACATGATAAATTCGTAATAAGTTGCTATATTGATGGAAGAGATGTGTAAGTTACCAGAAAACAGGTTTTCATCCCGTTTATGGCAACAAATGCAGCATTATTGAAATTATATTTGAACTATATGTTACTCATCAAAAGACTCCTGTTTTGGAGAAATGTGATCCATTTGCTTTCTTGTTTCACATGATATCCTTTGATGATACATAGTTATGGATTGGTATACTTGTAAAGGAACATTTAATCCTCATGAGGATTTTTGTTATTTGGCAATTGTATCATTATGTCCTGAGTTATTAAGGATTTAAAGAGCTGACACTTCATTTGATACCGGGTATACCCCCCAAAAAGGTCACCTTGTTTTAACTACAATAAAAACTGACATATTGAAATCTGTTGAGTATAATTGGTGCTTTTAGGTGGTGGGGACATCTGTGATACCAGTTAGAAGGAATATGAGTTTATATTTATTATTTTTTTTTTCAATCTTCCTAAACCTCACAAAATCGCAATTGTACATTCTAAAAAAATTTGAGAGATGAGTGAGAAGGGTTGAGAGTATAAGTATTGAATAGGGGTGAGTGGAGGAAGAAAGGTGCAAGTTGGGATGAGAGAATGAGAAGGGGTGAGTGGAGAAGGGGGGGTGTTGAGATAGGGCGAGGGTATGAGAAGGGGTGAGTGGAGGGTTCTAGGTCATTCCCCCGCCAACAACCTCCCCGCCGACATTCTCCCTGCCAACAACCTCCCCGCCGACATTCTCCCCGCCGCAATCTCCCCGCCAAAAATCTCCCCGCCAACATTTTCCCCGGCAATAAATAATAAATAAATGATTAAAATTTGTACTGGTTGAGTGGGAATCGACCTTAAAAATCATGATGTGAAACGCAGCAAAGTGACTGAAGTAAAAGAATAGTATTTGGATGGAATTGTAAACTGTTTTTATTTTCTAATTCTCGTCACACAATTACACATTATTGTTTAGTATAGCCAAGTTATATTATCAAATTCTAGCATAAGTCAGCAATGAAGTCAGGAGCAAGTCTGCCTGTACACCCAAAACCTCTCGTCTTATATACCTTCATTCAGGTCCTGTAACCCCCTTGGTTACAAGTACATTTTCATATAAAATAGCAAGCAAAAACATGTCAAGAAACAGAAACATGCCTGGAAATATGCTAGAAAGCATGCTTAATCCTATAGCTAATCCCCCTCCCTGCCCCCAGCCTAGGCGGTGCCAGACAGCTTAAATATGGGGAGATTAATGCTTATTAGAAAGCTTCAAGCTTTCCCTACCAAAATGTTCATTTTACTTTATTAATAACTACCGATTTGTTTCCCTTCTAAATACAAATATGCGCTATATGATACAATAATTAAAACATGATTTATCATATACTACTGATTCCTTATATCAATAGCATCTGAAAGTATACTTATATATCCTGACACATAACATAAGATCCCTACTCCTGTAGGAAAAAGAAATAGGCGGGGAAAATGTCGGCGGGGAGGCAATTTGGCGGGGAGAATGACGGGCGGGGAAACTGTAAGGCGGGGAAATGGAGGCAGGGAGATTGCGGCGGGGAGATTGTCGGCGGGGAGGTTGTTGGCGGGGGAAACACCGGACACCAAGTGGAGAACGGGGGTTGAGATAGGGCAAGGGTATGAGAAGGGGTGAGTGGAGGAGGGGGTTGAGATAGGGCAAGGGTATGAGAAGGGGTGAGTGGAGAAGGGGGGTTGAGATAGGGCGAGGGTATGAGAAGGGGTGAGTGGAGAAGGGGGGTTGAGATAGGGCGAGGGTATGAGAAGGGGTGAGTGGAGAAGGGGGGGTTGAGATAGGGCGAGGGTATGAGAAGGGGTGAGTGGAGGAGGGGGGTTGAGATAGGGTGAGGGTATGAGAAGGGGTGAGTGGATGAGAGATGGGGCAAGATGGGCGAAGGTATGAGTAGGGGTAACTGAAAGGGGCGAGTGGGGGAAGGGTGGCGAGATGGGTTGACAGTATCAGATGGGGTCAGATAGGGTGAGGGTATGAGAAGGGGTGAGTGGAGGAGGGCAGGAGGGAGATGGGGTGAGAGTATGAGTAGGGGTGAACAGAGGCTAGGGGTGGGGCTGAGATAGGGTGAGGGTAAGAGAAGGGGTGAGTGGACAAGGGGTGGGGTGAGATAGATAGGTGATGGTATGGGAACGAGTGAGTGGAGCGGGGGAGCGGCAAGCCAGGGCGAGGAAATTAGAGGGGGTGAGTGGATGAGGGTGAGGGTATAAGAGGGGATGGGGGGAGGGGATATGTGCTATAGCAATTAAAGGAATTATATCACACTTACTCCCTATACCTCCTTTGGTCTGTTTCTTTCATTTTACTAGATTACAATGATAATTACAATATTGATAAGTAACACGTCGACTGCATAATAAAAATAAAAGTATTAAAAGCAGAGGAAATTTAACATCCAAAAACTTCTGAACAGAGTGCTTAAACTACTCTCCTCTATACAGCAGCGCTCCAACACATTAGATTTACATTGCAGAGGAATAATACCATATCTAGTACACACAGATGCATAACACATCTAATTTCTCTGGCTGTTGAAAATTAACACCAGCCCGAAAAGTGAAATCATCTTACTTAAAACTAAACATTGTCAAAACAGTTATACATGCGTTCATACATAGACACAAAGATATTGTTATGTAACATTGTGTAATCTTACTGGACCTAATGATAAATATATTTACTATCTATGTACTGCGGAAGTACTGTCATAGATATATCAATAGTTATTTACACTCTTTCACTATCATTTTGCCAAAATAGCATCTTTACATACCTAACAAACAGCCATGTTACGCAATACTCTTATCAATATAGACCATGTACACACTATAGATCATTCATTCATGTACAATGATGATATATGCTTCACTGAACATAAAAAAACATTAAATTGGAGAAAAGATGCTTTTAATTACATCTTGTTACACACCAGTTATCATTGCAATTAATCTAAACTTTTAAATGAAACCACATGAATTATTGTTTCATTTCAAAATAAAAACATCATGGAGCAGACTGCATCCACCATTCAATAATAAATATCACATAATTATCCACTTGAACGGTTATACATTGCCTACATCTGTTGGGTCAATTCCCACATTCTCATTGCCCTGGCCAATCTTATAATTAGGGATACAAGATTTTCAGTGAACAAAAGGCATTTCTTATTCAAGGCCACTACAAGGCTACTGTACAGAATGTAATTCTTTTAAAATCAAACTTTTGGTCACCTCCAAAAGTCAAGTTTGACAGTAAAACGCTGAAGACTTGCACCCATGGATGGTAACTCAGGTCTTCATAGCTCAATTATACAAGCAAGAATATTGTTGGAAATATTCTGTCTACCTTGAAATGTGTGGTAGATTTTGCAATGTTCAGAACTTTTCATAAAGTTACTGATTTCAATACAAATACTCATGACCTGCATTGCTGTACATGCATTTTTTTTATAGTCAACTAAATAAAAATTAGTTAACATTTGAATTGGCAATATCAATATGTAAGGCACATATGTAACTGACATATGTAAGGCAAAACACAAATTATGATAATGCTTCCTCAAGCAATAACAACAGCTGCCCACATAAAATAAATGGAATTATTATTGGTGTTCATGCATATTTCCCTAAAATAGTTTATGTTTAAATTATATGTTCAGTGAATTGCGTGGGGTTTTACGGTTTTGGTAATCTTCCATACTAGTTTGCCAATGTTACAAATTGGCTTGCTTACGCACATATCAGTTTCGGGAACAGTGATTATAGTTTAAGATAATTCTCTTCTTGATCCCAAATCTCTGGAAGTATCGTGTCACATTTTTGGGAGTCCCCAGGGTCCCTTTCTACAGCTTAGTCTTGTATCTCTACTTTGATCGACTTCAATGGACATCCTGTAATGAAAATGAATGAAATAATTTAAATACATGCACTAACATAATATAAATATTCTAATAATTAATGTCAGTATTCAAATAGATTCCATCTGATATATGCGGCAAATGCAAAGTAAATTCATCAATCTCGCCAACATGTTGCTACTCTTGAACTGCAGATAAAAGGCACAGATAGAAAATATGGCAGGAAATTTGATTGTTCAGAGCATTCCTTCTCTGACTTCATCAGATGAATAGACATGATAAAGGGAAAGATGAGGTATGACGGGGGGAGTCAGAGGAAGAGAGAGAGGAAGAGAAAGAGAGGGAGGGGGGACAGACTGTGATGCAGGAGGAGGGAGGTGGGGATAGAGAAAAGGGGGGTGGAAGGGGGTGGGGAGGATGACAGAGTGAGAGGTGTGAGAGAAAGTATGGGTGCGAATGATCGAAATAGAGGGAGAGAAAGAGAGAGAAGGATGAAGAAGATATATAACCAAGCGAGAAGGAAAGGTGGAAGGTGGTTGGGAGAGGGTGATAGGCCTTGGAATATGAGTAGGTACATTGCTAGTAATATCATTAATGTTTGCACAACTTACCACTATGAATCAGTGAAGATGTAACGGATATTGATGACCGGAGGTTCGGTGTTCAGGTCAGTCAGTCTGTAAATCAAAATTATTATTTTATTATGTCTGAATAACATCCCTGAGGGCATTTCCATGATAGGACATTTTAAACTGAATAAATGTTCATGCACTTGTCAATTGCAACCCCACCCCCACCCCCACCCCCGGCTGTGTGGGGGAATGGTAGAGGAATGTCTGAGAAAACATTCCCCAACCCAGGCGGAGATTTCCCTTAGTTTACAGGAGTATCAACTGGAGGTAGAATAGGGTGGGGGATTGTCTGTCAGTGACAACTCCTGGCTGGAGTATGTGACATCTATGTGAGTAAGACAGGGGAGGGGGAGAGGGACGCTCTAATCGGGAAACGAATTTTTCCTTGGTCCACACCAACATTTCCTGTTTATTTGCAATACAATTTACTGTTATTAAAAAAATACTGACGAAAAATGTGTCCCAGGGGGTCGGGGATTTACAAGAATTTCTTGCCCGGGTTGGGGGGGGGAGAGGCAGGGATTTCGTCATATTTCCCCAAATGCCCAGGACATTCCCCCATACCCCGGGGGTTGCGGGGGGGGGGTTGCCTAGTGAAGTAATATATAGTGACATATATGTACATTCATACATCATCTCTTAGGTCATGAAACTTACACTGGCTTAAGATTTTAAGCAAGGAAACCTATAAATATGTACCCAAAATATAATAAGGAATAATTGAGACACCAATAATGAAAATACGTTGATACATACATATTCTGTGAATTATAACTATTCTGCAATTCATAGAAAATGCAAAATAACAGAGGATTAATATATTGTAAAGAATTGCAATTCTTGCGAGCGGAATTTACCCCTAGAGTGGCCGTCCCCCCCCCTCCCCCTTTCCCCCCCCCTCCCCTCCGCCTGGGCCTCGACCGCCACGCGGGACCTGGGTGGAGCGGGGGAGAGCAGGGCGCTGGACATCTGTTGTTATGTGTCTACCTGTTTGATTGTCTTAGCAACCGAAATAGCATCGCCATTTGTTCTCCAGCGTGACTCTCACTAGTGGGTGGGGGGAAGGGACTGGGGGAGGGAGGGGATGCTACACGCTTGGGTCAGGGATAATGGGAGGGGAGGGGGGGTTGAGGGCAAGGGATCCTCCGCGCAGGCGCACAGCGCATGACCTTGGCGTGGGAGAGCGCTGGGGGTCATGATCATGTGGCAGGAAGATCCCCCTCAGCCAATCATAAGGGTGGATCGCCAGGAGCGCACTTTGCTATACCCATTTTGATGCTAATGAATAATTAATGTGTGACTATAAATAAAGGGGACAGAGTAAGCTTGGACACACCTTGCTGCCTGGCCGAAGACTACTATCATCCGACTTCTCTGACTTAATCATTTACATGATGTAACATTGCTCTTATCTCAAGGACGAAGTTTATGATTAATTATTGAAACCCCGTCATTATAGATTGTATGAAAATTAGATTAATTACCAGGGAAACCTGTTGTAACATAACCGACTGTGATGTAAAGGTCTTAAAGTACAATAGGACCTAAATATTACCTAAGTACCTCTCTATAAAAATTGTAACACTGAGCCTAAATCATTGACGAATTACTATGTAAATCAAGATATATGTTCGTTTTTCACTTTATTTAGGACACATTGGAAGACCTGCACTGTAGAATTGTATGCCCTTTTCATGACTATGTAATTGTTAAAAATTCATGAATAAAAATTCAATATATATACATACCGAATCTCTGGGCAAATTGCCATTGCATTCTCACAATATGCTAAGAGTAACTACATCTTCAAGTCATCAATCAAATGTTGACAAAGATGCAAAATATTCCAGTTTAGACACAGAATGAAACAAATCGGTAATATATATTTACTTACCAACACCTGTCTAGCTCTTCAGCTCACTGCCACCTCTAAGTCTGTTTGTATGTGTTCACTTGTCAAAATGCAAAAGACCATCTGGAAATAACAAGGACAATAAAATGAACATGAATTTATTATTTGGATATAGGGACAAGGATAATATTAAAACAATATGGTTTGAAAATAAATAATATTTTCCAAAAGCAAGAAAATTAGATTAACATTAACATGATATTCAGACATATAAGGATAGATAAATGATGGAATAAGGATACACTTGTAAGTTGAAACACAATGATAATTTAAACAAATAATGCATAGTAGCAACATTACAGAAAAAAACACAATAGTAACTAACCTTTTCTACATGCATAAAGTACAGGCCTGCATCCATTTCTTTTACCAGAATTGTTCTCTTTCCAGACTTTCAGAACAAGTGCATTCTTAGGTGGACAGTTGCAACTGAAAATACAATGTTAAAGATTTGATACATGTTAAATACCTGTACTGGACCAGATTAGCATGTCATTTAAAACCAAACTGGATTGAAAAATGCATGCCTTCCCAGACATAGGACATACCCCCAACCCCATAAATTATATTACTTTTAGATTTTCGAAGGAAAACACGCCAATTAAACACGCCAAATAAAATTGACAGTAGCCAGGCTTTCCATATAATTTATGAACTTTCCTCAGATGCGCATGCTCTCTTTTATTTACACCATTCATTGGATTTTTCATGAATATTATTCCTCATTACATCTAATCAATTATTATTTCCCCAGTACCTCAAGTATTTTCCCTCTGTAAGAAACTGAGAACCCCCGAACTTTTCAAGGCCATTTAAAAGATTCCAACAGGATTCGAGGACATGTGATATTTCAGGCCTTTTAACCTATATGTTGATTTTCCCACCCCACTTATTGGAATACAGTTGATATAGTGGGGGAGGAACATGTCAGAATACCCAAGAATCGTGCAAAATGTGATACCTTTTTGAAATTTGGTACACTGTTACGTGAGACCATAGGCTTTCCAAAAACCATCAGCAGCAAGTTGGTCCACACCCCTGGTGGCCGGTAGCTGCGAAATACAAAATGGCTGCCATCAGAAGCAAATGCACCATATCTTTGCTTCTACTGATCGTAATTTCAAGTATAATACCAATTTATTGATGTTTTAAGGTGTGAGGAATCCTTTTCTGAAGTTATTTTTTACTTTCAAAGTCTTTTTCACTGTCAAAATCCAATATGGCCGCCGTCTGGGAAAAAAATATCATATCTCAGCTCCTTTTAGCAATATCCATGTACAATACCAGCTTTTCTATGTTTTGAGGTATGAGGAATCCATTTACCTAGTGATTTCTTTATTTCAAGGTTATTTTCAAGGTCAAAATCTAATATGGCTGCCACCAGGAAACAAAAAAGTCATATCTCAGCTCCCATTTTAATCTTAACAGCTATTATCAAGTATCATATCTCAGCAGCTATACCACCATATATAATATCACTTTTCCTGGGTTTTTATATATCAAAATACCCTTTCTGTACCATCTTTCTGTTTCTAGGTCAGCTCAAAATCCAATATGGCCACCACCTCAAAGTGAAAATATCATATCTCAGCTCCAGTTAGTACTAGATAGATGTGTAATACTATTTTATTTAGGTTTAAAGGTATAGGGGATCCATTTCTGAAACTATTTTCATGATCAAAACATTTTATGAATTTAGGCCTTTTATTTAAACGAATATGAGACTATGATGAGACTAAAATTATATATTTTAACTATATTCACCTGACATTGTGCAGAAACAAGTTTGTATTTCTTTTGATCTCACACTTAATCTAACAACATATATACCAATATAAAGCCAGAAATTATTAAGAGATATGATGCATTATAGGTTTCTGTAAAAAAAAGAATTTAGTCTTTCAAAAACAACCTCAGAAATTAACAAAATGTATAAAAAATAATTAAACCTGGTTGAATTAATGGACTTATCCTTGTCTATGCGCTATGTATTTTCCGCTATCTACCCATAAATGATCACATTGGGGAGAGAAATTTGTGGGCTTTAATCATATATCAAATCTATTGTTGTTGAACAACTTCTGACTGAATGACAATCAAATTAGTGGTTATGAGAAAACACAAATTTGTAGCCCAGTTGACAACACCTGAGTGAGCACAGGGTGCTCGCCCTGAGATTGGGGGGATTAGGTCACTCACCTATAAATAGCCACCATCACCACCTCAGTCACTCTCTAATACTCCTGGGTTGGGGCAAGAGAACTTGTGTTTCTATACAATCTCTGAGTCAAACTATTATAGGTACTATAGACATTGGTGATTGAACTCTCAAAGGCAGAAGTTCTTCATGTCATTCAGGAGTTTGAATATGCAAGCATCCATACAACAAAATCAGACAACATTGAACACCCAGATAGTTTTGTATCTGAGCAGCAAAATTTCCTCAACCAGCTCAAATCCCTTCTTGAGCTTGTGGATCAAGTAGTCTTCATCAACCCTTATGAGGAAACAGGCAATCAGTTGATGACATTAGACACTGGTGAATATATGGACCCTGAAGTTAGCAATGTAGTCAGGAGTTTCCAACATTTGGGAAAGCAATGTATTCAAAATTTGTTAAGGAGCAGTTTGAGGACTGTGTCACTCCTCTCTCTGATGTCATCCCCAAGGCAAATCTCTTTACCTTTCTCCAACATCGACCTCCAGTGAACTTAGATAAAGGCAAAGACAAACTTGAGTCATCAAAAGCTTTTGCAGCAATTGTAACTAAAATCTTTGTTTTGCTTCAAGCTTGCCCTGATTCTGACATGGATGAGTTTTTCATGCATGAAAATGCCAGAGATCCACCTTTATTGTCCAGTAAAGGCACAGATTCCTGGCTGCTTGCCAGGTATGCATGCACATGGAAGAAATTCATCAGTCAAACAAGCTTCTGTAATCATCTTAGACATACCTGCAGTGGTTGATATAATTAAACCACAGTGAGCCTATGTGTTTGGAGAATATACTGGAATGCACCACCTGCCTTTCATTGAGAATCAAATGAATATACCACTAGAATTGATGCAGTATGGGATCGCTTTCCTCAGGACAGTCTAAAGAACCAAACAAGAGTGCAACATCTGGGTCAAACACCCGCATGAAGGACACTAGTCATCAAAAAAGGTCTCTTTCCCCAAAGGAAAAGATTGGCAGGCATTCCTGAAGGTCAGTGAGAACAAAGATGAACTGTTCAAGTTTCTCGCTGATGGGAACATGAAAGAATGACATGTGAAAAAGTAAAGTGAAGGAATATTAAAAAGCCTACACACTCATGGTGTAAGGATAAAACCATATATTCCTATAAACAACACAATACAATATAAAACATACCTTTTACTTGGGAGAATAATAATGAAGTAAACTCTAACCCGAAGTATGTTCACAATCACAGGTAGGATAAATCCGGTATATAAAATCAAAGAGGTCCATATGCTCGAGCATAAATTAATGTCCATGTAAGAAAAAGTAGCACTCCACGCACTGTCTGTTGCAGGGATCCAGGGGATTGTTGTCTCGGAGAGGACTGGAAACTTCCACGTTATCCGAAAACGAACAGCATCCGGCCCGGTTGACTTCGGCGTAGCCAGATGCCAATGATACTGGCGCTCCCACGCCGCCGTCCATCCGGTCAAACATCAATCAACACACAACTTAATCACACACTGCAGTAAACATTGGAAGGACACTAATACTCATCCATTACAGTGCCCTTCTCACCCCGAAGCAACCGATTCTCCTCCTCAGCTGAAATCTCCATCTCCGGACTTTCCTCAGCTACGTCAGATTCCACATTACCCGAATCCTGCGCCAAATTCTCCTCAAGATTCTTCATTTCAAGAGCTAGTCTCGCAGGACTATCCAACGGTTTATCTCCAGGGCAGCCGGGCGGCGCGACCCTACCTGGGCTAGTAACCGGAGTAGACGTTGACCTCCCAGCACCAGACCTACCTACAGGGGTCAGCGTAACCATAGTACGGGGTTTCGGCAACAATCGGGTTTTCCCCCACGTCCCACTCCCGGCCGGACAGCATGTGTCACCGACAAGCCGGAGGGAGGTGGGTTTTCCCCGAAACCTGCTCCACCAGCCACTGCAGTACTATAGAGAGGCACCTGAGGCGGTTGCCTTACCCTACTCACCGAAGACGGACTAAACATATTCGGCGCCATGCGCATAGCCATCTGCGCGTTCGGGTCCACATAAGTTCTCACCTCAGGGTCCGGAGTGGAGTACTGGGGCAAATTACCTCCCGTTCACCTCCCTCAAGGGTGAATTCACCGGACCAATCCGAATTGCATCTGTGCGTTAGAATAAAATCCATGCCCAGAATACCAGCTTCTCTTCCCACTAAACCACTTATTACCATACAAGTCAGAGCGAACCACGCTCCTCCTATCCCGAGGGCTACCCGTACACAACCATGTGTGACAAGATCATGTCCCGTGCCGGCATAGCACATTACCTGGCACGGTATCAGATAAGGCTTCACCGACAACTCATCATGCATCTCCTTCTTAATTAATGTACACTGAGCACCCCAATCAATAAGAAATTGGCCGGTAACATTCACTATTGTCACATCCGCATACAATCGGTCAGCAATCCACGGTATACTTCTGTCCGAAATAGTTATATCAAAATTACGAAGATCACATGCCATAATCTTGCTTACCAAGGAGCCATAGCCTCCCCATTCAACCTTTAATATTTGTCCTGGCAAGCAAGCATGTTCGGGTACACCCTGATGCACCACTTCCACCATACATGAAAGCATATCCGACTTCACCTCCGAATCCCCGCAAAAGCTCCCCACCGGGTTAATACCACAGGCGTCCCCTAACCCGGGTGAGGGCGGCCGACCCGAATTCTCCATCAGTGTTTTCCCCGAATTCTGACATACTGCGGCATGTGTATTACCCTCTGATCTAAGAGGGGCTGGCAGAGTTTCCCGGATTCTTTCAATGCTGCTTCGCGCTCTGCTTGCCTCTTCATACACGCAAAATGCAAAGCTTGCTGGTCACACTCAGTTATCAGATGGCCTTCTTCCCTGCAATAATAGCAGATAGGTTTTTTAAATGAGCCTTTCCAGAACGACTTATGTGTGGCTTCTGGCTGAGTTTTCTCAGTAACCTGCGTTTTCGGAGTAGTCTTAGACTTCGTAGCATCCCAAGCTTTAAAAGCATAAAATTCACCAAGTAATTCCGGACTTATAGGCAGGCTGCTAACACCCTCCACCTTAGCAACTGCCGCAACATTTTCACCTCTCGATCTCTCGCTGCCTTCCGACCCCCCTGACACAGTCATCAAACTAGCAGCTAATCGGGGGTTATTTTTAATCACATCCCCATAGCATGTGGCAATAGCTCCGGCCGACGCAATATTTTTCGGTTCCTGCAGCGCTACATGCATAGCCATTCCCGGATCCACCAAGCCGTCCAGAAACACCTTCAATGCCATAGTATGTAGCATACTATCCCATTTCCCGAAAGCATGCAAGGCTTTCTTAGAAACAGTATCCGCAAAATGAGCCGGAGTTTGACCCGGAGTCTGCCTCAGAGCCATAAAAGCATCTTTCCTTGTCTGTGAGGACATGGCCAACTATGTACCGCTTCCATCATACGTACCAACTCCCGAACAGTATATTTCTTCGGTTTAATGGAAGTAGCATGGGGCATATTTTCTTCAACTGCAATCAACTGCACTTTATAAGTGTGATCGCTCCAATTCATTGCACGAGCAACCACAACTGTCTTCCGCTGATACTCTCTCCAATCCTGTTTACCATCCCATTTCGGGAAAGTAAGGGGTTTCGGCCAATGTTCGGCCAGGCATACTAGGGTCCATCTCATGTATTTCAAACGCCTCCGGTTCATCCTCCGGATCATAATCAGCAGCAGGGTCAATGGATTTCCGCTTCTCCACATCAATAACCGCAACATTACCACCCCCCCCTGCTACATCATATACCGGACTCTGAAAAGCAACCTTCCGTTTTGGGGTTTCCGGAGCTCTCACAGTCCTTTCCTGATCCATATTCTTTCTTTCCCTCATTCGCAAAACGTGTTGACTGCGGAAAGTCAGGCAATTCACCCATTAATCTGGCATAGGAGGCCTCCGTCACACCAGGCAGCCGAATCGGAGTGCTAGGAGCTAGACCCCAATCACGTTCGGGCGGCAGTGACCTAGACTGCCGTCTGACATTATCTAACTCAGCTTCAGTGGCTGCTGCTTTTCGGGCCAGCTCCTCAGCGATCGACAACTCCGCCAACCTATCAGCTTTTGAAGCCCTAAGCTCCTGTTGCAAGGTGAACATCCTCTGCTCCTGCTGCTCAATCACCAAATGCAAATTTAGTTCGGATTTTCGAGCGTTTTCTAACTCTCGGGCTGACTCGGCAGCTGCTTGTGAACCACGAGCAGTTGTCATGTGCAACGAGTCAGTAAGTTCATTAATTCGCTTCATTTGGACCCCTAATAGTGTATCCATTCGATCAAACGTCAAATGCTGTCTCCGCACTGTATGCCATTCGTCATCATTCTGCAGGTGCTCAGACATTTCATCTTCATTTCGGAATCTACGTTCGGGAAAGCGCAATCTAATCGGCGCCTGAGCACCCCTAGGCACAGGACTTACAGGCTGTTGTCTTCCCCTCCTCACACCTACATTCCTATCAGGCATACGGGCCTCATCCCATAGTCCACTGCCTGCCAAGGAACCATTATCGGAACCCAAGGCCTGAACCTCAACCTGATTTTCCAGTGCATCAACGAACAATTCATTTTCCGCACGACGAACAGGTCTGCTTTCCATCAATCTACGATACTCCGGTGGGGGCAACCGGACCTCCGCCGGGGCAGGCAACCATAACTCGGCCAGGGCCGGAGCAGGCAGCCTAAGTCCCAGGGGAACCGGAAGCTGTACCGGAGCCGCAGGCGGAATGTTCAACACTATTTCCCCTGCAGGAGGATCGACCATTACAGCGGGTTGGATCGGAGCAGGCAACAAGTTAGCTGCCTCCGCCCCGACTTCAAGTTCAACATCTTCTATTGCATCTACATTTTCCTGCTGATTCGGAACGACCTCTTCCTCAACAGGTTCTTCAAACTGCACTTCATCTAAACCCGGGGCCGCCAGTTCCGGGTTCTCTTGACCATCTTCCACATGTTCGGGAAGAAGATCAAGACCTTCCTCCATCGGCAAACCATCCCTCTCAGCCATGAGGCCGGAGTATTAAGACCAACTACAAAACAAAGTAAATTCAAAAAACCCAAATTGGTCACGGCACCAAATTGTAATGTCTGCTATTCACTTGTACGGCGATTCGGGTAAATAAAAACAAAATTGAACAACACAGATCTCCGAGTCCTTCCTAGCGTTTAGTCTTTATTGCCGACTTAGCTAAAAACCTCTCATCCGCAGTGAAAAGGTTCTCCCCTCAACTTCATAGAAGAGAGGGTTAAGAATAGAAAATTACAGTAGAGAAAATATATTTGTACAAAGAAATCAACTCGTAAACATAGGCTAGCAGTATAATATAAAAATAAGAGAAACAAAACCCCCACACGACATCTGGTGGCAACCATCCCTGCAACAGGTAGAACAACCAGCCTGAATCCAGTCCGGCCGGCCGCACCCGGATAACCGGGTGACTAGACCGGGGGTTCGGGACACTGGCTAGTGGCGCCGGGACAGAGCAGGGATAACCGCTCCGACCCGACACCACCACACTCAGCACCACATGTGATGTGTTTCAAGAAAATGAGTCATAAGTCGCAAAATTGATATTTGTCAAAGTGTTTTTTTCACAAGATCACATTATTGGAATGTTTTAATTTTTAGAGGGATTATCACTTATAGGTATATCAATCGATGTATCAAATTTCAGGACAATCTATGTAATATATTCTTTCGTTTTAAAGGTCTTCATATGGACTACATTTAGTTACTTTACTGTTTATTGACCCCCAGAAATATTGGAAATGTTTATTCACAGAAGGGCAATAATCCATTTTTCCATTTATTATATGATGTAACTGTATAAAAATGAGAAATAAAGCTAATACATACATACATATGACTAATCATATCATGGTGAATGGTTCATATTTACTGCCCCCTCCCCCTCCATATGACTGATCATACCATGGTGAATGGTTTCCCCCTGCCCCCCCCCCCCCTCCATATGACTGATCATGAATGGTTTATAATAACTGACACCCCCCCCAACCCACCCACCTCCCTCCATATGACTGGCGCTCCAAGTTACTTCACCATAAGTGGAGAACGGTTCATATTCACCGACACAGACACACTCCCCCCCCCCCCACACACACACACACTCCGCATGATCATATCCAGGTGAATGGTTCATGCAAGGCTGGTTTACTACAGGATATAGGTGGCGCTATGTACCTCCTGCCCTCACCAATCATACATGAGGTAGATGTGTTGTAACATGTCTTAGACCACAATGTGTGTTGATCATATAATAGACAGCTTGAACCGCAATAAGCTCAATATATACTACAGTCGTTTATATCACTGAGAAGGACACCACTCATGTTATAAGTAAGGTAAGTTTGTCAAATATTGAAATTAGTAATTGGATTAAATTAGACCCCCAACCCCTCACACACACACACAAGCTCACCCACACACACACTAGTAATAGACGGACTGACGTGCTGCAACATGTCTTACACTACACACATGTAGATCTCATAAGAATAAACCGAAGTTTGTCATTCTCTCTGATACCTCTGGTTGACACATGTGAATATTTTGCCGTACATTTGTACATTTATTTTAAGTTTATTTTCATCATTTCACTTGATTTTTTATTAATTTAGGGCCATTTTGGGCATATTTTACTGCCTATTTCGATATGTGTGTGTTTTCCATGTGCCGAATATGCTTATGACCATTTTGGTGAATAGTTTGGAGTTCACCTGTACATTTATTTTTATCATTTCTATTGATTTATGATTAATTATTGGTATTTTTAGTGATTATTTCGACTTAAAAATTGGAAATATGTATGAATATTTGTTAGTATTAAGTAATATCTTACTCTGAGCATTGCATTATTGCCCCCTGTGATGAGGAAGTTATAATAATGTCCAAGTCTGGACTTCTCCCTGCTATTAGACAAATTGTTAATGAATCCGATCCACCTTCTTTCTATGAGGCTATGAATACTGCTTTATTAGCTGAAGTATCTCCTGCTTTAAAACAGCCGTTGACAAACATCAAAAAAACCTAGAAACACTAACGAAAACTTTATTGAATTTGACTGCAAAAACAAGCGTCGCAAGTGTAGATATATGTGATGTGTTTCAGGAAAATAAGTCATAAGTCGCAAAATTTATATTTTTCAAAGTGTTTTTTTCACAACATCATATTATTGGAATGTTCTGATTGTTGGGGAGTTTGTCATTTATAGTTATGTCAATCGATGTTTCAAATTTCAAGACAATCTATGTAATACATCTTTTGGTTTTAAAGGTCCTCATATGGACCACATTTAGTTACTTTACTGTTTATTGCCTCCCAGACATATTGGAATTTCTTTTTTCAAAAACGAAAATATCAAACTAAAATCTAGAAATACTTATTGGATTATTAGACTGTTTACTATCATTGGAATCGGCTTCATCCCATCTTTTCAAATATAATGGTATCTCAAAAACTATTTTTTGCGACTTATGACTCATTTTCCTGAAACACATCACATATCCCCTTGCTAATTTCTCCTTGCAAACATTTTTTTTTATATTTTGCATTAAGGTTTTGCAATAAGGTTTGCAATAAGTCCCCAACATGTTTAGAACATGATCAAGATGTAATTTCAGGGATCGTCATGTAGTTCCTTGGATACATACGACAATACCTCATGATAGAGGTAGGAGAGTGGCCATAAGGAGAATGAATTAATCAATTAATTGGGGAGTTCTGTTGTATCCAGCAACCAGATCATAACTACATTATTCTGGCTTAGGCCACCACTCTCCATAATAGAAATATAAGATAAGATAAGATAAGATGTTGTTTATTTGCCTTTGAAAGTTTACATAAGTATCAGTTTATGTGAGAAAAGAGACAAATGGGTCGACATGCCTTATGGTACAGCTAGTGTACCATCTCTTCCGGCAGTTACCGAATTTGGAAGAGAAAGAAATAAAATATAATAAAATAACAAGTGTAATGAGGTAAAATACGAGTATAAGGACTAAACTAAAGGCGTGTTGCCTTCATACATAGGAGATTAGGTCTTGAAATGGGTATGGAAAATAAAGAACATTATTTCCTTTACAGTGAATCGATAACAGTAATATCTGGAATTAAATACATTATTCCGACTAGGGATAAATACATTTCTCAGTGAAGAAGTACACCAAATACAGGTATCAAATACATGTTTTTTGTTTGTCGATGCATATACACTAAGGAGATAAGATACAAGCTGTTTTACAAGTAGTAGTAACAAATGAAATAAAATACATTATTTTGTTGTGAGTTTGGGAATAATATATATATATTTATTCCTCAACCGAGTCAGTAGAGACGGTCATTATTTTAATGTTAGGGATAATTGTGAGGGAATAGCCATCACATATATGCAATATTCCTGTGGAATCAAAGTAAAATACAATAATTAATGAGATATTTTTTAGGGAAAATATTTCCATGAACATATTAGGTACAGCGTACGAATCACTTGTTTCTGGAAAAGTTTAGAGGGAATTAATATCCACTGGTCTCACGAAGCTATCCAGGACTACTATAGGACTCAGCCCTCATTGTTCATATTTATCATTTGACTTTGAGAAATACACTTCTTCATACTTCTACAAAATCGTTGGACTTTTGTGAGTGCTTTGACTTTACCACCTTCTTTATTAATAATGCCTCGACATAGGCCCTGCCATATTCATAATTCTACACGGACATTATGAGATAATCATATTTAATAATATTGTAGTGAACTCGGTTCGGGACTATTAGCTTAGGAAATAAAACGGAACAATGATTACTCTCTTACTCTGGTTTTATTTCCACACAACCTGTCAGACCAACCCTTGTGGACCAGCCACAAGGGAAACATAAATACTGCAAAACAGTGTAATACAAGGTGTGAAGAATAGTGAAACATAACATATTCTCATAAGAGAAGAGTTTAAGATAAGCAATACCAGAGATGGATAAGAACAACATAAAAGGACATTTCAATGGTATAAAATAGCAATATACAAGGACAAGGCACAATGTACAGAGATAAACACAGATAACAGTAATTTGACACAAGACCACTCTTCCAGGGTCTGTGTTCGGATTGGTCCGAGAGCCCTCAACTGCCCTCTGGTGTCAGTCCGAAAGGACTGGACTCAACCAGCAGACAGCCTCGGACTCCCGAACTATATTATTGCGGGACCCGTAAAACACTTGACCACTACTAACTTTATCATTTAACCCTTGTCATGAGCATGGAAGATCCAGAGCTAAGCCCCCCTGTTTTAATTAGCCCCAGCGAGTATATAGAGTATATAAGTTATCAATATCAATGATAAATAATATGGAGATCGATCAGGAATTTTTTTTTTTTTTTTAAATAAATTTTATTGAGGACATTCCCATGCGAACATGGTAATCTCATGCACACTCAATGGCAAAATTAGTTATTATACATCAAGATATCAAAGTTAATTTATTTAAATTTACAATAGTAGATTATTTAACCAATTAATTACCGTTCACAGTGAGACTTCTTAAACAGTATACCGTCTCGGATGGTTACTTAATACAGATCAAAATACAATCGATTAGGTCGTTTGACGACACTTATCTTTCGTGGTAATGGATAATCACTATCTAGCCAATTTAATTCTTGATACAGTAGTCAAATATATACAATCCTTTTTTTTTTATTAATTTTTCTCCAACAGTCATAATGATAGAATCGCCCTTAGTAATCAATTAAAAACAAGTATTTCGAGTTATATATCACTTGAAAATGCAAATAATAAGAATTATTGATATTCACCACAGTTCGTTCTTCTTTAGGAACATTTTCATAGACTTCCACTCCATATTACGGACATGAACAGGTAATTTATTCCACTCCTGTGGCCCGTTGAAGTGTGGAGTTCTTCTGACTTTTTCTGAATTTGGAATAGCTGTGGCTAAAACAATACCCTCATGAAGTCTAGTAGGTCTATCACCAATATCTCGGATGTCATGCTTTTTGGCATTCATTATTCTTAACAACAAGATTTTTGATCTTTTAACTATGTTTCCAACATTACGGAGTCAACTGAGAGTTTCTACATCTCTTCTATCGTTCAAGTAAATTATCCTTACAGCCCTATTTAATATGCGCTGCAGTTTTTGTTTAATGTTACTTGTAGTCATATCGAGAAACAGTAATCCATATTCCAATATCGATAATATATGACTTTTCACAATCGATTTAGTCATTTCTTTTGTAAGATAATGACGAATTCTCTGTAGTTGTACAAGTTTGAAAGAGGCAGAACATTTTAATCTAGTGAAATGATGATTCATAGATAGAGTGGAATCAACCTTAAATCCTAGATAATTTACATTTTTTCGCCCACAAAATCTCATGACCGTTCAGATATACACTGCCTAAGGTTTGCTAAATTAATCTTTTTTATTTTATGTTTCGTACCAAGCAGTTGGATTTGGCATTTCTTTTCATTTAATTTTAGCATATTGGCAGCCATCCAGGTGTTGATATTATTCGTGGCCTCTTGGGATATTTTTACACAATCATTTACATTGTCACTTGTTACACTCAAGGCAGTGTCATCAGCATACATAGTCATATTAATGTCAGACGAGGGATAATTCAGATTCCTTATACAAACAGGTAAATCTTTAATATATATTAGGAATATGATCGGTCCTAAGTGACTACCTTGTGGTACCCCTTTGTTGATGGTTACTGGGGTTGAAATAAAATCATTTAACATAGTTCTCTGCTTTCTATTCCGTAAGTAGTTCATAACAATGTTCATTATTTTTGGGTTGAATCGATAATACCTTAGCTTGGCGTACAGAATATCATGATTTATACAATTAAAGGCTTTAGAGATGTCATAATAATTAGCAATGCTAATTTTACCAGAGTTAAAGCCATTTATAACAGGAGTGAAAAAATCAAAGAGGCTGATATCAGTCGATCGATTCGATCTAAATCCCCCTTGGAAAGATGAATACAAATTGTTCCTCTCCATATGTAAGGTAATAGAGTTACAGATACATTTTTCAAAACAATTTCGACATAATAGGGACTAGAGCTATGGGCCTAAGATTATTAAAATGTTGAAGGTTACCAGATTTGGGTATTGGTTTTACCAGGTATTCCTTCCATTCAGCTGGCATTTGACTAAGATTTATACATTTCTTGAAAAGCATAGTAATCTGCTTAGGTAAGCGAATTAAGAACTTTTTCAGAGTGTCAGAATTAATCCAAGAGAACCCACTACTCTTATTACTGTCAATTTCTTGTATGAATTTTATAATCGACTCTTCTTTTATGAGAATATTACTACAAGCACGAACATCAATGTCATCAGAGAGATAATTTTTATAACTATCGTCGTTAGGTGTCCTTTCAAGGCCCATTTTACCATAAAATTCATTTAGAGCATTACAAGCATCTTGCCCTGTAAGATCATTACCTTCATGTATAAACGACGAGGGAAGTGGGGAGGTCCCTGATCCAAAGAGCATGTTTATATTCCTCCAGAATTTTTTGCTATTTTTTGGGCAGTTTTTTAACTGATTTTTTATTTCTTCTCGTTTGTATTGTTTTATCAGTCGAGCAACATTTTTCCTCGAAGTCGAGGCTGCTAATAAATCAGCATGTAGGCCAGTGTTCCTGGCTGTTTTAAATAATCTGTCCCTCTCTTTTATCATTAGGATAATATCTCGACAAAGAGTAAATCGGCCTTTTCTTGTGATTTTTATGTCTTGAATAGGACATTTATCGTCTAAGTAATCATTAATACATTTCCTTATACCCAGCCAAATATCATCAGTAGATAAAGTATTTATACCGAAGGAGTTAATATTTTCATTGAGAGGATTCAAATATTCGCTCAAATTGTTATCATTAATCCTATAGTATTTTCTTCCAGATTTGGTAGTTGTCAGCTTTTCTTCTTTTGATTTTTTCAGCTGTATAAAGGTACATAAATGGTCAGAAATGTTATAATTTGCAACACCAGACGATTTAACATGGGGGTGGTCAGTGAATATAATATCAATAAGGGTTGAGGAGTTATTGCTATATCGGGTTGGAGCATCAACATAGGGAAGCAAGTGATAATCAGCCATCAAGCTACCTAGATCAGAGGTTTCTTGAGATTGATCGTCCAACATGTTAATATTAATGTCACCACATAGACAGATGTTAGTCCTCCTATCCTTAAGTTTAATACCGTCTAGTTGTTGTTTTAACTCAGTGATAAACAAGGTTTTATCCCCTGCTGGTGGGCGATATATGTTAAGAAGGATAATTTTTCTTCTTTGCCCAGGTTTAACAATAATGGATTGAGATTCAAGATTAGGAGAGCACACATTTGTTTCAGCTAATAACCATTGATCAACTTGGAAGTCAGCATTAGTATATATACATAATCCTCCTCCAATTTTCTTGATACCTTCTTTTTCCGATTGTCTGTCAGACCGATAGAGTTTATAATCAGGGTTTATATTGATAATTTCATTACTATCAACCTTTGTGAGCCACACCTCTTAAATACATAGTATACCAATGTTTCCTTGCAATAGGGTCTCACTTATTTCTATGACCTTGTTTTGTATTGATCTTACATTTAACGAAAGAATACCCAATCCAGACAGTTGTACAATTTTTTCTAGGCTATCCAATACCAGTGCTTAAAACAGAATAATTGGTCTTTGGCATGGCAAAACTTGTAGCTCATATGAGCTAATACATAGCAGGAAGCTTTCAAACAGGTACAAGGGATAAAAACAAGTATAATCGTTGGAGATAGCATATATAAAAACAGAAGGTGCCATTCTAGGCTTGGCGACATGACGGTGATGATATAAATAAATCAATAACACTTGTTTTATTCACTCACCGGACAAATAGGTTACTCAAATTCTCAGTAAAGTTTGATTTTTGGGGAGCAAACATATTTACATAACTTTGTGCCTGTAGGTACTTTATGAACAGAGCTAGGCGTGAAATGAACTTTTTTACTAACCCAGTTTGCGAGAGACCCGGTCGATGGCAGCCATTACAGGAAGTTGGCATAAGTCCGCATCACGTAATCACATATAATTATGGATTCAATCAAATTTGCGCGAATCAATATAATAGTATGATACCTTAAAGCCCAAACGCTATTTAGGAAACCATAATTTTTTTTTTGCAAATAGCAAAAACATTGTAGTCTTCAGAGTATTTCTGCAGCATTATAATGATCGACATCATTATTTACCACCAGAAACATAAGAAAAGAAAGTCAGTTTCTCTCTTACAAGGAGGCAGACATATTGGTGACCAACAGCGCCACTGGTGGTAATATACGTTTATTGATGACGTCACTGAACCACTAGGTGTGACTGGTCACTCTACTTGGCGCATACATGTAAACAAACATTGAACTTACAAGTGCTTAATTTAAAGCATTGATATATACATAATTATATGATGTATATACAGTGAGAATATTTGGATATTCATATTAGTATATATACAAATTATAAATATGCCTAAAGTCACCCAAGATACCCCTAATTGTGCGTGCAAATCTCTCCCTGCTAGTCAGAAACTGGACGCCGTAAGCCTAATAATGGCGGCGACAGCGGGGGACGGAGGCAATGTTTTGACACTTTCACTCCTCACCCCTGCCTCACTCTTACCTCCAGTGGCTTTAACACATTCCCCAGAATTTGTTTATGGCATATTCATAATTGTTGTGCAATGCTCATCATTCGTTCATATAGAACAATGGCTCAAACCAATTGAGAAAATATATGACCACTCAAGTAAGGCAGGGGCAAAATAGGGGCAAAGGCCTGCGCCTCATTTTGAGTTGAGGGTATCATACGTCATCAGAGCTCACATGATTTACAACAATGGCGGCATCCATACAGGTTGTCTGCTATAATTAATTCGATGTAAAATAGCTTCACACTTCTTTAATATGTGAGAATTACATAAAATACATATGTGAGGTCGTTGGATACGATTTCCTGGCCCCAAAAATGTATACATGATATCCTATGAAGTTTGGGCTTTAAAGTAACGGTAATTTGTCCTGCTAATAATTAAATTTTAAGAGAGTCTAGTTTATAAGGATTATCGGTTCGAATCATAAACAACATTTACTGCCGACACATTTCCGGTGTTTCACTTCCGTGAAGAAGCACATGTGGACGGGTGCTGCGATGTTTACCATTTTTGGATACTCTTACACCAAGAAAATGTTATGAAAAATGGCTGAAATCTGCACTACCTGGTTAAAAAATGTAAGTGTTTATGTTATCTGGGTCGTAGCATCACGTAGTCTGAACATTGTGTCATTTAGCTCTTGTGATGATCGATTTAGTTGTTTACGCAGGGATGGGTGGGGCGTTCTTCTGGCTTTAGGCGAGGGTAGTTTGTCTGGTCCGCCATGATGCATGGTTACATTAGCTAATTCGTCATCTTCTTCTGATTCCAGGTCCACTGCTGCACTCTGCTCGTGTTCCATTTCTTCTGGATTGGCTCGGCATTCTTGTGGCGATGGGAATTGTCTGAAGTGTCGTGTACGTTGTTCCTTGCCTTGGCTTTGCGGACTCGTCTTTCCATTCGACAGGCTTCGGTGGAGGAGATAACATGGTCAGGTTGGTGAGTTCATGTTTATAGGTTTCCTTTAGCTCATCACGTACCTTCATTAGTATTTCTCCTTGGCGATTTTGGCCTTTCCAAGTCCCAGTTTTTAGATGTAGGCTTCCTAGATATACACCACATCCCCATCTTTCGTCGTGGGTAGCCTCGATAAGCCGCATATTACCAGTAGCTAGTAGTTTGGCACGTAATTCCCTGTCTTGGTCGAATTTAGCCTTAATGATAGAGCGCATGTACGACTCTTGGACCGTTTCGGGGAGGAGGCTCATTTGTGATTCATCGTAGGTACGACCCTTTATGAAGATTTTGTCACCCTTGACTCGTGCATTTATATCCACATTGGTAGTAGTAGCTTTCTTCACTATCTGGCGTAGTAAGCTGCGATGTCTTCGGACATCAGGGTTGACATCATCCTCGAATGACCAGTGGGCGTGAGCAGGGTAGTGTTGGGGTGGGAACTTAGTGTGGTCGAATAACTTAGCTTTTTGTTGCATGAAAGCTTTTTTGTCTTTGAGGTTTTTGAATCGTACTGAAATTGCGTCGTTTTGAACCATGCTTCTTGTTGTGGGTAACGATCCTATAGATCTCGTCAAGATGATCGGTAGAAAAATAGACCTCTGATCGCATCCTGAGCAGAAATCGCAGGATCTGCTTCCCAAGGGTCCTCTGGGATGGTCTCTAGTTCCATTTTAGAGTCTATGAGCTTCTTGCTAAGGGGTGAGTTGCCTGTAGGACCGTCAGCCGCCCTTTTCATGACAGTGAGATGCACGTCAGTAGTGACAGTCGATGATGACAGCCAAATGTGACAGCTAGTGGCGGTAAACAAGGCAGGAGTGTTCGTTCGTTTCACTTAATATCGATCAGTGATCACAACCATATAGAGAATCAATATAACTCACTTCTGGAAAATAATATAAAAATTCCAAGGCGATATGTGTGTGCAGATAGTTGTTCCTGTTGGATTATCGATAAAAACTGTCCCCATAGATCACAGGATTAAGAGATATGAGATGTTAGTCTGTCACATGGTCTTCCCGCAACTTGCAGGTAGGGTCGCCATTTTGTAAAATAGGAATAATAGCAACAATATAAGAAAAGTCTCACAAATAAATCCAGTTTCGTCACAGGAGCCTATATAGCCCGAATGCAGTGATATAGAGCCACTGGATTATAATTTAAGAATGGACAGGTTACTTATGCACCTGGAACGTCCAAGAACAGAAAGGTTCAATAAATCCTTATATTACTCAGGAATTATGTCATGGAATAGCCTACCTCATAATGTGAAATTACTTGTAGATCATTTACAAGGTGAATTTACAAGGGAGGTTAAGCGTATTTTTTATGAAGCCTGGTTAGCTAAATGTTTTTGTCCAATAAAATATTTAAAAAAACGCTCTTATGTCTGAAAACGCTAAAAACGATGAGTTTCTGAAAAGGTAATATGGGGGGCGGGGGGGGGGGGCTGGTAGGTCTGAGAAGCAACGATTTTGATGTTCTCCACCTATATTCTGTATATTTAATTATGTCAAGAAATGATATGGAAAGATTTTTTATTGAAAACCTGTAGGGCATATTCGAACAAATGTATTGCATGTATCTTGGCTATGTTTTTTAGTCGTTTAGACCCGCCTTATGTTAGGATTAGCCTAGGGTTGGGTACAGGCCTTGGTACAGGGTTAGGGACAAGCTTGGTCACAACTTGGTCACAGCTTGGTCACAACTTTTCATTTGCTAATACTGACGCATACAATAACAGGAGTGATGCATACAATAACAGGAGTGCAGTAATTAACCATGAACCATACACACACAACAATTACCTTTATTTCATACTAAATCAACATCGTCCTCTGCACTGAGACATTCCTGACCAGTTTGGATAGAAACCTGGACCACAAACTAGATGGGTACAACTCTATTGTTAGACAAGATCGCTGTGTACTAAACCCTGATAACAGTGTTAGATTGGGTGGTGGCGTTGGATGCTACATAAAAAATGGTTACACATTCAAAACACACTATACTCTGAATGTATCAAATGCGAATATTTAGCTACTATGTTGTACTATTCTGTTCACTAATAAGAGGAACCTAAATATTTTTGTTGTATATAAACTGCCAGATGGCGACAAGAATGTCTTTATGGAAGAATTACTTGCTACTGTCTCAAAACCTATCTTTGACAACAATAACTGTGATGTTGTAATTGCCGGAGATTTCAATTTTAACATGTTTAATACCCAGGACCAAGCAGTCATAAATCTTACAGATATGGGTCATGAACTGGGGTTAATGCAATTGATAAAAGACACAACCAGATTTGACATTAGGGAAGACAGAGAGTGTGTCCATGAGTCCTGTATAGATTTGATTTTTAGCAAGGAGGATTATGGTAGCTGACCATCTGATGACCTTTGTAACCCTTAGGAGACAAAAGTTCAAATCTTGCAAACCAAAAGTAATTGAATACAGAAACTATAGAGACTATACGACTGCTGATTTTATTACTAGAATTAGAAATATCGACTGGAACTGTATCATTGATTTGGATAACCCTGAAGAGGCTTGGAATTTTTTCATTGAAAAGTTATCTACAGCCCTGTCACGCATTTGTCCAGTCGTAAAGAAAAAAATTACCCTACCTAGGGAAAAATGGATGACTGACTAGCTGCTTATACAAATAAGAGATAAGGACAAAGCACTGAAAAAAGCCAAAAAAAACGAGAAAACACGATGACTGGGTGACAGCTAAGAAAAAAAGAAACAGAGTTACGAAACAGAGTTACGAAGGCCAGAAAAAGGTACCTGTCTAACCTAAGCATGGAAACTTTCAATGACAACAAAGAATTCTGGTCAATGGTTGGTCAGCTCATTCCCAAAAAGTCGATAAATTCTAATAATGAAATAAATATTATTGATGAAAACACTAAACTACCAGTACCCATTGAAAATGTAGCTACACATTTCAATAACTTTTTTGCCTCAATTGGAGAGAATTTAGCAGCACAAATTGATGTGCCATGGACTTTTATAGGGCAAGAGTGTGAACAAACCTTGAGTGATGTGTTTACAAATCCAGATGAGATTGTAAAAATTGCACAAGATATCAATGTCAACAAGGGTAGCAATATTCCATTCATAAAGTCGTTTGTTTTCAAAGATGTATTCAAAGCGATACCCTCTGTCTTGAGTCACATATTTAACCTCATATTTGCTTCAAATTTGATTCCAAATTCCTGGAAAAAAGGATGTGTCACCCCCTTGTTCAAAGGTGGAGAAGCCTCAGTAATTTCTAACTATAGGCCTATAACCCAGCTTCCTATTCAGTCAAAGTTATTAGAAAAGGTTATTCACAGTAGACTACTAGATTTCTTTGAAAATCACAATGTCCTTTCTGATAAACAAAATGGTTACAGAAAATCAAGATCGACTGTGGACACGATCTCTGACTTCACAGACGACATACTAAAAGATAGGAACCATGGTAGTTTTTTTACCTGAAAAAGGCATTTGATACGGTGAACCACAATGTACTTTTAGCTAAACTAGACAAATATGGTATTAAGGGCAACTTGCTTGCCTTGTTGCGTAACTACCTCTCAGGGAGAACACAATCAACAGTTTGCAATGATACTGAATCTTTGAGTGCTAGTGTAAATTATGGAGTCCCCCAGGGATCTATCCTGGGGCCCCTGCTTTTTCTTATCTACATAAATGATGTAGAACATTGTCTCGTTCATAGCAAAGTAAAGCTTTTTGCAGATGACACTGTCATATATTGTAGCCATAATAACACTGAAACCCTGAATGTACTACTGCAAGAAGATACTAACAATTTTTTTCGTTGGTGTGAGTCTAATAAATTGACATTGAATGTGAGAAAAACTAAGACAATGCACCTCAGAGGTGTTCGAAGCAGAGTAAATCATGTTTAACCGAATATTATCATTAGTGGTACTCAGCTTGATTGGGTAGAATCTTACAAATACTTGGGCATTACATTAGACGCTAATCTGAAATATGATATGCAAGTGCGATCTACCCATAAAAATGTGAGTCATAAAATGTACCTCCTCAAGAGAATTTCTAAACTGGTACCACCACAGGTTCTTCTAAGAATTTACAAGGTATTTATACTCCCATTGTTAGATTACGGTGACATTATCTACAGCAGATGTGCAGCAAGGCACATTGATAAACTGCAAATTTTACAAAACAAGTGCCTAAAAATTGCACTCAAACTCCCAAAGTTAACAAATACACTACTTATTCACAGAATAGCCAGTGTACCAAAGTTAGTGGACAGAAGGAGGGCTCATATCCTAAACCTTGCCTTTAAACGAAGCAAAAAACCAGCCTTTGTTGACCAGAATGTAAGACAAACCAGAAAGTGGCAGGCACCAGTGCTGTTCTCCAATAGGCCAAACATTGTGTCTTATGACCAAAGTGTCCAAAGAAAAACTGCGTTACTATGGAACAATCTCGATGTTGACACAAGAAACATAAATGATTATAAGGTCTTCACAGCCTTAACCAAGGCTGAATGTATGTTACCTATATTCTCTTAAAACTGTAAATATCTCTCACCCCTCATCCTATCATCGTAGCTCTCTCCTAGTTCCTTCTCTTAACTAGTCTCTTTCTATTTGTGTTGTTACATACATAAACAAGTCACAGTTTATCGAACCAAAAGGTAATAGCCACTCAACCAGATTTAACCATTCAAATGGTTAAAACTGAGGCTCATTTCCTACCAATTATACACATGTCACTGTACTTTGCAAGAATAGATTGTATATTGTCATATTATTTTGTGTATCGATTAATAAACGTTTCTAATAAAACAAAATAATAAATGTTTATATTCATACAGTGGGTACTACACTAGTATATTAAACAGTGGCTTGGTGTCCTTTAATCTACTTAACAAAAACTTTATTGTTTATATTCATACATTGGGGACTACACCAGTATATTAAACAGTGGCTTGGTGTCCTTTAATCTACTTAACAAGAATGTTAATGTTTATATTCATACAGTGGGTACTACACTAGTATATTAAACAGTGGCTTGGTGTCCTTTAATCTACTTAACAAAAACTTTATTGTTTATATTCATACAGTGGGTACTACACAGTATATTAAACAGTGGCCTGGTGTCCTTTAATCTACTTAACAAGAATGTTAATGTTTATATTCATACAGTGGGTACTACACCAGTATATTAAACAGTGGCTTGGTGTCCTTTAATCTACTCAAGAATGTTAATGTTTATATTCATACAGGGGGTACTGCACTAGTATATTAAAGAGTGGCTTGGTGTCCTTTAATCTACTCAAGAATGTTAATGTTTATATTCACATATGGTACAAATTTTATATTTACATATATGTTAATTTATTTGGCATTTGAAAACCCCTGGGAATGTCTACTTAGTGTAAATAAAGTGCTTAGGAGAGTTACAATAGGGGAATTACAGCCTGTCTGTACGCTTACATTCTAACTTGATGTCAGACCTGTGAGTGAAGGTATTAATAAACAAGTGTTTTCTATACCAGATCTTTTGTTTTGTTTGGTATTACTTGCTCTTTGTTCCCTCAATAGTACTCCATAGTTTTAAATGATAATGAATCCAGATGAATCCAGTAATTGCCTACACATGTTGAAGATGCATAAAACATAAACATAACCAAGATTTTATGTTGACAAAACTGACTTGTTTTGACAGGGGATTTGATTATTGACCAAGCAACGCCACATCCCTCAAACACACACAACCCAATACAGGCCTGCTCTCATATAAAGATGTGAAATATATTATCATATATTGCATTGTCTGGTATTTAGTACATAACATAAAGTAGTTGAATCCAGGACTGTCAATTAATGCCCCCCCCCCCCCCCCCACCAACACCAACACCAACTCCCCCTCCTCTCAGAATGTCCTGAATCACTTTATTGAAGATGCAAGATATAATTGTATGGTTAATTTTAATCATCAAATAATTTATTTTTTCTACATTTACATAGGCAATCTCCTCAATCACCATGAGAAAAATGGTGGATTAAAGTGAAACTGAAATTTTTGAGTAATTTTTTAAACAAAAGAAATCACTAATATCTACATCTGGGCCTTGTTTCTTGTTCAAACTGACACATTTAGTTGTTGATATCATTCCCTTTCAATTGATGAAAGAATAAGAGAGGCTTAGATCTAATTAAGTGATGAAAGTGAGTAAAAGAGGTTCTGGGAGATATAGTTTCTCTGAACCAGAGCTTGGGCTGGCAGTAATGGCACTGTTTCGAAACCGATGTGTATACAAGTGGTTTATATATAGCTAATGGTTATAAGCAGGATATATAGTATTCTAGTGATTTCACATATAGTAATTAATGATTACTGACACAATATATTGGTGAATATATAATGGTCGAATCCTACGACCAGTGGTGCACTTATGAAAAATTCTGATATCCAAGAATAGTTTTTATTTTTCATCTATTCAATACTCTATTCCATGGTCGAAATCATATTCACTAAATCCCAATATTGGCAAAGATATGAGGATTTAACTGAAAAAAACTATATTATGCATAATGCTACGAAACAACCACTGTTGTGGCTGTTAAACTTTAAAGTAGCCCTTAGATATATTTTCTCTAACGTTCTATTATGTTCTATATTAAAAACAAGTGGATTGATTATATATATGGCACCTAAAGATGCTAGTTTTCATAAAATTTTCATACCAGAATTTAATTTTTGAAAATAAATATGTAGTGGGTCCGCCACCCAGAATACAGTGAGGCTGTCGACTATCGCCGAACACCAACCAGGCTACGACAGCGGGGGCACTTCTACCAGCGCCGGAGACGACTACCACTAGTTCCGGCCAGTTCCGTCAGGGGGCGACATACGACCACCGTGCAGACGACACTGCAGACACCCTCCGACGGACGGTAGGCGGAGGATACTACTACCTCCGCAAGGGGATCCAGGCTTCGCTTAACACTACGGACTCGAGCCGCGCTGCGGACCGAGATACTTCTGTTGTTCAATTTAAGCACCCTTGCTTCAGTGACAATACCTTTGTAACTGTATACCTTTGGGAAATAAACCAGGTTCAAACGAATCTCCTCGTATTCGTGATTCTTTCCGGAATTCCGGAATTTCGAAACTCGTGCCCACGAATCTGCGGTTCACTACATTGGTGCCGTGAGCCTAGGGCCGAGTAGGGAAGTTCCCGAAAGGATCCCCGATGTTAAGAGTCAGACGATGACTCTTGGCGATGAGGAGGCAGCCAAGGCCGCGGCCAAGGCTGAAGCCGAGCAGCAAGCATGCGAGGCTCTCGCTCTCGCAAAATTTTGCGAATGACTCATTTGCACACATAGACAATATGCGTGCCGACGGATTGATTGTCAATCCGGATACACAAAGCTTGGTTGAGAAACTAGTAGCTATTGTGTTAGGGTTGCGCTCGTGTTACAACGAGGACGATCTTCGCAAGCTCATAGAGCGGGCGGGCTTCAACGTCGAGACAGGCGAGGCGGATGGATCGGATCATTCCGACATTAAGTCGCCGGAAACCGTAAAAACGGCAGTCCCGCTGGGACAGAGCGACGACGCAAAGGTCATGATGGACCAATTGACTACCGTACTTTGTTCTTACGACAAGATGGGAAAACCACCAAGCGAAATCGCTGAAGGTGAAATTCGAGGAACACTCGACTTACTGTGGGTACTGCACGAACAACTTCCGTTGAAGCGTGTACAGCGGCTGTATCGTGGTCTACACGAATATGCGGCTTGCCCCCAATATCTGATCGATATGTTGGATCGGAGATATCCTGCGATGCTGCCTCAAGGTAGCCCGGATCCGCGAGTGCAATTGCCTTCGCAAGATACGGAAAGCACGGAAATGCGAGCCCCGCGCTTGCCTAGTACTCCGGCAGGATTCAAGACTGCAGGAAGAAGAGTCAACTTTGTATATTCGTCTCCTTCGGACAATGGTCTCAACTACTCGTTGACTAATGTTTCGATTCCATTATTGGATAACGACTTACAGCCCAAACGGGGTTTGTCAGCTGGTCGCGAATCAGACGACCATACAACAGTACCAACGAGCACTACTAAGTGTAGGCGTTCGATGATGCCTGAAATGGAAGCAAGTGTCGTATATAAAGAGGACCGCCCTGCGGAAGTTCGTTTATACGGATCGACGGGCAAGGGAGAAAATCCCAAACCTAAAAATCTCAAACCTTTTCGCAATGGGGAGGATTGGGAAGAGTTTCTCGCTCCAGCGATAAACTATGCCGAACTTTGCGGTTGGCCGGGGGGGGGAAACGCTTATGCGCGAACTGATTATGGCGACTTCACGACATGTGAACCAGTCTACTTGGGGAAATTCTAGGTCCCTAACATTAAGTGACGAGGCTTCGTGTCATCTTGGACACAAAGACCGAAGAGCAACGCCAGGAGGAATACCGCAGCCGTGTTCAACAGCCTGGCGAATCACTTCAACACTATGGTGAGGCTCTACTTACCTTGTGCAAACGTGCGTACAAGGGACAATACCTCGAACATATGAAGAAGGAGTCTATCCGTATCTTCTGCACGGGCTTAGAAGACAAATTTCTTGGCATGTGGGTGCAAACAAATCGCCCAAAGTCTATGCAAGATTGCGTAGATCTCGCAACAGATTTCGTGCGAGCAGGTGGCCCAGCAGCATATCAGCGCGTCTTGGGTTCCACACCGGGACAGTCCTCTAAATTTAAAACTAGAGGATATAAGTTCTACGGACAGAGGAAGGACAAGGAGCGGAAAACTTCTTACGCGGCTGCGGAAGCAGAGGCGCAGTCCAACTCTGACTCGTCAGCGGACGAGACTTCGGGGGCGTCTACTGCGACCGAAGTCCCAGACTCTGATTCGGAATCGGAGTTAATAGCCGATTTCGCGGCCTTCCAGGCAATGAGGAAGGACGTGCGAAAGGAAGACGGTAAAAAGTCTGACCATAGCACGAAAAAGGCTTGGGATAAAACCAAGACTTTGTCCAAATCTTCCAAGAAGACGGTCACGAAAACTGACTATCGGAAGAAGGACACAAAGGCGACTCGTCCAGAGCCAGCCTGTTGGCTTTGTGGGAAAACAACCCATTTGCAAGCCAATTGTCATCACCTGAAGAAGTTTCGCGCTTTCATCGCGAAAGAGACGGGTGAGGAATTCAATTCCCCGGAAAATAAATCAACTAAGGGAAATTGACGTGGGTCTCGCAAGGAAGCGGTGACGGGACCCGCAAGTTCGACGGAACTCTTGATGGGAGGGTGAGCCCTTCCATAGCCTGCTCGGGCAAAGGAACTCCAGGTGGGTCGTACAATCTGGGGAGGTCAGGTAGGCAGGCAGAACTGAACAGGGAGGAAACTGGGGTGATGGAGGGTGAGGACCCGACAAAGCCCGCAGACACGAAACTTTGGTCGAAGGAGTCGGTTAGTAGTGTTCGAGCCATCCCACGCGATCGTGGAATGTGTTTGGACGGTCGCTATACTGACGCTGGCACGGCGCTGCTCGCGGTTAGCTTTACCGTGGGTGGGGAACGCTGTGTTAAAAATTTGACTAGTTCTGCGGCCGGCCGTGATCTCTCTATTCCTATCGACGTGGTAGCGATAGTGGATAGATGGTATGTAGCTGTCACGGTGGGTACTAGGCAAGGAGAATTTTTATACGACACAGGTGCAAAAGATCAAATTAATGGCGCAGAGCGTTGTAGTCGCAAGCTAATAACGGGAGCAGAGCCGCTAAATAACCCAGATAATTTGAACAATATTGGAATACCAAACTTTACAGGCGATCTAAACAAACTGTTGTGCAATCACAGGACTATACGACTTACAATTACGAAAAAGTCAAAGACTGTAAAAACGGATTATAAAACTCACGAATAGAGACTGAGGCCATTATCGCTCAATGGAGAATGGGTGACTCGGCACCACCGGTAACGTCAACACAGCTAGCCTTGAGAAGTGGGAAAGTCCTCACAGATAAGTCACTAACAGTACTTAAATCCAAATCCAGAGATAAGAAAGGGCAAAAACAATCAGTAGAATCCATGAATGAATCAGAAATAATGTCCAATAACTCAGATTCAGCGAATCGACAAAACTTGCAAACGGCAACATGTCCGGACAAGCAAACAAGCGATAGTCAGTAAGCTCAAGAAGAAGACGGTGTATTTCTAGAAAACGACTCGAGTGGCATTCAGCCACCCGAGCCGGTGAAGGGATCGGAACAAACGAAGGTTTCACCCAAGGTATCTGAATCAGACATAGAAATAGAAGCTAAAGAGAAAGAAGCAATAAAATTGTCAGTTGACGAATCTCTAAAACCTGAAGCAGTAGCACTAGAAACAGCCCCCAAAAGCCAAAAATCAAACGACTCAGATCAGCCATTGACAATGGAGTCTATAAAACTCTATTTCGGTAGCATAATCGACGATCTAAAACAACATAATGAGAATACACTAGCAGTACATACAGCATCAATTGAAGCTAAAATCAAAACGGCAACAGATGACATAGCAAAAAGACAAAATGAGTATGATGAGAGATTGGGTAAAATGGAAGTCAACATGAAAGAGGCTGTAGGGAATGAAAATTCACTAGGTGAAGCAATAAATGTCAAAATTGAACAAAATGTAACAGAAAAAATGCAAGTTATTGACAAAGATCTAACTGCAAGAGATGACGGTCATGCGAAACTATTATCAACATTGAGAACGGAAATAAAAATAGTATCTAACGCAGCCCCCCCAACAAAAGCAGATGCAATAACTCTGAAACAAGTATTCTGTCGACGGAAAGGTGCGATATTGACCGCATTCCTACGGGAGGATGTGCGGTTGGCCGCGTTCAAGGTGAAGGTCGCGTCTGTGGATGTGTCCCTACCCGAGAACAACGTGGGCTATATCATGGAGTCAGATGTAGGGTTACAGGTAGACGGTCTCGTGGAGGGTTGTGATACATATGTATCGTCTGCTCACTGCCACGAGCTTCCTGTTATGAACTCAACGGGACTTGCAATAGTCATGCCACGCGGGACGCCCGTGGCATCCGATTATGAGGTGGCGGCAAACTTCACGGGTGACTATTCGCATCTGGCGTGTGCGAGAGCAGAGTCCGTGAACGGGTCCAGCACGGGGGGCAAGCGAAAGCTGACCTCCGATAGCTGTTCAATTACTAGCATCCCTGAACTGGAATCTATCATAGAGGGCGCTGAAGTAGCAGATACTGAAACCTTGAAAAAGGTGCGCGAGTTGGTATACGCGAAAAAGCAGGTGTTCAGATTGTAGGGTGAACAATTGGGGTTTACGAACAGGGTTCTACACTCCATCGACACGGGTGACACTAAGCCTATAAAGTTACCTTTTCGTCGAGTTCCCTTGGCAAAACAGGAGGCTCTGGACTCCCAGGTCAGTAAGATGCTAGCGGAGGATAAGATCGAGGAAGGAAATGGCCCGTGGGCCTTCCCCACTGTTCTTGTTCCGAAACCGGATGGTTCAACTAGGGTTTGCGTTGATTTCAGGAGACTGAACAATGTGACACGAAAAGACTTGTACCCACTACCGCGAATAGACGACTTTCTAGACGCACTTGGTGGCAATGCGTGGTTTTGTACCCTAGATCTGGAGAGTGGCTATTGGCAAATAGCTATGGATCCGGACAGTAAAGAGAAAACGGCTTTCACGACTTCCACGGGGTTATACCAGTTCAAGGTGATGCCGTTTGGTCTTTGCAACGCCCCGGCCATGTTTCAGAAAATGATGACGGAGGTTCTCCGGGGGCTTAATGGCAAGATCTGCGTCGTCTATCTCGACGATGTGATCATTTATGGTGCAATGATCCATGAAGCTATTACGAACACGGGGTTAGTGTTTGACAGCTTGATGGCGTACGGCCTTAAGTTGAAACTGAAGAAGTGTCGCCTCTTTCGTGAAGAGGTACAGTACCTGGGTCGCATTGTATCTAAGGAGGGGATACGGGCGGATCCGGAGAAGACGTGAGCGGTAGTAACTTGGCCTATTCCGTTGACAGTGAAGGATATCAGATCATTTCTGGATTTCGCTTCATGTTACCGTCAGTTCATTCTGAGTTTTAATGATCTCGTGCTGCCATTGCAGGAAACTGCAACAGCTGGACAAAAGGTACTACAGTATAAGCTTACTTGGAATAGTGAGCTCGATGATGCATTCGAGGCTACAAAGAAAGCCTTGCTGTCCACGTCCGTCTTGGCGTATCCACGAGCGACCGGCCAGTTCATTCTGGATACGGATGCGAGTGGTACGGCCATGGGGGCGGTCCTATCGCAGGTTCAGGACGAGCAAGAGCGGGTGATCGCATATGCCAGTAATTCGCTCTCGAAATCGCAAAAAAACTACTGTACTGCGTACAGAGAGCTGTTAGTGGTCGTATATTATGTGCGGAAGTTCAAACATTATTTATACGGCGCAGACTTCATAGTCCGTACGGACCACTCATCTCTTACGTGGCTTATGACCTTCAAGGAACCAGAAAATATGCTGGCTCGTTGGTTGCTGGACTTACAGCAGTACGGGGTTACCAACAAAGGTGTTATTCAGCACCGCCCGGGCAAGAAGCATGAAAATGCGGATGGCCTCTCTCGTAGACCCTACAGTCGTTGTAAACGTACAGATTGCGATGATTGTGGGGCGCACGAGGCTGCTGTAGCTAGTCTCGTGGGGGAGGGGGTAGGCACGGACGACAATCTCATATCTGGAAACCAGACTATCCGTGAGCAACAGCGCACGGACGATACTATCAATCGTATCATGGGTTTTCTGGAAAAGCTGGTTTTCTTTGTGTTTGGAAGAAGGGGTACTCATGTTCAAGTGGAGAAAACCTTCGACTGGACATGTTTTCTCGAGGATCGTGTTGCCGTTTGACCAACGCCTATCTATGTTCAGGCGATATCACGGCCCGGCCTCAGCGGGACATTTTGGGCACGCCAGAACGAAAGACGCTTTGCGAAGAAGGTTCTTCTGGCCGGCTCAATCCGGGGACATAAAAAGATGGATTCAGTTATGCCCCGAGTGTAATGTGCGAAAAACACGAAAAGGTGTAAATAAATCGCCATTGCAAAAGAGCTCACAGGATAGAGGTTCAGTAGAATCTCAATGGATATCCTTAGTGGCTTTAAGACTAGCACGAGAGGAAATACTTGTATGTATTGTATTTAAAGATTTTTATTCAGCAATAAACATTATGCAACGTTTACAATATTCTCAGAGTCTGCTGGTGTATTACAAATAGTGTTCGAAAAAAAATAGTAGATTACAATATAACTTCAATTTTTCATGTCTCTATATATATACCGCTTGCTTTAGATAAGATCAATGTTAAGAGCCTGGCACAAATAGGCGTGTACAAATAAATGGTTTGGTCATTACATCTTTTAGGAAAACATATTGCAAATAAAACAATTAAAACAATTATCCCTGCGTTGTGTCTTATACAAATATTCCTAAGGGTTTTTCCTATTTATGTATATATTTAATATTCATAAATGCAGATTTCAATCCACGAAAGGGTACCTAGACTCACAGTCTGTTTCCTATATATGTATATATTTTGATTTCACAGAAGCGTTCACCCTCATACTGGAGTTTACAAGGATAGAAATTACTTAGGAAGGCTTTGTCACTTTGAAATGCAAGAGCACCGTCCTTGACTTCTACTATTTTCACCTTCTCCACAGAGTATTTCTCTTCCAAGGCATGCAGTTGTCTACTAGAATATAATGTCCCATCAATCAAGACCTGGTCACCTTTTGGACGTGTGTAGTCCCTGTCTGCTCCTTCTTTCACAGCGTTCTTGGCCAGTAATCTCATCAGAGATTTCTTCTGTCTGGTCTCGACGGTGTTGTATTCATGGAAGAACATTCGTGCTTTATTTGGCCACAGGTTAAACGGAAACTGATTATCGTCACCAAAGGGATTATCTCTACGTATAAGTTCATCTTTCAGGCCCTTGTATAGGAGTTTGATAACAATTGGGTGAGGAGAATTGCGGTTACTAGGTCTAATCTCCCTATAGGCAGTATCGACTGTTCCTTCCCATATCTTAGGATACATCGTACGAAGGATACGTTTGACCAACATGACCGTATTTTCACTTTTCACCTGAGGGCACCCCTCCAGTACGATATGTGACTCTCTGTGTTGCTGTCTGATTATCTCCACTTCCTCCTTCACCTTACTGATTTGAGAGTTTGTATTTGCGGACTTACGATCTTGTAACTTGATGTCTTCGTCAACGCTAGCGAACTTGGCCTCACATTTCGTCTCCAGAGAACTTGTGTATTGGTCATTGTGGATTACTTTTCAAAATGGTCAGAAGCATACTGCTTACCGAACCATAACGCGACGACAGTCGCCTGGACAGTATTTCGCAATTGGATCCTGCGGTTTGGCGCGCCCAGAGCGATACAAACTGATGGAGGCCCCGAGTTTGATGGAGAATTATTCCGGGAACTCTGTAATCTCTATGACACGAAGAAACAGACAACTCTCCCGTATAGGCCACAGGCAAACGGGCTGGCAGAAAGGTTTAATCGTGTTCTCGTAGAACAGTTCTCGTAGAACAGCTCTCGTGTTACGCGGATTATGGCGCGGATGATTGGGATACTTATATCCCGTGCATCGCAGCAGCCTATAATAATACAATTAACGCGAGTACGGGCTGCACTCCTCATTCCGTGGTTTTCGGAACAGAGGCATATACACCTGCGGATCTAATTCATGGTGTACCTCGAGATGGCTTGGACTTCCCCTCCGGCTCAGGCTTCATCGAGGATCTTCGTAAAAATTTACGGAAGTCACACAAATATGTGCGTCGTACGTTGAAGAAAACGGCCATCGCTCAGAAACGCCATTTTGATTTGTCCACAACAAACCGGTCATTTGAAGTGGGGGACTGGATATATCGATATTACCCACCAAAGGCGGCAAACAAATATGGTGCGAAGTGGGATGGTCCGTTTAAAATAACCCGTGCATTAGGAGGCAACTCCTATGTCGTAGATACCGCGGCCAGTGGTGTCAAGTGGAGTGGAGATCTCATGAAATCCGTTCTGCACCCTGACAAGAGGGGAGAGCTCCGCAAAACGACCGGGTTGGAACAAGCTCCTGAGTATAGGAGGCTTGTGGCTGCTGGTAGAGATGTGGTGTCGCTGGAGAAGGGCAGGGCCGTGGCAGGTCAAGAGCTCGCTAAGTCGTTAGAGAAAACACTTCTCCGGAAAGTTAATCTCGCGAACAGGTGTGGCCGACCACCTAAGCACAAGAAGGGGTGTACGGAGGAGACCGTGCTCCCTCCAGAGCGACCAACTTCTCTACCGAAAAAGCAGGACAAGGGTAGGAAACCCTTGGTACCTAAGGCAGACAAGCCCGATAAGCTTGTACGACGGGGTTCGGAGGTGCCGAATCCCACGAGGCCGCCCGATGTCGCGACGCGAGGCATTGGCAAACGTCTCCAGGCGTCCGGTCAGGCTTCGGATCGGATAGCTCGGAACGGCCGTTAGAGCCTCTATTCAAAATGACGAACAAAAAGGTCTGTTAACCCGGTCGTGTCTGTCAAAGACATGGGTTAAGAAAAAAGTACACAACGAGAAGTCATTTTGGTCAATACGCTAGGAGAGTGGACACCTCTGTAACGACCAACCCTATACGGCAATAGTTGTATGAAGCTGATAGGTTGAAACTGCTAGTATGGATCCATGATGTGGACAGTACCGATATCGGGCTGAAATCAACCATATTCGCTAACAGTAAGAAACCTGAAGCCAAGTATGTTTCCCTTATCATTTAAAAACTGCCATAGTACCTTGGAGCGGCCTGTCTAGGGCTGTACATTAACATATTTAACACAAAGGTGTTACTAACCGTGGTTAAAAACCACGTACTTACATACATACAACATTCGTATAGATCAACTATGTGGAAGTTATCCGGTTTACGGGTAGAAAACTTCGTGGAGGCTGGGCCCGACCAGGGCCCCACCTTCAGGCGATCTGTTGATCACATGACCTGATCTTAGAGCATCTGCCTCTGAGACAGTCAGTCAAGCGAGAAGCGAGTTGGTGGCCACACGTAAGTGGCTCGCATCAACCGCATTTTTGGCTTTTACATAGAGCAAGGAGAAATCCAGTTCACTGTAAGTAGCAGCAAACGTTAACTTTCATTGTTGGACCATTGTGATATTGAAAATGAAACCATGTCATTATGTTACCATTGATGAATTACGATTGTTGAGTTCTGGCCGCTTCCATATAGCGTGCTAAGACATTCCGCCATGTGCATTGAGAGAACAAGAGGAGGCTGGTGTCGATACCGACCATCTCAATGAACCTCTTTCCGATATGGGATTGGGTCGTTGGGAACTATCCTTGACGTTCGCCAAATGTTGCCGTGGTAAAGCGATGAAATAGTAAATGGGAACTTTTGATTCCCGGGGAGGGCTGTTTCATTGTTTAAATCTGATGGTTTCGATCGTCAACTCGAAAGCCGCCATGTGCGTAGAGGTGACCTTTCTGCACTGCCGGTGGTTTCGGTTGCTGATTTTCCTGTCGCCAGGTGGGGTGTATCTAGTTCAGTTTCGTGTTTTCGTACGGGCTCCGGCTATATATGTAATAAAGATGCCGGGCACGGATGGATACACGAACGCTACCGGATAACGCTTTTCACGAGTAGTATCAGTCCCTGTCGCGCCGGCGACAGGGACTGATACCCATCGGAGGTCGATCGCTTCCCCGACTACCCGGAGTACCACAAAGCGGTCTCCGTGGAAGAGTACAAGCGTTTCTTTGAAACCTGTACCAACCCCCGTAAGGTCTTGCATACAGCTGACCTAGCATACTCGTTTGAAGCTGACCGTAAGCTTCAAATGGCTATGCTCCTCTACGAAGAGGGTTCGCGGTGCCCGTTCCTGCTTTGCAGAACGGAGGCACTCGTCGGTAAGCCGCAGATCTTTAAATCTCGGCTTCTCTTCACCAGACATCTGTGTGAGGTGCATACCCCCGTGACACCGGTTTGGCGGTGTCCGATTGGGTATTGTCCCGTAGCCGGGGACCGTCGCTCCGACATCGTGGCCCACGGGTCAAAGGAGCCGCATAAGATGGCCCGTAAAAAGGCTGTCGACAAAATTATGCCGGCTCTCGAGCGCGCGGGCGTTTCGTATCTCCCACAATGGGGATACAAAAGCACGCTCCACCTTGCCTCTGCAACCTCGGAAGCCATTCTGAGGAACGCGAAGGAGCAAGGCTTCACCTCCAAGTACCCGTTGGAAAAGGATATTACTAAGCCTAAACGAACGGGGAAGACCAAGAGGAAGAAGAAGGGTTCCGATAAGTCGGACAAATCGGACCGTTCTGATACAGAAAAGCGGCCCGAAAAACGTCCGAAACTCGTGCCCGCACCGATTCCCGACAAGAACGCCTGGCTAGACGGGTATAAAATTCCGTCCTCTAAGGAGAAGGAATTCCCCGCCTTGCCCGCGCCTACAGGACTTACGGTCCTGCAGAAGTCGCGTCGCCCCGCACCCGCAGCCACGGAAGGTAGAGCACCCAGTGCCACCTCACCCGTGCCGGACCCTCAGCCGGGTCCGTCACGGCCTGCGGCTGCCGCAAGGGCACCCCCACCCGAAGTCGACCGGGTAGGCATCGCTCGAACCCGGAAGGTGGTGGGAGATCGCGCAGCGGTCCTCCGGCTGGCTCTACAAGAGTCGCTGGAAGGCTTCTGTGTGGAAGGCTCGCGACATGGCGTACTTCCGCGAGGAAGACGAGAAGGAGGAAGCTGAACGTCAGCAGGCCAAGCTGGATCGGGAGATTCAAGAGCTCCGCGAGACAGAAAGTCGGCTGCGAGTTGAGGCTCTCAATTCGCGCCGGCCGGCCTTTCCCCTATCCCATGGGATAGAACCTCCCTCCGTCCAGGTAGTGGACCCCGCGGGGATCCCTATGGACACTGGTGGCACGCTCATCGGCGTTACTGATTTAACTCGGCAACGTGAGAACCAGGGCGTGAGTACGGACACAGGAACCACCCCGCGGATGTCAGCAGCTACATGGGGCCCTAACATGCTCCCGGGTAGCCAATCCGCGGAAGCGGAGGATTCGGCCGAAACAACTCCGGCTGCCTCCACTCCCCGTTCGTACAGGCCACCCCGAGGGGACGTCTCCTCGGCGACCAAGCGCCTCTCCTTTATAGAGGAGAAAACTTTGGTGGCACGGCCGGCACCGCCTCCGAGCGGAGAGGCCTCCCCGAAGTTGAAGGAAGCGCTACCTTCGATGGATACATCCACGAAGGGTCCGTTGGCAAGTGTACCAGCGGCACCTCTTCCCGTAACCGCGCCCACGGGTACGAGTACGGAAGGGGTCGAGGGAAATGGTGATGTAATCCCGTTACCATGGCCTCGCACGAACGAGCGTACCAGCTCCATGGACAGTCTGGCGACAGCAGGCTCGGGCTCTGACAAGTCGGTAGAAATATCGGACGGGAAAGAGCACAAGCTACTGCAGGAGTCGGACTTTGATACGGCATTGATTTACGATGATCTGGGGCAAGAAGACAACGTAGTTGTCGTCCCAGATCCGCGTTTCGACCCGTTCGATGAAGCCCTTATTCGGAATCTTTCGCTTCACGGCATCTCCAAAACGGAGGGTGAAGCTGAGGCGAAAGAGGCGGGTGAGTTCGTCTAGAACTCCCTCAATAGGGCTCGGGATCAGCACTACGATTCCCCGAGGCGGCAGTCTCGTGTGGGTTCATCTCACAGCGAGAGGGGGGCTCTCCTCCTCGCAGGTGGTGGTTTTATCCGCAAGGCTAGTATGGTTCACTAGTCTCGCTTTTATTAATAAAGCTCGTGCACGAAAATTTTTTATGCTTCGAATGTACGCTTCCGGTTGTACCGCGCTGCGAGACCGGGACGGACAGGCATGTCCGGTGGCCTCTTTCGGCCTATGAAGGCTACGAACCTTGGGGGCGAGTGCAAGCCTGGCTCTAGGATCCGTGCGGCGGAGTGGCATAACATTTGCCCCGCTGCACACGAGGATCTGGAGCCACGAGAATCTCCTTGGTGCCACGGCGGACCCTACATAACTAGTTATCGTGGACCTCCTCAACTCCAACTAGTGAGGGGGCAGTGTAGTGGGTCCGCCACCCGGAATACAGCGAGGCTGTCGACTATCGCCAAACACCAACCAGGCTACGACAGCGGGGGCACTTCTACCAGCGCCGGAGACGACTACCACCAGTTCCGGCCAGTTCCGTCAGGGGGCGACATACGACCACCGTGCAGACGACACTGCAGACACCCTCCGACGGACGGTAGGCGGAGGATACTACTACCTCCGCAAGGGGATCCAGGCTTCGCTTAACACTACGGACTCGAGCCGCGCCGCGGACCGAGATACTTCTGTTGTTCATTTTAAGCACCCTTGCTTCAGTGACAATACCTTTGTAACCTTTGGGAAATAAACCAGGTTCAAACGAATCTCCTCGTATTCGTGATTCTTTCCGGAATTTCGTAAACTCGTGCCCACGAATCTGCGGTTCACTACAAATAGAATATCTTGATTCGCTTTCACTCTGACTTTATGTGTTATCTTTCTTTTGTACTATTTCATATAATTATGTTAGACGATCAAGAAGCCTGGGTCAGCCTCCTTCCTCTTTCCATACAGAAATACTTTTGCTTTAATAACACAAAATATATTTTGTGAGGGTATTGACTAGTTTTGATTTATTTGAATGTGCATGATTATATTGTGTGATAGTGATAGTTAACTCCCCAGACATTACATCTTATTTTACATACTAATAATAATCACCATTAATATACACATACTATGAGAGAGACTGTCTGCACTGTATGTCTACCAACTATTCCCCAGTCCTCAAACAAGACATGCAGCTTTCACAACAAATGTTTCCAGATGCTGTTTATTACATTCTAACTCATGTTTCACTTTTTGTTTAGGTTTTTATCGATAAATGTTGCAGGCAACATGGCAGAGGCACTGTGAGTACCAATATACATGTTCATTATTATTATTATTATCATAGAATTTTTATTCAAATTAAGATAGGTACAGAATCAGGCTTGAACCTCTACGAGTAGATCTCCCGGTCGGTCCTTAAGAACATAAATTAATGATGCAGACTACTATACAATACATGCATTTACAGAATAAATTTGTTAGGCTACATTACATTCAGTCTTAGTATGAGATGAGATATCTTCAGTTGATCCTATCGCTCTGGTTACCCGGGGTACCTTTAAATTTACGTTTGTGGATTTACTATTGAATTTACATTTCCATTAGGCTACATTACATTCAGTTTTTAGTATGAGATATGATATATCTTTGGTCAATCCTACTGCTCTGGTAACAGCAGGGATACCTTTAATTCTAATTATAATACTACAATGTAATATAATGAATAATGTAAAGCTTTTTAAGAATAGTCACCCCATTTAGTCTACAGTGATACAAAGCAGGATAGAACAATGGTTAATATATATGTCATTGTAGTGGATCAGAGGTTATAAATAGCCCTCCGCGTCAAGAGTGTGTTATGGTTGATTCTCCCGAATAATGCTGAATGTGTAACTGACACCTACTGGTTTTGTGGGAGATGAAAACATATATTTCCACTTCATTTTTTAAAACATCATTGAGTCTGTATCCCTCATACATTCAATGGTACTGTACATAATCGGATGTGACTTATGAAATGAATTAACTATATTGCTATTTTCATGATATCTGAAGTAATCTATATATTGTTGTAGCAGGGATTGGGAGGCGGTGGACGAGTGATGTATTGGGGTACATTTGTCTGCCGCCTGGGGCACTAGGGTTCCACACTGTGAGTGGACAGGGACCTGGCAGGAGGTCTAAATAGGGGTAGTTTTGGGGTTAAGGGCCAGTTGGAGCCCAGGCTGGGGAGTGTCCAGAACCTTATAAGAAGAATAAAGAAGCAACCGATTGCTACCTGCCCCCGAAAGAGTTTTTAAGATTAGTGTTCCCAATTTGTCATGTTGATTGGTAAATATGTGTACAATCGATGATGTGAAGGACTAGTATTTTCAATGATTTTAAAATTTGAGCCCAAAATAGCCCCCAAGTGGCCCTATTTCATAAAAACCAATCAAGTATACATTATTTTAAATAGACTTCCATAAGGCAAATCGGCAAAGGAGTAAAAGAATGTCCAACCCTGAGACTGGGGAAGAATGACAGTACTATAATTATTGTTATGAACTCCCTAAATAATAGGAGGCACAAACGCTAAAATATCTCCCCCACAGAAAAGAATTTGAACCTATTAATAATAATTTTAATTCCATCCTTAAGGACACCAATAAGTCAAAGAAGCAGAATGTAAACAACAATCAACAGTATATATAGTGAGTTCTTTAAAGCAGAGACTATATAATTATTAATGCAGGGTTTAGTAATTCCACTGCAGGTTGGTGGAAGGCTAAGGTAATGATTAGGCCTCAACTACCCTACTTTCTGGTTTCTCATTTCATGAACAATAGACCACCCACCACAAGGATGAGGCCATGGGATCCTGAGACTAAGAGCGGGCAGAGAGAAGTGAGCGATGACGATGGACTGTTGGACAAACTTAGTAAAGTGCCAACAATGGCTGAACAACTCAACCTCAATGAGACTTTCTGGAACCTTCTGCAGCAGAGGAAGGTAGTAACTGATAAGATCCTGGCAAGTATTCAGGTAAATGAGGACATTTTTATCCCAATTCCTTAATATTGCAGTAAACTAGTAATGTGTAGCAGGAATCCCTATTTGAATGCATCATATGCCAATACTGGGACAATGATGAGGCATAGAATAACAGGAGTGCAGTAATTAACCATGAACCATACACATACAATAATGACAAAGAGCTATATAGATTGCCTTATGTGTTCCTTTTCCCATTGATTGTCTAATGTGTAACATACTTGCTAGGGTGTGTATTGTCCCCAGTAATGGTAAAATGGTCCCATGCAAGAAACTTGCTAAGATATATATTGGCCTAAGTGTTGTCCATGTTAAAATGAGAGAGACAAGGAAAGCCTGTGTACATCCAGGGCCTTGCAGATGGTGTATCACTCTATGTGATCATGAAGCAGATTCTTACATTGTTAACAAACCACAAACTTATTCCAGGCCAAGACTTCAAAACGGATGCAGCTTATGAAGCTTGTCAATTACTTGATGGAACGTAAAGTCTACCAATTCCATGGTTTCATCTGGGCAGTAGTTAACTCAGGTCAGCACCAGGTGGCAGAGACGTTGGGGTTTGAGCCATGTGACTACATTGATAGGGAGCTATTCCTCAGGTGAGTACAGATAGAACCATGAGTGATATTACACATTGATATTAATATTACATTATGGAGGTAGATTCAAACTCTGCCTGCAAGTATAATTAAATTCTGATTTGTCACTTCAGATCATCAAGGTTCTGTTGTCCCTCATGTAGGGAGCAGTACTCCCTGAAAGCCTACATCATGACTGGATGCGGTCACTATGTGTGCCGCGCATGTGTAAAAGGAGCACCATTCAGTGTAAATGATGACAGGTCTGAATGTATTACTTGCCCTGTCTCAGGCTGCACTACGATCACTGAGACACCTCACATTGATGGTGATATTGGTCTGGTGGAAGATGTAGAATTCATGGTGCTTGCTGGAAATGTAGAAAAGTCACTGTCTAAAAATACTGGCAAGACAAAAGTAACAACTGAAGAGTTGGAGAGAAAGAAGAAAATGGTAAATAAGAAGAGTGATGTCCTCGAGGGACTGAGTGAAATGGTTGACTGTCATCAAGATGAATTGGTCGCCTTTGTACTTGACAAACAAGAGAAAGCTAAAGCAGCCATTGACAAGTGGGCCTCAGACAACCTGGAGAAAATCAAGACAACCAAATCAGAGGTGCTTACTTATTTATGTCTAATTTAAAAAGACACAGAGATTTAATTAATCATGAAAAGTATGTGTAGGTTCTGGGAAAACATAAATCCTGAAAGCTGAATTATTAATTAGTTTAAATTTGAATAATTACCTAAGCCTGAAGTAGATGATTTCTTAATTGTTTCAGGTTGATACCATGTTACAACAGTCCAGACAGTGGCGCCACCTCACATCTGACCTGCTGACTATGGTAAAAGTTAACTTCCCCTTAGTTGAAGACGTGGGATGTCCAACAATGGAATTGTCTCCCGAGGCTGAGGCTTTCTTGGACAAACTAAAGGAGGGTCTGCCAGCTGAGGATATTGTGTCTACGTTTCCATATGTGGAGGTTGGTCCTGATCCTATGCCACATGTCGCCATCGGCTTGCCTCCAACTGTGCCTCCTCATCCTCCCACTAAAGGTAGGTGGCAACCTATATAACACTGTTCATGTTTTTTTTGTTTTTTTAAATATAACACTTTTCATGTTCATGCTAGTAACTATTGAGCATAGTGAGGTTAGTAGATTCTTTGAATTAACAACTGACACTGAGTGGGATACAGTGAGAGACACAATGAGAGACACAGTGAGAGACACACAGTGAGAGACACACAGGGAGTGAGACACAATGAGACAAAATGAGAGATACAATTAGAGACACCATTAGAGACACAAATTGAGAGACATAGTGAAAGACAGACAGTGAGAGAGACACAGAGAGAGAGACACAGTGACAGACACAGTGAGAGAGACACAGTGACAGACACAGTGAGAGAGACACAGTGACAGACACTGAGTGAGAAAGTGAGAGACACAGTGAGTGAGAGACACAGTGAGAGACACAGTGAGAGACATAGTGAGTGAGACACAGTGAGTGAGACACAGTGAGAGACATAGTGAGAGACATAGTGAGAGACACAGTGAGAGACACTGAGTGACACAGTGAGAGACACTGAGTGAGACAGTGAGAGACACAGTGAGAGACAAACAGTGAGCAAGACACATGATGAGAGACATAGTGAGAGAGACACAGTGAGAGACACAGTGAGAGACAGACACAGTGAGCGAGACACATAATGAGAGACACAGATAGAGAGACACAAGGAGAGACAAAGTGAAAGAGATAAGGAGAAGAACATGGTGAGAGACACTGGGAAAGACCCAGTGTCAGACACAATGAGAGACACAGTGGGTGAGACACAATGTGTGACACACATTGAGAGAGACACAGTGAGAGACACAATGAGAGACACAGTGAGTGAGACACAGTGAGAGACACAAGTAGAGACACACAGTGTGGCAGACAGTGAGAGACACATTGAGAGAGACACAGTGAGAGAGACACAGTGAAAGAGACACAGTGAGTGAGACACAGTGAGAGAGACACAGTGAAAGAGACACAGTGAGAGACACAGTGAATGAGACACAGTGAGTGAGACACAGTGAGTGAGACACAGTGAGAGACACAGTGAGAGAGACACATTGAGAGAGACACAGTGAGAGAGACACAGTGAGAGAGACACAGTGAGTGAGACACAGTGAGAGAGACACAGTGAAAGAGACACACTGAGAGACACAGTGAATGAGACACAGTGAGTGAGACACAGTGAGTGAGACACAGTGAGAGAGACACAGTGAGACAGACACAGTGAGTGAGGCACAGTGAGAGACACAGTGAGAGACACAGTGAGTGAGACACAGTGAGAGAGACGCAGTGAGTGAGACACAGTGAGTGAGGCACAGTGAGAGACACAGTGAGTGAGACACAGTGAGTGAGGCACAGTGAGAGACACAGTGAGTGAGACACAGTGAGTGAGACGCAGTGAGTGAGACACAGTGAGTGAGACACAGTGAGTGAGACACAGTGAAAGAGACACAGTGAGAGACACAGTGAGTGAGATACACAGTGAGTGAGAGACACAATGAGTGAGAGACACAGTGAGTGAGACACAGTGAGAGAGACACAGTGAGAGAGACACAGTGAGTGAGGCACAGTGAGTGAGGCACAGTGAGTGAGGCACAGTGAGAGACACAGTGAGTGAGACACAGTGAGAGAGACACAGTGAGTGAGACGCAGTGAGTGAGGCACAGTGAGAGACACAGTGAGTGAGACACAGTGAGTGAGACACAGTGAAAGAGACACAGTGAGAGACACAGTGAGAGAGACACAGTGAGAGACACAGTGAGTGAGACACAGTGAGAGACACAGTGAGTGAGACACAGTGAGTGAGGCACAGTGAGAGACACAGTGAGTGAGACACAGTGAGTGAGACGCAGTGAGTGAGACACAGTGAGTGAGACACAGTGAGTGAGACACAGTGAAAGAGACACAGTGAGAGACACAGTGAGTGAGTCACAGTGAGTGAGAGACAGTGAGTGAGACACAGTGAGTGAGAGACAGTGAGAGAGACACAGTGAGAGAGACACAGTGAGAGACACAGTGAGTGAGACACAGTGAGTGAGACACAGTGAGTGAGACACAGTGAGTGAGACACAGTGAAAGAGACACAGTGAGAGACACAGTGAGTGAGTCACAGTGAGTGAGAGACAGTGAGTGAGACACAGTGAGTGAGAGACAGTGAGAGAGACACAGTGAGTGAGACACAGTGAGAGAGACACAGTGAGTGAGACGCAGTGAGTGAGACACAGTGAGAGAGGCACAGTGAGTGAGACACAGTGAGTGAGACACAGTGAGTGAGACACAGTGAGTGAGACACAGTGAGAGAGACACAGTGAGAGAGACACAGTGAGAGACACAGTGAGTGAGACACAGTGTGAGACACAGTGTGAGGCACAGTGAGTGAGACACAGTGAGTGAGACACAGTGAGTGAGACACAGTGAGTGAGACACAGTGAGTGAGACACAGTGAGAGACACAGTGAGAGACACAGTTAGAGACACAGTGAGAGAGACACAGTGAGAGACACAGTGAGTGAGAGACACAGTGAGTGAGACACAGTGAGTGAGACACAGTAAGAGAGACACAGTGAAAGAGACACAGTGAGAGACACAGTGAGAGAGTCACAGGGAGTGAGACACAGTGAGTGAGAGACACAGTGAGTGAGACTCAGTGAGAGAGACACACTGAGAGAGTCACAGTGAGTGAGACACAGTGAGAGAGACACAGTGAAAGAGACAGAGTGAGAGACACAGTGAGAGAGTCACAGTGAGTGAGAGACACAGTGAGTGAGACACAGTGAGTGAGAGACACAATGAGTGAGAGACACAGTGAGTGAGAGGCACAGTGAGAGACACAGTGAGAGAGACACAGTGAGTGAGTCACAGTGAGTGAGACACAGTGAGTGAGACACAGTGAGTGAGACACAGTGAGTGAGACACAGTGAGAGAGACAGTGAGACAGAGACCCAATGGGAGACACACAGTGAGACACGGCAAGAGACAGAGAGACACAGTGAGAGATCCATTATCAGACAGGAGACACAATGAGAGATGTAGACATGGAGGTGTACAGTATACAGTGTGTGAGACCATCTGGCCCCCATAGACAATACAATGGGAGGTGGGGGGACGCCATTTTGTATGATATTTTATGATAAATAATGATTATATATTGATGGCTTCCTCCTCTGCATTGCTATAACCACCTCCAGAGTCAGAAATAAATAAAAGAAATAAAAGTTTCCCCTGCCTGCTGCTGCTGTGTCAGATTTTCAGAAAATGTATAATTGGCAGCTGTACACATTTAGGAAATTCTACTAAATTAGGCTGAAAAATGATGAATGTCAGGTATGTCTGGGTATATTCATTTTTGTCTTAAATGTTGATTATTTGAGAGGATTGGTGAAGGTGAATTGTACATTTTCTGAAGATCTTACCCATATCTGGGTTGGAGCAGGGGACACTGGCTGCCACTTTTAAGTGGGTCAGTGGGTCAGTGGAAAATATCTTCATTCCTTTTTTTCTGCTTTTCCCTCTTTTTTCATGCTTGTGCATCCTAGAACTCAGATGTAGAGTGAGAACCTGCCACCCCGCCCCCTTGTGGCCTGCTGCAGGGTGGAGGATGTCTGCCCCATACACTCCCATGTTAAACCAATGCGGCCCATTTATCTTTTCCTTCTCCCTTCCACACAGATAACAATAATGGTTTCAGCTATGTTAGTCCTCTGCTACATTTCCTTATGCTCTAACAGTTCCCATCATTGAAGAAAAAAATCAGAGAAAATGTATTTTTCCTAGAGTTAGGGGCACAGAGTCCATGGCAGCTCTATAGTGTTTCTCACATCTTTAATAAAAATTATTTACTTTTTAAAGTTAGTCTTTGCCACATTTTCTCATGCCCTCTAAGATTCCCTCATCGAAAAAAGAATTTGAAAAAAATAGTTTTTCCCTCAGAACCACTGGTTGTAGTGTAGTTTTTGGAATAGGAGTGTCTGAAAAGTAATGAAAAGCAAATCGTTTCTCAGGTTTTTAATAATAACTCTTTTTTTTCAAAGTTAGCCCTCTTGTATTTTATAACAGACACTATTGAAAACATGCATTCAAACAAAAATCTGAAAAAATAAATTATTTCCCTCAAAACTGATGGAGAGGCTATGAGTTAAATCAGAGAGAAAAGTACTGCAAATGAAATTTTCTTCAGATCTTTAAAAATATTTATTTCCAAAGTTAGTCATTTTGTATTTTATAAGAAGCCCTTTTGAAAACATGGAGTGAAACAAAAACCAGAAAAAAATACTTTTTCCCTCCAAACTAAAATATAAAATTGTTTGATATTGTGACATGAACTAATGAATCTATTATAAGAAGCTTGATTTGTGTTTCAGCCCAACTGGTGACTGAGTGGGAGGCACCATGTGGTGGGGGATGGTGGACTAGAGTAGCGTGGACACCTACAGGAGGAGGACAGCTTCTGGTAGCTACACGTACAGGACTGTACCAGGTGGAGTACAGTGCTGCCACCTCACAGTGCACACATACACTCATACATACAGCAGAATACACTACAGACATAAGTGTGGGGCGGGACGGGCGCTGGGCTCTCACTCTAGATACAGGTAGCTTGGTACAGGGAGGGCAGGGCACATGTAGACAGTCAGACATTGCTGGTGTGGAGTGTTGGACTGCTGCTCTACATGAGTCTGGTATGTATGTCAGTGATTATTATTCACCAACAATTGTCTCCTATGATAGGGACCTTGTGAGACAAACACAATACACCATTAATAAACCATTAAACTACAGGGGTAAACACATCCAGGTGTCACATAGAGGAGACTTACTGGTTGCTCTACCCCACAGTAACACAGTGTGTATCCTAGACCCCCGTACAGGGCACCAGAGGTACATCCAGGGCAAGGCACCTGGAGGAGGAGGCCAGACACTCAATGGACCATGTGATGCCTGTAATACTGGTGATGGTCACTACATACTGGTACCTGAGTATAGAGGTCAGTGTGTGAGTGTGTTTGACTATGGAGGTCAGTTCCTCCATGAGTTAGATGTAGAAGGAGGAGCAGGTCACCCAGGCTCTATAAGTGTGTTAGAGAGACAGGGTCAGCAGCCAGCCCTCATGGCTCTAGGCTATTTTGGGGGAAGAGTAAAGATATTCACCTTAAAGTAAATAGACTTATTACACACACCAGGGCTGTTAAACATGCATTCTTTCAGCATTAAGACAACATGATTTGGCATTTATGGGGGAGTTGGTGTAATTAATACATTTATATGAATATAATTATGTTAATTAACTGGCATCTGATTGACTGAGAGGGAATCACCCTATATCTCAGTAAGTATGAGAGATGGAGACAATCTGTAAAGTCCTACCCCACTAAATGGACCCCAAGGAACCCAATGGTGCCATTGGAAATGTTGTATTTGCATGGGTTACCCTAGTAACGAGGGTCCTTCCTCAATGGTATATGTGGGGTGATGTGCACGCATGTGAAGCATGGGGTCTGTGAGAGGAGAGAGGCCAGAGCTCAGTAAGTATGGGAGATACAACCAATTTAAAAAGACCTACCCCCACTATATCGACCCCAAGGAATCCATTGGTGTCCTTGGAAAGAATGTATTTGAATGGGTTGCCCTAGTAACGAGGGTCCTTCCTCCATGGTATATGTGTGGTGATGTGCAGTCATGTGAAGCATGGGGTCTGTGAGAGGCAATCACCCTATATCTCAGTAAGTATGAGAGATAGAAACAATCTGTAAAGACCTACCCCAACTAAATCGACCCCAAGGAATTCAATGGTACCATTGGAATTGTTGTATCTGATGTTTGTGGTCTGAAACGGGAAAGAGCCTATATCTCAGTAAGTATATGAGATACAGATAATCTGAAAACTCCTACCACCTCTGAAGAGGCCACAAGGAACTGAATGGTGACATTTATAAGTTTCTATTTGCCTTATTCAACATGAATGCAGGCCTATTAAATTGTATAACAGTAATATATGTATGGGGTGTAGTCCTTATAACTCTTATAAAATGTAGGGTTGTTACAGTAACTTCTTAAATATTTGTACAGCATATAAGAACGAAGTTGGAATTGTATTAGTGGTTGTATGATTTGTAACGGTAAGGTTCTCATTGTACATCATAATGAACATCTTGATGAATGCAGCAAAATGATCTAAATTTATGTACAAATCAAACTGTAGGATAATTACTGGATAGGTTGAACCAGTACAGGTCAGCTTTCTTAATGATATTAAGAAGATAACAATTATAGTGTTAATAATCACCAGATATAATTGTCATAGATAATGGTTAAAGCTACATTTCTTATTATATTTTATACCTACATATACAGTGGAACCTCTCTATTGAGACCACCCTTGGATCTGGGAGAAATTGGTCTTAATAGCGAGGTGATCTCATTAGAGGAGCTAATCTAATAAGAGAAAGGCAAGTTCGGACTGAGAGAAACTGGACTTAATAGAGGGATGGTCTCTATAGAGATCTTTATGTATGGTGGTCTTTATGTGAGCTTCAGCTTCTGTATCCTAATTGATTCGTCATGAGTAAACCTTTATCTAGAGATGTATACTTATATATAATATATATTATATATATAGAGAGAGAACTTTTATTCACAATTATACATAATACAATCATATATAATCAGGAGAAGGACCGGATCCTGGCGGCCCTTAAAATTAAAATTCTTGACATTACAATTTAAGACAGTAAATGAATCTTATACTAACATCTGAATGACCCTGATGGAAATTTGTTAAAATAGTTGGTTTAGTGAGAAGGTCCTTGCAATGGTTATTTTTGTTTGATTTTCAGTTATTAGAATAGTTCCATATGTCGAATGTTCATGTTGTTTTTCCTTTGCAAATCAACAAGCTATAACAGGTTGTAGGTGGAATTAATGTTCTTGGTGTTTTTCCTTTGAGATTTTGTGGGATGTTTCTTCCTAAGAGAACAAATCCTTCATTCAATATTTTTTTAAATAGGAACTCTTTAAATCAACTCCTTATGCTGGAAAGGTACTTACAGTGGTATGGTTTACTATGAGTTTGTTATATTTTTCTCAATTTACTATTATTAATACATAACATATACCGGTACGATCAACACTATAGCTAAATATAAAAATAAATAAATAATGACAATCTTCCTTCCTATACTGGTTGGAATTTATATAGTAAACTTTCCTCCCTCTACTGGTCGGACTTTCACTACTTGCCATCATCGAAGAAATATTAAATGCTAAATGTAATGATGCTTAGTGTGAATAAAGCCATTAAATAAACAGTGATAATACAACCTGTTCTGTTAACTTACTGACTACATGTTCAGCCTGTGATTGAATGTATGAATAAACAAGTGGTTTCTATACAAGATCTTTTCTTCTTTTGTTTGGTATTAATTGCCCCTTGTTCCCTCAATCCACTATATTTCACCCAAGATTCCATAGTTTAAAATAATTAAGAATAAAGATGTGGCCACATTTTGATAATAGAATGATCAAAATAAAGATGGTTATTACAGGATATACTGTAGTATAGACTGGATGTTTATTAAAGGATATACTGTAGTATAGACTGGATGTTTATTAAAGGATATACTGTAGTATAGACTGGATGTTTATTACAGGATATACTGTAGTATAGACTGGATGTTTATTACAGGATATACTGTAGTATAGACTGGATGTTTAACCACATGTGTCGATATAAAGATGTTTTTTACAGGATATACTGTAGTATAGACTGGATGTTTAACCACATGTGTCCATATAAAGATGGTTATTACAGGATATACTGTAGTATAGACTGGATGTTTATTACAGGATATACTGTAGTATAGACTGGATGTTTATTACAGGATATACTGTAGTATAGAGTGGATGTTTTACCACATGTGTCCATATAAAGATGGTTATTACAGGATATACTGTAGTATAGACTGGATGTTTATTACAGGATATACTGTAGTATAGACTGGATGTTTAACCACATGTGTCCATATAAAGATGTTTATTACAGGATATACTGTAGTATAGACTGGATGTTTAACCACATGTGTCCATATAAAGATGTTTATTACAGGAGATACTGTAGTAAAGACTGGATGTTTAACCACATGTGTCCATATAAAGATGTTTATTACAGGATATACTGTAGTAAAGACTGGATGTTTAACCACATGTGTCCATATAAAGATGGTTATTACAGGATATACTGTAGTATAGACTGGATGTTTATTACAGGATATACTGTAGTAAAGACTGGATGTTTATTACAGGATATACTGTAGTATAGACTGGATGTTTATTACAGGATATACTGTAGTATAGACTGGATGTTTATTACAAGATATACTGTAGTATAGACTGGATGTTTAACCACATGTGTCCATATAAAGATGGTTATTACAGGATATACTGTAGTATAGACTGGATGTTTAACCACATGTGTCCATATAAAGATGTTTATTACAGGATATACTGTAGTATAGACTGGATGTTTGACCACATGTGTCCATATAAAGATGGTTATTACAGGATATACTGTAGTATAGACTGGATGTTTAACCACATGTGTCCATATAAAGATGGTTATTACAGGATATACTGTAGTAAAGACTGGATGTTTAACCACATGTGTCCATATAAAGATGTTTATTACAGGATATACTGTAGTATAGACTGGATGTTTATTACAGGATATACTGTAGTATAGACTGGATGTTTATTACAGGATATACTGTAGTAAAGACTGAATGTTTAACCACATGTGTCCATATAAAGATGGTTATTACAGGATATACTGTAGTATAGACTGGATGTTTATTACAGGATATACTGTAGTATAGACTGGATGTTTATTACAGGATATACTGTAGTATAGACTGGATGTTTATTACAGGATATACTGTAGTATAGACTTGATGTTTATTACAGGATATACTGTAGTATAGACTGGATGTTTATTACAGGAAATACTGTAGTATAGACTGGATGTTTAACCACATGTGTCCATATAAAGATGGTTATTACAGGATATACTGTAGTATAGACTGGATGTTTATTACAGGATATACTGTAGTATAGACTGGATGTTTAACCACATGTGTCCATATAAAGATGTTTATTACAGGATATACTGTAGTATAGACTGGATGTTTGACCACATGTGTCCATATAAAGATGGTTATTACAGGATATACTGTAGTATAGACTGGATGTTTAACCACATGTGTCCATATAAAGATGTTTATTACAGGATATACTGTAGTATAGACTGGATGTTTAACCACATGTGTCCATATAAAGATGGTTATTACAGGATATACTGTAGTAAAGACTGGATGTTTAACCACATGTGTACATATAAAGATGTTTATTACAGGATATACTGTAGTATAGACTGGATGTTTAACCACATGTGTCCATATAAAGATGTTTATTACAGGATATACTGTAGTATAGACTGGATGTTTAACCACATGTGTACATATAAAGATGGTTATTACAGGATATACTGTAGTATAGACTGGATGTTTATTAAAGGATATACTGTAGTATAGACTGGATGTTTATTACAGGATATACTGTAGTATAGACTGGATGTTTATTACAGGATATACTGTAGTATAGACTGGATGTTTAACCACATGTGTACATATAAAGATGTTTATTACAGGATATACTGTAGTATAGACTGGATGTTTAACCACATGTGTCCATATAAAGATGGTTATTACAGGATATACTGTAGTATAGACTGGATGTTTATTACAGGATATACTGTAGTATAGACTGGATGTTTATTACAGGATATACTGTAGTAAAGACTGAATGTTTAACCACATGTGTCCATATAAAGATGGTTATTACAGGATATACTGTAGTATAGACTGGATGTTTATTACAGGATATACTGTAGTATAGACTGGATGTTTATTACAGGATATATACTGTAGTATAGACTGGATGTTTATTACAGGATATACTGTAGTATAGACTGGATGTTTAACCACATGTGTCCATATAAAGATGTTTATTACAGGATATACTGTAGTAAAGACTGGATGTTTAACCACATGTGTACATATAAAGATGTTTATTACAGGATATACTGTAGTATAGACTGGATGTTTAACCACATGTGTACATATAAAGATGTTTATTACAGGATATACTGTAGTATAGACTGGATGTTTAACCACATGTGTCCATATAAAGATGGTTATTACAGGATATACTGTAGTATAGACTGGATGTTTATTACAGGATATACTGTAGTATAGACTGGATGTTTATTACAGGATATACTGTAGTATAGACTGGACGTTTAAACACATGTGTCCATATAAAGATGGTTATTACAGGATATACTGTAGTATAGACTGGATGTTTATTACAGGATATACTGTAGTATAGACTGGATGTTTATTACAGGATATACTGTAGTATAGACTGGACGTTTAAACACATGTGTCCATATAAAGATGGTTATTACAGGATAAACTGTAGTAAAGACTGGATGTTTGACCACATGTGTCCATATAAAGATGTTTATTACAGGATATACTGTAGTAAAGACTGGATGTTTAACCACATGTGTCCATATAAAGATGTTTATTACAGGATATACTGTAGTAAAGACTGGATGTTTAACCACATGTGTCCATATAAAGATGTTTATTACAGGATATATTGTAGTAAAGACTGGATGTTTATTACAGGATATACTGTAGTAAAGACTGGATGTTTAACCACATGTGTCCATATAAAGATGTTTATTACAGGATATACTGTAGTAAAGACTGGATGTTTATTACAGGATATACTGTAGTACAGACTGGATGTTTATTACAGGATATACTGTAGTACAGACTGGATGTTTATTACAGGATATACTGTAGTATAGACTGGATGTTTAACCACATGTGTCCATATAAAGATGGTTATTACAGGATATACTGTAGTATAGACTGGATGTTTAACCACATGTGTCCATATAAAGATGGTTTTTACAGGATATACTGTAGTATAGACTGGATGTTTATTACAGGATATACTGTAGTAAAGACTGGATGTTTATTACAGGATATACTGTAGTAAAGAATGGACGTTTAAACACATGTGTCCATATAAAGATGTTTATTACAGGATATACTGTAGTAAAGACTGGATGTTTAACCACATGTGTACATATAAAGATGGTTATTACAGGATATACTGTAGTATAGACTGGATGTTTAACCACATGTGTCCGTATAAAGATGGTTATTACAGGATATACTGTATTATAGACTGGATGTTTAACCACATGTGTCCATATAAAGATGTTTATTACAGGATATACTGTAGTATAGACTGGATGTTTATTACAGGATATACTGTAGTATAGACTGGATGTTTAACCACATGTGTACATATAAAGATGTTTATTACAGGATATACTGTAGTAAAGACTGGATGTTTAACCACATGTGTCCATATAAAGATGGTTATTACAGGATATACTGTAGTATAGACTGGATGTTTATTACAGGATATACTGTAGTATAGACTGGATGTTTAACCACATGTGTCCATATAAAGATGTTTATTACAGGATATACTGTAGTATAGACTGGATGTTTAACCACATGTGTCCATATAAAGATGTTTATTACAGGATATACTGTAGTATAGACTGGATGTTTATTACAGGATATACTGTAGTATAGACTGGATGTTTATTACAGGATATACTGTAGTGTAGACTGGATGTTTATTACAGGATATACTGTAGTAAAGACTGGATGTTTAACCACATGTGTACATATAAAGATGTTTATTACAGGATATACTGTAGTATAGACTGGATGTTTAACCACATGTGTCCTTATAAAGATGGTTATTACAGGATATACTGTAGTATAGACTGGATGTTTATTACAGGATATACTGTAGTATAGACTGGATGTTTATTACAGGATATACTGTAGTATAGACTGGATGTTTATTACAGGATATACTGTAGTATAGACTGGATGTTTAACCACATGTGTCCATATAAAGATGGTTATTACAGGATATACTGTAGTAAAGACTGGATGTTTAACCACAAGTGTCCATATAAAGATGGTTATTACAGGATATACTGTAGTATAGACTGGATGTTTAACCACATGTGTCCATATAAAGATGTTTATTACAGGATATACTGTAGTAAAGACTGAATGTTTAACCACATGTGTCCATATAAAGATGGTTATTACAGGATATACTGTAGTAAAGACTGGATGTTTAACCACATGTGTCCATATAAAGATGGTTATTACAGGATATACTGTAGTATAGACTGGATGTTTGACCACATGTGTCCATATAAAGATGTTTATTACAGGATATACTGTAGTATAGACTGGATGTTTATTACAGGATATACTGTAGTATAGACTGGATGTTTATTACAGGATATACTGTAGTATAGACTGGATGTTTATTACAGGATATACTGTAGTATAGACTGGATGTTTATTACAGGATTTATACTGTAGTATAGACTGGATGTTTATTACAGGATATACTGTAGTATAGACTGGATGTTAAACCACATGTGTCCATATAAAGATGGTTATTACAGGATATACTGTAGTATAGACTGGATGTTTAACCACATGTGTCCATATAAAGATGTTTATTACAGGATATACTGTAGTATAGACTGGATGTTTATTACAGGATATACTGTAGTAAAGACTGGATGTTTAACCACATGTGTCCATATGAAGATGTTTATTACAGGATATACTGTAGTATAGACTGGATGTTTAACCACATGTGTCCATATAAAGATGTTTATTACAGGATATACTGTAGTATAGACTGGACGTTTAACCACATGTGTCCATATAAAGATGGTTATTACAGGATATACTGTAGTATAGACTGGATGTTTGACCACATGTGTCCATATAAAGATGTTTATTACAGGATATACTGTAGTATAGACTGGATGTTTAACCACATGTGTACATATAAAGATGTTTATTACAGGATATACTGTAGTAAAGACTGGATGTTTAACCACATGTGTACATATAAAGATGTTTATTACAGGATATACTGTAGTAAAGACTGGATGTTTAACCACATGTGTACATATAAAGATGTTTATTACAAGATATACTGTAGTATAGACTGGATGTTTAACCACAAGTGTCCATATAAAGATGGTTATTACAGGATATACTGTAGTAAAGACTGGATGTTTAACCACATGTGTCCATATAAAGATCTATATTGCAGGATATACTGTAGTATAGACTGGATGTTTAACCACATGTGTCCATATAAAGATGTATAATATGTGATTAATTTCTCGAGATTTTGTGTCTGAGGCATTTGCTTGAAAATAAACCCCAAGGCCCGAAGGGCCGAGGGGTTTATTTTCAAGCAAAAGCCGAAGACACAAAATCGAGGGAATTAATCACTTTAATAGCCGATTTTTGGATTCAATAACACTGTTTAAACACATATTAACAAATATTAGGCTCAAAAAAAGGTTTTAGATGTACTTACAGGATGAAGAACTCCAATAATTTAACTCCTTAACTCCAATACATAGGTTACTATTTTACATCTGACATGGAAAGGACCGAGTCAAACGCAGCCTTTATAACGTCCAAATCAGGATGTTTTACACATTTCAACCCATCACATTCTAATATTTAGTTTATTTTCCCTCTTTATAACCAATATCACATATGTACACGTAATCATAACTTCAGAAAGTCGTTTACGTCAGCCGCACTCTCCGTTCCAGAAACAAACGAAGCTTCCACTTTTTGCATGCAACCAAGCATCATACTTCCGGTTTACGAATGCCGTATCCGTGTGTCTAGGGACTTAAAAAAGAAATAAATAAAAGATTTGAATCGGTAGAAATGTTTTAAATGTTGTTTTAGCCCGATAGCGAAGTTTTCCTCTATGGAAATCAAGTAATAAATGAATGGCGATTTCAGAACCCATGTGTTTACTCTCCGCAAGTTTGCACCGCTTTAGTCGGAATCTACATGATAATGCGACGGCTGGCCGAATGAACCTCCAGCTACAACAGCCAATCAGAGATGCGTATTTACTTATGTTTATGTTCAGCGAGCCAGCCTGTTTTTGTAAGGATCCGCTGCTTGCTATCCAAAGCAGAGGAGACTTCCGGTTCTCGAATGCCGTGTTGCGTGTGTCTAGGGACTTAAAAAAGAAATAAATAAAACATTTGAATCGGTAGAAATGATTTAAATATAGTTTTAGCCCGATAGCGAAGATTTAGTGTACGGGAATCAAGTATTCAATGAATGACGATTTCAGAACCCATACGTGCGACCGGAAGAGATGTGGAGATCCTTCGGCATAGCCACTCATGTGCACGTTGACTTGGCGTTGCATTGTGTATGGTAGTCTATATAGCGCACGGGGGATTTCATTCGAAAGTGACCCACACGTCAACAAACTGAGGCTTGCACGATGTCCGGCACGATGTCTAAATGGATTATTCCCTATTTCGTTGCTTACCACCATTCAGCTAATATTTCCATCGGAAACAGTGGAGGAATGATTTTATTGTGACCAGGACTTTATACACGTTCAAAACTGAACGCGGAATCGACGACAAACAACCAAAGAACTCTAGTGAAGAAGCCCCCATGAGGGCAGGCAGCCATTGTATCATGAAATATCGCTCGCACGATGTCTATCGTCGTCACGTTATGGCGAACCCTATGCCCTAAAAACTTAAAAATGGCTAATATTTCCATCGGAAACAGTGAAGGAATGACTTTAATGTGACCAGGACTTTATACACGTTCAAAAATGAACGCGGAATCGACGACAAACAACTAGTTGATGAGGTAAGTGATTGAGCGGAAACGCCGGCTGGGGTTTATTTTAACTACATCCGCAAAATAATTCTACATCCGAAAAATAAACCCCTGAATCCGAAAAATAAACTACTACATCCGTTTTCCGGTTTGACGACTTCCTGTCCAAACAGTAATTTATAAGTATCCAGAACCCCAGCAGAATCCAAAGATCTGCTATTAATACAGGATATACTGTAGTATAGACTGGATGTTTAACCACATGTGTCCATATAAAGATGTTTATTACAGGATATACTGTAGTATAGACTGGATGTTTAACCACATGTGTCCATATAAAGATGTTTATTACAGGATATACTGTAGTATAGACTGGATGTTTAACCACATGTGTCCATATAAAGATGTGAGATATATTATTATGTTACTATTGACTGGTGTACATGACATAAAGAAGCTGAATCCACTGCTACTTCCCCGCCCTCTTCACTTCTGCCCATCCGTCAGGTGTATTCCCTGAATATGGTCAAGCTAGCTTTGCGTCATTAATGTAGATTATGATGGTAAGTGGAAGTCATGTCAACAACCAGGAAATGTGTATGAAATGCAAAATTATGTAAACAATAATTGTATTCATCAGTAATTGTAAATTTGTTTATCTGTTGGTTATTCTATTCCATTGTAGGCCCATGGCGTTGCTAATTAGGCCTAAGCCTACATGAATCCCCCAATCCCCACCACCATCACCACACGAATGTCTATTAAATTAGGAGTTCTGGGCAAAAACCAGCGTGTAACTGTAAATAACCTGTTATCGTAAATGGTAATCGTAAATTGCGATAAAACATTACCTTTAAGGATGTTTTAGTATCTAATTACTATCTGTTAATTTTGATGTTATCACAAAAATCCCAGACTAATAATCTGGACGGTATGTCACTTAATGTATGATCTCATTAGGATCTAATCAGCAAATAACCACAAGCATAAACTATTGTAAAAACACATCCTCGTTCAGGGATACCTGGAAGATCTGAGAGACTAATGTTTCGCAGAAGGAGGTAAAGAGAGGGCTTAGTTGTAGCCTCTCCCCTTTTTCCTAGTCAATGTAACTGTATAAAAGATGGAAATAAAATTGATACATACATACATACACATACACATAGACACACACACTCAATCAGGGGTCAAATGTGTACTCATGATCTTCCAGCATTTGAAAAGTAGCCAGATTCCTGCGAATTTTCAAGGCATTTTACCCCCGGCAAAAAAAGGGATAAAAGAATTAATTAATGCTAAAAAAAATAAAGGACGTACCCTTTTTATGATTTCAAGGAGTCTTGTATATTGGGAATGAATGAGTGGAATGAGAGGAACCCAATGACACTAAGAAATTTCATGATTTATTTTATGTTTTCATGATTTATTAAAGAAGATATCAGCAAAGATGCAATATTTGGGGAGAATAGCACACTTGAAAAGACTGACCCAATGTGTCTGGTTTTGGAAGTTGGCTATGTAACAGGAATATAATATATTAAGTACTGTATTTATATTATATTATAGACTCCTTGCGGATATGGTTCATACATCTTGAATATGAAAACTGTTCTAGATAGCTGAGTTGTTTCCACCAGGTGGTGTGATGGACTGGTTTGCATTTACAAGTTCTTTAAATTTCAGCACCCCAAATTGACTGTACATGGCATTTATGCACCTTAAATATTCAACATCATTTATTTTTAAAAAAAAACATTATAGTGATATTTTACTGTACAGTTCAATTGTGTTTTGTTTATCTTTGATGTTGCAACACTTCAATATTGAAATATCCCTGGACATACACGGCAAGAATTAAAGTGGCTAAGATCGCTAAAAATGAAGATCGGTATTTTTTAAAATATCACAAGAATTTTTGATTCAATGTGTATCAGGCCTCCTCAAACTTAATTCTAAATGTTTATATCTTTTCTGGATTGCTTTTAATTATGATTACTCAATGCGCGATGACTGCAAAGGCCTGACATGGTTTCATTTTGAACTGGGTCAGAATGACGCACAGACACAGGACGTCACAAAAATTTACGCAAACGTCCGCAGCAGGAACCTTGCATGTATATGTTTATTGTATCTGTTTAAACCTATATAAACGTCTATAAAATACTTCCAATATGCTGATTTTCGGTAAGGAATGCATACCACAGGCTTTGTGCAGTCCAAATACACATTATCTACGCATCCAGTGAGAGAGAGTAGTTACGGTATATGGCTTTGTTTACATCATGACGTTCGCTTTCATAATGCATAAATGACGGCCGTCACCGAATGCGTGTGCGTCATTAGCACTTGCGTAACGGCCGCGCTGTACCCGGGTTTTTTTGGTCTGCCAGACCAAAATAATTTTCAACAGGAAGATTCGAAAAATGTCCTATAAATATGGGTTAATAAGATCAAATCAGGAAAGCCATGGGTAAAGGGGTTCTATTGTATTCAATTGCTATAACTTTGACCAAACTCTCATAAATGAGCTCTGCGATCGGCAAGTGCCACTTGAAATGAACTGATGAAATCCCCGCCCAAAATAGGCTGTTGAGAAGCTAATATTCTTAAGATGTTGCCTAAAAAAACCTACCATTCAAACTTTAAGGACTGCAACTGAATCAGGCTTTAAAAGAATGATGACATGGCTGTCATAAGCCTCAATATCACTACCACTATCTCCAAAAACACTGATAATTTTCCAAAAATCTTTGTACATCGTGCAAGCCATGATGTGATACAATGGCTGCCTCTCAGTGAGAACCAGGGGAAGCCAGGCTCTGTAAAACTGCAAAATATCACTCCCACTAGCTCCAAAATCACCGATAATGTTCCAAATATCATTGAAGAGGGATAGTCTGCTTGCTGAATGGTGGTGAGCAACGAAATAAGGAATAATCCATTTGTCAATTCCAGCAAAACATCGTCATGCTCACCACAGTCGGCCATGACAGTTCGAAGTTCAGAGTTCAAGGTCAGGTCAGGAATAACTTCCGGGTCAAGGTGTTTTCAAATGGAAGGAGGAGTGCACTAAATCCGACTTTCATCACTGTCTGTATAACAAAATGGAAATAAAGTTTCTTATATATATTTAAACACATATTATATATATAAGAAACGTTATTTCCATGTTTGTTATACAGACAGTGATAAAAGCTTTCTACATGGAAATCGGTTTTTGTTCTCTGTCCCAGACAGCTCTTCCAAACAAACCTTCTGTAACTACATATCTAACTACACTTTTATAGAAAAATAAAACAAAATATAATATTACGACTTTTGTACAGTGAACAAAATTTCACTCAATTTTTTGGAGGGCTAAGTGCATTTTTTCCAGTTTTCTGGACCAGGACTTACACACCTGCTTTTGGTTTTTGAAGCTTGTAGCCTTGTGCTTACCTATACACAAATAAATGCATGGCACAGTAAACAATTTACAAAATAAAAAAGAGTACAGGAAACGCCGGAGGAGGATGAAGGAGGGCGACCCAGGCTGGCGACCCAGGCTTCCTTAATCTTAATCCTCTAACACATATCCTCTTCCCTATGGGCATTTGAGTGCAATCATTGCACTCACTATTGCGTTCACATAGCGCAATGATTGTGCAATTTGACCGCAATGGGTGTAACCACTTATTGCGCTCTGTGACCGCAATAGCCATTGCGCAATGAAAACGCTATGTGACTGCAATAGAACAGGCTCTTTTTGCACTCAGAAATCTATTTTTAGCGCAGGGGGAGCATCGTGGGCCAGGCTTCAGGGGGATTATTCTGCACAAATTCACTGAATTAATTGAAGTGTGGATTATACTAATTGGACTTGCATGCGAGTGCATTAGTGTGTCCGGTGACTTGAATGCCAATGAATTATTGACCTGGGCGTCATCTTGTTTGCATGCTGATGCATTATCATACTTAGAAGATAAGCCCTTACAGTTATTTATATAGTGCGACTTGAGTTGTGTGGGGAAATACTCTTGAGGCCACTGGTAGTAACAGAGGTCGCCTACTTATATATAGCGCCAATGATATCACAATCAAACCGCTACGTAATTTATTCATATCAAATGGCCATATTTAATCATTGAGTATTATTGTGAAACCTAAGAGAAGAATTCAACCCCTTCCCAGTGTTTCTTTCATTCTTTCTCACATTATGATAAAAGAGGAAATAAAACAGCCGACTAAAATCCCCAATATTTATTCATTACAATTGTATTTTGTATTTTTTGTACATTTTTTGTACATTTGTATATTTTGTAGTTTTAACACAGCTGACACATAACTCTTTATTAATAGTTTCAACAATAATTGTTAACAGTAATAAGTATACAATAATTGATTTTACTCCACGGTGAAGTGTGTATCACATAACATTTGTATGTAGAGGCGTGTGGTACATAGTGTGTGGTACATTGTTTTGTACCACATGGGCGGGGCCTAATGATAAACGCAAAATAAACTCATTTGATTGGTTCCCTTCCACGCGGGAAAATGCGTTGTCAATGACTCTTACTAGCGTTACTAACGTTGCGATGTTACGATGTACACTATTGCGTCGTCGCTGGTATCAGTGCGAGGAGAATGACCTTAACTTCGTAAGTAAATAAAGGACTTTGTGTTATAATTTATAATTAATCTATAGCACCGTGGAGTAAAAATAGCACCGCATCTCGTAGGTGATCTGGCATAAAGGATCACATAGACCCTCGACGATTCTTTTCAATATAACACACTCGCCTATCGGCTCGTGTGCCATGTGAAAAAAATCATCTCGGGTCCATGCGATCCTTCACGCCAGATCACCTACTCGTGCGGTACTATCATATTACATCCTGCACATCATTTTAACATTTGATAGTCAGGCACTATAATTTATAGGAAAATTTTGGGAGTCAGCAAAACAATGATGCAGCCTTCAATATTACTAAAAAAATAATCTCATTTAGTTCATGACATGTGAGGAACCAAGTATTAAGATTTGCATTGTGTTGATTTAATAAAGGAATATTTGTTGTGTGCCCAGTCTGGAAAACCTACTGAGCAGAGGGCTATAACCTGTTCGGATTTTTACTCCAATACTATGTAACTGCAAAAACTTGATTTGAATAAAAGTATTATACTAATAATAAAACCAAGGTATCAAGCAGACAGAGACTAAACGGATTAATAACCTCCATTCAGGGTCTGCTGGTGCACTGTTTGTGTTTAGTCACTGCCTTGAACAGTCCTATAGGGGCTATAACAATCCTAAGACAGAGACTAAAAGGATTAATAACCTCCATTCAGGGTCTGCTGGTGCACTGATGGTGTATGAAGCCAAGGTATCAAGCACCAGTGTGCTAGCAGCAGTCAATAATTCATCCTTTCATAAACCGGTGAAGCTCATTCACTGAACGACATCATTCTCTCACTCATTGTCCGGCTATTGTCACAGTGTAACCTAAAGCTGCATTATAAGCTAGTTCGGGCCATGTTATTTTGTGATTTATTTATTCCTCGTCATCTTTCATTTTCACTTTTTAGGAATTCTTAATGAAATTACTGTTCCAGATTGCTAAAAGATCATTAAAAAATTTGAATTAAATTAAAAATTAAAAGAAAATTTTAAAAAGCCATGCTTATTAAATATACAGAGGAGGACCAGATCTTTATTCTACATTTTCAATTTTCAAATTGTCCATGTAATGGTGGAATTAAGGACAAATAGTTTGACTCTATTTGGCTGAGAATGTACCTTTAGGGAGTCGAGACCTATAAATGTTTCAGCTACTTTGATTTGCTGGTATGCAATGAAGGACATTAGATATGTGTTATGGTATGAGGTAAACATGCTACAGTTGACTGCTGCTGTTGATGCTTTACACTCTGTACAGACTCTGTTGAGCTTGGTATGTGTCCCTCCTTGAAGTCCAACAGAGGCCATACAGAGTGTAGAGCATGGGTGTATTATTGTATATTTACAATATATAAGATATAACATAAATTATAACTACACACTATGTACAGTAACCTATATATATACTAGTTGAATAGAGGAGTTGCATTATCACCGTCTAGAATCTTTGAAAGTTGTCAGAAAATGTACAATTGACCTTCACCACTCCTCTCAGCTAACTCAGATGTAATACAGATCAATTTAGACTAACATTTTTTAAAAACAAATTATGTACCAAATACCGTATTTCCCTGTTTATAAGCTCAGGTTTATATTAATTTCTAAAACCCTATAAAACATATGTAACAGAGTATGTCTGTCATCAACACTGTTGTGACCCTGCCTGGGTCAGCTCAGGGTCACATCAAGGTCAATTACAAACCAAGTGTTCTGATATACGTATTTAGATTCTTGTCAATATTTCTCTCATTTTTTTACAACCAGGCAAACCTTTAACCACTTTTATACATCAATAAGATTTGTCAGCCACAGAGTCAGAGTGTGATAGGGAAATTGCATAGCCGCCATTTTGAATCATGATTTGTATGGAATTATGGGACTAATGGTACAGTATAAAACCTATAGAAAACATATTATCTTTAAACATATTTATCAGTGGTCCAATGTCAATATCCATGTGTTTTAGATGTTTCTATAACACATGACTTTATCTTTCCCATCATGCATTTGGTTTCTATAGATCATTTACACAGGCTATGATATCTTTGAAAACATTCTTGCAATTTTCCATAAAATTGTTGCTAAATATGTACATGGCTGATTTGAACTGAATCTGCACTGTCATATATTCTGCACTGTCATATGCGCAGTAGCACATGCAAATCCCCTATTGATATGACTATAATATTGCATGAATTATGGGTCTCACTATTCATAGTGGTTATTCTGATCATTCACTAATACATAAATCTTTAATCTGAGATGACAATGCTCACTATGTAACTATGTTCTTATATAAGCTGGGTTCCACCAGAACATCCTACCACCATGGGACGTGCTGTACCCAGTGGAAATAAAATCTTTTTGAAAAAAAAAATATATGAAAAAAAATAAAGATTATAAAACAAAATAAAAAATTATGAAAATGAAAAAAAACAACAAAAAAACAACAAAATTCAGCTCCCTGATGGCTTCCATCAACATCAGGGAGCTGTATTTTGTTTTAGTTTTTTAATTTTTTATGGCTTCCATGACCATGTCATCATCACCGTTGAGTGAGGAAGAGGAGGAGACACACAGACAGCATGCACACCATGCTCCAGGGTTGCACCCCGCACCTACTGGAGGAGGAGGTGGCAGTGTAGCAGTCCACAGCTCCAACCTTCACCTTGGACTCCAGGGCTGTTGCACAATGTGCATGATGTTGGTTGCCATGGAGACATGATGCATAGGTGATGACGTGATAAATGTAGTGTTGCTCATGTGTGGTGTGGAAGAGATGTGACATGGGGCCCAGGGCGTAGAGCGGCACATCAGAACCCTCGTGTGACACAATCCTTGTTGGTACCGCAGTTGCTTGCCGGTACTGCCTCGTCTCTGCAATGCACAATCATATTTGTGATTCGTTTAGGAAAATAAGTCATAAGTCGCAAAAGATGGATTTTGAGATATCATATTTGAATAGATGAGATCAAACGGACTCCAATGTTTGTAAACAGTCTAATAATCCAATAAGTTTTTCTAGATTCTAAGTTTGATAATTGTATTTTTGAATAAAAAAGTTAATAATATTTCTCGGGGGCAATAATCTGTAAAGTAACTAAATATACTCCATACGAGGACCTTTAAAACGAAAGGATATATTGCATACATTGTCCTGAAATTTGATACATCGATAGATATACCTATAAGTGATAAACCCCAAAAATCAAAACATTCCAATAAAGTGATCTAGTAAAATATACACTTTAAAAAATATCACTCTTGCGACATGTGACTCATTTTCCTGGAACACAGCACATATTGGGATCACAGTGTAATATTTGGAAGAAATTATTATCTTCTTAATTTGTGATTTCATCTTAAATGATTCTGAAGCAAAATTAGAGAGGATTAATAATAACTACCAAATTGTTAGGTTGTAATAATTCTGGTTTTTATTTGTAAAACAATTGTAGGTTTCTTCTACTAACAAAGTTCTAGATGGTAGAATGAAGAAAGGCCTTTCGAAGATGGCAGAAGTTTCTTCAAGAATCAAAGGATCACATTATGACATTATGAGTTGCTGAAATATAGTGAGAAATACCCTCCCCTCCCCTCCCCTCCATTACCATGAATATAACGAAACAAAATATAATTATACAAGCCATCCTATAATTATTGTATGCTGTGAGTCTAACCAGGGACAAACACAAGCTCCTTATCAATGCCACAGCAACCAACCCTGATTCTTGAATCATGTCTGAAGGACCTAGTCAACTGAGCCCATTCTCATGAGTTATAAAATAAACTTCTAAAAAATGGTAATGTACCGGACATATCTATTGTAAGTCCCCTATTTAATGCTGAAGCAACAAATGATTCTAAAATTTACACATCAATTTTAACTATAGGCCTATTTTGAAGAAAATAAACTCTTTTATGATAAGCAGTATGGTTTCAGGAAGGACAGGTCAGTTCAACATGCTCACATTGACTTTATGTATGAAGTATATCTCAATATCAATCATAAGTCCTTCAGTCATAAGTCCTTCAGTCATAAGTCCTACAATCATAAGTCCTTCAGTCATAAGTCCTTCAATCATAAGTCCTTCAATCATAAGTCCTTCAGTTATAAGTCCTTCAATCATAAGTCCTTCAGTTATAAGTCCTTCAATCATAAGTCCTTCAGTTATAAGTCCTTCAATCATAAGTCCTTCAGTTATAAGTCCTTCAGTTATAAGTCCTCCAATAAGTCCTTCAATCATAAGTCTTTCAATGACAGACTTTTTCTAGATTTCAAGTGTTTGATACTGGACCTTGGCCAAAAGGTTGATGAGACATATGTTGAGTGATTAGATCATGAGGTTGTGTTGCTGAGGCTGGTCTACAGACCCATGTAACAATAGGTTGATGAGACATATGTTGAGTGATTAGATCATGAGGTTGTGTTGCTGAGGCTGGTCTACAGACCCATGTAACAATAGGTTGATGAGACATATGTTGAGTGATTAGATCATGAGGTTGTGTTGCTGAGGCTGGTCTACAGACCCATGTAACAATAAGTTGATGAGACATATGTTGAGTGATTAGATCATGAGGTTGTGTTGCTGAGGCTGGTCTATGGGCCCATGTAACAATAGGTTGATGAGACATATGTTGAGTGATTAGATCATGAGGTTGTGTTGCTGAGGCTGGTCTACAGACCCATGTAACAATAGGTTGATGAGACATATGTTGAGTGATTAGATCATGAGGTTGTGTTGCTGAGGCTGGTCTATGGGCCCATGTAACAATAGGTTGATGAGACATATGTTGAGTGATTAGATCATGAGGTTGTGTTGCTGAGGCTGGTCTATGGACCCATGTAACAATAGGTTGATGAGACATATGTTGAGTGATTAGATCATGAGGTTGTGTTGCTGAGGCTGGTCTATGGACCCATGTAACAATAGGTTGATGAGACATATGTTGAGTGATTAGATCATGAGGTTGTGTTGCTGAGGCTGGTCTATGGGCCCATGTAACAATAGGTTGATGAGACATATGTTGAGTGATTAGATCATGAGGTTGTGTTGCTGAGGCTGGTCTACAGACCCATGTAACAATAGGTTGATGAGACATATGTTGAGTGATTAGATCATGAGGTTGTGTTGCTGAGGCTGGTCTACAGACCCATGTAACAATAGGTTGATGAGACATATGTTGAGTGATTAGATCATGAGGTTGTGTTGCTGAGGCTGGTCTACAGACCCATGTAACAATAGGTTGATGAGACATATGTTGAGTGATTAGATCATGAGGTTGTGTTGCTGAGGCTGGTCTATGGGCCCATGTAACAATAGGTTGATGAGACATATGTTGAGTGATTAGATCATGAGGTTGTGTTGCTGAGGCTGGTCTATGGACCCATGTAACAATAGGTTGATGAGACATATGTTGAGTGATTAGATCATGAGGTTGTGTTGCTGAGGCTGGTCTATGGACCCATGTAACAATAGGTTGATGAGACATATGTTGAGTGATTAGATCATGAGGTTGTGTTGCTGAGGCTGGTCTACAGACCCATGTAACAATAGGTTGATGAGACATATGTTGAGTGATTAGATCATGAGGTTGTGTTGCTGAGGCTGGTCTATGGACCCATGTAACAATAGGTTGATGAGACATATGTTGAGTGATTAGATCATGAGGTTGTGTTGCTGAGGCTGGTCTACAGACCCATGTAACAATAGGTTGATGAGACATATGTTGAGTGATTAGATCATGAGGTTGTGTTGCTGAGGCTGGTCTACAGACCCATGTAACAATAGGTTGATGAGACATATGTTGAGTGATTAGATCATGAGGTTGTGTTGCTGAGGCTGGTCTATGGACCCATGTAACAATAGGTTGATGAGACATATGTTGAGTGATTAGATCATGAGGTTGTGTTGCTGAGGCTGGTCTACAGACCCATGTTACAATAGGTTGATGAGACATATGTTGAGTGATTAGATCATAAGGTTGTGTTGCTGAGGCTGGTCTACAGACCCATGTAACAATAGGTTGATGAGACATATGTTGAGTGATTAGATCATGAGGTTGTGTTGCTGAGGCTGGTCTATGGGCCCATGTAACAATAGGTTGATGAGACATATGTTGAGTGATTAGATCATGAGGTTGTGTTGCTGAGGCTGGTCTATGGACCCATGTAACAATAGGTTGATGAGACATATGTTGAGTGATTAGATCATGAGGTTGTGTTGCTGAGGCTGGTCTACAGACCCATGTAACAATAGGTTGATGAGACATATGTTGAGTGATTAGATCATGAGGTTGTGTTGCTGAGGCTGGTCTACAGACCCATGTAACAATAAGTTGATGAGACATATGTTGAGTGATTAGATCATGAGGTTGTGTTGCTGAGGCTGGTCTATGGGCCCATGTAACAATAGGTTGATGAGACATATGTTGAGTGATTAGATCATGAGGTTGTGTTGCTGAGGCTGGTCTACAGACCCATGTAACAATAGGTTGATGAGACATATGTTGAGTGATTAGATCATAAGGTTGTGTTGCTGAGGCTGGTCTATGGGCCCATGTAACAATAGGTTGATGAGACATATGTTGAGTGATTAGATCATGAGGTTGTGTTGCTGAGGCTGGTCTATGGACCCATGTAACAATAGGTTGATGAGACATATGTTGAGTGATTAGATCATGAGGTTGTGTTGCTGAGGCTGGTCTACAGACCCATGTAACAATAGGTTGATGAGACATATGTTGAGTGATTAGATCATGAGGTTGTGTTGCTGAGGCTGGTCTACAGACCCATGTAACAATAGGTTGATGAGACATATGTTGAGTGATTAGATCATGAGGTTGTGTTGCTGAGGCTGGTCTATGGACCCATGTAACAATAGGTTGATGAGACATATGTTGAGTGATTAGATCATGAGGTTGTGTTGCTGAGGCTGGTCTACAGACCCATGTAACAATAGGTTGATGAGACATATGTTGAGTGATTAGATCATGAGGTTGTGTTGCTGAGGCTGGTCTATGGACCCATGTAACAATAGGTTGATGAGACATATGTTGAGTGATTAGATCATGAGGTTGTGTTGCTGAGGCTGGTCTATGGGCCCATGTAACAATAGGTTGATGAGACATATGTTGAGTGATTAGATCATGAGGTTGTGTTGCTGAGGCTGGTCTATGGGCCCATGTAACAATAGGTTGATGAGACATATGTTGAGTGATTAGATCATGAGGTTGTGTTGCTGAAGCTGGTCTATGGGCCCATGTAACAATAGGTTGATGAGACATATGTTGAGTGATTAGATCATGAGGTTGTGTTGCTGAGGCTGGTCTACAGACCCATGTAACAATAGGTTGATGAGACATATGTTGAGTGATTAGATCATGAGGTTGTGTTGCTGAGGCTGGTCTATGGGCCCATGTAACAATAGGTTGATGAGACATATGTTGAGTGATTAGATCATGAGGTTGTGTTGCTGAGGCTGGTCTATGGACCCATGTAACAATAGGTTGATGAGACATATGTTGAGTGATTAGATCATGAGGTTGTGTTGCTGAGGCTGGTCTACAGACCCATGTAACAATAGGTTGATGAGACATATGTTGAGTGATTAGATCATGAGGTTGTGTTGCTGAGGCTGGTCTATGGGCCCATGTAACAATAGGTTGATGAGACATATGTTGAGTGATTAGATCATGAGGTTGTGTTGCTGAGGCTGGTCTATGGGCCCATGTAACAAGACCGAGGCCAAGCCAAGGTCTTGTTCCTGGGCCAGTAGACCCGGGTGAAGCAACACAACCAAATGATCTAATGGCTTTAGTCACCATTTGTTGAGATGTTACTGTCATTAACAAGTTATAAATGTTTTCGAATCAAAATGAACCTGTGGAAAGCAGTTTTGAGCGGTAATTATTGTTCTATTTTCATTGATGTAAGCAGTCGATCGGAACTAGATGTCCAATACTGTAGTAGTCTTGGTATGTATGCCTAAACTGCAGGGACTATCCAATGAATGGCGACTAAACACCATTACAATAATTATGATGCTCCCTACAAAGTTCTTCGAAACTTCTGCCCCCTGCTAAATGCCTTCAGTATAGATTTTATAGAGAACAGAACATGTGTAACCAATGTCCCTTTAGGAATGTCAGTACCTGTATTCACGTTGCTCAGGTTACGGCGTGGGCCTGGAGCGTATCCAGGGCCATTAGCATAACTAAGAGTTGTAAATGGTAGACCATCAACATCTGAGTCCCCAATACCGGTCTCATCACTAGCGAAGTCAGTCAGCCCTGTGGAAACCATGGAGAGCAGCCATCATAGCGTTACATGCGGTTAAAGTCATTCACCATTCTAAAATATTCTTAAATATTCTATGAAATTTATATATTATTTTAGAAAATGTTATTTTGCCAAAGTTTCACAAAGTGGACAATTTCCATTTGCCTAATGGAAAACAAAATTCAATAGCTATTCTAAGTAATTAAGATACATCTAGATCAATTTAGATTTAAAGTTAATGCAGTTGATGCTATATATATTGAAGTGGGTCAGCAGTCATTATTTTATATTACCTAACAACTGTCCCATAGTTTTTTGTTCCTACCTACAGAATTCAATTACCTATAGGCATACAATGTTATATCAGGATATTAATGTACATTGATTTGCTTGCAGAACAAGTTTCTGACTGGTAATTTGTAACTTTATAAGTTGCACGATTCATATATTTTGTATCATATACGATAGGACATTTATGTTTTCATGTTTTATATGGAAAGATATTTGGCATATAAAACCCTTGCCTCACCTAATATGGGGTTGCCACGCTTGGCATAGGAAGCAATGGTCAGTGGGTGGGAGTGGTCAGCTGTCACTATGATGAGGGACTCCTCTGTGTCCAGCAGCTCTGTTGCCTTGGTTACAGCCTTCTCCATGGCCAGTGTTTCCTCCAGGGCGCGCCGGGCGGTGTTCTCATGGTGACCATGGTCTATACGTGCACCTGGAGAAATAGGAATTCATGTGAGCAACATTGTCCTTCGACTATCTATCTACCCACTTCATATCATGGCTATGGGATAGCATGTCCATCAACTTTATATAGACTCGCTATATGCAAGTGAGCGGGAAGAAACATTTCTCATTCCTCCCTAGGGAAGAAACAGATGACCCAGTTATTTCTCTGCGTTTTTATTGGTTATTGCAAAAGTAGTCCAGCGTTGTCATAGGGACACACCATACCATGACGTTACATCGTCTGCTAAGCATTGAAAGTGCTGAGGACGTTGTCAACGTTACGACGGCCGTCATAAATTCAAGCGTTAATGAAACCATGCCACGCACTCGCAGTATTTCTCTTGCAGCAAGTTACGTAATTAAAAACAATCTAATATGTTTCAAATCATTTGGAAGAGGTCAAATAAATAAAATAAAATAGATAGTTGGTAGATATAGGTAGAACTAATCGCAGTGCATGTCAGTGAAATGCACTGCAGTTAGTCCTACCTATATCTACCCACTATCTACCCACTAACCACTATCTACCCGCTACCCACTATCTACCCACTATCCCTCTATCCACTATCCCTCTATCCACTATCCCTCTATCCACTATCCCTCTATCCACTATCCCTCTATCCACTATCCCTCTATCCACTATCCCTCTATCCACTATCCCTCTATCCACTATCCCACTATCTACCCACTATCCCTCTATCCACTATCCCTCTATCCACTATCCCTCTATCCACTATCCCTCTATCCACTATCCCTCTATCCACTATCCCTCTATCCACTATCCCTCTATCCCTCTATCCCTCTATCCCTCCACTATCCCTCTATCCACTATCCCTCTATCTATCCACTATCCCTCTATCCACTATCCCTCTATCCACTATCCCTCTATCCACTATCCCTCTATCCCTCTATCCCTCTATCCACTATCCCTCTATCTATCCACTATCCCTCTATCCACTATCCCTCTATCTATCCACTATCCCTCTATCCCTCTATCCCTCTATCCACTATCCCTCTATCCCTCCACTATCCCTCTATCCACTATCCCTCTATCTATCCACTATCCCTCTATCCACTATCCCTCTATCTATCCACTATCCCTCTATCTACCCACTATCCCTCTATCCACTATCCCTCTATCCACTATCCCCCTATCTATCCACTATCCCTCTATCCACTATCCCTCCACTATCCCTCTATCCACTATCCCTCTATCCACTATCCCTCTATCCACTATCCCTCTATCCACTATCCCTCTATCTATCCACTATCCCTCTATCTATCCACTATCCCTCTATCCACTATCCCTCTATCCACTATCCCTCTATCCACTATCCCTCTATCCACTATCCCTCTATCCACTATCCCTCTATCCACTATCCCTCTATCTATCCACTATCCCTCTATCCACTATCCCTCTATCTATCCACTATCCCTCTATCTATCCACTATCCCTCTATCCGCTATCCCTCTATCTATCCACTATCCCTCTATATATCCACTATCCCTCTATCTATCCACTATCCCTCTATCCACTATCCCTCTATCCACTATCCCTCTATCCACTATCCCTCTATCCACTATCCCTCTATCCACTATCCCTCTATCTATCCACTATCCCTCTATCTATCCACTATCCCTCTATCCACTATCCCTCTATCTATCCACTATCCCTCTATCTATCCACTATCTCTCTATCCACTATCCCTCTACCCACTATCCCTCTATCCACTATCCCTCTATCCACTATCCCTCTATCTATCCACTATCCCTCTATCTATCCACTATCCCTCTATCTATCCACTATCCCTCTATCTATCCACTATCCCTCTATCCACTATCCCTCTATCTATCCACTATCCCTCTATCTATCCACTATCCCTCTATCCACTATCCCTCTATCTATCCACTATCCCTCTATCCACTATCCCTCTATTTATCCACTATCCCTCTATTTATCCACCAAACCTCTATCTATCCACTATCCCTCTATCTATCCACTATCCCTCTATCTATCCACTATCCCTCTATCTATCCACTATCCCTCTATCTATCCACTATCCCTCTATCTATCCACTATCCCTCTATCCACTATCCCTCTATCTATCCCATATTTCTGCATCTTAACTCACCCTCCACCAGTAGGAAGAAGCCTTGTGGGTTCCTGTTCAATATGCTGATGGCCTTCTCCACCATGTCTGTCAGACTCGGCTCCTTCTCTCCATCCTTCACCCGGTCCCCTTCAAACTGCATGTGGCTGTGTTCAAATACCCCTGTAATTACATATAAATGTGGCTGTGTTCAAATACTCCTAAAATTACATTTAAATATGGCTGTGTTCAAATACTCCTAAAATTACATTTAAATGTGGCTGTGTTCAAATACCCTGTAATGACATTCAAATGTGGCTGTGTTCAAATACCCCTGAAATTACATTTAAATGTGGCTGTGTTCAAATACTCCTAAAATTACATTTAAATATGGCTGTGTTCAAATACCCCTGTAATTATATTTAAATGTGGCTGTGTTCAAATACCCTGTAATGACATTCAAATGTGGCTGTGTTCAAATACCCCTGAAATTACATTTAAATGTGGCTGTGTTCAAATACCCTGGAATTACATTTAAATGTGCTGTGTTCAAATACCCCTGAAATTACATTCAAATGTGGTTGTGTTCAAATACCCCTGAATTTACAATTAAATGCAGTTCAGTTCACATCAATATCCATCCCATTGTAAGTGAACTAAGTGCTGTAAATACTGCAGATAACTATAATCAAGTGTAACATTTTGTCATTTATTATTATTTATTTATGTTTTGGGCATGTCGGAAGACCTACCATATAGCTCTCTATTATAGGCATTGGTCCAGCTCTGTAAATTTGTGTAATGCAGAATAAAATTTCAATATATAAAAAAATAAATGTGGCTGTGTTCAAATACCCCTGTTATTACTGTGTTCAAGTACCACTGTAAAAAACTTTTAAACTGTTCAAATACCACTATACATATGTATATCCGTGTTTAGTTCTTTTTAAGTGACATTATAATAAAAATTTAAATGTGGCTGTGTTTGAATACCATATAGAGTAATGTGACTGTTGCCTCTTATCTTAGAGTGTTTGAGATGAGATACAATGGATTCCTACCAAACAGATGGTCAGTGTGCTCAGGACTGATGGCATCAAACTGTTCCTTGTTCCACACATACTTGGACCTGCTCGCTTTATGGCCGCGTTTATGTTCCAGCCATTCCTCAATGAGGTTACGGCCGTCCAATCGCTGGCCTCGTAACTTGTGTTCTGGGTCCTCCATTGTGTTGGGAAGAAAATTTTTCCTTCCACCTCCAAGCAACACCTTGGAACAAGGAAAAGATCTGGGATGAGGACAAATTATAATCCTGTGCTAGACTAGAAGTAGTTCTAAGCTATTTCAGTCAATGTCAGTGTTAGCTTGAACACATGTCATGACTGGGGCTAAACCTTTAGTTATGGAACAATTCTAGTTGTGGAAGATCTGTTGTTACACCATTTTTATACTATTTATGTCTTATAAACCTAGAAATACACAATATACACAAAATACACAATGTAGGTCTTTTGAGTGTTTTATAAGATTGGGCTGAGACAATGCTAGAGGATGAATAAAACATTCACAAATATTTTGACTAATGTCAAATAATTTGATCATTCACAACTGTGACCATCATTTTTCTCGACAATCAACGACATAATTATCTATGCTGTACATGGCAAGGTAACTGATTGATTGAGGAAAGGAAAGTTACATTCATGTTGAGTCCCACGTCTCCTGTTATCTGAGAAGCAATATCCCGGCATCCCTTGTCACGCGCTTCAGCTGGAAGCAGACTATCGTCCTCCCACATCCTGTCAGGGCTACGGCTGTAGAGTGGAGCCGCAGTGGCGTGACTCAGCCTAGCTGTACTCACTACACCTGTCCATTTACCTGTAATAATGGTACAGTCTATATTACACCTGTACTACACCTGTCCATTTACCTGTAATAATGGTAGTCTATATTACACCTGTACTACACCTGTCCATTTACCTGTAATAATGGTACAGTCTATATTACACCTGTACAACACCTGTCCATTTACCTGTAATAATGGTAGTCTATATTACACCTGTACTACACCTGTCCATTTACCTGTAATAATGGTACAGTCTATATTACACCTGTACTACACCTGTCCATTTACCTGTAATAATGGTAGTCTATATTATACTGTACTACACCTGTCCATTTACCTGTAATAATGGTAGTCTATATTATACTGTACTACACCTGTCCATTTACCTGTAATAATGGTAGTCTATATTACACCTGTACTACACCTGTCCATTTACCTGTAATAATGGTACAGTCTATATTACACCTGTACTACACCTGTCCATTTACCTGTAATAATGGTAGTCTATATTACACCTGTACTACACCTGTCCATTTACCTGTAATAATGGTACAGTCTATATTACACCTGTACTACACCTGTCCATTTACCTGTAATAATGGTAGTCTATATTACACCTGTACTACACCTGTCCATTTACCTGTAATAATGGTAGTCTATATTACACCTGTACAACACCTGTCCATTTACCTGTAATAATGGTACAGTCTATATTACACCTGCACTACACCTGTCCATTTACCTGTAATAATGGTAGTCTATATTACACCTGTACTACACCTGTCCATTTACCTGTAATAATGGTACAGTCTATATTACACCTGTACTACACCTGTCCATTTACCTGTAATAATGGTACAGTCTATATTACACCTGTACTACACCTGTCCATTTACCTGTAATAATGGTACAGTCTATATTACACCTGTACTACACCTGTCCATTTACCTGTAATAATGGTACAGTCTATATTACACCTGTACTACACCTGTCCATTTACCTGTAATAATGGTACAGTCTATATTACACCTGTACTACACCTGTCCATTTACCTGTAATAATGGTACAGTCTATATTACACCTGTACTACACCTGTCCATTTACCTGTAATAATGGTACAGTCTATATTACACCTGTACTACACCTGTCCATTTACCTGTAATAATGGTACAGTCTATATTACACCTGTACTACACCTGTCCATTTACCTGTAATAATGGTACAGTCTATATTACACCTGTACTACACCTGTCCATTTACCTGTAATAATGGTAGTCTATATTACACCTGTACTACACCTGTCCATTTACCTGTAATAATGGTAGTCTATATTACACCTGTACTACACCTGTCCATTTACCTGTAATAATGGTACAGTCTATATTACACCTGTACTACACCTGTCCATTTACCTGTAATAATGGTACAGTCTATATTACACCTGTACTACACCTGTCCATTTACCTGTAATAATGGTAGTCTATATTACACCTGTACTACACCTGTCCATTTACCTGTAATAATGGTACAGTCTATATTACACCTGTACTACACCTGTCCATTTACCTGTAATAATGGTACAGTCTATATTACACCTGTACTACACCTGTCCATTTACCTGTAATAATGGTACAGTCTATATTACACCTGTACTACACCTGTCCATTTACCTGTAATAATGGTACAGTCTATATTACACCTGTACTACACCTGTCCATTTACCTGTAATAATGGTAGTCTATATTACACCTGTACTACACCTGTCCATTTACCTGTAATAATGGTAGTCTATATTACACCTGTCCATTTACCTGTAATAATGGTACAGTCTATATTACACCTGTACTACACCTGTCCATTTACCTGTAATAATGGTACAGTCTATATTACACCTGTACTACACCTGTCCATTTACCTGTAATAATGGTAGTCTATATTACACCTGTACTACACCTGTCCATTTACCTGTAATAATGGTACAGTCTATATTACACCTGTACTACACCTGTCCATTTACCTGTAATAATGGTACAGTCTATATTACACCTGTACTACACCTGTCCATTTACCTGTAATAATGGTACAGTCTATATTACACCTGTACTACACCTGTCCATTTACCTGTAATAATGGTACAGTCTATATTACACCTGTACTACACCTGTCCATTTACCTGTAATAATGGTACAGTCTATATTACACCTGTACTACACCTGTCCATTTACCTGTAATAATGGTACAGTCTATATTACACCTGTACTACACCTGTCCATTTACCTGTAATAATGGTACAGTCTATATTACACCTGTACTACACCTGTCCATTTACCTGTAATAATGGTACAGTCTATATTACACCTGTACTACACCTGTCCATTTACCTGTAATAATGGTACAGTCTATATTACACCTGTACTACACCTGTCCATTTACCTGTAATAATGGTAGTCTATATTACACCTGTACTACACCTGTCCATTTACCTGTAATAATGGTAGTCTATATTACACCTGTACTACACCTGTCCATTTACCTGTAATAATGGTAGTCTATATTATACTGTACTACACCTGTCCATTTACCTGTAATAATGGTACAGTCTATATTACACCTGTACAACACCTGTCCATTTACCTGTAATAATGGTAGTCTATATTACACCTGTACAACACCTGTCCATTTACCTGTAATAATGGTAGTCTATATTACACCTGTACTACACCTGTCCATTTACCTGTAATAATGGTACAGTCTATATTACACCTGTACTACACCTGTCCATTTACCTGTAATAATGGTAGTCTATATCATATTGTACTACACCTGTCCATTTACCTGTAATAATGGTACAGTCTATATTACACCTGTACTACACCTGTCCATTTACCTGTAATAATGGTAGTCTATATTACACCTGTACTACACCTGTCCATTTACCTGTAATAATGGTACAGTCTATATTACACCTGTACTACACCTGTCCATTTACCTGTAATAATGGTACAGTCTATATTATACTGTACTACACCTGTCCATTTACCTGTAATAATGGTAGTCTATATTACACCTGTACTACACCTGTCCATTTACCTGTAATAATGGTACAGTCTATATTACACCTGTACAACACCTGTCCATTTACCTGTAATAATGGTAGTCTATATTACACCTGTACTACACCTGTCCATTTACCTGTAATAATGGTAGTCTATATTACACCTGTACTACACCTGTCCATTTACCTGTAATAATGGTACAGTCTATATTACTCCTGTACTACACCTGTCCATTTACCTGTAATAATGGTAGTCTATATTACACCTGTACAACACCTGTCCATTTACCTGTAATAATGGTACAGTCTATATTACACCTGTACTACACCTGTCCATTTACCTGTAATAATGGTAGTCTATATTACACCTGTACAACACCTGTCCATTTACCTGTAATAATGGTACAGTCTATATTACACCTGTACTACACCTGTCCATTTACCTGTAATAATGGTACAGTCTATATTACACCTGTACTACACCTGTCCATTTACCTGTAATAATGGTAGTCTATATTACACCTGTACTACACCTGTCCATTTACCTGTAATAATGGTAGTCTATATTACAAATGTACAACACCTGTCCATTTACCTGTAATAATGGTAGTCTATATTACACCTGTACTACACCTGTCCATTTACCTGTAATAATGGTACAGTCTATATTACACCTGTACTACACCTGTCCATTTACCTGTAATAATGGTAGTCTATATTACACCTGTACTACACCTGTCCATTTACCTGTAATAATGGTAGTCTATATTACACCTGTACTACACCTGTCCATTTACCTGTAATAATGGTACAGTCTATATTACACCTGTACTACACCTGTCCATTTACCTGTAATAATGGTACAGTCTATATTACACCTGTACTACACCTGTCCATTTACCTGTAATAATGGTAGTCTATATTACACCTGTACTACACCTGTCCATTTACCTGTAATAATGGTAGTCTATATTACACCTGTACAACACCTGTCCATTTACCTGTAATAATGGTAGTCTATATTACACCTGTACTACACCTGTCCATTTACCTGTAATAATGGTACAGTCTATATTACACCTGTACTACACCTGTCCATTTACCTGTAATAATGGTACAGTCTATATTACACCTGTACTACACCTGTCCATTTACCTGTAATAATGGTACAGTCTATATTACACCTGTACTACACCTGTCCATTTACCTGTAATAATGGTAGTCTATATTACACCTGTACTACACCTGTCCATTTACCTGTAATAATGGTACAGTCTATATTACACCTGTACTACACCTGTCCATTTACCTGTAATAATGGTACAGTCTATATTACACCTGTACTACACCTGTCCATTTACCTGTAATAATGGTAGTCTATATTACACCTGTACAACACCTGTCCATTTACCTGTAATAATGGTACAGTCTATATTACACCTGTACTACACCTGTCCATTTACCTGTAATAATGGTAGTCTATATTACACCTGTACTACACCTGTCCATTTACCTGTAATAATGGTAGTCTATATTACACCTGTACTACACCTGTCCATTTACCTGTAATAATGGTAGTCTATATTACACCTGTACAACACCTGTCCATTTACCTGTAATAATGGTACAGTCTATATTACACCTGTACTACACCTGTCCATTTACCTGTAATAATGGTAGTCTATATTACACCTGTACTACACCTGTCCATTTACCTGTAATAATGGTAGTCTATATTACACCTGTACTACACCTGTCCATTTACCTGTAATAATGGTAGTCTATATTACACCTGTCCATTTACCTGTAATAATGGTACAGTCTATATTACACCTGTACTACACCTGTCCATTTACCTGTAATAATGGTAGTCTATATTACACCTGTACTACACCTGTCCATTTACCTGTAATAATGGTACAGTCTATATTACACCTGTACTACACCTGTCCATTTACCTGTAATAATGGTACAGTCTATATTACACCTGTACTACACCTGTCCATTTACCTGTCATAATGGTAGTCTATATTACACCTGTACTACACCTGTCCATTTACCTGTAATAATGGTACAGTCTATATTACACCTGTACTACACCTGTCCATTTACCTGTAATAAAGGTACAGTCTATATTACACCTGTACTACACCTGTCCATTTACCTGTAATAATGGTACAGTCTATATTACACCTGTACTACACCTGTCCATTTACCTGTAATAATGGTAGTCTATATTACACCTGTACTACACCTGTCCATTTACCTGTAATAATGGTAGTCTATATTACACCTGTACTACACCTGTCCATTTACCTGTAATAATGGTAGTCTATATTACACCTGTACTACACCTGTCCATTTACCTGTAATAATGGTACAGTCTATATTACACCTGTACTACACAGGTTTTCGTTTTGTTTTCATTTCCTTTTCGTCTGAATAAGGCATGGCAGCAAATCTGTGAGTGAATTCAAGACTATGTTTTCTTCCCTTCCTTTGATTGGTGAGAATACAAATACAGATACGGATACTGATATAAACCTTGTTTCTCTGGACACATACATGCATTTCTGAGCAGCTATTATTATTCAGATGACCTGGCATGTAGTTTGATTACATACATTTCAACTTGAAAAGTTTACTTCTGTTGTAGACGGTCAGGGTGCAACTTGTTCATTTCTTATTCATTTCCTAAATTTTCTTTTTAAATATTTTTTCATTGGCCAGCCATTTAACAGGAAAATGAGAAAATACGTTAAAGCGTTAAACCCTCCAAAAATCAAAATACTCTGACAAAGAGATCTATTGAATAAATCCTTTTGGAAAACATTCATATCCACGTAATACTCCTTCCCCTGGAATACGGTATTATAAATCACACATGAATAAAATCATTAATTACAATAACAGATCCTTACCTGCTTTCTGAGCCATTTCTGCCAAGCAGGTGACATTATTGCCGGCCGCGGCTGCACAGTCCCCCCGCGTCACTCTAGCACTCAAACCCAGCGTCCCATAGTTGGCCTTCACACCACATAAAAAGGCTGTTGCTGTAGCGGCTGAGTCAGGGACCTGGTGGTCTACATTGTATGTCTGAAACACAGTATAGTACAGTCAGGGACCTGGTGGTCTACATTGTATGTCTGAAACACAGTATAGTACAGGGACCTGGTGGTCTACATTGTATGTCTGAAACACAGTATAGTACAGGGACCTGGTGGTCTACATTGTATGTCTGAAACACAGTATAGTACAGTCAGGGACCTGGTGGTCTACATTGTATGTCTGAAACACAGTATAGTACAGGGACCTGGTGGTCTACATTGTATGTCTGTAACACAGTATAGTACAGGGACCTGGTGGTCTACATTGTATGTCTGAAACACAGTATAGTACAGGGACCTGGTGGTCTACATTGTATGTCTGAAACACAGTATAGTACAGTCAGGGACCTGGTGGTCTACATTGTATGTCTGAAACACAGTATAGTACAGTCAGGGACCTGGTGGTCTACATTGTATGTCTGAAACACAGTATAGTACAGGGACCTGGTGGTCTACATTGTATGTCTGAAACACAGTATAGTACAGGGACCTGGTGGTCTACATTGTATGTCTGAAACACAGTATAGTACAGTCAGGGACCTGGTGGTCTACATTGTATGTCTGAAACACAGTATAGTACAGTCAGGGACCTGGTGGTCTACATTGTATGTCTGAAACACAGTATAGTACAGGGACCTGGTGGTCTACATTGTATGTCTGAAACACAGTATAGTACAGTCAGGGACCTGGTGGTCTACATTGTATGTCTGAAACACAGTATAGTACAGGGACCTGGTGGTCTACATTGTATGTCTGAAACACAGTATAGTACAGGGACCTGGTGGTCTACATTGTATGTCTGAAACACAGTATAGTACAGGGACCTGGTGGTCTACATTGTATGTCTGAAACACAGTATAGTACAGGGACCTGGTGGTCTACATTGTATGTCTGAAACACAGTATAGTACAGGGACCTGGTGGTCTACATTGTATGTCTGAAACACAGTATTCTTCCAAAGTTACAATAGGGGAGTTGCATAGCCGACATTTTGAGTCTTGATGCGCATGGAATTGTGGGACTAATGGTACAGTCTAAAATCTATAGAAAAGATGTACAGCATAGAATATTCATCAATGTATCATACCAATATCCATCTATCATACAGTTCCAATCGTTCCCATCATGCATTTGGTTTTCATAGATGACATGCGTCCAAAACTTTCTTGCAAGTTTCAATAAAAATGTTGCCAAATATTTGTATGTCAGATTTAATCAGAATCCATCCCAGGATGAACTGCAACAGACATGCGCAGTGGCACATGCAAATCCCCTATGGGTCTTATTTTCATGAAATTGAAATGCTATTGCTCAATAAATATAACTTAATTAGCAGATATTGGACAAGTTGACGCATGGTGCGTAAATAAAGAACGAGATTGGAGATTGAGTTCTTTATTCATGCGTCTGTGCAGAAAACGAGTCCTATAAGTTGATTATTATACATGCCTAATTTTGCAAGTAAAATGTGCTTAATTAAAAGAATGATAATATAATTTACCATATCTGGTTTTCTTGCCAGAGGAATATGACTAGAAATAGGTGAAATGATCAGGAAGATAGCACTCGCTCCAGTAAACTTGTGTCACCAAAATTGCGCCAGCTAAACTTACATCCCAAACTTGCGTCGGCATGACAACGCGCTATAGTTGTGTTGGTAATGTACTAGTCCATTATCACGTTACAAGTAATGACCGGGACCTCGATATTGAATGCATGTATAATAATCTAAATTAGAAGTTAGAGAAATGTAGGTTACCTTAGCGAGTGCCAGGTTTGGGAAGCGTTCAAAGCTCAGCTTCTCCTCCTCTCCATTCTTCCCTTGGAGCTGGCCCTTGTAGATGCGGGCGGCCGTGACCGTGGACAGACTCATGCCATCACCTGCAGTAGATGGGTCAGATTTTCAGAAAATGTACAATTGGCAGCTGTACTCATTTAGGAAATCCTCCTAAATTAGGGAAGGGGGAGGGGGAAGATGGAATGGGTGGGGAAGGCAAGGTCCTTAGGTCATTTTATGATTTTAAGTGCCATTAAACGTCGCCTACTTTATATGTCCTATTATGACCTGGCTTAGAGGGGAGAGGATTAAATCTAAGACAGGAGACCCCTTTTTTTATGGGGATGTGAACTGATTAACAGGGACTAATGGAATATGCCTTCTTCCATACCTCGACATCAGAGAGAAATCCCCGCTCTATAATGACCCTGCCATAAACTATAGTTGTATTGCAGGGGCACATGAACTACGACCAGTCTGAAGCATATACTGAACTTGAGTATTATCGGTATAGATATAAACCAAGCTGTTTTTAAAGTGAGTGATAACACCAACGCTTCATACCTGCAACAATAGGCCACAATTCTTTGACATTAATGCTAGCAGTAACAACATTATCAATAACAGGTGGAGCAATACAGTGGGTACAAGAGAAAAGTTGTGAGGACCAGTGTCCAATATAGGCACCAAACCCCATGCTAGATGCGTCAGAATACATCACATAAGTCGTAGTCAAGTCATCAAATAATATTTTTGCATTTACCATCAAATACAGCCAAAAAGGCATTCCACCATCTTAGGTCAGCTTTCACCAATTCTGGGAAACCCTTCTCTTGCTCTTAGAAGAACGTAATAATATCATAAAGCCTTCTGCAAAAGGTACAACCCCCATACACTAGAGTTGCACAGTGAGCTAGTGAGTAAGGTACAACCCCCATACACTAGAGTTGCACAGTGAGCTAGTGAGTAACAACCCCCATACACTAGAGTTGCACAGTGAGCTAGTGAGTAAGGTACAACCCCCATACACTAGAGTTGCACAGTGAGCTAGTGAGTAAGGTACAACCCCCATACACTAGAGTTGCACAGTGAGCTAGTGAGTAACAACCCCCATACACTAGAGTTGCACAGTGAGCTAGTGAGTAAGGTACAACCCCCATACACTAGAGTTGCACAGTGAGCTAGTGAGTAAGGTACAACCCCCATACACTAGAGTTGCACAGTGAGCTAGTGAGTAACAACCCCCATACACTAGAGTTGCACAGTGAGCTAGTGAGTAAGGTACAACCCCCATACACTAGAGTTGCACAGTGAGCTAGTGAGTAAGGTACAACCCCCATACACTAGAGTTGCACAGTGAGCTAGTGAGTAACAACCCCCATACACTAGAGTTGCACAGTGAGCTAGTGAGTAAGGTACAACCCCCATACACTAGAGTTGCACAGTGAGCTAGTGAGTAAGGTACAACCCCCATACACTAGAGTTGCACAGTGAGCTAGTGAGTAAGGTACAACCCCCATACACTAGAGTTGCACAGTGAGCTAGTGAGTAAGGTACAACCCCCATACACTAGAGTTGCACAGTGAGCTAGTGAGTAAGGTACAACCCCCATACACTAGAGTTGCACAGTGAGCTAGTGAGTAAGGTACAACCCCCATACACTAGAGTTGCACAGTGAGCTAGTGAGTAACAACCCCCATACACTAGAGTTGCACAGTGAGCTAGTGAGTAACAACCCCCATACACTAGAGTTGCACAGTGAGCTAGTGAGTAACAACCCCCATACACTAGAGTTGCACAGTGAGCTAGTGAGTAAGGTACAACCCCCATACACTAGAGTTGCACAGTGAGCTAGTGAGTAAGGTACAACCCCCATACACTAGAGTTGCACAGTGAGCTAGTGAGTAAGGTACAACCCCCATACACTAGAGTTGCACAGTGAGCTAGTGAGTAAGGTACAACCCCCATACACTAGAGTTGCACAGTGAGCTAGTGAGTAAGGTACAACCCCCATACACTAGAGTTGCACAGTGAGCTAGTGAGTAAGGTACAACCCCCATACACTAGAGTTGCACAGTGAGCTAGTGAGTAACAACCCCCATACACTAAAGTTGCACAGTGAGCTAGTGAGTAAGGTACAACCCCCATCCACTAGAGTTGCACAGTGAGCTAGTGAGTAAGGTACAACCCCCATACACTAGAGTTGCACAGTGAGCTAGTGAGTAACAACCCCCATACACTAGAGTTGCACAGTGAGCTAGTGAGTAAGGTACAACCCCCATCCACTAGAGTTGCACAGTGAGCTAGTGAGTAAGGTACAACCCCCATATACTAGAGTTGCACAGTGAGCTAGTGAGTAAGGTACAACCCCCATACACTAGAGTTGCACAGTGAGCTAGTGAGTAAGGTACAACCCGCATACACTAGAGTTGCACAGTGAGCTAGTGAGTAAGGTACAACCCCCATACACTAGAGTTGCACAGTGAGCTAGTGAGTAACAACCCCCATACACTAGAGTTGCACAGTGAGCTAGTGAGTAAGGTACAACCCCCATACACTAGAGTTGCACAGTGCGCTAGTGAGTAACAACCCCCATACACTAGAGTTGCACAGTGAGCTAGTGAGTAAGGTACAACCCCCATACACTAGAGTTGCACAGTGAGCTAGTGAGTAAGGTACAACCCCCATATACTAGAGTTGCACAGTGAGCTAGTGAGTAAGGTACAACCCCCATACACTAGAGTTGCACAGTGAGCTAGTGAGTAACAACCCCCATCCACTAGAGTTGCACAGTGAGCTAGTGAGTAAGGTACAACCCCCATACACTAGAGTTGCACAGTGAGCTAGTGAGTAACAACCCCCATACACTAGAGTTGCACAGTGAGCTAGTGAGTAACAACCCCCATACACTAGAGTTGCACAGTGAGCTAGTGAGTAACAACCCCCATACACTAGAGTTGCACAGTGAGCTAGTGAGTAACAACCCCCATACACTAGAGTTGCACAGTGAGCTAGTGAGTAAGGTACAACCCCCATACACTAGAGTTGCACAGTGAGCTAGTGAGTAAGGTACAACCCCCATACACTAGAGTTGCACAGTGAGCTAGTGAGTAACAACCCCCATACACTAGAGTTGCACAGTGAGCTAGTGAGTAACAACCCCCATACACTAGAGTTGCACAGTGAGCTAGTGAGTAACAAAAGGTACAACCCCCATCCACTAGAGTTGCACAGTGAGCTAGTGAGTAAGGTACAACCCCCATACACTAGAGTTGCACAGTGAGCTAGTGAGTAAGGTACAACCCCCATACACTAGAGTTGCACAGTGAGCTAGTGAGTAACAACCCCCATACACTAGAGTTGCACAGTGAGCTAGTGAGTAACAACCCCCATACACTAGAGTTGCACAGTGAGCTAGTGAGTAAGGTACAACCCCCATACACTAGAGTTGCACAGTGAGCTAGTGAGTAAGGTACAACCCCCATATACTAGAGTTGCACAGTGAGCTAGTGAGTAAGGTACAACCCCCATACACTAGAGTTGCACAGTGAGCTAGTGAGTAAGGTACAACCCCCATACACTAGAGTTGCACAGTGAGCTAGTGAGTAAGGTACAACCCCCATACACTAGAGTTGCACAGTGAGCTAGTGAGTAAGGTACAACCCCCATACACTAGAGTTGCACAGTGAGCTAGTGAGTAAGGTACAACCCCCATACACTAGAGTTGCACAGTGAGCTAGTGAGTAAGGTACAACCCCCATACACTAGAGTTGCACAGTGAGCTAGTGAGTAAGGTACAACCCCCATACACTAGAGTTGCACAGTGAGCTAGTGAGTAACAACCCCCATACACTAGAGTTGCACAGTGAGCTAGTGAGTAAGGTACAACCCCCATATACTAGAGTTGCACAGTGAGCTAGTGAGTAAGGTACAACCCCCATACACTAGAGTTGCACAGTGAGCTAGTGAGTAAGGTACAACCCCCATACACTAGAGTTGCACAGTGAGCTAGTGAGTAAGGTACAACCCCCATACACTAGAGTTGCACAGTGAGCTAGTGAGTAAGGTACAACCCCCATACACTAGAGTTGCACAGTGAGCTAGTGAGTAACAACCCCCATACACTAGAGTTGCACAGTGAGCTAGTGAGTAAGGTACAACCCCCATATACTAGAGTTGCACAGTGAGCTAGTGAGTAAGGTACAACCCCCATACACTAGAGTTGCACAGTGAGCTAGTGAGTAACAACCCCCATACACTAGAGTTGCACAGTGAGCTAGTGAGTAACAACCCCCATACACTAGAGTTGCACAGTGAGCTAGTGAGTAAGGTACAACCCCCATACACTAGAGTTGCACAGTGAGCTAGTGAGTAACAACCCCCATACACTAGAGTTGCACAGTGAGCTAGTGAGTAAGGTACAACCCCCATACACTAGAGTTGCACAGTGAGCTAGTGAGTAAGGTACAACCCCCATACACTAGAGTTGCACAGTGAGCTAGTGAGTAAGGTACAACCCCCATCCACTAGAGTTGCACAGTGAGCTAGTGAGTAAGGTACAACCCCCATACACTAGAGTTGCACAGTGAGCTAGTGAGTAAGGTACAACCCCCATACACTAGAGTTGCACAGTGAGCTAGTGAGTAACAACCCCCATACACTAGAGTTGCACAGTGAGCTAGTGAGTAACAACCCCCATACACTAGAGTTGCACAGTGAGCTAGTGAGTAAGGTACAACCCCCATACACTAGAGTTGCACAGTGAGCTAGTGAGTAAGGTACAACCCCCATACACTAGAGTTGCACAGTGAGCTAGTGAGTAAGGTACAACCCCCATCCACTAGAGTTGCACAGTGAGCTAGTGAGTAAGGTACAACCCCCATCCACTAGAGTTGCACAGTGAGCTAGTGAGTAAGGTACAACCCCCATACACTAGAGTTGCACAGTGAGCTAGTGAGTAAGGTACAACCCCCATACACTAGAGTTGCACAGTGAGCTAGTGAGTAAGGTACAACCCCCATACACTAGAGTTGCACAGTGAGCTAGTGAGAGTAACAACCCCCATCCACTAGAGTTGCACAGTGAGCTAGTGAGTAAGGTACAACCCCCATACACTAGAGTTGCACAGTGAGCTAGTGAGTAACAACCCCCATACACTAGAGTTGCACAGTGAGCTAGTGAGTAAGGTACAACCCCCATACACTAGAGTTGCACAGTGAGCTAGTGAGTAAGGTACAACCCCCATACACTAGAGTTGCACAGTGAGCTAGTGAGTAACAACCCCCATCCACTAGAGTTGCACAGTGAGCTAGTGAGTAAGGTACAACCCCCATACACTAGAGTTGCACAGTGAGCTAGTGAGTAAGGTACAACCCCCATACACTAGAGTTGCACAGTGAGCTAGTGAGTAAGGTACAAACCCCCATACACTAGAGTTGCACAGTGAGCTAGTGAGTAAGGTACAACCCCCATACACTAGAGTTGCACAGTGAGCTAGTGAGTAAGGTACAACCCCCATACACTAGAGTTGCACAGTGAGCTAGTGAGTAAGGTACAACCCCCATACACTAGAGTTGCACAGTGAGCTAGTGAGTAAGGTACAACCCCCATACACTAGAGTTGCACAGTGAGCTAGTGAGTAAGGTACAACCCCCATACACTAGAGTTGCACAGTGAGCTAGTGAGTAAGGTACAACCCCCATATACTAGAGTTGCACAGTGAGCTAGTGAGTAAGGTACAACCCCAATCCACTAGAGTTGCACAGTGAGCTAGTGAGTAACAACCCCCATACACTAGAGTTGCACAGTGAGCTAGTGAGTAAGGTACAACCCCCATACACTAGAGTTGCACAGTGAGCTAGTGAGTAAGGTACAACCCCCATACACTAGAGTTGCACAGTGAGCTAGTGAGTAGACAACCCCCATACACTAGAGTTGCACAGTGAGCTAGTGCAAAAGGTACAACCCCCATACACTAGAGTTGCACAGTGAGCTAGTGAGTAAGGTACAACCCCCATACACTAGAGTTGCACAGTGAGCTAGTGAGTAAGGTACAACCCCCATACACTAGAGTTGCACAGTGAGCTAGTGAGTAAGGTACAACCCCCATACACTAGAGTTGCACAGTGAGCTAGTGAGTAAGGTACAACCCCCATACACTAGAGTTGCACAGTGAGCTAGTGAGTAAGGTACAACCCCCATACACTAGAGTTGCACAGTGAGCTAGTGAGTAACAACCCCCATACACTAGAGTTGCACAGTGAGCTAGTGAGTAAGGTACAACCCCCATACACTAGAGTTGCACAGTGAGCTAGTGAGTAAGGTACAACCCCCATACACTAGAGTTGCACAGTGAGCTAGTGAGTAAGGTACAACCCCCATACACTAGAGTTGCACAGTGAGCTAGTGAGTAAGGTACAACCCCCATACACTAGAGTTGCACAGTGAGCTAGTGAGTAAGGTACAACCCCCATACACTAGAGTTGCACAGTGAGCTAGTGAGTAAGGTACAACCCCCATACACTAGAGTTGCACAGTGAGCTAGTGAGTAACAACCCCCATACACTAGAGTTGCACAGTGAGCTAGTGAGTAACAACCCCCATACACTAGAGTTGCACAGTGAGCTAGTGAGTAACAACCCCCATACACTAGAGTTGCACAGTGAGCTAGTGAGTAAGGTACAACCCCCATACACTAGAGTTGCACAGTGAGCTAGTGAGTAAGGTACAACCCCCATACACTAGAGTTGCACAGTGAGCTAGTGAGTAAGGTACAACCCCCATACACTAGAGTTGCACAGTGAGCTAGTGAGTAAGGTACAACCCCCATACACTAGAGTTGCACAGTGAGCTAGTGAGTAAGGTACAACCCCCATACACTAGAGTTGCACAGTGAGCTAGTGAGTAAGGTACAACCCCCATACACTAGAGTTGCACAGTGAGCTAGTGAGTAACAACCCCCATACACTAGAGTTGCACAGTGAGCTAGTGAGTAAGGTACAACCCCCATCCACTAGAGTTGCACAGTGAGCTAGTGAGTAAGGTACAACCCCCATACACTAGAGTTGCACAGTGAGCTAGTGAGTAACAACCCCCATACACTAGAGTTGCACAGTGAGCTAGTGAGTAAGGTACAACCCCCATCCACTAGAGTTGCACAGTGAGCTAGTGAGTAAGGTACAACCCCCATATACTAGAGTTGCACAGTGAGCTAGTGAGTAAGGTACAACCCCCATACACTAGAGTTGCACAGTGAGCTAGTGAGTAAGGTACAACCCGCATACACTAGAGTTGCACAGTGAGCTAGTGAGTAAGGTACAACCCCCATACACTAGAGTTGCACAGTGAGCTAGTGAGTAACAACCCCCATACACTAGAGTTGCACAGTGAGCTAGTGAGTAAGGTACAACCCCCATACACTAGAGTTGCACAGTGCGCTAGTGAGTAACAACCCCCATACACTAGAGTTGCACAGTGAGCTAGTGAGTAAGGTACAACCCCCATACACTAGAGTTGCACAGTGAGCTAGTGAGTAAGGTACAACCCCCATACACTAGAGTTGCACAGTGAGCTAGTGAGTAAGGTACAACCCCCCATACACTAGAGTTGCACAGTGAGCTAGTGAGTAACAACCCCATACACTAGAGTTGCACAGTGAGCTAGTGAGTAACAACCCCCATACACTAGAGTTGCACAGTGAGCTAGTGAGTAAACAACCCCCATACACTAGAGTTGCACAGTGAGCTAGTGAGTAACAACCCCCATACACTAGAGTTGCACAGTGAGCTAGTGAGTAAGGTACAACCCCCATACACTAGAGTTGCACAGTGAGCTAGTGAGTAAGGTACAACCCCCATACACTAGAGTTGCACAGTGAGCTAGTGAGTAAGGTACAACCCCCATACACTAGAGTTGCACAGTGAGCTAGTGAGTAAGGTACACCCCCATACACTAGAGTTGCACAGTGAGCTAGTGAGTAACAACCCCCATACACTAGAGTTGCACAGTGAGCTAGTGAGTAAGGTACAACCCCCATACACTAGAGTTGCACAGTGAGCTAGTGAGTAACAACCCCCATCCACTAGAGTTGCACAGTGAGCTAGTGAGTAAGGTACAACCCCCATACACTAGAGTTGCACAGTGAGCTAGTGAGTA